>OZ021680.1:21185825-21807230 GCA_963978505.1 Listrodromus nycthemerus | reverse complement strand
CACCTCCGAAAAATCGGAAATTTTTTTTTCCAAGATATCGACCTGGAACCTTCGCCATTGGATTCAGTGATGAATTTCCAATCCAAAACTGTACAAACAAAAGGTTTTTGGAGAATTTTTAAATTTGACCACTTTTGGGGTAGGAAATCCTGGGTTAAACTTTGCGAAACGACACTTTTTTTTGAAAAATTTCGAGATATCGACCTGAAACCTTCACCATTAGATCCAAGTCGCATACTTCCCAACCGATTTCGTGGATGAAAAAATTCTAAAAAAATTTTTTGCCATGTTTTATGCCGAAAAACGTTTTTC
This sequence comes from Listrodromus nycthemerus, assembly GCA_963978505.1. NCBI lineage: Eukaryota > Metazoa > Arthropoda > Insecta > Hymenoptera > Ichneumonidae > Listrodromus > Listrodromus nycthemerus. Next base: position 21,806,918 of record OZ021680.1, on the reverse strand, counting down.
CGTTTTTCGACGAAAATGCGTATTTTTAAAAAAGTGATTTTCTCGGGGAAAAAATTTTTTTAGAATTTTTTCGTCCACAAAATCGGTTGGGAAGTATGCGACTTGGATCTAATGGTGGAGGTTTCAGGTCGATATCTCGAAATTTTTCAAAAAAAAGTGTCGTTTCGCAAAATTTAACCCAGGATTCCCTACCCCAAAAGTGGTCAAATTTAAAAATTCTCCAAAAACCTTTTGTTTGTACAGTTTTGGGACGGAAATTCATCACTGAATCCAATGGCGAAGGTTCCAGGTCGATATCTTGAAAAAAAAATTTTCCGATTTTTCGGAGGTGAAAAATAGACAGGTAGTACCCTTACCGTTTTTCACCTCCGAAAAATCGGAAATTTTTTTTTCCAAGATATCGACCTGGAACCTTCGCCATTGGATTCAGTGATGAATTTCCAATCCAAAACTGTACAAACAAAAGGTTTTTGGAGAATTTTTAAATTTGACCACTTTTGGGGTAGGAAATCCTGGGTTAAACTTTGCGAAACGACACTTTTTTTTGAAAAATTTCGAGATATCGACCTGAAACCTTCACCATTAGATCCAAGTCGCATACTTCCCAACCGATTTCGTGGATGAAAAAATTCTAAAAAAATTTTTTGCCATGTTTTATGCCGAAAAACGTTTTTCCGTTTTTCGACGAAAATGCGTATTTTTAAAAAAGTGATTTTCTCGGGGAAAAAATTTTTTTAGAATTTTTTCGTCCACAAAATCGGTTGGGAAGTATGCGACTTGGATCTAATGGTGGAGGTTTCAGGTCGATATCTCGAAATTTTTCAAAAAAAAGTGTCGTTTCGCAAAATTTAACCCAGGATTCCCTACCCCAAAAGTGGTCAAATTTAAAAATTCTCCAAAAACCTTTTGTTTGTACAGTTTTGGGACGGAAATTCATCACTGAATCCAATGGCGAAGGTTCCAGGTCGATATCTTGAAAAAAAAATTTTCCGATTTTTCGGAGGTGAAAAATAGACAGGTAGTACCCTTACCGTTTTTCACCTCCGAAAAATCGGAAATTTTTTTTTTCAAGATATCGACCTGGAACCTTCGCCATTGGATTCAGTGATGAATTTCCAATCCAAAACTGTACAAACAAAAGGTTTTTGGAGAATTTTTAAATTTGACCACTTTTGGGGTAGGGAATCCTGGGTTAAACTTTGCGAAACGACACTTTTTTTTGAAAAATTTCGAGATATCGACCTGAAACCTTCACCATTAGATCCAAGTCGCATACTTCCCAACCGATTTCGTGGATGAAAAAGTCGCATACTTCCCAACCGATTTTGTGGACGAAAAAATTCTAAAAAAATTTTTTCCCCGAGAAAATCACTTTTTTAAAAATACGCATTTTCGTCGAAAAACGGAAAAACGTTTTTCGGCATAAAACATGGCAAAAAATTTTTTTAGAATTTTTTCATCCACGAAATCGGTTGGGAAGTATGCGACTTGGATCTAATGGTGGAGGTTTCAGGTCGATATCTCGAAATTTTTCAAAAAAAAGTGTCGTTTCGCAAAATTTAACCCAGGATTCCCTACCCCAAAAGTGGTCAAATTTAAAAATTCTCCAAAAACCTTTTGTTTGTACAGTTTTGGGACGGAAATTCATCACTGAATCCAATGGCGAAGGTTCCAGGTCGATATCTTGAAAAAAAAATTTTCCGATTTTTCGGAGGTGAAAAATAGACAGGTAGTACCCTTACCGTTTTTCACCTCCGAAAAATCGGAAATTTTTTTTTCCAAGATATCGACCTGGAACCTTCGCCATTGGATTCAGTGATGAATTTCCAATCCAAAACTGTACAAACAAAAGGTTTTTGGAGAATTTTTAAATTTGACCACTTTTGGGGTAGGAAATCCTGGGTTAAACTTTGCGAAACGACACTTTTTTTTGAAAAATTTCGAGATATCGACCTGAAACCTTCACCATTAGATCCAAGTCGCATACTTCCCAACCGATTTCGTGGATGAAAAAATTCTAAAAAAATTTTTTGCCATGTTTTATGCCGAAAAACGTTTTTCCGTTTTTCGACGAAAATGCGTATTTTTAAAAAAGTGATTTTCTCGGGGAAAAAATTTTTTTAGAATTTTTTCGTCCACAAAATCGGTTGGGAAGTATGCGACTTGGATCTAATGGTGGAGGTTTCAGGTCGATATCTCGAAATTTTTCAAAAAAAAGTGTCGTTTCGCAAAATTTAACCCAGGATTCCCTACCCCAAAAGTGGTCAAATTTAAAAATTCTCCAAAAACCTTTTGTTTGTACAGTTTTGGGACGGAAATTCATCACTGAATCCAATGGCGAAGGTTCCAGGTCGATATCTTGAAAAAAAAATTTTCCGATTTTTCGGAGGTGAAAAAATAGACAGGTAGTACCCTTACCGTTTTTCACCTCCGAAAAATCGGAAATTTTTTTTTCCAAGATATCGACCTGGAACCTTCGCCATTGGATTCAGTGATGAATTTCCAATCCAAAACTGTACAAACAAAAGGTTTTTGGAGAATTTTTAAATTTGACCACTTTTGGGGTAGGAAATCCTGGGTTAAACTTTGCGAAACGACACTTTTTTTTGAAAAATTTCGAGATATCGACCTGAAACCTTCACCATTAGATCCAAGTCGCATACTTCCCAACCGATTTCGTGGATGAAAAAATTCTAAAAAAATTTTTTGCCATGTTTTATGCCGAAAAACGTTTTTCCGTTTTTCGACGAAAATGCGTATTTTTAAAAAAGTGATTTTCTCGGGGAAAAAATTTTTTTAGAATTTTTTCGTCCACAAAATCGGTTGGGAAGTATGCGACTTGGATCTAATGGTGGAGGTTTCAGGTCGATATCTCGAAATTTTTCAAAAAAAAGTGTCGTTTCGCAAAATTTAACCCAGGATTCCCTACCCCAAAAGTGGTCAAATTTAAAAATTCTCCAAAAACCTTTTGTTTGTACAGTTTTGGGACGGAAATTCATCACTGAATCCAATGGCGAAGGTTCCAGGTCGATATCTTGAAAAAAAAATTTTCCGATTTTTCGGAGGTGAAAAATAGACAGGTAGTACCCTTACCGTTTTTCACCTCCGAAAAATCGGAAATTTTTTTTTCCAAGATATCGACCTGGAACCTTCGCCATTGGATTCAGTGATGAATTTCCAATCCAAAACTGTACAAACAAAAGGTTTTTGGAGAATTTTTAAATTTGACCACTTTTGGGGTAGGAAATCCTGGGTTAAACTTTGCGAAACGACACTTTTTTTTGAAAAATTTCGAGATATCGACCTGAAACCTTCACCATTAGATCCAAGTCGCATACTTCCCAACCGATTTCGTGGATGAAAAAATTCTAAAAAAATTTTTTGCCATGTTTTATGCCGAAAAACGTTTTTCCGTTTTTCGACGAAAATGCGTATTTTTAAAAAAGTGATTTTCTCGGGGAAAAAATTTTTTTAGAATTTTTTCGTCCACAAAATCGGTTGGGAAGTATGCGACTTGGATCTAATGGTGGAGGTTTCAGGTCGATATCTCGAAATTTTTCAAAAAAAAGTGTCGTTTCGCAAAATTTAACCCAGGATTCCCTACCCCAAAAGTGGTCAAATTTAAAAATTCTCCAAAAACCTTTTGTTTGTACAGTTTTGGAACGGAAATTCATCACTGAATCCAATGGCGAAGGTTCCAGGTCGATATCTGGAAAAAAAAATTTTCCGATTTTTCGGAGGTGAAAAATAGACAGGTAGTACCCTTACCGTTTTTCACCTCCGAAAAATCGGAAATTTTTTTTTTCAAGATATCGACCTGGAACCTTCGCCATTGGATTCAGTGATGAATTTCCAATCCAAAACTGTACAAACAAAAGGTTTTTGGAGAATTTTTAAATTTGACCACTTTTGGGGTAGGGAATCCTGGGTTAAACTTTGCGAAACGACACTTTTTTTTGAAAAATTTCGAGATATCGACCTGAAACCTTCACCATTAGATCCAAGTCGCATACTTCCCAACCGATTTCGTGGATGAAAAAATTCTAAAAAAATTTTTTGCCATGTTTTATGCCGAAAAACGTTTTTCCGTTTTTCGACGAAAATGCGTATTTTTAAAAAAGTGATTTTCTCGGGGAAAAAATTTTTTTAGAATTTTTTCGTCCACAAAATCGGTTGGGAAGTATGCGACTTGGATCTAATGGTGGAGGTTTCAGGTCGATATCTCGAAATTTTTCAAAAAAAAGTGTCGTTTCTCAAAATTTAACCCAGGATTCCCTACCCCAAAAGTGGTCAAATTTAAAAATTCTCCAAAAACCTTTTGTTTGTACAGTTTTGGGACGGAAATTCATCACTGAATCCAATGGCGAAGGTTCCAGGTCGATATCTTGAAAAAAAAATTTTCCGATTTTTCGGAGGTGAAAAATAGACAGGTAGTACCCTTACCGTTTTTCACCTCCGAAAAATCGGAAATTTTTTTTTCCAAGATATCGACCTGGAACCTTCGCCATTGGATTCAGTGATGAATTTCCAATCCAAAACTGTACAAACAAAAGGTTTTTGGAGAATTTTTAAATTTGACCACTTTTGGGGTAGGAAATCCTGGGTTAAACTTTGCGAAACGACACTTTTTTTTGAAAAATTTCGAGATATCGACCTGAAACCTTCACCATTAGATCCAAGTCGCATACTTCCCAACCGATTTCGTGGATGAAAAAATTCTAAAAAAATTTTTTGCCATGTTTTATGCCGAAAAACGTTTTTCCGTTTTTCGACGAAAATGCGTATTTTTAAAAAAGTGATTTTCTCGGGGAAAAAATTTTTTTAGAATTTTTTCGTCCACAAAATCGGTTGGGAAGTATGCGACTTGGATCTAATGGTGGAGGTTTCAGGTCGATATCTCGAAATTTTTCAAAAAAAAGTGTCGTTTCTCAAAATTTAACCCAGGATTCCCTACCCCAAAAGTGGTCAAATTTAAAAATTCTCCAAAAACCTTTTGTTTGTACAGTTTTGGGACGGAAATTCATCACTGAATCCAATGGCGAAGGTTCCAGGTCGATATCTTGAAAAAAAAATTTTCCGATTTTTCGGAGGTGAAAAATAGACAGGTAGTACCCTTACCGTTTTTCACCTCCGAAAAATCGGAAATTTTTCTTTTCAAGATATCGACCTGGAACCTTCGCCATTGGCTTCATTGATGCTCACAAAACTTAACCGGATGTCCCATTTCGAAATCACCACAAGTTATTTAATGATGAAAAAAACGTTTTTCAAAATCTCAAACTAAATGATACTCGCAAATTATCTGTCCGAAATCTTGAAAGATTAGAATCTTGGAAATATACGCATAACTGAAGCGTTGTATACACTGGATGTTTTGTACTCTCAGTTTTACCAAATATTTTATCGTTTTGGATCCCGAGTGCAAAAAAAAAGAGGCAAATTGCCCGAATCACCTCGATTTACCCCAGCCAATTCGCGATCGTTAAATAAAACCCGCAAACTCTCGATGCAATTATATAACTTCGATACTCTGCGTCATAAGTCGAGATCATGATAAGCAACGAGGTAAATAACGTTTGCAATAATCGTTTGAACACGTGCGCGGTTATAAACAGACCAACTTTCATAATGTTTCGCGTACCATACGTAATTCATGCAGTACGAAGTACATGTATGTGCATACCCATGTATGGCGTACACATGAATTCGTCTCGATGCTGCTTACGTAAAAGTTTTCGCGCGACCAAAAAATATACTTAATACACATTGCGTTTGGGATCTTTGAAAATAGTGTTTTACCACATGAGTTGAACCTAGAAAAATGAGATTTATGGCCAAAATCGCTCGCGTGTATCTAAAAATCCCTTTAATCGGTATTATTTTAATCGATCAATTTTCAAAACCTTTCGCCCGAACTGATCGATCCTTATTTGCGCCTTAAATAACCCAGTGGTAAGGTCGACGAGTCGCAATCATTGGCCAGCTGCATTTTTCCTAGACAAGTCGTGCGTGAAATATACAAGTATATTAAAAATGCACAACTATATTCATAATATACAAACATAAATTTTTCATACAACTGTATTAAAAAATTGACTCTCCAACCAAGAACCAATGCGTCCTCGGTGCCCGCCATCCAAAGTCTCGAGCAGGATGATCAACATGGTAAATAACGTTAGATAATCGTCGAAACCCATCGACGGTTATAAACAGTCCAACTTTGATAACGTTCCTCGTACGACACGTACTTTATCCACTGCGGACACACATGTGCTTCGGCCGCGAGTCGTTTACATGCACATGCGTACATACGTCGATTCTCCTCGTGTAAACCTATCGAGGCTCAAGGCTCTCCGAGTCTATATATAACGCCTTGGTTAGGTGCGGATGAGAGTCTGCGGCGGTTGTGTGCGGCCTCGATGCATTCGCGCATCCACCGAGGGGGACGCGATATGTCGGTGGGAAGGACGAGAGATGCAAGGATGTGTAAGGATGCGTTGCTTTGCAGGTGAAGGAGAAGTAGGTAGAGAAACGGTGCTCGGCGTTCCATGGTCCAAGCCACCCCTCTCCTCCCTCACCCCCTCGTCCTCCTCACCCCCTGAACGATCAATACCCAACAACCCACCGGCAACGGCGTACGGTATACGCAATGAGTCTGTATGACTATAGAAGTGTATTCGGTAACGGCGCGGTGTACACGGCAAGGCGGGATGAAAGCGGGAGAAATGGGGTAGTTGGTAGAAATAGGGGTGGAAACATCCCCAAGGAGCCGATAGAAAGCCCGTAGCGCTGCGAATTCCAACTCCCTCCGACTCCCCCCTATCGCACCAGTGAACCACCGTTCGGTAGCCTACGGAGCTCCTCCGGATACGTACGTGCGGCTTTGCGAGGAACACGTAGGAGACGCCTTTCTCACTTCTCTATCCGCGCTGTCGTTTTGCTCTTCCCTCTCTCGGTTCTTGACCGCGGCGAGAGGGAATCTCTCGGTCTCCGGTGCGCTGACTCTTATCTCGCGAGCACTCCCGAGGAAATTGAAACGCCGGGGCGGGAGAACGGGGGAGGAAAGAAAACGTGAGGGGCGATTGGGGCAAAATGGACGGGATGAGAAATTGAAGACGGCTCGGGTGAGGGTTGCTTGACGGTGGAGAGATCGTTGGGCAAAGGAAGTTTTGAAAGAGATACAGATATTGGAATTAATGTTAAAGCACGAAAAAATAGGCAATACGAGCCAATGTTCGAATAAATCTGAAATGTTTTTGGTTGGTCCACCCTGGGCGTGTGGGGTTATTTTTTTTTTTTTTTTTTGAGGTCAATTTACCATGTAGGTAAATTTTTGATTATTCGATGATAGAATTATTTGAAAAATGCACTCTGTTATCTAATCGAGTGGGCAAATAAATTTCCTGGATTGCAGTGAAAAAAAAAAACTGTACAGGTTTAAATTTCGTTAAATTTTTCCACAGTTCGTTGTCCGCGTTGGTTTTCTATTTTTTAATTCCAAACGAAATTGCGAAGGAAACGTCATTGGCGAGCGACTGGACCTACCTTCGAGTTTATTACGAGAGCCGGCGAATGAATGGAGAGGGAGAATGATGAAGCGCGTTAAAAGAGGGTGTCGTTGTTGGTCCGTGGCTCGGGTCCTCGACGAGGCCGGGGAGGGAATAAGGGAGACCGACCATGGCCCACCCGGTACGGCTTCATTCATGAACGTGTTTTATTGTTTCAGGCACAACACAACACGACGGTGGACCGGAGGAACGCGGAGAGGCCGGATAATAGCGCGAGAGGAACCGGAAGACATAAACTCCCCCAACGTAAAAGTGCTCTTGTGCTCTTTCTTCATACATACATATATATATATATATATATATATATATATATATGTGTGTGTGTGGGTTTCGGAACTTTGGTCACATTTTCGTGCAGAGAAGGAAGCCGGCAGGATGACCGGTGAAATTGCAGACGCGACCTTCGTCGACTTGGGCCTGCAATCAAGAATTCTGAAACCACCGTCGTGGGCCGGACCGGCGCCGTCTAGACAAACCAAAGAAACTTTGCTTTGATATCGGGGTTGATAAATTTTTTTTGCTGGTTGCTATTGACGGAAACGGCAGTCAAATAGCGAGCTCAACCTTTGTCAACCTTGTCTGCTATCAGAATTCTTAAGTTTTAACAGCATGAGGTGTTGCTTTTGTAAGAGCTGAAAACGTGGGACTGGCAAGTGTTGAGCAACTAGAGGAATTATGCTTTTGGTTCAGGGGTTGAAAAAAAATGTTGCCTTTTTCGCTTGTACGCTTGTTCGCTTGGACTTGATGGAATTACGGAAAAATTAATGGACACAAACTTCATTAAGTCTGGCTGCCATGAGGAATTTCTAAGCTTCAGAAAAATTTTGATCGATTTATCTTTTCCTACATATTTATTCTTTTTTATACTAACCTGTGAAACCTGTCTTTTCAAACGATTTCTTTAGTTTACACAAACTAAAAAATATTTTCTTTTCACATGAGATTGGGAAAGAAAATTGTTGTTTTTTTTTCTGTGTTTTTGCAATGCATAGAACCGCTTGTAGAATTCCGAGCAGGATCTTTGTCGAACCTGTGTGCTGTCAGGAATTTTTCGAAATTTTGAGAAGTTTCGATGTATTTTTATTCGCTCATTTATTCATTTTGTAAGACGACTTAACGAGAGTGATCCAGACCGACGCCGTTTTTTAAATTAATTTTTCGACTCTTTTTGCTAATGACGTGACCACCAATAGAGTCGCGAACACTTTTTTCATTATTTTTTCATTTTTTTTTTTTTTTCATTATTATTTCTAGTTAAAAAAATGGTCCTTTAGAGTCGATTCGGTGTCTCGCAGCTATTGGCTGAAAGGGCGCTGCAGCATCTAAGATGTCGCCACGCCCCGCTAAAGTGCCCTCGACCTAGGGACCCACCTATAACGCACCCTTAATTCTCCAACCCTCGCGCTTCCCGAACACACCCGCCTCCTTCGTCCCCCGAGCCAGGAAACTTCCCAGGGCTGTCCAGAACTGCCGGGCGGCGACAAAAATTCTCCCCTCGGACGCATTGCCGTCCGATCGGACGATCAGCTTTAAAGAATTCCACACGCTCTCGGCCACTCGATAAAGGAATGTCACATTGATCTAGAAAAAAAACGGGCGTTTATACCAAAGGCTGAAAGTTTCACCTTGAAAGTTGTCGCGACTCAATTATTTTTTCCTTCCACTTTTCTTTCTGAGTCACGTAGATTATCGTAAGTGTATCGATTATTTTTTAATAACCGGTTACTTGTCGAGGAATGAATCTTATTGGCAACAATTTCCATAAAAATATCTCGAGGATATGGAAAAATAGAACGAAGAAATTTAACCGAATTCTAATAAGTTCTGTTCAATTACTCTGGAGGGATTTTTCCGTTTGCTACAAGTTTCGGGCGATAATTTGAAACAGTCTCGACCGAAAGTAAAACGAATAAAAAAGTAAAATTAATTTCCTTTTCTTCTTCTTTTTTGCTGAATGGTGTGTGTTATTTTTTGATGCATCAAATTTGTCTTTTTATGTTCTCGACCCTCGTTCAATGTCGATGATGGTGACTGCACAGTTCATAAAACCATTTCAATAATATGAAAAATCGAGACAAAAGCATTTCGCTAAATCTCAAAAACTCTTTCGAAAGCTTTCGAACAACAAGCTCAAAAAGTCAGAGATGAAAAAAAAAAAAAATGTATACCAGGGAGGAATGAAAAAGTCAGCGGTGCGGTATAGGAGAGCGAGAAAAGAAAACCGAGCTTTCCAATTAGCATTCTTACTCGGGTAAAGCCTCGGCGTGAGGGTCGAACTTCTGGACCAACGATACGAGCGAGCGCCGGGGATAAAACGGGCGATAAAACGGACGCGCGCTCACACAAACATGCATAAAAAAAAAAAAAAAACCAACAAGTTGCGTCGATTTGCTCTCTCGCCTCCTTCTCGCTTCCGGCGCGCGCGCGAGCCTTATTCCTTTTATTTTTCACTCTGGTTCTCGTATCTCTCGTGTCGTCTGGTGCCAGAAAGCGGTAAAGTAGAAACGACTAGAAAGACGCACACTAACATGCGGCCAACGAAAGAGAGTTCATAATATGAAACTCCGCCACGACCGCACGTATCGACCTTTTCCACAGGCCTTGGCGGTTCTCAGAAGGCCCACGAAGCGACCAAATTAATAACCTACACTCAAGCTAACGTATGTAGAAAGGAATAAAAAATAAGGTAAAATATAATAAGAATTTTCGGGCGCTGCTTCTGATATTTATTGATTCGTTAACTGAGCGTTTCTAAAATTAATAATCACGGAGCGATCGAATAAATGACTCAAACGCAAGCATAACGTACATAGAAAAATACGCCAAACTATGATAAAAATCTCTAGACGTCACCCCTGATGATTATTAATGCGTTGAAGAATTTTTTTATAATAAATAACGGTGCAAGCAAGTTGATAAGTCATAGTCAAGATATCAACTTATGATAATTACTAATTCATTGAGGAAGCAAAATTATTTATAAGAATCCCCACAAAACGTGGGACAAAACAAAAGAACAAACGGAATAAGAATACAGCAAAAGACAACAAGAATTTTTGGGTCTCAGTTTCTGACGATTATTAAATAATTCTTATTTAAGTGAAATTTTCTTTATAACATATCGAAAGTCTCGAGGCATTTTTTATTTTTCTCAAAGGGTTGAACGTCATTGGTCACGAACCACCAAGTATTTTTAACCGCTTTTACCTTTAATTGACGCCGAGCTCTCGAGGAGACGGCTTAAGTATCGTCCATTGCCCGAAAAGCCCGAGCGCTTACGCGGTCCCTCCGGTGTCAAAAATTACTCGGTAGTTGCCCACAAATTTTGCTGGTAAAGCAACGCTCTTTTATATACGTGCACACTGGACACTCCGGTACTTCGGTTGGATAACACCCATGCAGCCGGAGAGTCCAACGCCGACTCGACTCTAATTGTTTAATTATTTATTTAGCGACTTTATTTACGTCGGATTACACACCTGGCAACATTTCATTTTTTATCGCATCTCCGCGTCCGCGAAAACCCTCCTAGGGGGCTTGCGGCTGACTAATTCTTTACGGAGCGAACCTTTGTCGGCCAATTCCACACGTGGTAAACTTCTGCTTATTTTTGTTTTATTTTCAATTTTTTTTTGCGAGATAATTACGAAGCGAATTTTTAATTGACGTTAAAAGGCAACGGAGAATATTTTTTCAGTGTCAGACCCGTTACTGTTTCGAGTGAAGAATTTTCCAACAGCAGCTGAGAAGATAATCCTCTACGAAACGCCGTTCTTTTTTTTCAATTCTAATCCGGAATTTTTTGAGCTTTTCCTGTGTGTGTTTTTATTTTATTTGTTTTTAATGTCGCGATGGAATATTGTGACTTTGACGACTGAGCCCACACATACAAAACCCTGTTTTGCATTGCAGGGGAAGTTTTTTTTTGGTTAAAGATAATGGAAAAATGAATTTTTTATATACGCTAATACACATCAGGGGATATTTTCTCGTTGCCCGACTCATCAGTGACCCGACCGAAGAATTTCCATAAACATTTAGCAAAATTATAAATTTTTAAAATACCAATTTGCAATCATTCGCCGTGGCAATTTTTTTTAACCTTTTTGAAAAATATACACCACGAAAAATAATTATCAAAATCCGCGTAACGGTTTTTCTTTTTATCGTCCGCATAAAATATTCCGTCGACACGAGGATATAATTGAAGACGCAATAGATTTTTTTTAACCATTTTTTTTCTCACTGTATTGACAAGGCAATAGAATCCCGTGATCAGATGCAGAACGCCAGCTGGACCGGCAGAGCCGTCTTGCTCCGACATCTGCTGGACCGGTTGTTCCACGTCGGTCATCTCGCGCGATGTCCAGTTTCATAAGCGGCCAGTTTGCGACGAGTCATTGTCCACGACTAGGTCCATATCATTGTCCTAGTGCCCTGTATCATCGGGATGCTGGAAAGCTGAGCCGGCGTGAGCGACACGCGGGGTTTCGGACCTACGCTGACCAGTTCGCTCGGTTAGAATAACCGACCATGAAACGCGCGCCACCCCTCCGGCCTGAATAGGGGTAGGACTGGTTTCTCAATGCGCTCGTTTCTCATATAAGCGTTATTCCTCATGTTTTTTTATCCCGTTACTCCGGTAGTCGCTTCGAGACGAGACGCGAGTTCCGAAAACAGTGTGAGAGTGCACTGGGTGCGATTCGGTGGTGAACGTGGTCAGTGATTGAATTTTTATATTTTTTTTTTTATTAATTTTTCAATTCGCGTGGAACGAAATGGTGAGTGAAAAAGAGACGAGACGCAAACCGGGGAGAAGATTTTAGATATTTACAATCCTTTCGAAGATTCGTAAAAATTGGCCGTAGGTTTGTTGAGGACATTTTTTAATTTTGAATTTTTTTTTTTTTTTACACCTTACTGAGGAAATATCTTGCTGACCGATGGAACGTAAAATCCACCCTTATCGCTGTGCGTTAATAAGGAGAAGCTTGACGGAGCAGAGCGTAGGTGGCTCTGGCAAACTACTCGCCGAGATGGTGGATCAATAGCCCTCCAGCTTTGCTTTGCAATCCTTAATTCCCATGAGATGGTGACTTCAAAATGGTAGCCTACGCCATCTCTCTGATTTTCCTCAGATAACGTCTGTGTCGGTTAACTTTTTTTTCTACAAAATTCTAATACTTGCACGTTGAACCGTCGATAAAAAAAAAAAAACGTACGTATTTATTTACTTTTTTTTGTCTGAATCCAAAATTCATGAAAATTTTTGACAAACATTTCGCTTCAGCCTGAGCCATCTTTCTGCTTTACTCATCTTTCTGAATCAAATAGAAATTTTGAAGGCAAGCAACGCTTCTGCGTTAATCCTTCAATGTCCGACGTGTCATATCAAGATAGATATTTCTTCGATGCTTATATATATATATCAATTTTTATAAAAAATTTGTGAAGATACTATACGAATAGAATGAATCCTGCAGTGAGTTCATCGAAAATATAATTTCATCGTAAAACTTTTTTACTCGCATATAAAACTAAAAAAATATAAGAAAAAAAAAAGGTCTTCCAACAGTTGCGAAAAATGCTTTTATTCGAGAGAAAAAGGAGTTTCGGATTCGAAGTCTTAGCGGCAATACATAAATTCATCGTCACTTCACCATCTCTTCAGCATCGAAAAAAAAGCGCATCTAACATTTTAATTCCACACCTAACATTGAAAATTTGCTGCCGGAGTGAACTCAAAAAGAAGATTAAAACGCATCAGCTTTGAATCATTTCTCAATTTCAGTAAAAAAATTTTACCATTTTTCCAAGTATTTTCGTTAATTCATTATTTTACATTACGACCAAAAGTTTCGTGGAGCTTTGCGAATTAGTTCGAAGCGCCGTAGTCCGGAGAACAAAACATTCGGAGCCTAGTAGATCACTTCCCGCTGTGGTCAGACTCGGATTAGGGTGTTGAGAAAGTTCTCGACGTTGTTTGCGACAGCCACTAAATCTTAGAGAATAAGTAAATCGCCTTCAACTCAACACACATATATATATATATATATATATATATATATATCAAGGAAACGGAGAATTAATTTATAACGAAGTCGGTCAATCTTAATTCGAGTACATCTGCCGGTGAAGGAATCCATTAGTAGGCCCGAACAGACAGCGAAATGTCTTCAGTTGTGAAGCTGTGGGTCGTCATTCGTTCTCTATACAGCCCATCGCGGTTCTCCCAGATACGAGCTTTTGTTCGAGATAATAAGCCAGCCATTGTTCGAATATAGGTAGCGGATCTACCGTTCGACGAGCGCCTTATTGTTCGAGGCGTCTCCAGGCCACCCCACGATCTCCGGGGCACTGACTCAAAATCTCGGTGATAAGGACCCGGGGATTCTAATCAGCGACCCTCCCGCATCCACGGGTTGCAACGTAATACGCCCACGCGCGTGTCTTATCGGTGAACCCAACGCAAGCCGGAATCTTCGTCGCGTAACTTTCGCTCGGGCGAATCGACGAGATAATGCCTCGAATATTCCTCGTCAACCACCGGGACTGGTAGATTGTCGTGTAAATCGTTGCAAACGACCTTTTCCGAGCTCTCGCAGATCCCAATCCGGCCAATTTTTTTTAGTAACAATTTTACCAAAAGTAACGATTTTTTTATATTCTCTAACGGAAATAACCTCGTCACTTGACGAAATCTCTAAAAAAAACGAATTAATTTCTGTACGGACAAAAAACTACTCGAAAGTGAATTCCGATGGGACCAAAAACTGCGTAAAATATTTTTCTGCCTAATTGTCACGAGGCGACAAAAAAAACCATTTAAAAGAGTGTTCGACGAGGACAAAGAAATGCTTTAAATCCCAAAACAGTATTTCATGGCAAAAACGATCTGAAAGCGTTAAGTAGCGAAAAAGAAACAATCTAAAATAGATAAAAACAAATAAAAAAGGATATTCAACGCAGCTTCATCAACATTGGGCCACCAACAGAAGACGCATTAGCCCACATTTGTCTGCCAAACTACGGATCGCCACGAACAATTCCGACCCCAACAATCTCGACGTCTACTACACCCAAAAAGAAAAAAAAACCAACAGCAACGACAATGTTACGTTGACATAGCGACAGCAGTTTGCAGTCAGGAAGCCAGGATCGACGGTACCAGCGACGAGATATCGGAACGCGAGGAACTTTAATCCCACCTTATCCAGTCCCGGATCGAAGCTCCTGCAAAGTTGGGCAAGGACTTCTAAGAATACTGCTTGTTACACAATTATGCATAACTCCGTAGATTGCGACTCTGAAGGCGGAAGGTGTGGATAGGTAGAGGGGGTTTGTATGGGTTACGGCGGGTGGGTTTGAACCCCGAACGACTGGTCGTTGTGATCGTGGGGGGGGGCAGCATCCAGAGGTATAGCCTCGCGACGGAAAGCAGCCAGTACTACCCCCTCAGGAGCAAAGTTTATATCGGCTCTCGGTGTGCAGCGGGGTGACCGGTGGAGTGGTCGGGTTTGGCTATGGAAAAAGGGGGGCAGTAGATGGCGAGTATGCAAGGTTGGGTACCGGAGGGAGAGGCGAAGTTCGGTGATTACCTAGGACTCTCCTAGGAGGGCCGAGGAGTTTCCATACTTCGGCCATACCGGCTTCGGTAACCTAACAGTCCGGCAAAGTAACTAAGGTTATTCGACAGAGAGGCGAGGTGGGAAGGGGTGGGTCGCTTCGCGCGAAGCTCCCTCGATGCGATAGAGGGGTGCTATCGGCTCCTAGGTTAGGCGCAGGGGGGGTCATCGAGGAGAGAGCGAAGTCGAGGAATGACGCGGAGGAACGGAGAGGAGTGAACGGCCAACAGCACTCCGGTCGTCGGACACAAGCGACTGCCAAGTTACTCTCGTCGAACGATCGCCCTCGTGGGAGGAGAGATCGTCGTGATTGAGAGGACTTCCCCGGAACTCCGGGACCTTCGTCGCGCAGTGCGACCGACTCACCCCCGCCTCCGAGAGCGTCCCGGTCCACGCAGTGCCGGAGTATCTCGGTGGAAGAGAAAATTAAATTAATAGCCAAGAATAAGAGAGTCCCTTCGGAAATCAATTGGCGGCCACTTGCGAAGTGCGGATCCCGAGCGCTGGGAGAGATGCGGTTTAGGGGTGAGGCGGTGGAGAGCTAGGCGGAGGGTGGTTCGCGCTCCTTGGAAATTCTGGGCTTTCTTTTGGTTGAGATTTTTATCGGGACTTGGGTTTTGGACTGAGATGGTTTGTCTCGTGAGGACAAGAACTGAGTCGTGAGAATTGACTGCTCGATATCTTCAGGGTGGTGGCTACATTAGTGCTTATGGATGAAAAAGTCCCTTCAGACATCATTTGACGCTCACTCCCAAAGTGCTATTTCGGGCTCTTGGAAAGACTCGGGCTAAACGGTTAGAAAAATTCATATGAAATTTAGTGTGCCGGTTCTGAAAGTTTTCATGCATAAGCTGGTGAATTGAAATTCATGTAATTGTGATAACAAATTAGCGTTGAATTTATTGAAAACTTTATAAGTTGTTTACTTTTGATAAGTTACATCAATTTTCCCAGACAAGTTTTTGCGATCCGATTAATAGCTATGATTTCACTGCAAACGTGTATCCATTTTTTATCACAATTATGGATTAAATTTTATGCACCAGTTTTTGCATAAGAACTTCTCATCGGGTTTGTCACCTTTACATTTTTTTTTTACAGTGTACGAAAAAAATTCAAGGCGGTACGATCCGGTTTGTATTCTTTGGAAATTATAGCATTCCTGTGGATCGAGATTTTTATCCTGATTCGTGTTGTTGACTGGACATCTTTCTCGTTCAAAAAGCATTTGAGTGGTCGTAATTGGGTCTTCGCCCTTAATTGACTCTATGCGGAATTAAATTAATAGCCGAGAATATGGGTTCCATTGGGAATCGTTGGATACTTCGACCACCGATTTAGACTCTACGTTTATTTTTATACACCTTGGGAAAAAAAATTGCTTTTTCTAGACCGATAAGCACAACTAAGATTAAAGATCAATCACTGAAATTGCAGTTATTCATAAAATGATCGAGTGCAATGCGGCGTAGATAATTTTATAAATTTGATCCAATTACTCTTCATCCTACTTTCACGATGTCATTACACAAGCAATACCAGCCACTGACGATGATTGGCCCAATCTTGATCTCTTCATAACTAACTACCTTAATCATCGTAACTATTGGACTGTTGACGTAATTTCCAAGTGTTCGACTTTTGCTCATCATAACTTGTAGACTTGACGAGCAACGCCACTTGAGCTAAATTGGTTAGACCATTTTCTCTATATCGATAAATTATGAATAATAACGATCACAAAAAAACTATCGACTGATTCAGTAATAGTTATCCATGAATAAAATTTCTCCAAATTTTCATCTCAAATACTCGAATTTAGTAATTTAAAGAGTCGCCAACTAATCCACAATAAACTATTTTGGATGGTCTCCATTTGCCTTTTTCTTTTAATAAACAAAGTTACAGATGTAAAATTTAAATTAATTTTTAATTGTACAGGCAAACCACGCATCTTTTTTTCCAAAATTTCCCTACTTCATCTCCATCCATTTCTTAACTCTCTCCGATTTAGCTTTGTTTTTTTAGTAGCAAAGTTAGCTAAGATGACTATGTAGTGGTTCGTAAGATGGCTCACCCCATTTGCGCCACAAGCACAGGCAGCAGAAGGGGTGAAGGCAACCCCTTTGAAATTGCGTTTCGTCGGCCATGTTTTTTCCATAGAATCATTTTGTTCTCCCCGTACAGGGAAGCGACATAGAAACGTATAGAAATGTAGGAAACAGAGACAGCGAATGATAAATAATAAATAACATAAAAAATATGCCCAGCAATTTTGACAACCGCGACAAATTGTAATTAATTTTTCAATCATCAATTCCAATGAATTTTTAATTCGCTAATTTCAATTTGCAAACCCGAATCCGAATCACGAATAATATTTCCCAAAATTTCGACATGAAACACCTGACATTGGTCTTTTGTAATCTCCCCCATTGATTATCAATCAATTTTCAAACTGTCTTTAATTTTCCATTTTTTTAAGAAGCACAGTTAGCCAAGATGAATCTATGCGAGGATTCGTAAGATGGCTCACCCCATTTTCGCCGCACGCACAGTCGGTGGAAGGGGATGAAGGCAACCCCTTTGAAATTGTTTTTGGTCGGCCATATTTTTCCATGGGAGAATTTGCCTCCATGACTTCCCCGTGCGGAGGAGCGAGAAACTCCTTGAAACGCACGAGAGAAAGACACAGCGAGGGAGCGCTCTGGACCGCACTAGGGTTAGGGACGGGAGAGAGTCGGCAGCTGAGCGCTCTCGATGGGGTTGGACACCCAATCAACCCCTGGGACGCCGTCGTCTCGCCCACCCAGCGAAGTTATCTTTCTTGTTACTGCCCCGAAGGCGATTCGCGTGTACTCTCATCTCGACAGGAAACTCCGGAACTATCGGAGAAAGACCGTCGATCGTTATAGAATACCAGAGATACGTGTACGGAGATAGCGTGAAACTCGGCTCTCCAATCGTGTTTCGAGAATTCCAATGTAATAACTGCGTCGGGCGATCGAGAGTTTTCTCATAAACGGTGGAACTGGAAACTCACCTGCGCACCGAAAGCGCGGATCGAAGCTGGTAATAAAGGATCAATCTTCGTAAAAGGGTTCAACTTTAGGGCAGTAAAGTCGAAGGTTTCGACGGGCGGTATTGCGAATTGGCGAAATCAACGGAAACGCAGGTTCTGGCAACGGGGCGCGTGCAACTCTTGGAAATGTGATTGCTTTCGACTAGAGTGTCTCAGGTGATTTAGGAAGGGGGAGGGAGGGAGGAGTACACCTCGAGGAGGAACTCACGATGGACAAGGGCGAAACCGTGCTGATTAATTGGGCGAAGATTGGAAATGTAAAATGATCGTCCGTACTCACTAATTTTTACCCTCTGGGGTTCCAACGATTACTACTATTTTAGAAGTATTTCATAACTCGTACTGTAAACAAATTTCAGTTCTAATGTACAATTGTGATAAAAGATTAATATCTTCATTGAAATTAAAGTACTTTCATAATAAAATTAAAGTCCACCACAAATTTTCCACCACAATTATACACGAATTTATATATATCGTATTAAAACTTTAGGTCCGGTACATTAAATCTCACATGAATTCTATTGATAGTACACGTACATTGGGTTCTGAACTGTAGAAGGAAAAATCGTAAATTTAATCTACTGAAACTTGACATTTTCTAACGTCACTCAAATTAATTGAAAACTAATGTACCGTTCTGCAATATTAAAATACCAGATATGAAAATTAAAAATCTTTTGCCTGAACCTTATGAAAATTTCCATTAGAAACCAAAGCGAAAAAAAATTTCGAACAACCGTGTGTTTTAAATGTCGATCATTAATTTCCCGACAAAATTTTTTCCCAATTTAACCAAATAAAGACTGGTATCAGAATTAAAAAATTTTAAACATCACTAAAATCTTGCGATCCATTTTTTTTTCTCCACGGACTCAGGACAGAAAATAAATATTCTATCACCGTACAATTTAAATTCGATGTCTTTGTTCGATTAGCTAATGTGATATTGGTAAGAAATCCGAGACGAAGAGACGATATTTTAATGGCACGGACTCGGCTCGCGCATGATGTTCTCCGAAACGTTAACGAGAAGCATGAAATTTGTGCGAATCATAGGAGCATCGATAATTCCGAGAGCATTGCACGTAGAACCAAAGCTGGGGGGGGCGGGAGCGGGGGGGAGGGGGCATTCTCGGCACTCTCCTGGCGGTACCCATCCAATTTCCTTGATATTCGCGTCGAAGGGGTCCTTCCGGTCGAACGGCCTAAGGATTCCAGGGATGCCTTCCGGGTCGGGCCAAAGAGGCCGGAGCCGACTCAGCACCGTGTAGACGATAGACTTGTATTAATTTCATATCCCTTCCGTCATCGCGCGGAGGAGGGACTCCTTCAATCATCTATTTATTGCTGGCGCTCAATCTCGGCGAAGACCTCACGTCTTCGACCCTAACCGATCGCAGGCCCTTATTACCGGTTTCGAATCTTTGCCCATCTTGGGGTCGGCATCGAAGCGGAACTAAACGCTCTATTAATAATTTCTTCAACATTTTTTAAATATATTTTAAATTTATTTATAAAAAATGTTAATTCTCTCGAACGTGACGAAACAATTGCAAACTTCAATTGATTAAAGTGAAGTAAATGTTAAACCATCTTTAGGTCCATTTCTGTCGGATTAGTACAAAAAATGCATTTTTTAGATAAAGCAAAGTCTTTGACTACTTGCCGTTTGTTTGTGTGTTTATTTTATAAATATCTTCTCAACTGGCTGGATTTTACTCATGAAACCTCCGCTCCTCGAAGTTACGTATCAGAGCCAGAAATAGCGTACGACGAGCTGCTTGAATAATGTAATTCGACCGTTTATGACCGAAGGGCACTAAACGCGGGTCCACATGTAACGCCCGGTACTTTATACGACCGTGGTGAGATGCCCTACGAAAGTACGAGAATTTCGCGGCCAGTGGATAATCCACGACAGTTACGGCTGATCTGACAGTCAAATGGTTCGAAAAGCCTCGAGTTTTACTAGTTTGCCCGATAGAGTTAACTTTTAACGCACACGCGCGAAAGTGAATTGTTTAATTTGAATGAATTTGGCCCATCCGGTTGGAACCGCTTTAACAGTGCGGCGGACCTCGAGACAATCAAGTTTTATTTCGCACATTAACTAATTTACTTGCGTCGAACAAATTGGTAAATAAAAAAGCTGGCGAAGAAAACGGGCGAATCAGCAAGACAAGCAAATGACCGAGTCTTTGAGGTCAGCTCAGGTTATCAGCAGCTCGAAGAATCGACAGTTGGTCTCACTTGAATAATCATCATCAGTAAAAAAAAAACCGACAAATCATTAGAATTTAAAGAAGCAAAGTGTAATTCAGAACATCAAAATAAACCTTCAAAACAATTCGAAATCGACAGTTGACCCAATTACAATAATTTTTTCCAACGCAAACAAAAAAGTCGATAAACCAATAGAATTCATAATCGAGAATATGCCCGAGGCTGAGAAATTCGCATTCAGAATATCAAAGTGGAGACTCGAAGTAATGCACAGGTTACCGACAGCTTGAGAAATGAACCCTTGACGACATGCAACTGAAACTACGAGAACAGGGTAAAAAAAATTATATAAAAAAATAAATAATAATAAAATAAAATTCATAAATCGATAAAATTAATAATCGAGAATATGCCCGAAGCTGAGAAGTGGCTCGAGTATTCAAGGTCCTTCGATACAACTTGGTCGCCCTCGCGGAAATCGGAGAAGCTACAGAGAGAAGCCGCCGCGCGACCCTCGCGAATCTCCGCTTTTCTCCGCCCCCGATCATCCGCGACCCCGGTCTCTCACTCCCACCAACCCCCCCTCGCACCCCAAAAGCTAGTTTCCCCGTAGGGCCGCGAATACTACTTCCCCCCTCCCTCCTTTCGAAGCTTAACTATCCGGTGAAGTTTGAATCGGCGTCGGTTGCCTATGGTGGATAGAGAGCGAGAGAGTCGTCCTCTCGACTAAGGCGAACCCCTTCGCGCCTCTCCCCTTCGCTGGGCAACCCTCGCAAACTCACTGACGGCGTGGAACCCTCTCACCCACCGGGTCGCCCGTTCCTTTGGCAGTGCCTCGGCATCTCTATACGTACCCAGTGCCGGTATTATTCGCCGGGCGGATGAAGGCAAGAAGATGTTCAGCCCCTAACTTTGGAAGGAAGATACGAAGACCGGGTAACTGTGCGGTAGAGAACTGGGCGACTCGGTTCGGAGACTGAAAGTCTCGCAAATTAGCCACGCTCGGGTGTTCGGCTCGGTCATCGACAAAAATCAATCTATCGTATGTAACAATTCATTATTTGATATTATATTATTATTATTTTTATGTAATAATAATAATGATAATATAATTATCATAGAACGAAATAAACATAGTGGATGAATTTTCGTACGGTTAAAGTGAAAATTCAAAGATATATTGTCTTTGAGAAAATGACGATATTTAAATATATCGCGTGTAGTATCAAATGATATATTATTTTGGTATTGTCATTATTCTTTACACAATAATAATATAACATTGTTGTATGTTCTGTTATATATTACATCAATTTTGGTATATCAAATGATAAACAGCAGTCCGTTTTGCCCCGCTCTTTTCTCTTATACATTCTTTTCGGCAAAAAAAAAAGATACCATCGCAATGATTGCTGTTCACTGACATCGAATTTTTTTCGATCGAGCGAGACTGCGTAGTCGTGAATTTTATCGTTTCATCGTTTCACCCCCAAAATGGTGCCAACCGCAGTAAGGTCCGGAGCAATCATACCGAAGATCACTGAGATTAACCGGGACCGAGCGGTGGGCGGTTGAAGATCGTCTCTTACCCGCAAGGAAGGTCTTGAGGACGATGAGGCAGCGGAGACCCACGAGGGCGCAGCAAACGTTTTGCTCGCCGAGTCTGCACTCTCTTTACGGTTCCCCCGGGCCATAATCCGGCGTTTCGGCGTTATACATATTATTCCACGACTGTATACACAGCACAATCAGGGTCTCTCGAGAATTCAAAGGGTAGCGCAAGGGTGCGAGCACGTTCCGGACGTAAGACGCGGATCCCAGCGAGCCGAGAACGCACATCGTCATCGCGAAGACGTTTCCTCCCTACCCTAAAAATCGTGTCTCATCTCATTTCCGGAAACTCCAGAATCGGAGAGTTCTTCGCCGCATGATTGATTTCGTTCGGGGTCATCGAGCTCGCAACGGCTCGGTCGGCAAAGAAAATTGCTCTGATTTTTTTTTTTGTTCATTGGTACAAATTTTAACGAGAAAATTTTTTTTATTAAATTAAATTAAAAAATTTTTAAATAAAAAAATTAATTCAAATTAAAATTAAAAAATAAAAATTTAATTTCCGTCGGTAACGAAAATTCCACGAAACCTTTCTTCCAATACCGCTATATTAGCGCGAAAAAAAAATCGGCACCATTGCGAAAAAAAATCCCCCCAAAAATCCACCCTCGGTCGTTTCGCTTCACCTCGGCGACTCCAGAAATCCAGGTGTTCCTCTCCGCAGCTTCGCCCGGTGCGGGCCTCGCCGGTCTCGCTCGCCGACCTCGATTAATTCCTATCGTCGATTCGGAGCTTTCGACCACAGTTCTCCCGATCGCCTTTCGCTCGTGTATTAGCGAAGGCGGCCGGGACGAAGAGCCGGCACCGAACCGGGAGAAGGAAAGGGTGCGTGGAAATTGGTGGCTCTCACGAGATTGCCAAGGATCGGGCGGGGCAATCAGTTCCAGGACATAACTCCTCTGGACGTACGGGTGGACTTCATAAGCCCGCGGCTCTCCGATAGCCGATCGTCCTTTCGGTCATGTTCAAACTACCCCCTTTTCATCCCCTTCAACCCCCGCTCTATACATCGTGTCTTTCGGAGACCTCAACCTTACGACCGACTTCGCTCTGCTTCTCTCTTCAATTTTCACCCCTTTCCCTATTATTTCCGGCAAAACCCCCCTTACTACCCGCCCACCCTCTCCCCCTCAACCCCCTGCCAACTCACCGAAGTCCATTCACTAATTTCATCTCTGTCAGTGTGTGCGTGTCTTTCTCCGTGCGTTTCCGGTCGTACGAGCAATGTAACGTCGTGGCCGATTCTCGAGGCGTCTTGTCCAAATTACAAAGTCCAAAGCGGTCCAGCCGGCGATCCGCGGCCGGTTACAGCGCCCTCGAGTACCGGTACTCGGATGAACGTTCCCCTCCCCGTCTTTCCATGTCAACTCAATCTCGATTTCTGGAGGGTTTCGGGCAAAGCTGCAGGGCGCCTCTGGCAATCTTACGTTACGGAATCGACGGTCCGCTGGGAAGAGGGTTCTTGTTCGGAGGATGTTGAAGGAGGAATTTTGGTTGGGGTATTTGGCTATCGGAAAATAATGGATGATGCAAAATTGTGGAAGTTGCCGGAGCGTTTGTACTTTTTATCCGGGGTTGAAGAAGGTAAGGGCGGACTGGAGAGACCGGAAATCTCAGGACGGTGCAAAATGGAACGGTGGGTTAAATGGGATAGTGGGGTAAAACTGAAGTTTTCGAAAATTTTTGGATGCCTTTTTTTTTGTACCAATGGTAAATGCGGATTCTCAAAGTCATTTCGTTCCGTCGATACGTTACTTTTTCAACCCCTCTTTGCCCCACTTACCTCGAGAGCATCCAAAAATTATCGGAAAATTGCGATTTGCCACTTTAGCCCATTTTTCCCCGCTTCGGCCTATGTTGTAGAACCGATGTTCCGATGTGAGGAGTGGTAAGAACGGACCTTTGCTTGAAAGAGTGCGAAAAAGTGATTGGTCGAAGAACGGCGATATTTACAAAAAAAATATCAAAAATAAATCGCCGGCCTTTTCTCGTTGCATATTCGGAAGCTTCCGGTAATTTTCGTCTCTCTCTCTCGTCAATCTTTGGGTTGAACGCGGTTCGCTGATATCTCCGTTCCGTCGTGAGACGAGATACCTCATAAGATACAGCTCATCCTACGATTACATTTATTATCGATCGTCGAGACATTTTGATATTAAAAATTAAAAAAAATTATCGAATTTGTCCTTCTACGCGTTTCTTTTTTCTATTTTTGGGTTGACCGCGCCGCGCGAATCTCCGTTCGCCTGGAGTGAAATATATCAGATGAGGACTTGATGCGCAATTGCGGGCGGACGGCAGAGGGCTCCGTGCTTGGATAATAGGATGTCTCGAATGCCGAAACGTTTTTGTCAGATTCTCTCGCGGCGAAGTTTCGACGGAGTTTCAGCGCAGAGCGATGCTTCGCGGGCCGAGAGTGCTCAACTGTGTGCAGCGCCAGTGCTGACGAAACTTCGAAACATACCGCAAATTTAGTTAATTGAAAATCGTCTCGGCATGGTATAATACTATGTGAGCGGTCAGGAAACATCATAGACGGAACTTCAGACAACATTGGATCCAGCGTTTTTTTTTTTTAAATCAATTTTTTCTTTTTTTTATCAAATTTTTTTTTTTTTGGCACACGCGTTTCGAAGCAACGATTTTTTAAATCTATTTATTAATTCCTTGAACGCAAAATTACGATTATTTTCTTGAATTTACGTGAATAAAGGCAACAATGTATCTTATTTTTATTAATCAGTTTATGAATACATTTTTTTAGAAATCCATCGATTTTCTTCGGTGTAAAGTAATTGTTTTTTTTTTATTTCAGTACACACGACTGCAGAACGTATCCTGATTTATTTCATTCAATTCTTCAGGTTTCTCGTAGAGCAAACTCTATGATGAAGAGAAATGTTTTCGAGATTTTCATAAAAAATATGCTCTAAATTATCTGAAACATCGAAAATTTTTTTTGCTTTTTTGTTGAACCGATAGATTCTTACGCGCAAAGTTATTATTTTCGAGAAATAACGACGACATTGCAATAATACTGCTGGTGCAAAATATGCGAATATCACTCATGGGGTCATCGGTATGAGATTATGAATTTGCTTGACGCAATATGGTTCTCGAACGTCGAAAGAAACGATATTTTACGTTCAATAAAAAGCCTCGTATCGATTGTCAATGCCTCACTGTCTTGGCCCAAATAATCTCTGTTATGTAAATACGATTTTTGGAAATGTCGCTTGTCCCATGAATGACACAGTCGTGAACATTGCAATTGCGATAGTCGTCACTGGACACGAGGAAAAAACAAATATGCGCGAGGTCGAATTGCAATTTCGTCGCGAACCACGTTGAGCTCTCTCACTCTCTCGTTTACGGTTGTGTCAAAGTTTATCGTCACGAAGTTTCTCAAGAGCGAGTAGCATCGATAACGGACAGTCTGCTTGTATGCGAGCGCAGATGATTTTTTTACTCTCCATGGGGCATGCTAGAAATCTGTGACCCTATGAAAATTTAAGTTTCTCCTCAGTTTTCGTCTAATCGTCGCAACGAACGATCTATGAGCAGAATACTGCAGAGCGTCAAGTAAGAATTTTAACAACAGTTTGGATATTGTCTTAAATGTTTTAAATACCGAATTCTTGAGCAGATCACAACGACGTTATTACTCCGTTATAAAAGAATTTCCACAAAATGTAAAAAAAAAAAAAAAAAGTGTATTAAAATAAATGAAAATATTACACTTGTGTGGGACACTTTATATGAAAACGTCGTGCCCGCAAAAACCGATGCGGATACGAATAATCGTTGAGACAATCATTCGTTTCTTGAGGGAAAGTGAATTGAATTTTTATTCACCCGTGGACAAAAAAAAACAAAAAAAAGGCAAGACAATGTTTCTTCAATATTGGAATAAAAATAATTCTGGCGATGAATTAAAAATGTGCTCGTCGTTTTTCTAAGCGAAGATGATTTTTTTTCCACATGAGGCATGAGGCATTGTCGAAACCCGTGAAGCTATTCAAGTCACGTCCCAGTATCTGTGTAGTCGTTGCAACGAACGATCGACGAGCAGAATAGTGCAGGGCGTGAGTTGAGAATTTTTTCAAAAGTTCGATTAGTATTTCAATTAAAATAAAATAAAATCTCGAAAACGATTGCCATAAAGTGATCAAACTTGATAATAAAAAAATTCAATATGAAAATTTATCAACACGGTTGCGTTAAATATTTTTTGGTAAAAACTTCGTTCTAATAAAACCCATTCGGATTCGATTAATCGTTCAAATAACCTTTCGCTAACCCTTCCGAATTAAATTAAATTTTAATAGACCCGAGCGGTAACTTAGAAAAAAAAAAAAAAAAATGTCACGGCAATTTTTTCGCATTATTTCGATCTGGTAAAGACAATCCCGACTGTCAATAAATTATAAACGCCTTGAAAATATATAAATATATAGTTGACTTCGATCGATTAAAGTATCATCGGTTCGTATATGCGATTTAAAAAATCCTTTGAGAACCTCTGGTGATCATTCGGGTCGGGAAACTTAAAGAGAGCGTCGTCGATGGGGGGAATCTCCCACAGATATTTCGAAACCGGTGTGAGGGAACCAGAGTCCGTGTACGATACACGAGAGCCGGCTCGAGCGCACACGAGTTCGACGAGCACGCACGATAAGCGTTGGGAAACACTTACGCAGAGCCACTTGCAAACCCGATCTCGACACCGGCTAAGCTCGTTCTACCATCGTCAGTCAGCTTGGTAAATAACACGTCGCCGTGCGACGTCCTCGACGCGTAAAATAATTTTTTCCCGGCAAAAAAAATCAAACTCCACATATTACGTTCATTTTTTTGGTTGAAAAAAAATATTAAGAAATTTGTGTTCGTCGGTTCGCAGATCATTCAACAGGGGAATGGCGACGGACGTACGCGGTGTGGTGCTGTCCGGCACAAATCTCGCCAAGTAAGTTCAATCGCGTTTATAAAAATCGCGTTTATATTCTTCTACCACATGTCTATCGTTTGTACGAGTCCGATTACGAAATTTTATGTCATCGCCTTTGAGAGACCGAGGAACACGTTTCTTTGTCGATGATAGAAAAATATTTGTTTGACCTCGAGCGGCAGCGCGCAACGTGCTCCCGAAATTATAAAGAATTATTGCGAATTTCTACTTTACCGACGGCCAATAATCACGGATCGTTCTGGCTTAGATTTCAACCTTTTAAATCTTAATGTCCTAGATATATATTGGTAAAATAGTTTTGAAACCTTTTTAAATTGGGTCTATTCTGTGCGGGTATTATTATAGATTTTTATCGTTAATTTTTTTTTTTTTCGCAGGGAGATCCGAGAATCTTTAGCCAAGGATGTAACCGCTCTCAGAGAGAAGATAGCGGATTACGCGCCAGGTCTGGCAATTGTCCAGGTTGGCGGACGGGAAGATTCGAACGTGTACATTAGAATGAAGATCAAAGCCGCATCCGAAATAGGGATAGTTGCTAATCACGTAAAGCTCCCGAATACAACGACGGAGATGGAACTCCTGAGCAAGCTCAATAAGCTCAACAACGATCCGATCGTGCATGGTATTATCGTTCAAATGCCTCTCGACAGTGTGAACAAGATTAATTCACACTTGATCACCGACACAGTCACGCCGGATAAGGACGTCGATGGGTCAGTTAATACTGATGTTGATCCACTTATCAATACAGTTTTTTTTAGTCAATCTTTAACACTCTTCGGGAACGCGAATTTTGCAATTCTATAATTAAAAAAACGGATGGAAGTTGTTAGTGACGCACTGAGAAACTGATAAATGCGTCACACAAACAACTGTTCGATAAGACCTTTGACCCTTTTGCCAAAGATTGCGTTACATCGATACCGCAATATTTCTTCAGATAGTATTGACGCAAAGCTGTCACTACGAAACTGAATAAATTATCAGATTTGATGATTTACTTCAAAATTGTGCTCTTCCAAAATTCGATTTAACTTGATTTATTTTTATTTTAACGGTGGAACCCTTCTGTAGGACGACCTTTACATAATGTCCAAACATTATAATGGTATCCGGAAGAATTTTACAACCGTGAATACCGTTCATTGTACAGAACGTTATGAAGAGTTGTAAACAATGAATGATATTACGTTTTAGCCTGAACACAATTAACGAGGGCAGAGTGGCGATCGGCGATATGTCCGGATTCTTACCCTGCACTCCCAATGGATGTATTGAACTGATTAAAAAGTATGTAGCGAAAAAAATAAGAACTAAGTTGTACTATTATTAACATTTTTTTATATTCATTTAAACATGTTTGACTGGCCACTGCAGAAGCGGCGTCTCGATATCCGGAGCAACGGCTGTGGTTCTCGGCAGAAGCAAAATCGTTGGAACACCGATAGCGGAATTACTCAAATGGCACAACGCCACAGTAACCGTTTGCCATTCGAGAACAAAGGATATCCAGGGCGTCGTGAGTTTAAAAAAAATTTCATCCCAATACGTTTAAATTTATGAAGTTGCAATAATACTAATAGTAGAGATTCATTGCCAAGGTTCTTATTTACAGATTCATAAAAAGAATGTTACCTACTTTATAATAATAATTTATATACCTAGTATTGCTAATAAACCATTGACAAAGGCTCATCGACCTGGGTCCTTTAGCCCTCCGAAAGAGAATATATTGACGCAATTCTCAAAAATTATAGGTATCGACAGCCGATATTCTTGTGGTGGGAATAGGATCTCCCGAGTTCGTAAAAGGATCGTGGATAAAACCCGGAGCAGTCGTCATAGATTGTGGCATAAATTCGATTCCTGGTAATTGGTCGTCAAAACATAATATTCTTAAATAATTCTTATTTTCCGTCCAATAATTAATCGATTGATTGGGTTGAACGAGGTCTCCGTTTCCCCAATTAGTCGCAAGCGCCAAAAAAAAACCTTTTTTTTCTTTTCGCCAATTTTTTTGATAATTTACTAATCAATTAAACTAATCTAGGACCTTTCAATTTTCCAGATCCAACGAAAAAATCTGGCCAGCGCCTCGTTGGCGACGTGGCTTATGAGGAGGCCGCCAAGGTGGCTTCGTACATAACTCCGGTTCCCGGTGGCGTAGGTCCAATGACCGTCGCTATGTTGATGAAAAACACCGTGATATCTGCCCAACGTGCGGTCGAAAAATTGATTCACAATCGGTGGAATCTACGACCGCTTCGTCTCAATCTTCTTGAACCCGTGCCAAGCGACATCGCGATTTCGAGAGCTCAGGAACCGAAACCCATCATCGTACTGGCCGAGGAGATCGGTCTCACGCCAAACGAGCTGAGTCCGTACGGATCGAAAAAAGCGAAGGTCAGCCTTAACGTGCTGAACAGGCTCAAAACCCAAAAGAACGGGAAATTCGTCGTCGTCGCTGGTATCACGCCGACCCCCTTCGGCGAAGGCAAGAGTACGACGACTCTCGGACTCGTTCAAGCACTGTCCGCCCATAAGGGAATACAATCCTTTGCGACCTTGAGACAACCAAGCATGGGTCCTACCTTCGGTGTCAAAGGAGGCGCCGCTGGCGGCGGATATTCGCAGGTAAAAAATGGATTTTCTTCCCATTTGTATTTAGAATATGTTGACTAATTTTTTTTTTCGAATTCATTTCTCACTCGTATTGAGGAGTAAAAAATAATCGTAGAGAGGTTTTTGTTTTCGCTTTTTATCATTTCGTATAGTTTATATGATATATATGAACTCATGTGAGAACTTGACACGTCTCATATTATTTAAACGCTAAAGGTGTGATTTTTTTCGATACTGTGTGAGAGAACAATTTTCAGTTAATCTCTATGGAAGAGTTCAATCTGGCCTTTCAAGACCCGCGACATGCGCACAGTCTTGAAAAGGAAAAAGATTGTCAAAACGTTTTTCCTATTCATAAATGCAGTTACTATATGAGAAATATCAACTCATATAATTACTTCTTATATTTTTCATATTATTCGAACTCCGAAAAGTTAATTTTTTCTCTTAATATATAAAAAATATTTCTCAGGTAATTCCTATGGAAGAGTTTAATTTGCACCTGACCGGTGATATCCACGCGATCGGTGCGGCGAATAACCTTCTGGCCGCCCAGATCGATGCGAGATACTTCCACGAGTCAACACAAACGAACAAGGCACTCTATGATCGGCTGGTCCCGTCCATCAAAGGAGTCAGGAAGTTTTCGAATATTCAACTAAAGCGTCTGAGGAAACTTGGCATAGACAAGACGGATCCCACGAGTTTGACGGAAGACGAGCAAGGTAGATTCGCCAGATTGGATATTGATCCTGAGAGAATCACTTGGACCCGAGGTGAGTTTGAAGAAAAGTCAAAACATTGAGTAACAAAATTTCTCTCGGTTACTTTCTT
Organism: Listrodromus nycthemerus; assembly: GCA_963978505.1. Taxonomy (NCBI): domain Eukaryota; kingdom Metazoa; phylum Arthropoda; class Insecta; order Hymenoptera; family Ichneumonidae; genus Listrodromus; species Listrodromus nycthemerus. The sequence goes on along the minus strand of OZ021680.1, from coordinate 21,776,381 downwards.
TTAAATAACAACATGAATTTATAAAATCGCCTTGTTTCGTTTGTCTTAACTTTCGGTCTTTGTCTTTAAGTCGTGGACTTGAACGACCGGTTCCTCCGGAATATAACGATTGGAAAGAACCCAACGGAAAAGGGACTTACTAGAGAGACGTCCTTCCGGATATCCGTTGGATCTGAGATCATGGCAATTCTCGCTCTCGCCACCGACGTCGAAGACATGAAGAGGAGGCTCGGCGAAATCGTCGTTGGATTTAGCAAGAGCGGCGAACCCCTCACAGCCGAAGATTTCGTGAGTTTCTTGCTGCAATGGAAAAAAATTATCTTTATGAAATTTATAAAATATAGAGAAAATTATTGTTCACAAATTTATAGTTTAAAGTAAATTTAAAAATTGAGAATATCACAGTATAACAGTGATTATAAAATTGATTAATCACTTGACTAAATAAAATTGTTTTTTTTTTAGGGTATGACCGGAGCGATGGCGATATTACTGAAGGACGCAATAGAGCCGAATCTGATGCAGAGCATCGAGGGCACCCCGGTCCTCGTTCACACAGGACCATTCGCTAACATAGCGCACGGTTGTTCCTCAATAATCGCCGACTCTATAGCATTAAAGCTCGTCGGTCCCGACGGCATCGTCGTCACCGAGGCAGGCTTCGGCTCGGATATCGGTATGGAAAAATTCTTCGACATAAAATGTCGTACATCGGGACACGTGCCGAACGCCATCGTCCTCGTGACGACGGTGAGAGCCCTGAAGATGCACGGCGGCGGACCGACGGTCACTCCGGGCGCCCCGCTCAAGAAAGAATACCTCGAGGAACATCTCGACCTCGTCGAAAAGGGACTTCCCAATCTCTTGAAGCATATCAGCAATGGCAATAAATTTGGCATTCCCGTCGTCGTGGCTATCAATTCTCACACGTGAGTTAAATATATTATTAACATAATTATTATATTTAAAGCAATGATGTATTTTATCTTTCGAAAGAGTAGATACCTTTTCAAAAATTAATATGGGATTTACTGCGTATACGAACAATATATTCTTGATTTTAGCACTATGGTGCAAAGTAAATTTTTAAAAAGTGAACTGAACCTAATCCTCGCCTATTTGTTCAGGAGGGAAGCTTTTAAGTTTGAAACAGTAGATCGTTTAACAATATGAAAGAATTCTAACGGAGCTACCGCTGTAAGCACATGTAAAGACTTGACGTCTTTTAATCGTGAGTTGATACCGGTAACTAATTATTTAAACATCTGTTCCCAAATCACTCACATAGCGGACTGGGCTGGAAAATGGACGACGGTTTTTGCGTCGAGATCTAAAATATTATTTGCTATAATTTTGGAAAAATAGAATTAATGATTATTTGTTCAACTTTTTTTTATATTTATGAAAATGGATTATTTCATGTTTTCACTCGGTTGACAGAACGGATACGGCGGCAGAATTGGAATTGGTCAAGGTTGCAGCCCTGAAGGGTGGAGCGACAGACGCTGTTGTGTGCAACCACTGGGCCAAGGGTGGCGAGGGCGCGATCGAGTTGGCGGACGCCGTCGTATCGGCAACGAATAAGGCAGGAAACTTTAACCTGCTGTACAACGAGAACATGAGCATCGAGGATAAGATAAACGTTATCGCGAAGGAAATGTACGGAGCTGGGGAAGTAATTCTCGCCGACACGGTAAAGCATTTCAGACATTTTTCTTATCAATTCAAAATTCGAGTGATTGTGAAACGTCGGATTTTTCGATTTTCCGCTATGATTGTGATTTTTTTTTTCGCAGGTCAAGGAAAAAATTGCGAGCTACAACAAATTTGGGTACAACAAGTATCCGCTCTGCATGGCAAAGACCTCGAACTCTCTCACCGGAGACCCCGCTATCAAGGGAGCACCAACGGGATTCGTTCTCAACATTACCGACATTTTTGTCTCCACCGGCGCCGGATTCGTTGTACCAATGGTTGGAGAGGTAAATTTCTTTTATAAATTGTTTCTCTGAAGCTGATGAATGTTTACACCAAGAACAGAGAAATATTCCATCAAAATATAATACTGGAAAGTAATAATATAATAACAATGTTTTAAACTTCGTATTAATGTAAAATGTTCGCGATTGCAGATAATGATGATGCCTGGCCTGTCGACTAGGCCCGCGATCTACGACATGGATTGGAACAGCGAGACCGACGAGATCGAAGGACTGTTCTAGATATATCGGACTCATTGTTATTCCTCGATCCAAATTATACATGAAAACTCTCATCATTTCCAATCGACGAGCGAGCGAATTTCTCGTGGAAAATCGTGAATATAATTTTTTGCTCTCCACAATCCTCCACTGTTCCTGAATGCAATATATTTTGATATTAAAAAACATGTTACAATATACTTCTTGTAAGAATAAATTGTTCAAACGAATCCATGTTGGTCAATTTCATTAGTTAACCCAATCTACGGTCGCAGGAGGCAGAAAAAAAATAGGTAAAAAATACACTTAATGGATACTGTATGTTCGTCTGACCGTTATACGAAAGTTACCACCCATTCGAAAAGTTAACTTTTGGAAGTAGGGCAGCTTATAATTATCGCCTAGACACTTGTAACCCATTAAGGTCATTCATCTTACAAAATGCCTTTCTACTATGGGAAACAGTACGAATCTATGTCTTCCTCGTCTGCTCCTCCTTGAATTAATTCTTACTGAGGGGCTGTCGGCTTTCCTGTTTTATCAATTTTTATTTTAATAAAAAAAATAGTGTGATATCCTTGCTTAAATAATAAACGTTTTGAAAAATCTTATGTTCGTAATTTTTATTAGATAATTCCTTTACTATAGTACAACTTGGTGTCTCTCACCGCTCGCTTGTCCACAATTACTTGACTTTAATGAGCGCTCGAAATTTGGCCGAGCGTGACCGAGGATTGGCCTCGACCTCGTCGCCCTTGGGTACGAGCACGTGTTTGTGGAGCATCAGCCACGGCACTTCCGTCATGTTCTCGAATTCAATTTCGTCGTACGATTTATTTGAATCGACGTACTTGAGCGGCGACCGGTTGATCATGTTTTCCGTTATGTTGCCTAAGAGATGCCTCTTGACGATTGTATCCTCGAGTGAGTGAAACGATATAGCTATGAGGCGACCGCTAATCTTAAGGTATCGGTGAGCCACGAGCATACCGTAATTGATCTCGTTCAGTTCGTTATTGACGAATATACGTAGAGCCTGAAAGACCTTCGTAGCGGTGTGTGCGAACCTGCCGAGTTTGTCGGAGCGTTCCTCGTCGTCAAGAACAGACTCGACGAGCCTGGCGAGTTCGTCGGTGGTCTTGAGTTCCTTGAACATGTATCTCGCGTCGATGATCGCCCGTGAGATCGACTTCGCTCGCTTCTCCTCACCATAAAACTTAAATATTCGATACAGATCCTCTTCTGGCGCGCGCGCCAGTACGTCCGCCGCAGTCGGCGCTTCGGGACAGCGAAAACCGTCCATCCGCATATCGAGAGGCCCATTCTTGGACAGGGAGAAGCCTCGACCTGCCACGTCAAACTGCATCGACGAACAGCCGTAGTCGAATAGAAAGCCATCGATGCTGTTTGGCAGGACTCGACGCTCGGCAAAGAGTCCTGGCAGTTCAGAAAATTTTCCGAGCAATGGCACAAGACGGCCAGGATATTTTTCGGCAAGCTCTTTCGCGCACTCGTGCGCAACTGGATCTCGGTCAAGCGCGAATACCTTAACGTCCGGATGGGAGTCCAAAATTTTTGTCGAATGCCCGCCGGCTCCGAAAGTCATGTCAACAAAAGTCTCACCTGTTGAGGGTTCAAGATACTTCAGGACCTCCTCGGCCATGACTGGAACGTGCCGGCGACCTTCCGCTAACGCCGAAAAAGACAAACGGCCGTGCAGATGCGTAGCTGCCACCCTAATCCTTCTTAAAGCACGCATCTTTGGTTCTCTTCAATTTCCGGAGATGTCTCTTGAAAAAACTTTGTTCCTCCTCCTTGAAGTATTCCTCAAGCTCCGGGCTAAGGACGAGATTGCACTGCTCCGGGGTAAGACCACTCGCGGTAGTACTCGATGTACGCCGGTACTTTTGGGCGTTGTAGTTTGTGGACAGCCGTTTAAGGCACTGATAGTAACGGTCGCACTGTTCCCGATTGATTGCCGAACCCGTTTCGCCCTTCGCGAATGCTGATTTTAGCTGGTCTCTTATGTGCTGGCCCAAATCTCTGCGAAAGAAAAGAATAGAAAAAAAATCAATACACGAATTATTTTAAAAATTCCTACACATCGTTGTGTAAATCGTGCGGATTATTGCATGAAATTTCTCGTTATTGCGCCGACATAACCTCCGTAAGGTTATGTTCGTTAACACTTAAAATGGAAGAGTGTTCATGAGGAAGATACATCGTGTCATGTATTATGAATAGGGGTTATCTCTACGACGTTGACGATACAATAATTTGTGGGATACTCACCTGCCGGCTTTCGATTTGTCGAGAGGCCAAGAATCCAACAGTTTTATAAAATTCTTGTAACTGCCGGCCATGATAATACCAGCCTTTGGGCTGTGTTTTGATACTGCAGCGGGCGGAGCATCGTGCCCCGCGGGGCCGATGGAACGAATTACGATATGAAACGCGAAAATTCACACGCGAGAACCGTTACCACTAGCTCTACTACTGTGCCTGTAAAAGGCAAGCTCACGAACTGTCGGATAGCCTGCTCGACTGCGGATTATGTACCGTAAATCGGGCTCCTCTACACGATCAACAACAACATGACGGCAAATGTGCTAAGCTTCAGCGAATTTAACGTCTCGAAGATTCCCGGTTTAGCAATTCATAAACCGATGTTTAATTACTGTACATACGGATTATTGGATAAATACACGCGTAGAAACTTTGTGCTACGATAGGTGAGCAAACGAACTACGAAACCGTTAATCTCGAAAGTAAACCCGCGAAACACTTTACCAAATGCGCAACGACCTGTCCTGCGAGTGGTAAGGTCACCGACTGCCGGATAGCTCGGACGACGGATCATGATGTACCACAAATCGCGTAAATCATATAGCCCTCGTGCCGACGAGAAGACAACGACAAAGCTGCACCGAATGCTTTCCTTTATTTTCTCGACAAATTCACAAAGTTCTTCTGAGCTATTTCTTTCATTTTTATTATTGCTATTGAAGTATTAATGCTCCTATCCCTATCAGACTCCTGGATTCGTCACGTATCGTCACGTTTCACTTCACCTTAAGTTGTAAGCGTTCCTTGATTCTCCTTATCGATTATTACAGGAATACAAGACGCGACAGAACCATTTGTACAAATCATGGAACGGAAGTGTGATGTTTCGTTCGAGGAAGCCCAAATATCAGAGCTCCTAAGGTAAACACACGCAACGTATCCACAAACGATTTTCGAATAACGGATGTTGCGACATGGGACGCAATGCCCGGCCATCTTGAGCGCCGCGTTCCGTGCAACTATCGAACCACGCCGTGCCCCGATAGCAAGCGCAGTAACTTTCGACGGTCCTTTGCCCGCGTCCGTCATGGCATCCGCAGAAGAATTAATGGTTTCTGCCCTCGTGCACGATTATTTGCTGAAAAAGGATGCATCGCTCGCCAAAGTTTACCAGAAGAAGACGCATGCGGTAAGTGTTTTTTTTCTTACGATCTCGAGAAAAAAATTTCATCGAACGTCTTGTATTTCCTTTTCCGCAAAATCGTTAACTACGCAATGCCGCCTTTGCCTCCGCACACCACGTGGACGCTCGAACGTTCGTCGATAAAACACCCGGATTTATCATGCCTTTTTCCTCGAACAACAATCACTGTTCGTTCCAATCGATTGTTCCAACGATTTCCAAAAAGAACTCCTGGTATCAAACAAAACAATTCTTCCCTCGTTCTATCAACACTACCGTAGAAACATCGAGAAAACGGGTGTCGAGAAAAAAAAACCATGCGCGTCGCTATGGCCAAGCGTGTTATTATTTTCATGCCCTCTTTCTCCATTACAATGACGAGTATCGTCGAACCAACAAACGCGTCCCTTCCTTTCTATCTCTATAATATCAGAGTGAATTTTGCTTTTCAATTTTATCGCGTGGATACCGTTTGTTCTATAACAAAAAAAAAAGTACTGACACTCTCGTCAAAATATCAAGAATACACTTGACAAAAAAAGCCATGTGCTTTGCAATTGTCAAACAAAGTATTATTTTTTTTTTTAATACAGCGATATTCGTTGAATCAACAAACTCATTCCTCTTCGAGCAATGTCGCTGCACTGTCAAAGTCATTTTGAGTTTAAAATTTACCATTTGACTGCTATTCATTGTGATCTATAATTTAAAAAAAAAACAAAAATTAATAACAGAATAAAAATTGAATAAAAATATTTTTATTTTTCCAGCCATCGTTAATGAAATCTTCCCCTGGAATTTTGGAGGTAGCACAGTTCTATCAAAAAAGCTCTTCTAAAAAGATAAAATACCACACATCCGGGAAGGACAGTTCAGACTCCGATTCGAACAGCGAAGCCGAAGCGCCAAAGAAGCCGCTACAGCTAAATGGAAAGGCACCAGCGAAAGTACCAGCTGCCGCCAAGAGTAAGAAGGAATCCTCGTCTGAGGACTCCTCCAGTGACGATGAAGTGCCAGCGAAGCCAGCCCAGAAGCCAGCATCACCTGTGAAAGCGGCGGTGGTAAAAAAAGCTTCCAGCTCAGAGGAAGATTCCAGCGACGATGAACCGGCCGTTCCTGCAAAGGTAGCGCCGAAAACGCCGGCCAAGCCGACGATGAAAAAGGAATCCTCCAGCGAAGATTCCGACTCCGAGAGCGAGGCGGATGCGAAAACGAAAACGGTCCCAAAACCACCAGTAGTTGCCAAAACGGTTACAAAGAAAGAATCCTCGAGTGACGAGGAGTCGTCCGAGGACGAGCAGCCCGCTAAGAAAACTCCCGTAAAGCCGACCGCGAAGTCGACGCCTGCCAAGGCTCCGGCCAAGAAAGAATCATCGTCCGAAGACTCTTCGGAGGAAGAAGCTCCAGCGACGAAAACACCGGCGAAAAAGGTTGCCGCTCCGAAGACTCCGGTCGTGAAAAAACCGGCAAAGGAGGAGTCATCGAGCGAGGAGGACAGCGACGACGAACCCCCAGCAAAGAAACCAGCACCAGCGGTGGCAAAGACTCCGGCCAAGGCCGCAGCCTCCTCCAGCGATGATTCGGACGATTCTGAGGAGGAGAGTAAACCCGCGGCTAAGGTCGTCGCAAAGCCAACGGCGGTCGTGACGAAAAAGAAAGAGTCGTCGAGTGAGGATTCATCAGACTCCGAGGACGAGAAACCAGCGGTAAAGGCGGCCGCGAAACCGGCAGCAAAACCGACGAAGAAAGAGTCCTCGAGTGAGGACTCCTCCGAGGACGAAAAGCCGGCAGTTAAAACTGTAGCTAAAAAGCCCGCCAAGGAGGAATCCAGCGAGGAGGACTCAAGTGACGAGGCCGAGGAGGAACCCGTTGCCAAGACACCGGCCACGGGCGAGAAGAGAAAACACGAGAAAAACGTAGAAGACGACGAGAGCAAACCCGCTAAAAAAGGAAACTATAATAATTTCGTCAAGGCCAACAACAGTATGAATGGTGACAAGGTAAATAAGATTTGCATTTTCTTAAATACAGGTGCTTCGTTTACTATGCATTATTCAATTTCTCAATCTATGGTCAGTTTGCTTGCTTATAAAAACGCTGTTTGGCTGTCGTTCATTTTATAATGAATATAATAATGAATTTTGATGTCAGAGTTTTGAATAATGAATTATAAAAGTTAAAACACTTTGAATTACAGCGGTTGAATTCAGTATCTAAAAGTAATAAATTATTTTATTGTCAGTTACATAAATTCAAGATATAACATTTTTAACGCATAACTTATAATTCTTTACTCAGACTTCTAAAATTCGGATCTATTTTATACCGGGAACAAATAATAAATAATATCAACTCTATGCAGCGGCAGTAGAATGGCAAATCCTTGTTTTTGTGGCCAAACAAACAATTGCAATACAATTTTTATGACCATTTATTGATAGTTTCCGCGCGCAATAAGAATACCGTTTGGCTCTCGCTTACATAATAATATTTATTTTATCAAAATAATTACTATAATAATTCGCATTTAATTTTTAACTGTATTCCTCTGACGGATTTCACCTTAAAATCAGCATTAGAAAATCCCCATTTCAAAGCTATGAATAATTAATTATAGAAATTATAAACGTATAGTATACAGGTCATAAATAAAATCCCACCCTCTGCTGTACTTAGAGCCAAATCGTCATTCTTACGGCCCGCGAGATCTGCAATCAAATTTGCATGACCATTTATTGAAAACCCTAATCAACAGTCACAGAGAAATACCCCATTCCGGCGAGTAAATGACGAAGAGTACATCAGCAACCTCCATCCGCGTCTGTCGGACAATTCATTCGAGGCGAAGGTAAGAAGACTTCCGAATAGAACGAACGAGGAAAAACAGCAGGTCAACCGCCGCTTCGTGAATGCCCGTTATCCGACTCTATCCATATCGTCTCTATTTTCTTCGCAGTGCAATTTCTTTTTCTATTCCATAGCCGCCACTTCGTCAGAGGCCTGCCCGTGTTACTGGAAGGATATGCGATGCGGAGGAAAAAAAAATAACATTTCAAATGATCAAATATGACACCATTCAATTCGAGCATGGCGGCTGACCTGTTGTTTCTCTTGTGTTCTAGGCCGAGGAGGAAGGAGGCGAGGAGAACGGTTACAAAAATTACGGCGGAGGAGGAGGCGGCGGCTTCCGGGGTGGTCGCGGAGGTTTCGGATACCGCGGCGGTAGAGATGGAGATCGCGGAGGTCGCGGTGGCTTCCGCGGCCGAGGCGGCGATCGAGGAGGGCGTGGAGGCCGCGGAGGCGATCGTGGAGGTCGTGGAGGCGATCGTGGAGGTCGCGGGGGTTTCCGGGGTGGACGCGGCGGCTACGGAGGTTTCGAGAACAGAAACTCGTGGGGCGGCAGCGACAGCAATAATCGGGGCAGGGGGGACGGATTCAGAAAGTCGTTCGGCGACGGTGACCGGGGTCGCGGGGGTGGTTTCCGTGGGGGCAGGGGAGGCGGCGGCTTCGGCGAGAGAAAATCTTTCGGTAGCGACGCGCCAGCGCAAAACAAAAAAATCACCTTCGACGATTGAACGTAGAGAGACTCGCCAGAGGTGAGACATCAACATCGTCGATCAGCTGATCTAGATAGCTGAGCGGGAGACCTTTTGCAATCAGGCAGTACACTTTGTTGCGGGAAAGATTTCAACAATGAAAAACATGTAATTTTCAAGAATATGATTTTTTTAGTGAACTCGATAATAATTTTCTTATTGGCTTTCTCCCGCAGCAAAGATTACTTCTGCGTAGGTAAAATTTCAATCTAAATTGTCAATCGTCGTGTTAATTTAGTGTATTTTTTCCTTCTTTTCTTAAACAGAAAGGTGCCCGAGGGTCATGGGGAGAAAAGGCGAACCTCGACCTTAAGCACACCAAGGGCAAGTCTTTCCGTCACGAGAAAACGAAGAAGAAGCGCGGTGCTTATCGTGGCGGTCAAATAGATATGACGGTCAATTCCATTAAATTCGACGAGTAATAAAATGAGACACGAAAACAAATAGGTTGATTACGTGGGACCGTTAGTAAAAAAACAGACATACAAACACAGTTATACACACATTGCGACAGCTGAGTTTCAGCGACACGATAATACGATAACGTCATAATGTTCGTTACTCGTGGATCATTTCTACGGTTGTATCAAAGTTTTAATCAACCGCGTCTCACTTATCACGAACACTGCATCGCGTCGTTTTTTTAAATTCCAAATAATAATTGTCGTTGAAAAACTTTACATCCCCCGATTTTTCTGAATTAACGAATATTAAACGCCAGTGACTGTGCGAAATGCATAACGACAATTAAGAAAAATAGTCTTCAATCTCAGTACGGTCTCGCAATCTGCACTGTGTGTAATTTCTGCTGTATAATTATAACGATTCTAATATTTTGATGACAAAATACAAATTAATAAAAAAAAAACCGCGATATTTCGTTAGCTTATTCGAAAAGCTAATTTACGCAGGTGAACACAATAACATGTGTCCATCATTATTTTGCTATATCATAAGTTTATCGAAGTTTCTTTGTGCATTAGAATTTATAATTACACGACTTTTATCGATCAATTCGACTCACACTGACACACCTTTACACGAATAGATTATATATTTAGTAATGATCTTCGGTCACAAGTTTGTGTATTTTTTTTTAATTTTTCTTTATAATGTATTTCAAATAAAATCGGTTTCACGCGAGAACTTTTTTGCAGCACATGGATCGGCATTTCCCGTGAATTAAATTTTCTCGTGTCGAACGGATGTTATTTGGCTTGCGGAAACTAAAGACCGCTGGAAGATCATTCCGAAAATATTTAGCGCCATGTTCCTCAGTTTTATGTAAGAAAAAGGAGAAAAGGAAACACTGTAACTCATCACCGTCGTCTCTGTTTTGGCGAGAGGCGTAGCTCGCAGCGAGAGCTAAGTGTATTCCGTTGATATAGATCGAAAAAAAAGCGTCGATTATGAATATCGACGCGTCTCGGATCGCGATCTATTCGCGTGTGGATTCGCGAAGAAATTCTTTGTACGCGAAATGCGACGACTTATTTGTATGACTACTTTATAGATATCCAAGGACGAAATTATAGAAGGACAAATATCACTAACTACAGAGTGTTTTTTTTAGCATTTACTATGTTTTTCACATTATATCCTCTCCCACTCTCCAAACTCGTCTAAAGTTTTCTTCATTAATTATTATCATTACTTGAAACATAGAAACTGACGGTGAAATATTTTTTTCGGCTACCGATTTTCGATTTACTATTGCAGTATTGCTGCAGTGAGATCTGAAAGCCCAGTGCAACGATTACCAATGTCACTGTTGAAACATATCGCTGCGAATATAGAATCAGATTCCTACGACAATTTTAATATCGAATGCAGAAGCCGTCTTTGAGCCCTTGTTGCCTCGTCGAGGACTGAATGTTATCTGGCAAAGTTTTTTTTCGGTCTCTCAGCCAACACAGATAAATGTACGGTTAAAAAAAAAACTATACGCTTCCAGGCGGAATACACGGGCCAATCCCTCGTAGCGCAACTCCTCCTTCCCTTCCGTGGCTCGGTCGCCGTCTTCCTCGCTCCCTGTCCCTCGATCGCCACCGGAGCACAGCGCCCGGTTACTTACGATTCTACAGTCAACCTCTGGACATCCACCTGCGAGGACGGAGGTGCTCGACCCCACTTTCGACATCCGGTGTAGTGACATGAACGGTGTTTAAGAGCCTTTATATATATATATGTATATATATATACTTATATAAACCGCGCACAGTTTTTATTATAAAAAATCAAAATAAAAGTATTTTTTAGAAAAGAACAAAAAAAAAATACATTCTGATGCAACGGAAACTTTAAGGACACCGTCGATAAACGTGAGCTGATCGATCGTATCGTGAATGAAAATTCGAGCTACAAAACTACTATAATTGAAAAAAAAAATAATTTAAAAAATGGTGTCTTCGATCAGACGTCCAACGGTGAGTAAAATAATAAGATACCACGATGCGGTAATCGATTGTCGGGTAAACGAGAAAGCCCCCCCTGAGTTTCCGAGTGTTGTTCCGAGGTTCTTTTTTTTTTCGTTTCTCTTGCGAGATTTTTTTTTTCTTATTTTTCGTAAGAACGCCGTGTGGTGCGGGATAATTGATGTGCTGGGTCCACGGCTAGAGGCGGTAGTCGAGAGAGTCGGTTTACAAGCATCTCTCGTGGTGTTTCGAACGAGTGAATCCTCATCTCAGGTATGCGGAGGCATTGAACGGGGAGTTTAGGCGAGTTATCATCTCGGCCGGTCCCAAAGCGGCGGGCGCGCCCGATGGCGAACCTTTGTTATCCGGGTCGAATGTATAACGACGGATTTTTGCAGGTCATTCATCCAGGTATGCGACGGAAGAATGTCGTTCGAAACACAATTTCAAAACGTGATTTTTTAAATTCGAATCCAACGACCGATTTTTTTTTTCTATGTCGTTATTTCGCACCGGAAGTTGCATTTATATTTTTTTCTTTTGTTATCCGGGTCGAATGTATAACGACGGATTTTTGCAGGTCATTCATCCAGGTATGCGACGGAAGAATGTCGTTCGAAACACAATTTCAAAACGTGATTTTTTAAATCCGAATCCAACGACCGATTTCTTTTTCTATGTCGTTTCTTCGCACCGGAACTTGTATTTCTATTTTTTTTTTGTGTCTCGCGTTGGAGTGGAAAGCTCGCTGTAGCCGACTGGTCGGTACCGTTATCGGGACAGGAAAGTATGAGGCAGGCTCTCCGTTTTTTTTCCGTGTTCATCTTGAGCTTTGAGATGGTCGTGGCCGGTGCCGAAGAGAGCCGGCGGGCGAGCCCAATGGCGGACCTTTGTTATCCGGGACGAATGTATAACTCCGGGCTTCGCGGGTCGTTCATCCAGGTATGCCAAGCAGGAATAGCTCGGAAAGCAATCTCGATTTTTCAAAAAATCGTTTTGGCTCTGACGACCTTTTCGAATAATAATTCTACAGATTCAACGATTGATTTTTTATTCTGGCACCGATTTCCCGCCGGAACTGAAATCAATTTTTTTTCTCAAAAACAATCCCGCACCCGCCCTTTATTTTGTCTCTCGTTAATTTCCCACCGAAAATTACATTTTTTAAAATAATAATACCAGATTCGACGATTGATTTTTTATTCTGGCACCGATTTCGCGCCGGAACTTAAATCAATTTTTTTCCTCAAAAACAATCCCGCACCCGCCCTTTATTTTGTCTCTCGTTAATTTCCCACCGGAAATAACATTTTTCAGAATAATCGTACCAGATTTACAACGTCTATTTTTTTTTTTTTTTTTTTTTCGGAATTGATTTTACACCCTTTTTTAATTCGTTCAATTATTCCGAATCGAACGATCGATTTTTCGCATTTTTGGTTTTTCGTCACCCGCACGAGGGCGAAGCTCGCTGTGGCCGAAAGATCGGTACCGTTATCGGCACAGAAGAGGATGACTCGTTACACGCTCTCTGCCTCGCGCTCTTCTTCAGCTTCGAGAGCAAGAAGACGTTTTGGATGATTTACCGTTACCGTTAGAACGCTCCGCCACATATGTATGTGTGTATATATATATATGTATATATATATATATATATTACTTTGTAGTATCCGTGCGTGAGATACGATGGACCGTTATCGATGTTGATTCTCGTGTACGTAACAGACTTGGAATTCACTGCTGAATGATTATTCGCGAGAGAAACTATTTCAACAGCGTGAGCGCTATTTAGCCACGGTTAAAATGTGGCTTCGAGTTTCAAGGTCTGGGAATCAAAGTTTGACGACCTTTCGTCTTACAAATCGAGTCAACGATTCTATCAGCGAAAAAAAAAAAATAGAGATCGTAAACATTGGTCGCTCCGTCGGGAAGTTTGCGTTGCGATTCGCAAGGTCGATTTTTCGTGTGGGATATTTCGCAAGGAAATTACAGAATAGATCTTTCGTTAGATGAGCTGTCGAAGGCGTTGAAAATATTGATTATTTTATAACGGTGATTACACAATGTTATTGAAGAATTAGTGAAAAAAAAATTCTCAACAAATCATTCAGAAACGTAACGTTTATGTGATGAAAATTATTTGTTGATTTTTCAGAATATTGCCTGATGTAAGAAAATTGCAATTTATGCATTTTTTTTTTTGCACCTTGAGAATGTATCAAGAAAAGAATTTTCAAACGTCAAACAAAATTCTGAAGAAAAATCCGCGGGACGGAACGAGATAATGAGACGAAATGCAATTTCCCAATGACTTTCGGATGGTTACGATGGTAATGAGTTGGGTAAAACGGGTTGAAGAATTTGTATATATCGTTGGAACGGTACAGGCCACCCAAAAATAATTGTAAGATTGAATTTTGCTCAGACTCTTTCGTTTTACCCCGCTGTGACATTTAGCCCCGGTCTCCTCTCAAAAGATTTCACAAACAATATTTTTTTCTCGTTCGGAAAATCGGTAATGCGGGGCGCATTTTTACCGACGAGACGAACGAAACCTAATTGGATCGTTCTCATCGATACGAAATCTCCGGCTCGCCCGAGCCCGAAACTAGTTTCGATGAGCCGTTGAGGCAGGATTACAGCACAGCTGTTGGCGAGCCTGGGACTTCCCGAGAGAAAGACGCGGACCTTCGTCGATTCAAGTTCACGTTCAACGACCCAAGCAGCTTCTCAAAGTTACGCAACGTTCGCCGCATTCGAACGCGACGCCTCCTGCTGCTTTGCATAACGAGATACAAAAAAAATCAAAGTAAACGAATAAAGACGTTAATAAAGGACAATGTCTCGAAGTTGGGAATTCTCGGGTCCGTCGGTCTCGCGTGTTCGTCGTGGTCCGATGTGACTATCGTGTTTCACGTTGAGCGCGTACGACACGGTCCGTCGTGCGTTTGTATATACGAGCACAAGTTCAGGGCATTCTCACGGCGCAGCCCTGCTGCCCTCTCGTGCCGCGAATCGGCGAGACGATCCGTTATAGCACGGCACGATGGCCGGCGAAGACGGCAGCTATGACAACACGGACGAGACCGAACGAGATGGAATATACTTTCATTGTTGTACGCGGAGGCATCTCGCACGCCAATTACTCGTTACACGGAGAGCCATCGAGCGACGGGCATCGCGTGACTCGCGTGCGAAAATCCTATTCATCTGCTCCTCGGCTAACACATAAGATCCGTTCCAGAGAACACTGTCGAACCGCTTGGGAACGAAAATGCACCTCGTTAGGCTTCTATTGAGCTTCGATGCTCAGATATATTCGCTGAAAGATCTGGATTTCTCGGGTAATTTGCGGTAACGAAGGGAATCGTTAAGACATAGGTTTGGGACAATTTTTAACGATGATTTTGCTTCCTTGTCGCCTTTGTTTTTCGTGTACAAGCCTGTGTGTTTGTGTGATTTTTTTTTTTTTTGAGATTTTAATTACTTGACGAGAAAGAGATGTGAAGGTTAGGATTTTTAACTTTTGTAAAGAAGCGAATATGTCGAAGTTTGTCGAAAATATTGTCGGATTCCATGGGAACGAAAAAGTTTCCGTCTTCTCTTCGACCGAGCTTTAATTCTCGTACATGAACGCAGTCTCAATATCGTACGTATTTCTCTCTAACGAAGCGAATTCTCATGATAGAGGTTTTCCTAAATTTTACACGCTATTTCATTATTTTAAGCCGCTTGGGAACGAAAATGCTTTTGTTTTCTCCCCGGTGGAGCTTCGATTCTGATAGGTTGATACAAAGTCTGGATATTCCGCGTATTCGCTCTAACGAACCGAATTCCCAAGAAATCATTTGTGTACCGTCGTTTCAAAATTTTACACGCTTATTCTTATTTGTATTATCGTACCGCAAGACATCCTCTTTATACTCTTTATAAAAAAAATCTCAAAACAGTTTCATAGCAATTACTTTCCAAAATCGTTACTCACTTGTGGAGGGAGAAAACGGGTTTAGATTCGTCAAGCGATTATAATCGAACAAAGTCGAACAGCACGTCGGAAGGTTCTCGAAAACTTCTACGCAAAATTTTCTTGGCGTCGAACACGATGGCCGCTCGGATGGACGAAGCACGTTCGTATTTGTCAAGTGGCGGTTGTCGGAAAAAAAAATCGATATTCAGTACTCACTCGCGAAAACGTCGATGGAGGCTTTCGAAATCGAAGCCAGCTTGTTCCATAGAAGTGCACACTAATTGGTATGGGTCAGGAGGAAGAGCACACGTTGCTTTCACCTCGTGACCGTAAGTGCTCGGCAAGTGTCCGTAAGGCACGTTTCTGCGTGGCCCGTCTGCATGGATAAGCGTCGTTTGCGGACTTGTGCCTCTGCGCGACGAGTGCGCGCGTCTGGCCGGCAGGGTGCGCGTCGCGGAGGGCGACGCGAACGACATACAAAAATAGACGGAAGTTATGTGGACCGCAACCTACAAACCGTGAATAGGAGAGTTCCTCGAGTACTCGCCTCGACTGTTCAACATGAAACAATCCTGTTTGTATATCTCTCGGGCACGTAAGTTCGCATCGATTAACTATCGAACAGCAAATTAATTGCCGTACGGCTTCGGCATCGAAACACGCATACCTGATACGTCGATGTAGAAGCTCGTCCGACGGTTCACTCTCTCGTGCGTCCCGTTACGCTCGAAAGAATATCGCTGCGCCGGCCACCACTGTTATCGCCTAAACGCTTCGAAGATTTTGAAAGCGAAGAAAAAAAAAAATTAACCTCCACTATTGCCGTTACGCCATCTGCGCTATGCACATAACATGTTACTTTCTTCGAGTATAATTCTTCCTTCTCGCTACGTTTTATGGTGAATTAATATAATCCGTAAGGTTAAGTGTTCCAGGCAGCACGGTCGTCGACTTCCTCGTCCGTGATTGGTCCATCGAATGACATATGGATTAGATGGAAAGAAACTTTTCGAGATTTGGGACACAATAGTCTAATAGCAATTTCTGATCAATTCTGATCTGTATTATAAAGCGCCACTTTCGCCACTCTCGGCAGGCATAAAAAGTAACAATTTTCATACGTGAGTTCCAGAAAAACATTGACAGAATAGTCAAGCACATACAGAAAGCAGTAATTCATGACAATTTATTATAATGTCTACTTTTTACGACCGACAATGTTGTAACCGTAAAAAGAGGATTTCTCGCAGAAACGAGAAGGCATCAATATTCGCGGCACGAATCGCCCACTAAAAATTTGAAACGGACTATCATTATCTTCTTCCTAATCTTCATAAATACCTTCTCGAGGATTTAACGACACTTCATGCTGTTACCCTTAAACACGAGGCAGCACGGATGTTTCTCGGTTTCCTTGCGAGTGATTGGCTCCGCGGCCGGCACGGCTCTTTGACCACTACACCAATCAGGAAAGGAGCGGGCGTCAATGCTCCATGGAGTGTATTTATAGATTAATAATTTCGTCAGACGAGATGATTTTTTAGTTTTTTTCTATATCTGTAAATTTTTATCTATCACAAATACGCGATGTATTACGGCTGTTTTATCGCACTAGTTCCATAATATGCAATTGGAACCGGAATTGACGTATTTTCCCATAGATTAATATTTGTCGACATAAAAAAAGTTGTAAATAATGTCTCATGTGACGAAATAACTAATGTACGCTCAAGTAATGTTATAATTTTAATTAGCATCTATAAATGTTTATCTACCTGAGAGGGGTTTCTTCCGATTTGAAGATCTTGTTTTTTGAGTCACAACAACCTGTTGATATAATTAATTCCGATACTAAATTCCGATAATATAACTAATTCCGATACTAAACGGTGTCTCAAATAATTCTACTTTTGTCGTTTCAGATGGCGCGGTGTCTTGGAGTGTTCTTTGTACTAGCGACAATAAATTTCGAAACGGAAGCGGCGAAAAAATGCGAGGGCAACGGTCTCGGACTCAAGTACGTCTGGGGTGACGCCCTCACGGATTCAACCGACTGTATAGGTCCAAACAATATGCAATATCCCTCGTAAGTTAAAGGAGAATTTTCTCATTATTCGCATCTTCCTATTTTTCTTTACATATTTCCGTCATTAATTTACAAGTCTTCTCTCAATTTAATCTCTCTAAATAACTGCAAATAATTTTTTTTTAATCTTACCGGAATCTACAAATATTTTCATGAATTCGTTGTTTCTTCAGGAATTGATTTACAGGCTAAATAACTGATTCGTTTGTTAGTTTAGATTTACAAAATTTACCGTTTTCAATATACAAGCCTATGATTATTTTCGCAGAGCCGCGATATCACGGAGCTTCAAGAACCTGTGGAGTGGCAACAGTCGCACCGGAAGATCGTACCAGCCGCGTACCATCGACCCCGAACTGACGAGGCAGACGCTTCTCCACAATTACAAGGCGGTGCGAGGAGATTACACCATCGCGAGTAGTTCGCGAAGTGGTAAGTCGTACCGTAATTTATTTCATTTTATTTTATTTTCAGTTCAATCCCTGCTGTCTCGCGCTCTGCGTATGAAAATTGTTCTTCGGGGTCTTCCACAGAGCGGATAATTCACCGTGGAACTGTAATCATCGAAAAAGTAAGCCGTCGTAACGCGTAAGGTGTACGGATCTGTGGGAATCCGCTCGCAGCTGGGTCAAGCTGCGAAGTATGCGACGAGGTCGTGCGAAACGGCAAACCGGGAATTTTTCCAAATAATAATTCTAAAAGGCTACACGAACACTTAATCCAACCGAAGCCGATCTCACGCCAGTGATAATTTTTTTCAAAAAAAAAAAACAAAAATATCCACATACTCGTAAATTCGATCTATAAGAATATTTCGAAATTCGTCTCAAGAGTCTC
This sequence comes from Listrodromus nycthemerus, assembly GCA_963978505.1. Classification (NCBI taxonomy): domain Eukaryota; kingdom Metazoa; phylum Arthropoda; class Insecta; order Hymenoptera; family Ichneumonidae; genus Listrodromus; species Listrodromus nycthemerus. The sequence continues at coordinate 21,757,811 of OZ021680.1, read as the reverse complement.
AATCGATGTCTCGGTCGACCTCCTTTCCTCGCGCACCGGGTTTTGCCACGCGTGTGTGCGTATAGCAAGTGCCGCGTACCGAGGGAGGGCACTGGTAATTCCTTTTACAAAGACCGGGCGGGTCGCACCGATGCCGAGGGCAACCTTGAAGAAAGCACCTGTCTTTATAACGCTGAAAGAATACGCTCGGTTTCATATTCAATTTTTCATTTGTTTTTTCATCTCATTGCTTTAACGGGATATCTGTTGCTGCACTGCAATGAGACTGAGTTGAGAGAACTAATTATTAGTACTTCCCGCAATTCATCTCGTAACTGTTTTTTTTTTATTCTTTAGTTACCTTAATTGCTTGAGCCAACAATTCCTTGTAATTAAGCAACGCACTTTTTTTTTTTCAAATTATTTTGAACCGACTAGTGACTTCTTCCATTGTTTTATCGAAATAGCGACTGCTATGTAAAAGACTGATGACTCGAGTTAATTCATTATCCGTTCTTTGAACTCGTTTTGTTTTTTTTTTTATTCCATCTCCTCAATAGCAATTACATAAATTGTATAATATCGCCTGTTCGAAGTCATCGCCCTGATGGCATCTGATGTGACTTTAAAAAAGACAACAAAAACGAAGATAATAAATTATCGGGGGTAGAACGCCAAAGGCGAGCTTCTCATGCGTCGCGAATACGTTTACTCCATTTCCTCAACGGTAATTACATACATTGCGTAATATAGACAATTTGTATTATAGCGTGCTGGTGAAGTCCGCCTCCGTTGGTTCATTCATCGTTGTTGGAAATATCGCTCCGGCACGCGTTAGAGTCTACAGGTTGTTAATCCATATTGTATACCATATACTTACATACTTAGTGATGTAAGTGTACGGTAGAACAAATCGTGTGTAACGTCGGTCTTAAACCATATAGCTATACGGAGAGCGCATATTCTTCAGGGAAATCCTTTGCTTTACTTACGTGGAAGATCGAGTCACGCGAGCTATACAGTGTACAGTAGTTTATTCGAACAAGCCAGCAGAGAATGCCCGGCAGTGCGCAGTTGTGTGTGTAATAAAGGCGACTCGCCCGGGCTCGCGGGTTATCCGGCCAATACAGTTATCGTCTCCTGCAGGCGCTCATAACGGTACGGTCGGCCCACTGGCGTTTCGAATAATCGCCTTCTCACCGAACCCCTCTTCCCGTATGCGTTCCTCTCGATATTTAAAAAAAAATGTTTCTCTTTTTTTTCACAGGAATTTTTGGAGCCATCGGAATTTGACCCACAAATTATCCCACGTTTTTTTCTTTTTTGCTAACGAAATTTTCTTTACTAACTTTTTTTATAATGAGTAGTAGAACTGGATTTTTAAAAATAATTCTTTGACGAGCACGAGATAAATGATTTTAATTATTCTGCAATTTTTTTTTTTCAGGTCGAAGCTTTACTACGAAGGAGAGTTGCGGTACACCGTCGAGACTCTGCAAGACGAGGTACAACACGACCGCGCCCATGTACGGGGTCAGTCTGACCAGCGGACAACCCGTGACGATCGTACAGAAGTTTCCGGATCTTTTGCAACAGGTCGTCTTCGAAGTTTGCGAGTGGGTATTTTAGCTCAATTTTTTTTTATTTATATACAGCGAGAAAAATAATTGCTCAATGTAAAAGTAATGTTAAGGTCTATAGAAAGGTCACCAACGTCTGTGGTCCTTAAAATTCTTGAAGATCGCTTTTTAGGTACCATTATGGAGGATATGATATTTTAGCATCGGCGAAAACACGATGTGGATTCGTCTGAAACTCGAAATCGAAGCAAGTCGACGTAGACAAATTCATCCGATAATTGAGAGAGTTTCTCTCGATGATTACTTACTCAGTCTTGTCTTGTCGGAATTAACGAAGAGTCTTGGAAATGTCTTCGACAACTTTTCTGTAGACCCTTCTCACCATCATAAACGGGAATCATCTGTGCATTGGAGAAACCACGATGCAGAGTTAACCGGAACTCGAAAGCAAAGAAAGTTGACGTAGAAAAGTCGACCGAATCATTAAGAAAATTAAACTCATTAATTAATTACCCGGTCTTAGCCGTTTTAACGTATTGAACTAACCAGTTTTACGGTCTCAATTTCTAACTTAAAAACAAGGAATAATAAAGAAATGCAAAAAAGTCTACAGAAAAAAACCGGCATGAAAGAATTCGTATAAAAAATTCCAGCTCGGTCAGGAGGCGAATAGAGTGCAGTGGGTCATAACACGACGCCGTAGAGCCGGCTGAGTCAGTTCGTGACCCGATCCTCAGCGTTTCCGAGGGGGCCTAGTTTCGCGTATAATTTTATGGGCCACACGGGCATGCATCGAACGAAGTTCGACCCCATTGAAAATTCTCGAGGTACACGAATTCCCGGTAGGAAAAAAAAGTAAAAAAAAAAACCAACCGCGTGAGAACAGAACTGCGTTCAGTTAGTCACTCGCTTGTTCAAGTGGTATTGAATGGAAGTAAAATACCGCTACGTACGTTCGCGCTCCTAGCTCGTGGCATCCAGGAGCTTTATCCCGGATTAGAATAACGGCGCTTCGACGTACACCGCCGTACAAACTTACATCTGTAGAATCGTGCGTTCCCGAGTTCTTTCAGCCTAATGACGTCCAACATCGTAATTATCTGAACGCAAAGCAATTTAATCTAAAGTGTAATATCTTTAGCGGAAATCTGATATTCGGTCCATGAACTATTGACTCCCATATTTTTAGTTCCCAGTATCACAAATTGGAATTAAATGTTCCTCAAAGATCTTTCTAAAATTACATGGTCAATAAATTAAAAAAATAAATAATATATTAATGAGAAGAATTATAAATGATGCATTAATTAAAATATTATTAATATATCAATCACGAAGTTATGATGATATTATAAAAAATTATCAATCGTATAATGATAGAAAGGAATGCATTCTGATGTAGAATTGAGTAAGGTTTATCGTACCTAACTTGTCTGACGCCTTCTTTTTCCGCAGGTCCAAGGAATGCGACGTGGTTCACGGCGAGTGCACCCAGACGTACGTCCCATATCTCTTTTTGGTGATCCCCCTCGGTCCGGTGACGCTCACTGGTCAGGATTACGTCCTCGTCGAGAGTGGATGCGTCTGTAAGCCCAAGAATTCGGCGAGCGCCTTATCCGACCAGCAACCTGCACTGCCCAACTTCTAAAGTTAATCGATCGATCAACACCGGCGAGGACCGTTACGTCCGGTACGATTCGTCAACAGTGGAAACTACGCTCAAACGAGAGATCTTCGCAGTGGAATCCTATCAAAAGTGCCTTGCACTGTCAAGACTTCGAAATCTAACGAACTCAAGAGTTATTGAAGAAAGTGCATCGTTATCTTCGATTTATAAATAATTACTAGAGTGTAAAAGCCGCGGTGAAGCTCGGACCATCGACAATCGAGAGACCGTCAGGTGGACGTTTTTTTTCTCGATCCAAACCTGACAGTATATTTTTCCCTCTCGGTCGAGCGAACGAGAGAACCGATTCGGCTCGTCGCCTTCTCGCGTCTCTTCCGGTAAATCGATTAATTTTTACATCTCAGTTGAGCGAACGGAAAATCGATAAATTTTTGCCTCTCGGTTGAGCGAACTGTGAAACCGATTCGGTTCTTCGTCTTCTCTCGTCTCTTCCGCTAGATCGGTACATTTTTGTCTCTGAGTCGAGCGAACAGAAGAACCGATTCGGTTGCCCGCTCCGTCTTATACATAAGCATAAACATAGTCACGCATAAACGAAGGTAAATATCAGAGGCCGAGGCTCGTCGAAGCGCATGCGGGAGAATTTTCGCAGAATTTGATCGTCTCGCGTTCCTCACCGGTCCGCCGATGAGCCGGTTTCGAGAATCATCCGCGGCAATCCGAATGCATCGGCCATAGATCTCCGCGGGGAATCTTCGAGCATTCGAGATTCTCGTCTCGCTCTTCTCTATTTCCCTCGCTCGCTGGTCCTTTGAGTTGCCGTTCTGAGCGCCATCGCGATAGCCTACTGTACTCGCTTTATAAAGTATCGCGGCGCAATTTATCCTTCTTCGATTCGCGATTTAATACGGAGGATTAATAAGATCCCGCGCAGGAGAGCTGCGCAGCGGGCGACGCGAGGATTCCCTGTAGATTACATTTTTTACCTATATTAAAAAAAAAAAAAGAATCGTGGATTTAAATCTGATATTTATTTATTTATCTCTGGACGCGAAACCAGACAGTAAGTTTCGTTATGGATTAAATTCACTCGCCTCCCGGTCTCTCCGATTTGCGATTTAATACCGCGTATTAATAAGATCCTGCACGGGAGATCTGCACAGCGGGCAACGCGTGTGTTTCGTCTAGAGCCCAATTTTTTATTTCTATGAAAAAATGGAACGCGCAGCCGAATCTGATATTTATTTACTGACTTCTTGGTGTGAGATCGACAGGTTCATTTTTTCGTTCTCCGATTCGCAATTTAAGGCGAAATGTTATTAAGATCCTTCATGAAGGGCTGCGCAGCGGGCGACCTGACTATATCCTATAGAGAACATTTACATTTAAAAAAAACGGATCATGCATTTAAATCAGATATTTATTTATTTACTTCACAACGCGAAACCGCATCGTTTTCCCTTCTCAGATTTAATACGAAATATTAGTGAGATCCAGCGCGGAAGGGCTGCGAAGCGGGCGACCCGACTAAATCGTACAGAGTGATTTTTTTCAAATATTTAAATGCACGATCCCTTTATACACATATATCTATATAGATATAAATATTAAAAAATCGTGCATTCAAATCGGACATTTATTTATTTATTTCTCAGCGCGAAACCAGAAGGTACGTTCCGTTACGGATTATATACACTCGCGTCCCGTTAATCGCGGGGCGTTTTATCCGATAGAACAGGCAAAAGCCACTCGGTCGCAGGCAGTTAATCGACCGCGTCATCGTTATGCAAACTAAACGGGGTATATACGAATGGTACACTTGTCTCAGCGGCGACGGGGTTCTTGACCCACAGCGAAGCGTCCTCGGAAGATAAAACATCGGTGCGAGTTTCCCACGCTCGTTTTTTTCCCTTCCATCGCGCCCGCGGAAACTCTACCGTGACGATGCTCGAGCATGAAACCGAACGATTGCGAATCGAGAATTATTATTTTTTATAACTGCGATTACACGATCGTTATCGTCAATGCGTTCCGGGAAAATAGATTTTACGCAGTCTACGCGAAATTAATAAACCTTTACCGTTAGTAAAAAAAAACAAAAAAAATTAATTAGACCGATTTTTTTTTTTTGCAATTTGCCAAGTTAAAAAAGTGGAAGTCTTATGGGCATAACGCATTCGATTAGATCGCTCTGTACAAAGCATAGAATAACTATAAGTTCGAATAACGCATCGATGTATTTTTTTAAATATATTAGTCAGTATTGTATTTAAGCAAAAAAATTTATTTACTTGACTCCGAGACTGAGGAAGATGAAATTATGTTCATTGCGTACGAGACCGTCCGGTCGATAACAGTGGCCTGTTTATTCAGAAACCGGACGCCGCGGCACGGTTTCGCTCATCGGGACCGAACCCGCGAACGGGATCGACACGACACCGACCGACCGAATGGACCGTCGCCGCGACTCGCCGCCTCTGAATTCCGATGAGTGTAACGTACCGTTACTCGGTTGCGGGATTCTCTACCTCGTTTCGCGCTCCCTCTCCTCTCCGTCGGCGTTTAATTCATAGATGAAAAATTGGCTCTCCGGTGAGCTACGCGGCGCCGATAGTGAGTCCGCAGAGGAAACGACGATTCGTTCGTACGGTCGTGAAAGACGAAGTCGAAGGGTCGGCCGTAAAAAAAAAAAAAAAAAAAAATCGCCAACTTGCTCAACGTGTACGTGATTTTAGTTTAATTATCACCGCGACTCTTCATCTCTCAGTCTCGCTACTCGGGTCTACCGGATATACGCAGAAATCAGGGCGACTCAGGAGCGCAGACAAGACCCTTCGATCGAACGTGGCGCTCGATCGGCGCAGATCGATCGCGAGCTTAATTCTCTATACAATGGACTCTCTGAGACAATCAGCGGAATCGAGCGACTCGAGGAACGATTTATGAACTGCGCGAAAAGATTCGCATAGAATTTTTATTTTTATTTTTATTAAAAATTTTTTATTTTTTTTTGTACGATCGTTCGAAAATTATACTCTTTCCTCGGGTCGATCGAATCGTCGAATTATTCGCTTGTAACCTATCGTACCATAGGATTAGTATAAGTATTATAATTTTAAACGTGTATTTATAATTTATTACAGAGTTATTTGTATCGTGATGAGAGTGTGTTTTTTATTCGACCGTCCTTTTTTCCCCCAACAGACTCGTTGCTGCGTTTGCGGTTGAGTCAATCGTAACATCGCTGAATAATCGGCGACGGGAACAACATTTAATTCAAGAACCTCGTTTAATCGAACTTCTAAAATAAAATCGTTAACAATCGAGATTTTGTTTCGTTTTTTTTTTTTTTTTTTTTGAAAAATTCTTCGCTTCTAAATTTTACTAACAAACGATGATGACAATATGGCTTACGCGACATACTAACGATAAGATATTGTTATAATAATATATTATATACGTCGAGGTATACGTTGTACATGCGTTCCGATAACGTGATATTGGGTTTAAGGCTTGGTTTTTTTTTTATTTCCTTTTTTTTTCCATTGCGTTCCACTTTCAACTGTACGATTAATAATACAGCTCGTCACTTTGGGATCACTTCAGTTTCTCCAAATATTATCGAAGGTAAACTTGGCGATTCTAGTACATTTCTCACTCTCGAGACGCGAAGAATCTCTCACGTATACGATTTCTGGATAAATAAAGGTTTTTTTTTTCTTTTTTATTTTGTGGAAGAAGCACCGGCGAAAGCACGTGGCCTGGAAGCCATATGGGTGAGGAAACCATAAGCCAGTCGCAGCTGCACTTCGTTACGTCTATTAAGGACTTATGACACAGCAAATTACCAAAGTTGGAGACTGTTATTTGGAAGGTGGCGGAGCGCTCGAGCAGCGGAAGTTTAAATACGTTTTTCTTGAACCACGATTTAAAAAGTCCGAGTCTCGGATATCTCAAATTGACTTGTTGAATTTTTACGAAAAATTTTTACCGATATACTTCAATTTTTTAGTCTTTGACGGTCTTATGTTAAAAATATTATAATAATATATAATGTTTAGAAATTAGTAAACATTGAAAAATTGGTAAAAGTCAACTTTTTTCAATTTTTTTACCCCCGTGAGGTACCGCGTTATTTATCATTTGTTAAGAAATAATGAAACCGTTTTACTTGTACCAGAATGACACGTTGCAATCAAGGACACCGTAAGGAATTTTAAAAACATATAGTTTCCGCCGACCGATAAAAAAATTACATAATAACGGTAAAATTTAACGAAAAAATTTCAAAATGGTGTTTAACATATTCTTCTTCCATCCAAAAACATTGAATCGAAAATGTGAATATTTTCAGGGTAAAAATAACTAAATATACATGCCTCTTCACCCATTTACTGTGGCGCAAATCCATAATATCAGACTTTTCTTTCACTTAACTTGCTTCGATCCATTTCACGTTTACTTGCTGCTCGAAGGGGGAAGCGCGTACGTGTAAATAAAATGTTCCAATCGGCAAACGTATAGCATACAACTTGTAACGCTAAATCACTTACAGTGACGGTATGTGGCGCGGACCGATGAATTTTTTTTTCCGATACTCGCGATTTCGCGATCTATACGAAAAAAAAAAAAAATCGAAAAACAAATTCGTCGGTTCGCGCGGAGCACTAAACACTGCCCGAACAACTATAAATTCTATGATATAAGTAATGAATAAATATAACGATCGAAAATATGATCAAAATGCAATACAATAAAAACGATCTCGTGGGATATTCGGCGCCGCCAGTCGCAACGTTTCGATACGAGACGTATCCTTGCCTCAGGCCCACCTCCGTCGTCGTCAAGTAAATTTTTATATATAAATAGTAAAAAAAGAAAACCATAACAAGCAATATATATTATAAACTATATAGTTACATCTTTGGATAATCAACAAAAACACCGCGTTTTCTTCTTCGTTTCGTTTTTGTTCTTTGTTTTTAAAGTAAAACGCGCGAGATCGGTTTACGTAAATGTACGCGAGCGTTCATTGAAATTCACCGTCAGTGCAATAACGGCGAAACGATTCGGGTAGCACATGTTCGACTAGAATTAACATACGCGAAACGCTATTTTTTTCTTTCAAATTATCTTATCGAGACAAAATTAATTAATTAATTAAACATATATATTATATGGTATTTATATTTACACGATGCCATGCAGTCATCGTAAAAGATTGTGGAACTCTCGTTAAACTTAGCCCACTCACTCTCTTTCTGACTGTCGCACTTAATTATTCATAGAGGGTTTAATACTCGTCTCGGCCCGAGGATATAGTCGGGATATATTCTTGTCATGGAAATATTATCGCGGGTGTACGATACTTCGAGCACGCATCATATACGCCAATTACGTTGTGGTCATTCTTTTTTTTTCATAATTGGCGTTGCTCGATTGCCGCAATACGTGCGAGAGATTCAACACATAGAATATTGATAAGAGTCTTTCACGAACACGTACCGACTAGCCGTAGCGCAAAGCTGGCTCGTGGCCCAGAACAGGATTAGCGAAAACTAAAAGCGAGCTGATTTCTTTTTCCTGTGTTTTCTTTGATTTTTGTCTAACGACTTTCAAGCCACGATTTCTTGGCCGCGTCTATTGATCGTAATAAATCACTGTCCGCGCTTCGAAGCTCACGATAGTAATTATATAATTGAAAATTAACAATTAATAATAATGACAATAATAATGGTATTTATATGTATACGTGACTAACAGCAGATCCCGTAAATATCTTCGATGAGCGATAAGTTTTACAAAAATTACCACGTAATTCACTTTTATAAATAACCAACTTCTTACACACGATTATTATTTGGACTAATAGGGTATATAAATATTTCAGTATCTACGATGACTCTTTAGTACGTTTCGGCACGTGACGGTTAGTCTGTGCGTGAGTGTTTCTTTTTTGTATAACATGGCGAAAAAAAAAAAGATTTTTCTGGTGTTGTATATAGTGGAAAAAAACTTCATATGCAGAGATATATACGAAGCGCGAATAACATAAATGGCGAGGTGAGTCCTCGTTGCGATCATCGAGGACAAACTTCGCGACTCGCTCGTCCCACGCATACTCCTTTGTTCTCGTCGCGTCACTCTGTCTCTCTCTCCCTATTATTATCGTCTAACTCTCGAATAAAAATAAGAATCGATCATTTAGTTTCTATTTACAACCTGAAGTTCACGATCTGTGATTTATACGTCGAACAAACGGTGTCGCTCTTATTCGAGACTTTGTCTGTGGAGAACCTTTCGATAATCCAAAACGATTCTCGCAAACGTTTCACCGGAGAGAACGACGAGGAAGGATAAGCCAAAGATTTTTTTTCTCGAAGATGCTAAAGAAGACCGCTCATTCCTGGTAAGGATCAGTTATCACTCTCGGCGTAATCGTCGCTTTCGCCGCTGTCGTAATTCTGAGTCTTCGACGGGTGATTGTTGCCGGACGGAGGGTCGTCCTCGAAACCAGCGGGAACGACGTCCCTCGTCTGGTTGCCGGAATCCGTCGAAGCCTCGATTCCAACCAGGGCGTCCACATTCGGCGATATGGTGTCCTCCTCGGTGCCGTTCTCGAACGATCTGCGAAGATTTTTTAAATCCCACGTTAATCTCGCTTGTGCGATTGTATTTAGGACACGAAAAATAAATAAACAAATCGATTCGATTATTCGTGTGAGTTTCGTGAAAAAAAATTTTGTGATTCAACACTTCTTGAAAATCGTTTTTTTCTTTTGCAAAATAAGTTTGCCATTTCGGGGAAAACAAAATATGCGAATCTCATGCGAGTGAGACGGAAAAAATATACTCGTGTTCTCTAGTAGTGTTACTTTATATTATTGCCAATCGCGATGGTGTAACAGATGAATCAAGACTGAAATGATGGATTATTATTTTTTTAAATAATGAACAAATCGGTACGAGTATTAGTATGAGTTTTGTAGAAAAAAATTTGATCAGTGAAAATTGCTTAAATTTTCTTCATTTTTTTAGACATAAAATTTGCGATTTCTCGATATAAACAAAATATGCGAAACTCATGCGAGTGAGCGAAAAAAATATGTATTCGATTTCTAGTCATATGTCATTATGTAATTGCCAATCGCGACTGTGTGACTGATAAATGAAGGCTGAAATAAAATATTATAAAAAATAAGAATAAAAATTTATATTTTCTTGTCTTATTCGATCGAACGTTGTTACGGTCTTTAAATAATGTGAATAGACTACCGGGGGAAAAAAACGTTGGCGTATTTTTTTGTCCATGCAAAAAAATTCTCTCCAGTGTGCATCGTGCGTAAACGTCCATAAAAAACAGAAAACAAAGAGAACACAAGCAAAAACCACAATGCAACGATCATCCGAGGTTACGCATGCAAGCTTATAACTTACTTACTGAGCTGCAGATGATGGTTACATATCATCATCACACAGCCTGCAACAAAACGCATATCGCACCTTCGTAATTTCCTCAAAATCTCAAAATCCCAAGGATAAAAAGTCAAGATGAACAGTGATAAAGATAGCAGATGGAAGAAATAATGTAAATGACAGAGTAAAGATAGGGTGTTAGTTCCCGGAGGGTAACAGCCAATTCTATGCATGCCCCATTCGAAATCTATTCTTCTTTTGAAAAAAAAAAAGAAAAAAAATCTACGATCGAACACTTTGACGGCATCCTGACTATTCCCCCATTTATCTTTTTATTAATAAAGTACAAGACACTTTTATGAAGACCTCACATGGGCACTCATGGATGGTGATGTGAATACCACTGCCGATAGTAAAAACTTTATTTAATCCTGTTTTGAGATAGCAGTCGGCGGGCGAAAAGAAAGTTGTTCCCTGACACAGTAGGCGCAAGAAATTTGGATATCGTTTTCTCAGCTATCTGTTGTCTTCAAACCGAATTCAGTACAGTTTTTGTTACTAACTGGGTGTGGGGCAGGTGAACAGAAGGTTGTTTCACATCATCTTAAGGACACTCACCGACACTCACGGACATCAATATGTGGAGTTTCTTGGAATGTCGTTCAATGACCATGACTATGTTCTGGGCAATACCTCACTTCTGAGTTGGAAATCTCTCTTATCGATCGGCAGGGACACCATATCGGGAATACGTCAGTTTCGGTTTGGAAACCTCATTTGTCGATCGGAAATAAAAATATAACGATAATATGTCACTTCAGGTTTGAAAAGCGTTTTTTTAGACGGCACGTGACGGCATACCAGAAATGCGTCACGTGTACAATTGTCTGCTATAAAATTGGATTTCCAAACCGGTAGTGACGTAATTGCGATGTTACTTCACGTCGAAAAACGAGATCATGAAACCGGATTTGAAGTGTTTGTACTAAATCTCCAGAAATCTGAATTTCCAGTTTCTGAATGCAATAGTTGATACTAACAACCTGCTAGTCAACAGTAATAATTTTGTGGTCGGAATAGCTTCTTCCATTTTTTGCCAGGTCTTCGGCGAGTCTTCAGAGGGGTTTCTCTCGACTCTTGCATCTTGCGGGTCGACATCGGTTATGGGATATGTGAGTATGTACCAACGTAAGGAATACACCAAAAGTCGTCAAATTCTACGAAATAGTTCAAGTACACTCTCAAGGTCTTTCCCTTTATCTTTGCTCAGTGAACTCTCGTGATCAAGGGCAGAGCTCTTGTGAAGCGGAAGACGAGAGATCGAAATGATGACGAATAAATGGAAATGATTTCGACAAACGATCGAGCGTGTCGTACTTACATCTGCTCGTTCTGATCATTTCCGCTTTCCTCGGCGACCAACAGCTCGTACTCGTCAGCCGCGAATCTATCCCAGTCGGAGAGCTGCGCAAGAAAAAAATTCCAATAATCACGGAGACATTCGTTTCGGATCGACAATGTCTGTGATACGATAGTGATTAATTTCGCTCACCTCGTGCCCGTCGGCGTCGTGATCTCTCGTCGACGCGAATGGATCTCGCTGCTCGTGATCAAGATACTTCTCCAGATTGAAGAAGGTATCGAAGAATATCGAAGTCATTTTGCATTTTTTTAGATCGCTCAGCGATATCTTTCCCGGTTTCGTCGGATGAATCATGTCGAGCATCTGGCAGAGGCAATCCTCGAAGGGCAAAGTCTCCATACCGATCGCCTCCATTCTGTGCAGTTGCTCCTCGTAGAAATACTCCAATTCGTACATTGACAAGTAACCGTCGCCATCCAAATCCATGCACCTGTTTCATAAGAATATATATATCAACATTTTCTGTTACTTTATAACTTTCGCTCAATTTTTATTGAAATTTAATACATATTCAATTTGTTATGTTATATTTTTATTGTATACCGAACCCGTTAGAAATTTCGAAACTTGTGGAATTTTGTCACTCCCTGAGTTCGATGAGAATTCGGAGGAAATCAAACGTCATGCACAGTCTGCAAAATTTTGAATTTATCGAATCTCTGGTAGTGATTCGATTTGCAATTTTTTCGGTTTCCATAATTGGTTTCATAGTTTATTGTGTTAAATTTTCATGCCGAGATTCAACGAATTACAAAAAGTAGTAACATTCCGTCGAAAATAGTAGCAGCGCGACGGAACTTTGAACGCGTTTTTTTAAAAACACGATTTTCAAGATCAGTACCTGATATGTCAAATATGGTTTGATCCATTTATATAAAATTTTGTGCCTATATTCTTGAAGAGATTCTTTTGTCATTGACGGTATAATTTAAAGAAAAATAAGAATAAAAAAAAAAATCCGAAAACGATTTAGTGTGGAAAATAAATGGTTAAGTTAATAACCGGAAAAGTTTACAAGCAATGATGCGAGCGAAAGTGCGAAGGACAGTCTTACCTGAACCAGTACTCGATGGCAGTGGGATGATTTTTGTCCTCCTCACTCAGCAGGAACCACACAAACTCCGTGTAACTCATCTTATCCTCGGGCTGCTGCGTCCCTCCACTCTTGACTCCTCCTCGGGTAACCGCTCCACTGAATATTCTTTCGATCAAGCGCGTTGACAACGCTGTAACAATAGCGTTTGAAAAAAATGAAGGATGAAAAATCATCTAAACTCCGAACAGGAATCGGATCGTTTACGACTCGAATGAGAGAATTTATGAGCCTGAAGATGTCTGCACGACATCGAATTTTATTTTTGTCAAGTCTCCATCAATGCGCGATTATAGGGAAAAAAAAAATCATTCGCTTTCTCGTACGACCTCTGTGCGATGCAAAACACCGACGTCGACGGCTTTATGAAATTTAATCTCACGCACATATCTTCAGGTTAATGAGAACATTACCATGATCGTTGTGCCTCGTTAGATCCATTTTGTCAATAAACAGATCGTGATCGCGATCGAGCTCCCAGAACTTGCAGTATATAACGTAAAAGTGTTCGTAGCTGAAGTACGCTGTGACCTGGTTAATGTCCTCCTCGTGCTCGAGAACGCTGATCACGGCAAGCAAATTGCTCCTTCGCAATTCCGACACCGAGATCTTGCCGCTCCAGCTTCGATTTACGCAGTAAAATATCCTTGCGATCACCTGTAAGGTTTACAAATTTGCAAGCCGTTTAACAAATCAGTTTCGACTGGCAGATAATTTTTTTTACGACGTAATTTTATTATTCGTCGGGTAACTGACCGTGTGAACGTAACGAGAATGGAATTCCGTCGCTTCCTTGAGAAAAGTAAGACCTGGATGAGTTTCCACGACGTCCTGAACAAGAGGAATTAAATCCTCAGGAATAATCGTGTTTCTCAAGCCTCTCGTTGCGATCCTGACGAATTTACTAGCCGCGTCGTGATGCGTGTTCGTCATTCTACAACAAAATATATCATCAATGGTAGATAAAGAAAATTTATAGTGGAAGAAAAAATTCTTTTTTGTGTATAAAACAATTTCTAATTACTCTTTCCAGAAGTCGAGGAAGGTCGACATATCAACGTAGCCATTTTGATCCCCACCGGCCGCTATGAAGAGCGGGACTTTCCAGTAGAGTGGCAGATCACATGCCTATTAGAAAAAAAAATTGAAAAATGTTTTATTAAAAGAGAAAAAAAAATCAGTCTATCGCAAAGAGTATAATTATATGAATTCGATCGTATCGAATTAACTACCTTCGTGACTATGTGGAATTGAGCGCGGGTAGCCCGATGGCCGGCTAAGCTCTGAAAAGCTGTGGTGATTTTAGCGAGTGTGGCTTCTACCTGCGACAGTGGCGTGGGCTTACCGCCGGGATAATAAAATCTGTAAAATAAATTGACATTAACATCGTCGGCAGAAATTAAATGATTGATCGATCGGTACGGACGTATCGTATCGTATCACTAAAATTTTCGACTTCTCACCTCGGTATATGAACGTTTCTATTCGCCTTGACGTGTCTCTGCAAGGTCGTGTGTGGCGGCAGACCCTTTTGCTGTGTCTTGTCACGAGCGTAAGTCTGAAACAGAAAAATAAATAAATAAATAAGTTTTAAAAAAACAGATGAAAATAGTCCACGTATATTGTGTACTAGGAACTCGATGACTCCCCCGCTCGCAATATCTGTGTACGCATTTGTGAGTAATTGTCACTGCTAGTGAATGCTTACAAATATCTGTGAGCGTCCAATTAACATGAATTTTATAAACTTCTGGATTCTACATTGTACATATCACGAATAATACAACAGCACATCCATACCGATGTCCATTAATTTTCAATAAATAAATAGACTACATGCTAAAATTATACATAAATATGACCTATACTGTATACATAGCGCGGATCGCGTATATCGGTGCTGTGGCGATATTCGTTCTGTAGCGCGGGCGTACAAAATCGATGTTAATAAAATAATATTTCAAGTAAAAGGCGGAATGGTGAGTTAACGTCGATGGAGCGTGTGGGTTGATCTGATCGTCGTTTCGCGTTAATTTGCCTAGGATATATAATGTTTACGATATATTATAATCATTGCTCGTTGATTGTCGAGTGTTCGCACGCACCGCTGCTGGCCACGCCAGCCAGCGCGTTCAGTAATTTGCGCGCACGGCCACCAAGGACGCAGCATCCTGTTACGCGACTCAATGCTGTTACAAAGATCCAAGGAATGCAAAGAGACACCCGCGCGCAAGAGCGCGGTCTCGATAGCTCTCGTGTCTCGCTCCCACTCGACGGAGTTAATCCGTGGTGCCGCACCTCGGCCGTGTGGTAGGTAATGCCCGAGGCAGCATCGCGACCGATCAGTTGCATCATTGCCCTCTTCTTCTCTCGCGTAGTCAGAAGAGATGGACACAGACGCTACCAAAACAAAATCCGCCCGAGACTCAACTTGACCAATTGGTAACGACGACGACAACGACGGTAACCATTTTACGAAGACCAATTGACAATGACAATGACAATTGTTATAAAAAAAAATATTTTGAAAGAACTAGAAATTCTAATCGTCGCAAGGAGCGAATAACTCAAGTTCAGCAATTTAGGTGTAATATGGTTTTCTGCTTATAGTTATAACTACACTCTTTTTTTATTTATAGTTGATGATAATTTGATAATTTTTTTGTTGTGTTTTTAATCATATTGGGAACTTATTTTCGCTTTACCTTTTTTTCGACAAAAATGGATTTTTTGGAAAACCTTTTTTTAGAATTTTTTTGTCCAGCAAATCAGTTGGCAAATATGCGACTTTAATCGAATGGCAAAGGTTCCAGGGCGATATCTCAACATTTTTTTTTTAAGTGCAAAATTATTTTTAAAAATTGTTAGATACATAGATGGATTTTTATTATGCATCTATGCGAATACTGGGACTCAAAATAATTAGATGAATGAGCTTGTGTAAATTTAATTCAATAATAATCAGTACTTGATAAAAAAAATTCATTTTTATGAAATATGTTGTTTGTTCATTTATTCGTTCTTATTCAATTTCCTTAAGTCACTTAGCCGACAGAAATTTCAGGATGAACGTTTCCATCGCTCACATTTATCGGATCAAATAAACGAGCTCGCGTATCTTTCATTAAATCCTTGCTAATCTTATCGCCGTAATTTAAGGACCACGAGTACTAGAAAAAAATTTGTAACGTAAAAATAAAAATTTCACGCATCTCTCCTGATGGTCGCAAATAATATTTGTTTATTAAATTACTTTTCTTAAAAATTCTCAATGCTGGCATTTCTGGGATTAAGTAAATGAGCTCGTGCAAGTAGAGACTGAGCATTCGGTTCGTC
Organism: Listrodromus nycthemerus; assembly: GCA_963978505.1. Taxonomy (NCBI): domain Eukaryota; kingdom Metazoa; phylum Arthropoda; class Insecta; order Hymenoptera; family Ichneumonidae; genus Listrodromus; species Listrodromus nycthemerus. The sequence goes on along the minus strand of OZ021680.1, from coordinate 21,741,357 downwards.
GGATCTCATTTTTTATCTCTCCGACTGGTTAAATTTTCCCTTTGACTCGGGTGTTCGCCGTTTCGATAATCAAATTTCGCGTGCCGACGAGAAGCACCAGAACGGGAGAAAGGCAGATGCGGTTCCGCGTGGGTTTGCGGCGAGAGCGAAAAGAGTGTTACGGAATAATCACGTGGGTGTTTGTCCCGTAGATCATCGTACGTCGACTTGGCAACCGAGCCTCCACAGTTCCAATTTTTTTTTTTTAATTAAAAATTTTTTTTTTGAAACCACACACGAATATCGTCGTTCAACCTTTGACAATCGACGTTGCGATTTCGACAGTTGGGGCCGCGCCTGCCTTCGATACTGGCCTCTTCACCTTGAAACCTCTTTGGCGAGACACATTGAACGCATCAAAGGACGACCTTGAACGATCTCGGAGCTTCGCGAACTATGCCAATGATACAATATCTTCGTCTTATTTATAGTAGCGGATGTGTCCCGCATAGTATCGGATGTCTTCCTCTATCCAATAGAAAATTTTTGCTACCTCCGCTTTTATCCAAACGTTTGGTCTCCGTTTCATATATATATGTATATTTTTTTTTAAGAAAAAAATTCTAAACTTCTCGTAAAAAACGTAGGTAAAACTCTGGTGAAATGCGTTAAATAGAATTTCTTCGACGTTCTTATTTGACCGGTTATGAAAATTTTATTTGTGTATAAGCTACGAAGAAATATTTTCTTTGATTTTTTTGTTATCAGTTGATATCACATTTTCTTCAAGTTTCTTGTTCCTCTATGACGAACACGCGAAAAATTAGTTCACGTGTATTTTTAAACATTACTGTTCCCCACCAAAAAAAAAAAGTTTTCCTCAATTTTTCGTTTGTGTTATAGAAACAGTACGGAAATACTTTCCAATTAAATCACATTATATTTGCTGCTTTGCCTGAAACACTTTTTTTTCTATTTACTATTAACAAACCTTACATTTTTTTGTTTCAATATAACGGGCAGACGAAGAAATAATTGTCCAAAAAAAAAAGCCATTGTCACGGCTTTGTCTGTGAAAAAAAGTTCCCCGTCGAATCACAATTATTTCCTTTTTCCCCGCAAAATTTAATCTCCGCATCTCCATGCATAATACTTTTTACATCGATAGCCGGAAGCTGAAAAGTCGTTCGCCAGGACGATTCCTAAGATCGCAGGCAAGATTGTTCGCTGTTTTTCGAGACCCGATCGTTTCGGATGTTTTCGAACGGCAACGAAGCGACGGCAGAGGCTGCAGCTGGACCCTTTTAAGGAACAGCGAATCGAGATCGTTTTGACTCTTGGATGCGTTTTCTCTGAATCAGAGCGCTCAATGAGTCACCAAAGTGGTCGCGGACAGACTCTTACAGTGTCCTCCATAACACTGTAAACAGCCGTATTTAATACGACTAGTGTACGACGTTCGTTCGACGAAAGCGCTTCTGTCGAGCCTTTTTTAGTTTAAGAAATCTCGCCGAAGGTGTACGACCAAAGTACCCAGTTTTCCACGCACGATACGCATCTCTCGTGTGCGCATGCGCATTATGTGTGTTACGCACTGCTGGCTAATCTATTGTCGCTGATCCCGGGCCTCTTCAAACTGGCGATACAGGCACGTGCGGTTCCGTGCAGTTTCACTTCCGACCTTGTTTTTTTTTTTTTTTCCCACGAGCTCTGGAACGCGCCCGTTCTTCGCTAATTACCGACCCGCTACCTCGAGCATCTTCCAATTGATGCATAAACTCGAACCATCAACACCCAAAACGGTTGGATAAAAAAAAAAAAGAAGATAATAACGACATCGCCCGGTGGACGTTTTTCGCGTAGAATTAAGAGAAGCGCATGGGCTATGGCGTTAAAAAAATTGTAATGCTTGTTTTCAAAGTCAATGAGACTTTAGCGTTCATGGAAATTAATGGAATACCGTAGAATCGATAAATTTAAGTGGAATTATTTATTAGATTTATGTGTATTAGATTATTTTAGATAAAATAATTCAATGGACCTTTTTTTTTATGGCATGTGAGATACTGCGATAATAAAAATTGTAATGTTTTTTTTTTTTTTAAGAGCGCTCAGCGTTGACAGGAAAAACCAACTGTAAATTGATAAATGGAGTTGCACTCTATATTCCGGTCGGTCGATACAGTTTTGAGGCTGTAAAGAAAATAGGATTGCAGTTTTTTTTTTGTTAGCGACTCGGTGCGGCACAGGCGGATGTTTTGCATCGCCTCGAAGCGACGGAACAGAGCGGTGCATCAACGAGGAAGGAGTGAAATCTTTGGGATAATGATTTTCAGCCATGTATGCCATTGTACCGTTTATACTTTTAGCAACCTTGTTACTTTTTACTTTTAGCGAGAGTGAAACCGTCGGTACGTACAATTTTCTATAGCGAGATAAGGGCGGATCTCATTGTCATTTTGTTGCTCGCGATATACGAGATATTCTTCACCAGAATAGAATTATTTTATTTATGGATATCCGGTTGTTAGTTTCTGATTAAAAAAAAAATCTATTGTGTTTCCACATTCGTTTTCACTTTTCCTTTTGCTTATGCAGAATTTTTCTGCAGCACACGACAATCGAGGAACTTAAAAAAAAAAGGATTACGCGTTTAACAAACATTCCCTTCTTCGTAAAAAAAAAAATTGTGGATCTCTGCTAACAAAATAAATTCGTTAAATATATAAGAGATAAAGACGCCGATTATTTTGATAACACTCGTATTAATTAATTTTTTTCCTTCACATATTATCGTGCAGTATTTTTCGTTGCTGGATGCTGCGCCGTGCGAGTTAAACCGGCGACTCGTTCATTGCCGTTCAGAATCCTCGTACAGAGCGCTGAAACTCTCCTTCTTCGGCAACATTCGTGGCCGCCGCAGCCTGTGCTTTATACTTTTCGTGTCGTCGTCGCCGTCGTTATTGCAACTTGTCAATGCGTTTTCCTTTAAAAAAATTGAAAAAAAATTGAAAAAAAAAAAAACTATTCCTTAAATCTTCCACTCCGCAACCGAAGACAATTTGTTACGAGGAATTTTCGTGTTGCACGTGCAACGCATTTTTACGGCGTTAACCGCGGAGGGTAACCGAGATTGTTCGAACGAGAGCCGGGAGCTCCGCGGCTCTCCGCATAATAATCGCGAGAGAAGCGAAGTGCACACCGACACGTGCCGCCACGTATGTAAGTGCGCACAGCTATGTATAACGAACAGCTGGAGCGGTCTGGCTGCTGACCAGCGATCGAGCCATGCCGGGAACCGAGTCAACGAGTTATCTCTCGTCGCCTTGGATTATTCTACCCGCGCGCTTGTTAAGGTCTCTCCTTAAGGTAGTCCTTGCAGTGCATGCCAGTCGACTGACGGACTGTCTCGAAAACTTCGTTAATCGTCGAGTACATTTTTTTTTACCCTATAGGATAAATCGCGGTGAAAATAAAAAATCGAACACGGACACTCGGTAATACACGATAAAGTAAATTTTATCATAAATAGCAAATTATAAGGGTTGATTTTACTCGGGTGGAACGAGTAACGGCGCCGTTATCGGGAATAATTAGGACATTTACTTTGTAATCAGTCTCGAAATGTTCGATAATGATTGTTATTTAAGATTGTATATTGAATTATGAATATCCAAGAAATCGATAGTATGTTTAATTTTACGGATACGAGAGGCATCCGTAAAGTACGAGGAGCGCGTTTAAGCAGCAGTTTCGTAAAATAAAAAAAACAGGTGCGTAGAGTTTGAGAAGCGTGAGTAAAGTGATGTGCAGTGCAGTGGTTTGTAAAGCATTGAAACAATTTCAATGTAGTTTCATGGTAACATTTTTTTTTTAAATCACGGTAATTCACGGTAATTTTAAAAATATTTTTTATCTGGAAAATTGTCAACCGCAAGAAATAGCTCGGGAAAATCGTGATTCAATCGAATTAGCATCCTATTAGTGACAAGGCTCGAGAGTAGAAAGCCGAGGCGACGCAAACAGGTTTATCTTACAACGGTCATAAAAATAAATTAAAAAAAAAAAACCTTACGTAATATTCTCCTATTAATTTTTATATCCCAGGTGAATACATTGAATGACGATAATTTCATCAACTATAATTTCGAAGGAGTGAGAAACTACGATAAAAAATATTCGCCGCTGTGATAAATATAAAATTCAAGACTTCTCAGACAAACGATTGATCTCTCGACTGAATTCCAGTATGCAAAGTGAATAAATGTAATGGACGAATGAATGAAAAAAAAAAATTAGTGCTGAGCCGATAAACGATATTTCCAAAAGTGGACGGAAACTATTGCAAAGAAAAGGAAAATGTTTCGCTGCCGCCCCGATTATATAAACATGCCGAATATATGTAACCGAACCAAAGTCCAAGTCCAGCTACGACAAATATGCATATCCATACATGTACATATATTAGAGCCGAGTGGATCGTAGAGCGAGCTTCGAGAAAACCGAGCGATAAATATGCCATTATTCGTCGAGGCGTTCATTGTTCCCTCTCGGCCGATCGTTTGACACACGTACGACGTTCCCCGCTCGGGTTATTGGTTCATAGTTCAGACGACACAGCTGCGTCGCCGCAGTCGTAAGACCCCTCTTCGTGGTCGTAACAACGCTCTTCGTGAAGTTCCCCATACATACATTTATATCACGTAGTACCTACTTGCGGGCTCGTCCTACGGAATGCCGGAGCGGCCGCTGGCGCGATCGCGGTGCCGAGCAACCGAGGTACAATGATCGTGGCCGGGTACAACAATGCCACGGGGGCCAAGCCCTCAAAGCGAACGCTTCTAGCCAACGCTTAGTCTCCTGTGCGGCTCAGCTCCGCCGTAACTCCACAATACACACGTATTATTTTCTATGCCCCGAGAATCGCGCGGTGTATTGTTCGATTGTTTGGCAATAAAACGATCACCGACAAAGCCCTCACCCGGCGTCGCTGACTCGTCCGGGTAAAGATTTAACGGCCAATGTTTACGTTGGAAAGTCATCGGAGAGATCCGATTGTTTGTTATCGGACGCTTTTGGAAATTAATGACCGACGATCCGTAATGAGACGATCACCGACAAAGATTTCGAACGACGGAACGTCGGTGACTTTTACAGAAACTCAGCCGAAAGATCAAATTGCTTGCATCGGAAGTTTTGGAAGTTATGTTTCTATGTTTTTTAGGTGGAAATATAGACGAAGATTCTATGGCGAAGTTGTTCGTTGAGAATGTAGACGAGAATTTGACGGTCAAGGTTTTCCTAGAAGTTTGTGAGAGAAATTTTATTGTCTCGCGGACGTGATATTGTTATCACCAGCCAAGAAATTAATTAACCGAATTCTAAATTACAAGATAAAAAAAATGGATTCGTGGACACTTGCATTGAAACATTTTTCGAGAGTACAAATTATTTATTTTACCGTGCAGCAATGTAGAGAACAAAAAGTCCACCGCCTTGGATTTTTTTAGGAATTCTTTGTGAAAGTACACAAAGACCCATTACAAAGTAGTTTGAAGTTGCAACGAAGAGAAAATTGCCGAAGTACACGAGGGCAATGGTGTCGGGTGAAGCGTGGAACGGCTTTGGCTCTCGCGTTGTATCTCGATGCCTCGGAACGTGGAGGCGATGCCGAACGGGAGCGAATCCGAGGGTCATAAGAGATTTCTGGAAGCCGGCCAGAGACGAAACACGCGACGGAGAGTTGGAGAGAGAAACCTGCCAAAAGGCGTTACCTCTCGCGATGTTTCCCCGGTCTGGTCGCTCCGGCACGAGATCCGGCGCTCGCACCAAAAAATCAAATAGGAGAAACGACGAGGAGAGACCGAGGAAGAATTTGTAAACGCACGACGACGCGAGCTCCAGCGCCAGAGCAATATGTAGCCGTACGAGAAAACACCGAATGCTGCTTCTCGCTTCCTCGACACCCACGGGCATTCGTTACAGGAGTTTCTTTATTTTCCTCCGTCCGGTCTAGCACTCCACTCAATCTTCGTGGCCGTCTAGAGACGCGGGAGTAGTTTGCTCGACGGCACCGCGAGTGTGCTCAACATATTACAGAGGACGAGAGCGCGCAAGGAAGAACGACCGCGAAAGCCCTCTCTCGGTAGATCAACCGAGCGCTAGTAACTTTTCGCGGTATTGCGTCACCGTCAATCAATTATCAATTACAGTGAGAGCTCTGTTTGTTCTGCGCCCTCATATTTACTTTCATGTGTTTCTCAATTCACACTTCCAGTCGCTGACTCCATTTGTCGTGCAATCCAAATATATATTTTTTTTATTCATTATTTGATTAAAGTCACTTTCTTAGGTATTTAAGTGTCCGATCGAGGAGTGTCTTTGTACGAAAAAAAAAAAAACGTCATCTTGCGGTATGAAAATGTTGGTTTTCAACCGAAAATTATCAACCGGAAAACTCCACGAAAAGTGACGTCAATTTATCAAAATGAATACGGAAAAGAAAAAAAATTTGATAAAAACAGTTTCAACGATTACCTGCGCCTTGCTCTGAACCTCGTGGCCGTTTCTCCACGTGTTGATGGCCGGCTGTCTTGGACCCCGTTTGTCGAGTAGAAGCTCGCTGGGGCATTTCTCAAAGATGAGTACGCGCTCTGCGACGGAGCCCCGCGTGAGGAAAGGTCGGACCGGATTGTTGCCGGTTCCGGTAGCGGCTGCGGCGCGAATGTGTTGCTTCTGCTGAGTCGTGAGTTCCGGATGGGGCACCTGATCGATCCTCGGTCTGGGTGAGTTGACTCTGGGTCCCCATCTGGACGTGACAAAGTCCCGTTCGTCCTTCGAGTCCTTGTTGTGATCGGGCTCGAATTTCGTTCTCGTGGCAGAGACGAGAGGCTCAGCAGCGCCGACCCCCGAACCGGAAGTCTTCGGATCGTCGAGCCTCTGGTGATTCGCCGGACTCTGCTGAGCCGCCCTGTAGCGCACCTTTGCGTAGTCCACCATCGACATCGACGAAAGATCGTCCTTGCTCAGTATCTTCGAGTCGATAATCCCTGAATTTTGAATCGGCGACGTAATTATACTGTTAACGAGAATGGCGGAAGTCGGTGTCGCAGAGTTGCCGGGAATAGCGCCAGCGCCCAGCGGCGAGTGACCGATGATTATCGGTTTCACCGGATCGACCTTTGGTTTCTCCTTCTTAATAGCGGGTTTTTGCCGTCCGATCATTGGATTTACAACCGCATTGACACTGGGACTTCTCTCCAGAGCTGGTTCCTCGGTGATGACTGCACCGGTCTTGAGAGCGTTTATGAGTCTCTCCTCTTCCCTGGCTACCTCGTCCAGATACGCGTTCACGTTGTAATTAGCGGCTGGACTCGTCCTCGACGCCATGGAAGCGAAAGCTTCCTCCTCGCTGGGTGAGCTGACTTTCCCAATGGGAGAAGTCGAGCCCGAAGTCGCCGAGATTCTTCGCGGCTCGACGATCTTGTTCTTCAACGGCCACGTGGTCAGACCGGAAGTGGCCGAAGAGTTCTCCGCAACGGTGACCACCGAGGAGGTCTGCGATGCGACGAGGCTGCTGACGGGCCTCTTCTGCTGTACGAGGATCTTCGAGGGCGTGAGATCGACCGGAAAGGTCGTTTCGATAGTCTCGAGAAAGATCTCGTTGTGATGGGAGCTCGCTGGTGTTTTGGGCGACAGCTGAGGCTTCACGATTTGCGAGGGTTTGTTCGGATAGCCGGAGGTCGGTGAGGTCAAGACGCTTTTCTGTTGGATCTGAGGCTTGACGATAGACTGAGCGAGTCCGCCAGTCGGCGTCTTAACCGGTGAAGTGTGGGGCGTCGAGTTCCTCTCAAACTTCTGCAGGGCGAATTGTATCGAGGACGGGAGGGTCTTAGCTGGCGACCTTTGCCTCGTCGCCGCGGCGATTCTCGCTCGGTCCTCGACCACGAAGTTGTTTACCAACTTCTCGAGATTGTTGTTGTCGAGACTCGGCGACTGGGCGAGAATCTCAACGGCCGTTGGGCTGGTCGCTGCTGGCGTGGAGCGTTTGACGCTCATGGCGGCGGTGGCGCTGCTGGTTGGCGTCAACGCGCTGCCGAATTTGTCCGCCGCGGTGGCGTTGCTGTGGCAGTTGAGTATCTCGGTCGGCGCCAGGCCCCGGCTCTTCCAAGTCTGGTATATCGCCTCGGCGTGGTCGCTTATCTGTTTCGCGATCGCGGCAATGTCCTCCTCGCCGGAAGACTCCGTCGGATACTTGCCGCGCAGCTGCTCGTGCTTGGCGGTTGCCGCCATTATCGACTCTCTGGGAACAAGATTAGCCGAGGAATCTTCGTTCCGCTGATCCGTGTAGTAGCCCTTTGGCTGTTTGTTGTGATTGTTCCGGTGACGATTGTGATGGTTTATCAGCTGCTGGTGATGAAGATGATTGTTGGCAGACTCGCGATCGGTCGCTGGATTTTGGGCGCGATAGTTCGAGGACGAACCGTCGTCCAGCAACAATTCGGCGTAGTCCGGATTCTCGTCCAGAGGCAAAACGTTCACGGGTATCGCGTAACCGTAACGAACACCCGGACAGTCGACCTCATCGTTGACGCTCGTCGTGCAATCGAGAGGGTGACGAAGACCCCGCGGCAGACGCTGCTCTATCGTCACCGGAACGAAACGCTCGTGGCGTGTCGCGTAAATTCGGCGCTCCGGTGAAACGATCGAGGCGACAATCGGACGCGCGACCGTGCTGCTGTCCTCGGGCGGGACGGAAGACGCTCGTACCGAAAGTACGACCAGTCGACTGCTCTCGAGGACTTCCTCTTCGTCTTCGCGGGCCGCTGGCATCTCTCAGGCCATTCGGCCCAATCTCGCGCTTTGGCCGAGCGATGAAACCGACTTGCCTGACGAACGCGATAGCTCGCGGAAAGTCGTTGCTCGCGCGCAGAACATCATCTTTGGTATTTGTTTAGACTTTGATTATATTTATTCTTCGTACACGGAGTACTTTTAGACTCGGAGAAGATTCCTTTTTTTTCTTCAAGTCGACATTTTTGCCGCGGTCACAACGACAATACGATTAAGGACGGTCTCGCACCTCGGCAATTATCGCCCCCGCAACTTTGTTGCTTCCCGTCTCTATGTATGTATGTACATATTGGCTGTGTGTGTGTATATTTCTTGGCAATGTGTTGCACGGATGAACACAACGTGGACCGCGAATTATCTCGCGACAGACTTTACACTTTTATTTACTTATTTTTTTAGGTATCAATGGGACAAGTTTTGTGTGGAATAATAATGTCCCGTTTGATCTCCAGCGGCGACCCCCTCGGACCCCTGGAACCTTCTTCCTCGTCCGATCCCGATGACTCGACAATCCCCAAGAAATCTGAAAGAAGAATTGAAGAAACGTTAAGTTATACGTCCCGAGAAACGATTCTCCACCAATCTCCTTCACAGCTAGAAAATAGAACACGAATTATAATCTTCAAGTATTCCACGGATAATTTATTTTCGTTACAATTCGAATGATTCGTCGGGGAGAATTCGAAGAATTATAATTCGACGAATGAAATTTCCTGCGCGTGCGTATCGGGTGTGCTTTTATACACGGAGTTTGCTGAGTTCGCCTCGATGCGTCTAGGGATCCGGTACGTGACTACCGGAGTCAAAAGAACTCCGTCAAAAATGGCCGTCGAAGCTCCGAGTGAAAAGGAACTCTCCCGCACGTGAATAGAATCTCGGAGAGAAGTCACGTTTCCTGTGTCACGTGTCCGTCCGCGTGACCGTACGCAGCGCCCGACGACTCCGGCCGTTTGGCTTTGTTTCTCTTCTCGCTCCTCGTCCGTTAACATCGCGTGAACTTGTGTCGCATCCTCGTTCCGTTGGCTCATCCCACTTTGTCTCTCTCGCCGCACTCTCACCAATCTATTCCCGGTCGGTAAGTCGAGCGCGAAGTATCGGCGAATCGAGACGGAATCCGCAACGAATCACGTGACTACGGGAATCCCTCGTGAACGTTGAAGAATCGAGATTTATAGGGCAAACGGCCCGAGTGCGAATAGCGCAAATCATCGAATCAATGGAAGCAAACCAATTCGTCCAAACAACAAGAGAGCTCGCCGACCTAATGGAACTGATGGATTCACATCCGGCATAAAGAGCGGAATAAAAAAATATGACCTTGGCCGCATCCTCAATCTGTAACGCCGTTTTCACCGAGTCATTCGAGCGATAGGTTCTTTTTTCCAACGGGAAATAACGGTTTCCGGGACGATTCAAAGTTATCGGTTTAGCGCTCAGACGTTATATTTTTCTGATTAAAAATTTGCATATCGTAGATTTTTTTCTATTTCACTACACGCTACTTTATATACCGTGCATATATATATATATATATATATATATATGTATAAGGGTGTTTTACAAAGAGAATATTTTTTGGCCGACAAGGCGGAAAAAATAATTTAGGACCTGCAAGTGGAAAATGGCCGATTCTTGACGAGCGAGAGGAAGAATTTATTTTTCTTCCCGCTCGTCAGGTTAATTTTTGTCTCGTTTGCATGTACACAAATATAGAAATGTATGAATTTCTCGTGAATTCCTCGTATGAATTTCTGTTCTCGCCTCGCTCAGGCATCAAACTTCACCCACGATGAAAAGGCGCGCTTTCCGCCCTGTGAAATAATATACTAATTTTGTAATTTTCTTTGTCTTCTTTTGAAGGAATAGACTTCGATCCGAAATTAAAACACACGGAGGAGCTTACTAGAAAAAAAATCCAGAAACGCCACATTCCACGTTTCAGCTAAAAAAAATTCGACAATTTCTTTTTTTCGGATATAAACGACCAATGCGACGTTTCTTGAGTCTTTTAGTGCCGAAGGTCGATATATCGGCTTTGGATACACTGGCGTGAAGTGCCAGAATTCAGAATTGATTACGAGAGAATATTTAAAAATAGTTTGTCGTCTCAACTCTTTGTGTACAACGATTTTTTCCTATCGCATGAAGGTACCGAAATCTAAGATAAACACTCATGGTCACCGCTTAAGCGACATTCAATCCGCCGCGTAAATCGCTCTGACGTCGAGCACTTATCGGAACTTGTCGTCAGCGTTTTATATAAATAAACGTTTTGTATGAGAGACTTCAACTTTTGATTTACTCGTGAACATTTATACCTCAGTTATTTAAATAATTTTGAATAAATACGTGAAAACTAGTATCATTGTCTTATTGTGCGTTTCATCCTTAATATACTGGATTTTGAATCATGCAAATATTGCTTGTCGTTTGGATTTTATGAATATTTTCCCAAACTCTAGAAAAACACAGTGAACCAGAGATAAGATTTTTTTTCGACAGCTTTCGAACGATAATAACCGACCGGACAATCCTGAAAAAAAAACCGTAAGGGAAACCCTTTTACGAAATTTTAATCCGAAACGTTCCTAACCAATATTCGCTACGAAAAAAATACTTGAATATCGATGAACCGTAGAGAGTTTCGTTGATCCATCGAGTATAATATTTAATTTTTTTTTTTGGCGCGACGGGCGGGTCTTTAGTCATTGTTTATCGTCGAGTCGTGGCGGAGTCGGGTGTCGCTAAGTAATTGATACGATTGGGATAAAAACAAGTATCGAACCGTTGCGATAAACGGTTGAGGAGCGCAGCGCCGCGGTACGTGCGCGCAGCGTGTTACATCGTCGCGCCGGACACGTTAGAGAGCGCTTAGGTGCGACGGCTAATGGCAGAGTCTCCCGCTACTATCGGATAACTCGGTCGACTGCCTCCGCGGTCCTGCATCGTTAGAATGCGCTCTCGCGTTTCTCTAAAAATAGCCGTTGAGCGCCGCCGGTTACGCCGATACACGCTGTAAACGGTGCAATAATTTTCTCGGCCCGGCGAAAGGCCACCCGCTTCTGGATACATGAGCGAACCCACCGACAGGGACGCGCATAATTCACATCTTGCGTACTTCTTTATTTCGCCTGTCTTATTATTCTTCCGTTCCACTAACGAAAACGTTCCGTCGATTGTCACGTGTCTCCGCGAAAGGACTTGTCTGCGCAGTCGCACCTCTCGCGCGACTGAGATCTCTCTCGCGCGCACGCTTCAACGGTTACTCTATTCACCTATAGTGTTCGGCTTCCGCGAAAAGCGAGAGTAGTCAGAGCCGGTCGATGAGAGCGCCGAAAGCTTCGACACGCTCAGTAAATCTGCTCGGGCGACACGTAATGGTTGTATTTTAGACTGCCCAGTAAAATAACAGCCGCTCAGCGTTCCGAAGTTTACATTTAACTGTTAAGATTTTTTTTTTCGTTTCTTTACCGCATGTGGCGAAGAATCGATCGAACGGAAACTCAATGGTCGTCCAACGTCGATGCTAAGCACTCACCGCTCTGAAGTTTATATCCTTTTGTTTTTTTTCTTTTTTCAGTACGTTTGTAGCGAAGGATTTATTGAACCGGAACTGTACACTGTTCACGTCAGTTTGTGGGGTTTTTCGATGCGTTGAAACGTTCGGTGGATGCTTTTTTATTCGGTGGTTTTGAAAAACCGTACGAGACCAGCGATCGAGCAATGCTAGCAACGCGAGAGCGCGACATTGACTGAGGAACGAACGCCGAGGTGCGCGCACACGTTAGCCCCGAACGCGTTTCGCGCACAGGCCTGTCCGCGTTTGGAACGCGTGCGGCTGATACTATTTCCCCTTCTCTGCCACACTATCGCTGCCGCACCGACGCTTCACGTTCTCCTACTCCCGACGGTAACGTCGTCGCGGAGTCGTCGTTCTTTCCACGCGCGACACCGGAAGCACGACGATAATTTATTTATGTACTCTAATTTAATTAAATCTATTATTGAATTAACAAGTTATTTAATAAATATAGCTTGACGAATTTCTCGTCGATGATCCCAGATTTTATTTCTCATTGTATTCAGTACTACTCATCAATGGCCTTCATTAACTGACTGGAAGGGAAAATATATTGTCGATATTTTTAATATTCATTTTTTGATAAAACAATCTCATAGCTCGGCTCGTGCTGTTTGTAAGTGTTACAACGGCATGAAATTGATAATTTTTATTCTAAAATGTCAGACAAACAGAAAATGAGATTGCGCGGCTTACGACGCTTGTCCCGGTCTCGCGACATCGGCGACACCGGAAAATCTTATTTTCCAACTCGACTCTGAGTCAGTTAACTCTAAAATAGATACATAAATAATGAATCAATAAATCCCGACGAGTGATCCAAAATTTTCTCAAGAGTGGGAAAAACATTTTTTCGATACCATTAATATTTTTTGGTCAATTAACAGTCTCACGGATCGAAACTTACAGTTTTATAGGAACGGAACGAATTTTCAATTTTTTTTTTTTGTAATTTTTTTTCGAAACGACGTAATGTGTTGTTCCACCAGATTTGGCATAATTGATTCTTCGTACAATAATCTGTGTTTGTGATGAAAAAAAATGAAAAAAAATGACGCCAAAATATTAATTAACCAATGAGGGACAAAAATTCTTTTTTTTTCATTAGTTCTTCTATTTTTTTTCATACACGAATAACAGATTGTATTTGCAGTATTATTGTTAGTTACAGCTTACTTTTTCCCTTATTCATTATTATTTTGACTGTCTCAATTTGACATGAAAGACCTTTGGTATGGAATTTCATCGAAAAATTACCAGAGAGATCAGATTATATTTCATTTTATGATTTTCATAATATGAATAATAATGTTATTTAAGCTATCGAATTATCCGAGTTATGGAGTTTAAATTTGGGAATTTTTTTTTTTTTTCAGTGTTTTGGAGAATTTTCCGGAGTGTCGCGATAATGCACAGGACGGTGTACACACATGCGGCCGAAGGGTGCTCAGAAGAGGCCGGAGACCCGATGGAGAACAGGAGAGGAAGCAGCACTCGCCTACCAATGCTCTCTCGCCAGATTTATTTCTGGACGAGAAGACTGACTTACGCCGTCGTTATGTCTCTTTTTTTTCTTCCTCTTCCTCTTCGCCCTCCGGTTTTCCCCTGTTCCCACTCGTTGAGCTCTTATAGTTACACCGGCGTCGCGACGACTTGGCCCCTCCACGCATGCAGACGACAAGCATCGTCGTTCCGACACTCGCCGCGATACGCGCGCTTTACCCGATATTCTACACTCGTCCCGAAGCTTTTATCGCTTCGCTCTCGCCAATGTTCCACGGCACTCGATACACACGCTTCGAGTAGCCGATCCATCGGAGATTAATTAATTCATATATATTAATTTCATGAAGGAGACGTTGAGCAATTATATTTTTTTTTTATCGACTTTTTTTTTTTAATTATAGAAAATCTATGTGATTAATTATAAATTGGACGATGGATTAAGTGAGAATTGAGGGAAAATATAATTCAGGCTAGTTTTTTCTCTTCAAGAAAATAAACAAAAATCCTACCACGGATTTAAAAAAAAAAAAAAAATCGTGGCATTTTTTTTCTTTAAACCGTCAAAGATTTTCTGACATTAATGTTAATGTAAGTCTTCATTGAATGTAAAAACTTGACCCTCGACGCGTGTACGTGATAACCGTCGTCGTTACTTTCGCTGCGATACGCTTTACCGAATTTTTTGCACTCGACCCAATGTTTTTGTCGTCTCGCTCTCGTAAAAGTCGTAACACACTTGATACTCATAATTCGAGTGACCAATATTTCTCAGCAGCCCTTGAGGCATTGATCAGAAGATAATTCATTTTTAACGTTACAACAATAATTTAATTTTTTTTTTTTTTTTCTAATTTTTAATCGAACGACTAATAAATTTGATGATGGGGCAATTAAGAACTGTCGAAATAAAATAAATTGCATGTGCTTCACGAAAATTCAAACAAGCTGCGAGACACTTTTATCGTCCCAAAGGTTATCGCGCTCTGATGAAAAACGCGCGCGTGCCTCCGGTTCGTGAACTTCGACCAGAGTTCACGAATCATCGGGTTTTAATATTAGTCTTGAGATAGTCTAAGATTAGTCCGACGCGTAGGTACAAAGTTGGCGCGACAGAAGCGCCAGGGAGATAAGTCGCTCGAAGTACAAAGTACTGACTACGATCTGAACGCTGATACGTGACCGAACAAAAGATTCAACTTTGCATTTCGGTAAACCATGTCTCGAAATCACATTTCCATTTTTCATTAATAATTACAACCGCATGAATACCCGTGAATAAATTATTAAAAATTGTCTTTAATCAAAAATAATTTCAACGTTATGAATTGGAATTAATTCGTGAGATTCTTTATTTTTTTTACGGCCGAATTAATTATCTCAACTGAGTCGTCAGTGGAGCAACCGCGATATTCATTAATCATTGCCGATATATGAATAATGGCGAATGAAATTTTTGAAATTCAAAATATTTTCTAATTTATGGATTAGTACTAAGCAATCGGATTTTTGAATCTATGATAATCTCGAATTAATAATCTCGACCAAGATCGAATAGCCTTTTCCCGTCGACTCAACGAGGATGCAAATTATCGGTAATAAATGAAATAGCCTCTTCGTTTAATGACTCGGTTGCCGGATAAACTTCTAATTGGATAGGTTCTCTATCGCTCGGTGCTCTCGCGGTTTTCTACGTACCGAGCCAGAGGCCTATTTTGTAGTCCATTAGAGAGTGAACCAACCCTCCTGCGCCATGAATTGGGTGTACCCAATTTCCTGATGAGAATATCGATCCTGCGTCCTTGCCGAGTCGGTGACTGAAAGGACTGTGCCACATTTCTTATCCTAGATTAAAAAAAAAAAATCTTGGCCTCTCTTGCGCTAGCTAAAAATATTCATGTCAAGAAAATTCTCAAAATACCAGGAAACCTTTTTCGCTTTATTCATACACCGCTTGGCCATCGCGCGTGACCCAAAAGTTCTTCCCAATAATCTCCGTTCGGAACCAATGAAGCCCCGGAATTTCTTTCTCTCTCGCCATTTCGCAATGTCCCGCTTTAGTTTAAGAACGAACAGCTGCTCGTTTCGCGTCCACAGTACAAACAAAACGTGAAAACGCGTGGGTTTGAAGAATTTTCTTGGGTTTCTTCGATTCGACGAAAAGAAAAGGCAACACGGTCAAAAATGAGATTAATTGAAAAAACTACAGAAAAGACCTTTTCTCGACCGTGAAATGGATTCGAGGTGTGGGTTTAGAGAAGCTCTTCACAACAACCGGGAACTCGGCGGGTCGTCCAAGTGGAGTCAGGACTTGAGAGTTCTGCAAAGAAAACTCGCCCTGCCCACAAAGGTCATGTAATATGAACTCAGTAAAAAAAAATCGGTTTCTCCATTTTCTTTGCGCCTATCAATATTATGGACAGAAGGAAATTACATTTTTTTATGCATAGACGCAGATGCATCAACGACCAATATTCTGTTACCGTCTTAATCCAAGCCACTGATCTGTTATTGCCTGAATGAAACCCACGAGCAAGTACTAATCGGCTGCTGCCTTCAAAGTTTTACCTGAGCGTGGAAAAAGCGCCGATGCAGCTATTTTAATTCGTACAAAAAGAAATAATCATACTCTGTCGCACCGATGAGGGCATCGAGGCTGATCGGGGCGACGAGATGTTCGTGCTTAAAAAAAAAAAAAAAAAAAAAAAAAAATCGAGCTCGTGCAGCTCACGTACGGCTTACGTAGCTCCGCAACGACGGCCGATATCTCGGTCAGGAGTGCATCGGCAACGAATCGACAACCCCCGCTATGGCCGCAACGATACTCGCGCCGTCGGCGCAGCGAAGCGTGAAAAAAATAATAGAAAGCGTCCCTATTCCCGTACGTACGAGGTCTGCACACATTCGTGGCACAGATAATGCGAATGGCTTGCAACGACGAGGGAAAAAAAAGGGGTGAGAACGACGAGGCTGCCTGTGGAACGGAGCTTATCAACCACCGGACGAGCACATTGTCACGCCGGAATGCTCGTTGCTACACCGTCGATGCCGTCGCTTCGCCATCAGCCCTCTTTGTGTATTCCAAGAGCCCGATGTATCCAACAATAGCTCGCGCTCGTCACTGGACTGGCTCGCTCGCTGCCGGTCTCCCTCTGTTACGCGAAAATTCCCCCACGGGCTCGTCTGGTAACGCGCAATGCGGATCTCTTGCGGGAGAGAATTCAGATATTTGCGGACAAGATAAACGTTATTTTCTGTTTTTTTTTTTTTTTTTTTTTTTTGAGAGAGAGTCGGGAGCTTGGAAAATTCACGACTGAAGAGACGAATTTAATTGGGAGATGTGACATTGTTGTCTCTGCATGTTGAATTAAATGTGCCGTGGCCTCGATTGCGTTTTATCCAAAGCTCGAGGCTCGAAGCTAGCTTTCAGTTTTTTTTCGTCAAAGTTCCACTCGAGTAGTTGCCGCAGTTGATATTTTTAACAGCAGGTAAACTAATACTTTAATCGTCACTGGATGGACGGATTTTATTTTTTTATTTTTTCTGTTTCAACGACAACTTGACAAATTCGATTGTGTTTTATGGAAAGCGCGGGGCTGTTGAAGAGAATCGAATTAGAAAATATTTTATCTCCAATTAAATTCACAATTTGAGCTCCAATTTTTTACTCTACGTGTTTTTGTTCTAGCGAGGCAAAAACTTGGAAAATTTTCGAGTTAATACACGAATTCGATTGTCCGTAATTAAATGTGTCACGGCCTCGATTACGTTTTACGGAAAGCGCGAGACTTTTGAAGCGGATCGAATTATAATTTTTTTTTTTTTTTTAATTACTGCCTGGGCAAGCGGCAGAGTTAACATATTTAGTGTCGCGTGAATCAACCCTTTAACGGTCACTGAGAAGACGGACAACAATGTCGTTATTGTTTTTATTTTTGTACGCAAATACGTGAAAATACCAATTAAGTGGCCAGCTATTTTGTCGTCGACCGTTAAAGGGTCGAAGTCTGATGAAAACGCGGTTCACCGAGCGTCGCTTGTTTGCCGACAAAGGGGTCGTCGAGGAGACCGAAAGCGAGTCTCCAGAGAGTAGTTTCACTTCTATCGCTATAACTGGAGGTCGGCCAAACGATGCTCGGTAGGTTATTAAGATTGACTCGCACGTACACACAACAGTCGACGAGTCAGCCGAGTGTAGTACGTGATAGTATTTTTTTTTTACCGACCACATTCGTGAACGTTCGACTCTGGACGACATCGAACGCGCTTAAGTAGGCGTAGAGAAAAAAAATTATCATTTTTAGTAACAATATATTTTTATTCACCGAACACATTACAATTAGTCAAGGAAAAACTATGTATTGGTTGTAGAATAAGAAAAAATAATTTCTTGATGGGGGGCGAGAAAAATTGAGAAAAAATTAGTCGTTAGCTGTCGAATAAAAAATATCGAAAACTTACTCGATTTAAAAATTGCCAATGAATTTATCTGAAATCGTGAAACTTTTAGACGAATGATTATTTATCTCGAGCTCGTTAATGAGCTGACTGTACGATCGACAAACGCGTGCATCTACCGGTGGTATTTTTAAATATTTTTTTGGGACTTTTTTTCCCACTTAAGAGGCTAAATCTCTCAGTCGTCGAGGAGCGAACGCTTTTAAGTTTTACGAGCGTAGCTCTCCTCGTTTTTCTTTGTACTAGTGAGGAGGTGCATAGTCCTATAGTGTGTGTACGTATGTGTACGATCCTATCGGTCTAACATTCCTCGGGCGTTGTCCCGTTGGTTTATGATAAGAAGGTTTGCGCCTGTACAAACACTGGCAGTAAATAAAATAGGCTCTCGAGTCTTAAAACTTTTGTTCTTCTCACACCGAGGCCTTCGTAGATAAATTTCTATTGGCACTTTACGATAAAACGAGGATACTAATTTACATCGCACAACATTCCTCGTACATAAACATCCAAATTCTTTTTCTCATTAATTTTTAATTTTCTGAATAGCTTAAAAAAAAATTGTAAAAATGTCGATGTTTCTTCAGTCGATAAGGAATGTTTGTTAAACGAACGATCGTCTTTTTAAATACCGACAGCCCTCCAAGCAAAAGAGGGGAGTTGGAGGTTTCACTGCGACGACCGACTTTGCCGTCTTCTTGGCGACGCCAATATTTGATGAAACGGCAAAATATTGCATAATCAAATTTGGCAAGTTGGTTCTTCGTGTAATGACTAACACTAAAAAAAATTCATACGAAATTTAATGCGGCGGACTGGAACTTTTTATGCAAAAAAATCGTACATTCAATTTTATGGACATTTGTGATGGAAAATTTGTGTTCTCCTGTCTCTACTCATTTTTTTTTATAATAAAATGGTGAACAGAAAAAAAATCAAAGTGAATTTAATCATTAAAAAAAAAGTATACATATTCAGAAAAGCGAAAGAATCGTTGTCATAATGAAAGAATTAGATATTCAGCAGATTCGTTTAACAATTTTATCTATTATAAATTTGTTAACATTTTTCAATAATTATTATGAAATATTATTCTTTTCGGCAGCTCGACATTGCTTGATTTTTTTCAGACTTCGTACGATCCAGAAGTGTTTGTAATTTCCTATCATTTCTCTGAAACTTACGTGCCTTAAAGTATCGGGAAGGAAAAGTCGTTCGGACGCAGGTCTGTTTGGCGCTTTTGCTTCTGGCATTTTATTATACGTGCATATAATTCTCCTTCAACGAAGGAAGACATATGAATGAGACAGAGTGTCAGACAGAAAACGATACGACCGCACAGGCGGTCGCGCCGGCTTCGGCTGGGAAAGTTCAATGAAGCAGAGAATTTTCTACACTCCGGGCAATTAAGTTGCACGAGCATGTAGCAATTAATAGACAGTTGTCTTGATCTCTCGAAGTATCCGCAGTGGGATTTGATCAATCGAGGGAAACCGTGCAACGGCGTAATTGCCATTATAATTACCGATCGTTCGGCACAATCAAACCTTTTGCTCAACGAGTACATTTTTTTGCGAGGGTGTGCGAAGCACAGGTAGACATTACCACAGGTGTACCACAGGTTTTGCTCGATGCGTGTCGGGCCATTAACGTACGCACGAGTGTGCAACGGTATGAAATAAATGTTTTAATTCGTTTTTCTTTTTTTCTAACCGTGCACAAAGTGTGCGAAGTAGAAAGTCCGGTATAATAACGTCGAATTAATCCTTACGAGCATACGAAGTATCGCGGTCGGCAAAGGAAACTGTAATCAACTTCTTTCTTTATTTCTCAGAAGATATCAATCCAAATTCGTGTGCACGCCGGATGGTTTGTGGCGTTGAAACGGAGGATAATAAAAACTGAGAAATCACCTTTTTCAGCTGACAAAATAGGAAGGTCCAGCAGTCCCTCAAGGTGAAGCGCTCTAGCCTTCTTAAAACCTCGTTCGGTTAAGAAAATAAAGAAAAATTGCAGAGTTCATCGGTTCCAACACCGAATACCTTTAATCTCCGCAACGTGGGCGATTGAATACTACGCGACTGTTACGCGCGAGCCAGTGTATCCTTCCCAGGAGTCAGCCCACGTTTTCCCGTGCAGATTGGACTTCGCGCTGCGCGAATGAATTCCATCTTTCTCCGTCCTCACCAGCGGACGTGGGTAAATCAGCCTGACGCCGAGTCGGCCGAGCGCGTCAGAGCGCAGAGACCCGACGGATAGTTTCAGAGAACGAATTTTATCGATTTCACGCCCACCGGCCTCGATGTCCGGCTCTCGATGGATCTTCCGTAACTTGGATCGCTCCGCTCGTTTCGCTTGTTAAGTTATTTACACACATTTTTCCCCGACGCGATCCTGTCTGAGTGCGCATGCGCGACCGTCCACGAGTTCTAGAGTGCATGGCCGTGCTCGGTAAACGCGGAAAACCGGACTTCCTGGTGTGCCGACCATCGAGACTGCGGTGTTGCTGTTGTGTCGCGGTGTGTTGACGAGAACCTCTCCATTATTGAGTCGCACGTACGCATCGGGGCTACGGGTCATCCTGCCCCGTGAAAATTTGTTATGCAGACCGCATTACATTATTCCTCATCGTCGTGCCGATTGGACGAACGACTGAGAGAAATTTCATCGAACCTGTCCACGCTTCTTCGAAGTCCCGGAAAAATAATAATACTACCAATTGACGATTACCAATTGACGATTACCAATTGACGATTACCAATTGACAATTCCCAATTGACGATTACCAATTGACGATTGCCAATTGACGATTGCCAATTGACGATTGCCAATTAACGATCGCCAATTGACGATTGCCAATTGACGATTGCCAATTGACGATTACCAATTGACGATTGCCAATTAAAGATCGCCAATTGACGATTGCCAATTGACGATTACCAATTGACGATTACCAATTGACGATTACCAATTGACGATTACCAATTGACGATTACCAATTGACGATTACCAATTGACGATTACCAATTGACGATTACCAATTGACGATTACCAATTGACGATTACCAATTGACGATTACCAATTGACGATTACCAATTGACGATTACCAATTGACGATTACCAATTGACGATTACCAATTGACGATTACCAATTGACGATTACCAATTGACGATTACCAATTGACGATTGCCAATTGACGATTACTAATTGACGATTACCAGTTGACGATTACCAATTGACGATTACCAATTGACGATTACCAATTGACGATTACCAATTGACGATTACCAATTGACGATTGCCAATTGACGATTGCCAATTGACGATTGCCAATTGACGATTATCAACTGACAATTACCAATTGACAATGACAATGATAATGGTTTTTATTTTGTGCAGGGTAGAAATGCTTCCGCGCCAACCAATAACCCCAGAACCGAGTTAGCTCTACTTCAGGGTAATGGCTTCAGGATCATTAATAATTTCAATGGTAATGGTTAGGGTAGTGGGTAATGGTAAAAAAAGGATCAGACAGACTCGGTATGCTCATCGAACAGCAAATGTTACCGAACGTCATATTCAATCGACTAAGAGGAATCAAAAGAGTATCTCGAGTTGTTGCGAAGAATCGATCGACGCCTGACGCAATGGATTTGCGGTATACATACATGTATGT
Organism: Listrodromus nycthemerus; assembly: GCA_963978505.1. NCBI lineage: Eukaryota > Metazoa > Arthropoda > Insecta > Hymenoptera > Ichneumonidae > Listrodromus > Listrodromus nycthemerus. The sequence goes on along the minus strand of OZ021680.1, from coordinate 21,719,309 downwards.
ATAGAAATAGAGAAAGGAAAAGAAACATTTAACTGACAATCCACGCCGCTGGATATATATTTTCGCAAGAGAACTGTTCGGGTTCGCGTGGGCGATACACGTGAATAGTAGGCGCTCCTCGTAGTTGTTACTTTAGGTACTATAACGTTATATGGGCGGAATGGGAATGGGAATTTACCGTAAGTACAGCGTGTACGTTGTATATGCAAATCCATAAATCCCGGCGTCATTTTCGTCACCGTATTTAGTTGCTCATTATTAATCATTTTTTCTTTTCCTAACTGCGTGCCTCGACGATGTCCAAGGCGAGGAGGCAGGAGACGAGGAAAACGAGCCAAGAATTCGTTAGGCACCTGTCGAGCGAGAGTCGAAGCCCGAGAGAGAATGAAATAAGTTTCTGTACGATTGGCACGTATTCGAGGATACTGTAACGAGTTTTTTTTCACGAGAGACAGTTTGTAAGAGCAGAAATTGCCAAAGTTCGTTCTTGGTCGGAACAGTCAGAAGTGATAGGATGAACCGGAAGTCACCGGAATCGAAACCTTCGATAGGCTTCAATATCGCCCTAACTCGGGTTAGAAAACAAGAATCAGAAAAAAAATTGGACGAACGCAATGTATAAAAAAAGTTTTCTGTACCAGAACTTCCGGCATTCAGACAGAATTTCACAGGCTTCTTTTTTTGGGAATTTTTTCGCAACAATTTGTAAGCTAAATTCTTCCAAAACAGTAAGCGTCTCACATACGAGAGAAAAACGGGAAGCGAAGTGCGCGCGGAACATGATTTTTCGTTTGACCTTAGGAAAACAAAAAAAAAAAATTTAAGTCCGCGGATCAAAGTGATTATCGAGTCGAATTTTTCCGGCACATCGACCGTCGTAGACCGGTTCTTTGGAAACCGACTTCTTTGAAGATTTTCCCAGAGCTTCCGGCGTTCTTTCACCGAACCTTTTCGTCCCTCTCTCGGTGTCGCCGTCGAAGCTCTCGCAACTTCCTCGTCTCTCGGGTCGTCGACGTTCGCGTTCGAGCCGGGAGCAGCCGGCAACGGCTCGTTGTCCGACGAACGCGACGAGCCTGCGAAAGAGCCCAGAGCCGCGCGCACAGGCCGACGCTTGGCCGCAGCCGGGTTTAAGTTTGTACATCGGCCGTCCCACCAGTGATGACCTTAATAACCTCGTTAGCCGGTCCCGGGTATCAATTATATCACCTAATTCGCGTTAAACCCAGCGCCGCACCAGCGGACAGTCTCATCTAGTTTAACGACCGGTACGGTATAATAACGAGGGCTGAGAGAAAAGAAGGCGAGAACGCAGAGCGCGGCGCGCGTCTAGCCAGCCGCCATAGCGGAATGAGCAGATTCAACCACCCCCTCTTGACCTCGGTCATCTTTCCACGCTCATCTCGTTACCGCGTGTACTTTCCTCACCCATGAGAATAGTGAATGACGACACAAACTTTCGTTTTGCCAACGCTAAGAACGTCAAGAATTAAAGACCGTGAACATAACGAGCAGACTGTAAATTAGTTATAAATATAAAGAATGAAAATCGATAAAATAAATTTATAGCGTTTTACGGTGATGAACCAAAGTTGCTATCGCTATTATTAATAGTAAGGATAATACTGATAGTAAAAGACATCTATTCATCTCCCGCATAATGCAAGCTCAGTTTTTTGGTACACACGTGTTTCAGTTTTTTTTCCTTCTTTTTCCTGAGGTCAAAGCGTCGACCAAAATTCTTCACCTTACAATGACATTATTATTATTATGAATACCATTACTAATATTCCTATTAATATTATCTCTATCGTTATTATTTTCCTGACAAGGAGTCCAAGAGCATAGTTTTTCAGGCCATTAGGCCCGGAAATGCGGAAGTACAAATATAGCGATGGGGCGGTTGGGAAGCTTGAGTCGTATCCGCCATATTGGCTGGGAGACGTAACGCGTTCGCAGCTCAATGACGCCGCCATTTTGACGAATCCACGGGGTTCCCGTTAATCGTAACTCTTCGCCGGTTGTCAGAGAGATAAAGAACACGAAATTCTTTGTTGTCTCTTCTACGACATTCGCATAGACGAGTCCAAGATGGACGAAGCAATCGGCGTTTCCGACCCGTGTGAAAACCGCGGTATTATCGGTCGACTCTCGGCCGCCTCCGTCGGGCGTCGTTCGCACTCGTATATACGTCTAAGAATACCACGGGCAGCCATATTTGGCAATGCAACCGCATGGCACGGAGCCCGCGGGAACGAGTGGGAATATAGGAACGAGCGTGCGGCGTCGGGATTTCAGAATGGACGAGAGAAGCTTCTCCTCCCGTCGGTGTGTCTGGACAAGCGGTGCAAGCGCGGGAGAAAGCGCTGTCGAGAGCGGGGTTCGAGAACGACCGGCGCGAGATTTCCCGCGGCAAAAGAGGACGATCCACGAGAAATGAAATTCTTCCGTAGTCTTCCTCTCTGATAATAATATTACAAAACAAACAATATAATTCTCTCACCAGTTCGAATGAATAAAAAAAAATTCACTTAAAAAAAACAAATTACAAAATCAAAGAATGCACAGGTGACTGAAAAGACAATTCAATCGGATTATCTTCAAACCTTTTTTTTTTTTTTTTTTTTTTTAGATATTTGACGATCCAAGTTAGATATGCGAAGTTAACAAAAAAAAATCAATTGATCGTTGCCGATTATTTTCCGGACGAGGAGTGACGTTGGAGAGGGAAGGGTCGGTAGCGACGCGGTCGACACACCGCGAGAGTCAGCTCTCCGATCGTGGCTTGCTGAATTATTTTGTGGTCCGCGCACGACGATGCGAAATGCCCGAGACCCGAAACGTCTCTCGACGTCTCGTACTGGAATACACGAGAGCGAATCGTGCGGGAGCCCGCATGGTAAATTTGGCGCTGAAGGGGAAAGACCGGGGGGGGGAGGATGACGACGCTGATGGACAGGTGGTAGGGGAAGTATAATATGCCGAAGAAGTTTTGTATGTAAATCGGGTTTAGTATTCGCTTCGTGGAAAATCTTTGAATTAGAATAAGCTTGTAGGCCGATATTTTATTTCCATCGTCTGCTTGGTCCACGGGACAATAAAAATCGGATTAAAAAGTAGAAGATTTGATATTCGTCGGATGGAAGAACTTGAATGAAAGTCACCAACGCTCGAACGGTCAAGACCTCCCGCGGATACTGGAAGTTTGGGTTAATTGAATATTATTGCTACAATATCGAATTATTATGTAATTCGGTAAGACGATAATTAATTACTCGACGCTTAAGCTTCGAGTGGCATTGAAAATTAAATTAATTGAAGATCTTTAATAGTAGTCGAGCTGTTGAAATAACTAGTTTCACAGACAAGTTTAAAATTTAATTAACTTAGATAAATGTAAATCCATTGGTTCAGTCAATTTTTATCTCATCTAAACCGAACTTGGGAGAATCTAATTTGTTTCGCACCGGACGAACGTTCCACCGTGGTCCGTCGATGCTTCGCATTCGACACCTCAAATAAACTCCCGTCGGTGTTTAATGCCCTCTATTAGCGAGAGAGGTGAGCCCGAGCCGGATTAATTGTTTACGGTACTTAACGAGCCACTCGCTCGAAGCTTGTTTATCGTGATGTAGAAGCGTGGCAAGATCGGATGTCTCGTAAAGTTGGACTGCTGTGCATTTCTATGCGCTCGATCGCACGAAGAAAAAAAAATGTTATCTTTGTTTACGGTCGCACGATCATTCTCGCGAAGACTCGCATGCGCAGTCCGGTATTTGAACGGGCAATCGTAAGTCGTAGGGAGAACTCGAAGCGACGATCTGGATTCGCCGTTATATTAACCGTCATTAAAAATTACTGCGCATGCGTGTTACACGGCGCGGATTAATTTCGCCGGAAATTTTAAAAAATCGCGGATAGACAAAACACGCGTGAGCTATTTTTCTAACTAGACACACGGATATTATGGCGTTGTCATTGATATGACAGTGAATCGAGAGCCGTTCGTGTCCCTTCCATTACCGAGTTTCCACCGGACTGAAGCGAGCGTGGACGAGTGGCAAAATTTAAGTTAATTCCAAACTTTCTAATCAAGATTCTATCCAGAATTTTTCCAATAGTTCAGAGTAAATTACGCATTCAGTTGTGCTCGAAATGAATTCGATTGGTGAATAACCGACTGCAACAAAAATCGTAATTTCACAAACGATTTCATTTTTTTTTTTTTTGCAAACCGGTATATCGTGTTATTGGAAAAAATTTGCACTCACTTAAAAGTTATACGGATAAGAAATATGAAATTTTGTATTTTCATAAGTGCAACGCGAAAGTCCTCGACGGAAAAATTTAGTTCGATTAAAGTTGGAAATGCGTTGTATTTCAAAAATCGTGGCTCATGGGACAAACTCGTGACGATCGTCCCAAACAATAACTCGGACTCTAAGCGTATATTTCTCTATGTTTGTTACTGTGTCTGTCGCTCTTATTATAACACGTAAGCTTACGGCTCATCGCAAAAGTCTCCAAAAATATACACGAATCCTGGCGAATTATCAAACCGCACGAAGTTAATCATTATTCTCGACGATGTACGCACGACTTGTAAAAGCGACGCGGGCGGCAACACAACTATACACGTGTGCGTGTATTTTTTTTGCATCTAATTTTTTTTTTCTAACGATAAATTTACTACGGAAATATATTGACTCGAAAATAAATATAAATTTAAGCTACAGACTAGTAAAAAAAAAAAAAAAATATTCGTACTCCTGAAATAAAATATTTGTTGAAACTGGGAAGCTTTTTTTTTTTTAAATCATGCGACGCATAAAATATAATTCGCGATCGAGGATCGATCCGACATTACCAGCCGATTGACCCGATAAATTTATCCAAAACTAGAACACCCAGCGTTAAAAAATTATGTGAAAGAAAAATGGTGAGAAATTGAAGCAACAGTCGTCATGAAGTAAAGCTCGAAAGTAGTTCACGGGATTCTCGCTTTATTTTACTTAGCACCGATCTTCTATTTTTGGCGTGACCGTTACAGACGATCCATGGTCGCTCTGTAATCATCGTTATGCAGCGCTGACGTTGCTAATTCTATATGATCGTGGCAAAATAACGGGGCCAGTCAATCAATCAGAACGGCGCGCTTTATCCAAGCAAGCAAAAGGGTCTTCGTTGTTCCAACACTGTTGCGGTAGGGCGGGCGCTGCACCTACGTTTCTCGTATCTGGGTCAAACTTTATTGCTTCTTTACCGACGAAGAAATTTCAAAGCTGGATTCGCGTGAGATAACAATATTTTTCCGTTTGCTTCGTCACAGAAGAAACTTTGATTCGGCGATACGGAAAGTAAATCATTTAAATTTGCACATAACATCCTCATAAAAATTAAAAGTTCAATTTTTCATAACACTTTCTCATACGCTTTCTAGAGAATTTATAAGTATCATGAAAGTGTCAAGTTTTCGCTTTAAAATTTCAATTTTTATTTTTTCCTGCTTGAGTTCCCTGAAGCATTTAATCCGTAAGATGTTTCGTGAAGATTTCTCGCCCACAGTCGAATCTGTGAGTGAACGACGAAACGAACGGAGATTGGACCAAGGACATGCTGGAAGCTTCGTAACGAAGGTGTTAAAAAAAAAAATCACGTTAATTTAGCGGTGGGTCGGAGCTATGGCGGAAATCCAATATCACTCTAAAGTCACACGGGCGTCCGCGGGCGATTGGGAGAATTTCCGCAACAGCGACATCCGCGGGACTTGTAAATACACACGAAATTGTGGATTTTGATTGCACGAGATAAGCGAGGGCTTTTTTCCGCGCCGAGAAGCCGGGCGCTCGTGAGATGAACGTTTTTAGGGCGAAGATGAGAAATGTCGCGGTTGGTATTAAAAACTGTGTAATGAAAGTTTTTTTTTTTCCCCCGGTGGACTTTCGCGCGAATTCGTGCAGGATGTAGAATCGTTGCGCGAATTTAATACAATTTTTCTTTCGTCGGGCTCCAGCCGGCATCCTCGAAAATAATTAATTGCAGTTTTCTGTAGGAAAAAACTTAATTACAATTTTCGATACTGACCGAGTCCGTAGCAGGTTGAGGGCGACATTTTTGACCTTATGACCGTAAGGAATTTCTTCATAAATTCAGTGTAACAACGCTCGATTGAATGTGCAATATCTGCGACACTCAGTGTCATCCAAATAAAAGCTACAAATACATTTCTATTCCCGATTCATTATATATATGTATATATATATATAGTTCAATGACACAATCTATCTTCTCTAGCGATCCTCTCTTGACCCTTGGATTCCTCGAAATCTACATCAATCTGCATCACCAAGAAAGTCCTCCGCCTCGCAGACTACTCAGAGTACTTTGCGCCGCAAAGTTTATCGACCGAGATAGCAATTAACTCAAATCGATTCCAATGCTCCTGCCCCGCGCGATTAATTAAAACTAACAGAGAAAACTTCTCCTCCCCCGCTAATCGATAACCGATAAACTTCTATTAAAAAACATCCACCGTTCAATTTATCATCTTCATAAAAACAAGAAAAAACAAACAAAAAATAACAAAAATAGAGTCGAAGGGTTGAACGAATTTAGCTACGGACTTAGGGATAAGCCATCAAAATAAATGGGATTGAGTGTGTGAGACAAAAAAAAACAAACCGGAGAGACACAGCCGTGTGTGCGCGCCCGGTGAAAAGTCGATGGAAGAAAAGGAAGGAGAGAGGTCGAGGCCACAGCGCGAAGCGAGAGTGTACACACAGGATCGATGCGAGCGATGGGACGCCCGGCTCGCTGCCGTTTCTTCTTATTCTCCGCTCTTCGCTCCCCCCCGTCCATCCTACAGCAGCCAAAACAGCTAGTATTACCGTTCGGAGAAGACGTTGGAAAACCGTTCTTTGCTACCACGAACCGCATCCGAAGATCCAGAGAAGGAAAACACTTTCCTTTCTTGCCCGGGAGCCATCTCCGTTCTGCCGAGACCCAGGGCTGATATATATATATATATATATATATATATATATATGGATCTGAGGCTGCGCGCGCATCCCTAGCAACGTACCGTGCGCCATAGTAAATTGCTATCGTCGTGCAGCCGTCTCGGACAATTAAACGGACCGAAGCACTTTCCCAGACGCTGCATAGACGCGCGACATCAAAGCTGGGGTCGCTCGTTGCTGGCTTTTCTCGAGCGTCGCAAAAAGATGAATGAAAAAAAGATGGGAAATTAAGGTTCAAAGTGTCATGCCAGCCTCAAAGTGTTACTATGATATTGAGAATGAAGCCCGTAGAGCGAGAATAAAATTCTTTCTCTGCTACAGTGAGACGCGAATATTCGATGGGCTTTGATAATGGCTTTTCAATTGGAATTAAAAATTGATAAAAAATTTGAATAAATTTGAGAAATATTGTCGCTCGCGACTTGGATGTTCAAAGTCGAGTCGGCGTTTTCGAGAGCCTTGGGACTATCGAGTACAGTAGGTGAAGCACCGTGAACCGAGAAGAAGCTGCCGGTTGCCGATCTCCCCGAGCTTTTCTTCCGCAGGTGGATGAGACGCCTCTGCGAGTCACTGGCTTGCAGCCAATTTTTTTTTTTCCTCGCTTTTTCTCAAGCTTGTCGATAACGTTTTTTTTTTCTCTTCTACCTTGTGTTATATATGTACAGTAGTGTGCAGCTATGTACTTTTTCAACGATTCGCTATAGTGCGGCCGGGGGCGTTGACGAAGACGGCGGTTCCCGATATTGTAGTGAACCGACCGCAAATTCTCGTCCCTTTTGCCGTTGCCGCGTGTGCGACCTCGCCGTACCAACCGCACAAGAAGCGGAATCGTGGCGGGGACAATAACCGAAGACAAAAGTCCTGATTATCATGACGTTGAACTCGGATATTGAACGAATTTTTTTTTTTTTACTTTTATATTGAAAATACCTCGCGACTTTTTTACTAAGGCGAATTATTTTTTTTGCTGATACACGATTGATTTGAGGTTTCCGTGTAATTTTTTTTTTTTTAAGTTTCAATTTTAATTGGCTCAAGGCATCGATATTGAATATGTCGATCCCAAATTTCATGCAAATCATTCGCTTTTTTTAGAACATTTTGGTATTCCTAAATGGTATTTTTTGTTGCAAATTTTTTTAAAATGTCTGTTGTAGCTTAAGCTTCGAATAATTAGTTTGAACTTCTATACAAAAATAATATTCGATGAAAAATCTTTGGGATTGAAGTTGAGTGGATCGATTGAACTTTGCGATAGAAAAAGCCACGTGAAAAATTGTAATGAATGGAAACGCACATGCAAACTGGTTTGCAATTTTTTTTTAATGTATCGATTTGTTACTCGAGACGTCGATCAACATGACAACGACGGAGACGATTTGGCAGTCCCGAGGACTATTTCGATCGGGTTGGGTAATTCACAAGGTCTCTTCGCGAGGTTGAACGATGGAACGTTAGGATACTATTATTAGAGACGGAATTAGAGTCGTCCTTCTTGGTCCCTTTCGCCACAATCGATTGCCACAATACACTCGTATAAGATTCTAAATGATAACCAAAACCAAAAATTTTAAGTCCCTAGAACTCCTTCCATCGAATTGGCTAATTTATTATTGTTATACGAGTTAATTTCTTTCGCATACGCTTCTAGGAGTTCCTCACCGTCCCCCTTTTTGGGCTCGAAACTTTCTTACCCTCAACTCTATCGCACTCGTCGAGGACCCAGGAAACTGCGGAAAACTTTTTCCGGTCCGACCTGTGCTGACCCAAGTTCTTCGGCGACAACGCGTCTGAACCGAAGCCTGGTCATAGTAAAATAGGTACCGGAATTTCTTGTTTATTCTACAAACGAATTTTAGCCATTTTTATAAGAAAATCCCTCAATTTCACAGATAGTTTTTGCCAATTTTTTATTTTGTTCTCTTGTACTTTCTATTTTGTATTTTGTATCCTAAATCGATAATTTACAAGATAGTTTTTTACTCGTCATAATTGTTCGTCGAAAGAGACAATTATTCGTCACTCGTTCTTCATTCAGTGGTGCAAATTGACGAATGATTTTTTTATTTGTGAAAAATACGAGTGGAAAATAATTCTCCATTTAAACTAAAAATAACGACAAGTCAAAATCTTGTGAAATATCAATATTCGAAACGAAACCGTCCCGATTTTTCCTCACCCGACCACCTAATAAATAACGAATAATTTTTTATTTCGTCTTTTTTATTTCCCATCTCGTATTCTGTATTTTTCATTGCCGTCCGTGAGACTGCACGAGGCAGACTTCCGGTACAATAATCAAAGACGATTGCCAAAATATAATTTTTTTTTTTTTTTTTGAGAATATGTCAAACTATAATCTGTTATATAATAACATTAAATAATTTTGCTCAACCAAAATATAATTGTACATGATAAAAGTTGGTTGGTTTTAGTTGTCGTCCGCGGTGAGAATCCGAGGCCGATGTCTCGGCGTGTACCGGAAGGCTGACTCGCGAGTACGCATCCGGCTGCGACCGTCGTCGTCGAGGCTCGGCAAATGTGGGACAGTTTGATCGATAAAGTGAGACGAGCTGGTGGAGACGGGGAGTTCGGGTCGTGAGGGGCTTCCCGAAGACTTTCCGGCTCTAAGGGGATCGAGCTTTTGCCGGGGAAACGAACGAATTACTCCTTCCCCCGATATCGGCGCACGCAAACTTGTGCAATTTATATATCGTGACGTCAGACTCTCGCATGGATGACCTTTCGCACGGTTGACAAAACCGTCGTGGTTCTTACGCCTCTCGATTATTATTGGATCACGGTGGAGACGAAACCCTCCCGTTAAATAAATCTACATAATGGCACGTAAAAAATTATACAATTGGTCAATGGCAAGAATGGATAATTTAAAAATAATAAATCTATATGGGTGATTCTTATATAACTGTGATTTTTTTTTTTTTATTGTTTTTTGTTTAGTTTATTATTTTTTTTTTATTTATGTCTAGCACTTGATTTATTGTTTGACATGTTTTTTTTTTTTTATTAAAAAATGATAATTATGATAAATTTGATAGTGTTTTACTGTCGACAATGTATATCGAAGCATATTTATTCATGGGTCAAGAATAATTTGCAAAATTATATCGAAAATGTCAGCACCGTGGATGTCAGTACCATGGTAAACAAAACAAATAATATTTAAATGAATATTTCCTTGATGTTTCAATCCATTATCATGTTCAATTGATCTAGTATTATAAAAATTTGTTAAAAACTTCAATCAATTTCGATATTTAACTAATGTTAAACTTTGTTTTATTCTAGGACTATTATAAAAATTGTTATTTTAATTCTACTGTTAATAAATTTTAAAGATTGCTAAAATCAAGAAAGAAAATACCGTGAATGTCTCTGTATAATTATCAAAATTCTATAATTTATCATTTGTTTTATTATTTTAAGAGGTTTAGCCAAATATTTTGAATATTTCATTTTGATGTCAGTACCGTGGTAGTGAAATTTCTAATTTTCGTTCTACCGTGGTAGTGAAATTTCTAATTTTCGATTTTTTTTTTCCCATTACTGAGAAAATACATTTTTTTGTAACTAGACACGATAATTGGCCGTGTCGCCCTTAATTATTCTACGCTTCCTTTTTTTCTCCATTTTTTTTTCAGTCAATTTATTTATTTTTTTTCCTATTAAAAAATTTGTTCCATTGTCCGTGTCCGATATTTCGTTATCTAATCGTTAATCGCAAGCCTTAAATCACGGTGCGGGACACGCCTTGTGCAATTTCGTCGCACCTACCAGTCGAAACCTCGTTCAAGGTCATCGTGCGCGATTGCTAAACGGCGAGCTTTGCGTAATACCCGGACTCTGTCGAAGGGACTTGCCGCCGCTGATCGATACGCAACGGCCCGAGCCAGACGTATATCTGCCTTGTCTACCTCTCGGTAAGCGATAACCAATGCGATGAACTCGCTTTTCGCATTTCTCAACATGCGCGCACATCATTTATCCCTCAGCAAATTTTTATTCCACAGAACCGTGCGATTTTCAGTTCTTGATTTTTTTAGGCTCAGAAAATTCTTCTTTTTTTTGTTTTGCTGCTCGCTGTAAACTTATGTTTTCTATTCGACGAGAAGATTTTTTCTTTTTTTATTTCACCTTTCTTGTGTGAATCGTGGAGGAGCAGAGATGGAGACGGTTAATTTGGGGAAATTGATAATTTATAAGATGGTTTTTCACTCGTCATAGTTTTTCGTGGAAACAGAGATTTATTTTTCACTCGTTGTTCATTCAGTGGTGAAAACAAATGATTTTTTATTTGTGAAAAATACGAGTGGAAAATAATTCTCTGTTACAACTAAAAAATAATGACGAGTGAAAATCTTATAAACTAACAATCATCGAGATAAACCATACCGACTTTTCGTTACCCGACCACTGAATAAATAACGAATGGAAAATAATTATTTGCTTGCACCGACGAAAAGCAACGAATTAAAAAATCATTGTTTATTCGAGGCCCACGAGACAAGAAAACCATTAATAACTTGGATCATGCATTAAAATATTTTTGCACTCGGACGTGACTAGCCTATCGGCTTACACATAATATTCAGTCCGCATTCACCCTTTCCCAAATTCCGTCCCATCCGTACCTATAAAACATGGACCCAGAAACGAGTGAAAAATTTCGTTTTTTTTTTTTTTTTATTCAACACCAACTCGGTGGATTTACGAGAAAAATATTTTTTTCGATTCCGCTGGACGAGAGTCGCGCGAGAAATTTTTTCGTCAGCCGGCATTCGCAGCGTTCGACGAGCGACTGCAGCAGTTGCGGCGGACCCGCTTCGCGGAACGGATACCAAACCGTCGGCCAACCGAATTTAGACGGCCGGTACAGAGCGACGCTGCCCACCGCAGTATACTGACCTCTGAGTCGCGCTTCTTTCGGCGTACCCGAAACGACGTGGAAACACCGAAGTTCGCGTCGAGACCGGCGCGAATTGGCAGCGTGACAGAACCGAAAGATTTTAACCCCTTGTATATAAACCGTCCATCGAATTTTCTTCATCCCACTGTTGCGCGGGACGATCCGTTATCCAAGAGAGAAAAATATAATCCTACCGTGTGCGTTACCACGGATTTCGATTGATCATTGTGAAGTGGATGAGAATATAATTTATTTTGTGGAGAAATAAAACGACATGGATCGTCGATTAGTTTAAATGAAGGAGCATTTTTTTTCTCAACTGCAATGTAAACTATGGCGTTTTTGTTTTTTCACTATTGCTAGGTAAAGAAAGTATGAATAGAGATCAAACGACGAGGATTGATTTTCTATTTTTATTCCGTATAAACTATTCATCGCGTTTGTATATTTTATTATTGACAGGTAAACGAAAGGAAGAAGAGGAAAATTTCATTGTTTTCCCACCCAAGTGACTATAAATTTTTATTCATCACTGTAAAGCCCCGAGTCTGCAAGAAGAAATTCGGCGTCCATTTTGTATACTTTTCATTATCTCCATTCAAGGGTTTCTGAATAAAATGTCCGCGCGGCCGGTTCAGCGCGTACGGCAGCGTAAAAAAAAAATAGAAAAAAATTAACCTTGCACGGAATCTCGGTCCTGTCGACGAATTAACGATTGTCCAAAACCGCTTGAACGATCGTTTCGACTCTCTCGTATTATTCGAAACATCGATCACTTAAATTGTGTCTTAAGCTAACGTAAAAAAAAAAAATTTCGTAGTTGTTTCGTCTGCGCTGCGAGAGCGATCTAACCTATGAGACAATGTCGATAAGAAAAGATGTTCGACTCACCGGACGGTCCCGAATACGACGAGCTCGTAGCGGACAATTCCTCGGTGGTTTGCGATTCACAGGAAAATCATCGCGCATGTATGCGAGGTTAGGGATTAAAAATACAATTAATTACACAATAAGAATAGTAAAAGATTATTCATCAAGTTTAACCGTGGACTACGTTCGGCAGGTAACGCTTTGATGTTCGATTATTTTATGTCTTTTTGGTTAGGAACGCGCACAACGGACTTTACGCCTCGTTCGCGTGACGCGCGAGCAGTGGGACTGACGAGATCAGAGGCGCGTTAAAAACATTAGCTATTAGTGTTTATTGCGATATTCGGTGGACGTACAGCGAGCCGAGACCCGGGAGAGCTTGCAGCCAACTGACGAGCGCGACGAGCTCGGTCAGAACTAAACGGGCGATCGTTCGGGGGAAACAACGTAAACGGATAGACGACGGACGGGAGAGAAGCGAGCTTTCGGTCGGTCTCCGATCTTCGATTGGACGGGCTCGGTCCACGCGCCAATCGCGATCGATCGCTGGTTCGTTGACCCGTGCGGCGGACCGTCTCTCTATTTAATTCGCGGAGAATTTTTGAGGACGAACGCGAAACGAGCGACGGATTTATCGTCGGGCCGACACGAAGTGCGGAAGCGCGCACGAGGAGGACGACGAACGAGCCCGAGGGATGAAAGGTATGGACCTTTCGAGGCCGACCTTCCCTTCACCCCGATACGACTGTACAATCGCCCGAGAACGAAGGAAAGCGCCTGGTACGAGGCAACCAGACAGCCTCCTCGGCCAGCAGCCCGACTTCTTGCTCGGGCTATGCGATGGTGCTTCCTTGTTACGTACGCGCATGCGCCGGAACCGTTTGCTCGTTGTCATGGAGACCGTTCGATTCGAGGAGCGTAACAGCGCTTGAAATATCTCGCAACGTTTCCTTCTTAACCTTTGATTGTATTGATGAGTTTTAAGTTCGGTACGAAATTTAGGGTTTGGAATTTACCATTGGCCAAAACAACTCGAATCCGACCCAAGGGCTTACGGTTTGTTGGTCAGCTACAAGCAAGAGCAATCCTATTCCAGAAATGCACGACAATCATATTTGCGTCTCTTTCGCATGCACCATTCGCCCGGCCACTGTAACATGTATGTACGATTTCTATAATTTAAGCTACCTCAATCGTCGATAGCCGGTCGACAATTCAATTAATTGGGGCAAGCCCGAAGTCAGTTTTGCAAATAATATAGTTTATTGGCGCTCGGAGCTGTATGATTAATCTTCGATTGCACCGACTCAGGGAAATTTGATGAAAAACAGAAAAATTTGTTTGTAAAGAGAAATATTTTGCACTTGTCACGATTCGCGACGATAAAACTTTTTGTGATCGGCCGATAATCTTTGTCCGATCAAAATCAAAATTTGTCTATCAGCTGTAAAATATGTTGTTGCTCGGCCTCCCTCCACTCCGTATCACCAACGTCGCCAAGGTTTCCGGCGTATTCTGCAGGAACAAAAAAATCATTAATAAACGAAACTATTCTGTATGTTTGCACATCGATTCGCAGTCAATCCCAAACTTTTACCTCTCATAATGTGTCGAATTGTTTTCAGCGACGCTCTTCGCTGGCCCAATATTCGTGTCACTCTTTGCTTTACCGCCGGCGGGCATCCGGTGCACGCCTCCAGTAGAACGTAATCCACCAATTGAAGCGTGAAGAGCCCGCCGTCCAATCGTCTCAGATAGGACTCCTCCTCGTCCTCCTCTTCCTTGGAATTTTTCTCCACCTCCTCGACTTTTTCGAGGTACTTGAAGTGCAATTCCATGAGCCTGTCGACCTTTTCGTAATCGTTCTCGGTGAATTTACTCAGTAGCCTCTGTCTCTGTTGACCTTTGCAGTTTCTCAGCATGCTGGCGATTATTGACAGGACATGCTCTACGAAATACAACAACGGTTTTATTTAGATTTATTAGATTTTAGTTTTTATGTAGTTTATTTCGTAACGATTTCAAAAGTGGAGCAAAGATCTTTACCTTCGTGCTCCTCTGCGCTGAGCATTCGCTTTCTGTTTTTTGTCGGTGTTTTCATGAACAATGGAAATATCGTACGGAGTCCTAGTATATCGACGAATTTCGTGCAATTGTCTTTGCCATCTGGACCGTTCATTGCGTGATCGAGAACCTTCAGTGATCCGTTTCGAGACATTTTCTTCTCTCGCAACATAAGATTCATGAGCTGCAGTCCCTCACCCCGCAGGAATCTGTCGCGATTGACCGTGGAAACAAGACAGGAACACAGGACGTTAAAGAGATTCTCCATCATTTCTTGCTCTTCGGCGGTTTGTGGATCGTGACGCTTATAGTACTGAAAATTCGCATATAAACAAAGAAATTACAGACAGAAAATGTGCAGATTTCTTAATTAAATTTCTTTAAAATAAATATGGACTATTAACCACACATCCTGGATGCGAAAGTTCGAAAGATAATTTGAAATTTTTTACCCTGCGTCGCAGAATTTGCGACATTTCAAAAGATTTTTAACACGTTTTCGTTCAAACCTCGAAAAAAAGCCATTGAAGCAAAAAGCAAAGCAAAGTAAGATTAATCTTTACCGCGAGCTGTTGAAGCAACACATCGATGCCGTCGAGATCACCAAGAAGCAATTTGTTTTCTGCCGTTTGTTGGAGAAGAATCGACAGCAGCTCGCTCGCGTACAATTTATTCGTGTCGAACGGTATTTTCGCTTTTAACCGTCGTAGCAGCCACTGGAGGAGACCCTGCTTTCCCGCGTCGACGCAAAGCTCCGGCCTGAATTCCAAAAGATTCTCGAAAATAGCTGGAAAACACGTTCGAGTTTTAAACCTCTGAACCAAAGTACAAACAATCGTTTATAAGTAAATTCAGGATCACCTAACGTATTGAAGACACCGTCACTCTCCTCCTTAACAGACTCGTCGAGCCTCTCTAAATTCTGCACCAGAAGCGCGCAAACTTGTTGCTCCAGGAGAGCGTCTATCAGTGTGTCAGCCCCTTCCTGACTCTCGTGTAGAATGTCAACGTCCGACAGCTCTTGCAGCAGATCCACGACTCCGACGGCGATGTCCGTATTCTCGTGCGACAGCAACTCCAGTAGGGATGGCACGGCCTGCAGTTCCACCATCAACGGATACAACTCGGGATTCGTTGCGACTACGTGAAGCTCTTGAAGAGTCTCGTGCAACTCCAATTCAGACTCCATGAATCTAGAACAAAATAAGACGTATCTAGGCATTCCATTGCATTTTTAAAATTCACTTATGAAATTTAAATAGTACTAATGAAACCTATTTTTTTTTCAATAGAATAGAAATATAAAATCTTCTACAATCATACTTTTCTGGCTGATCGGGAAATTTGACTCTCATCTCCTGGTTCCGAAGTGCCCTTTTCTCGAACAGGAGAACCATCCTCTTGAGGGTAGCTTCGTCAAGAGCCTCCACTTCGGGTGCCTCGGTCTCCACATATCTCAGTATGTCCTGTTTCTCTTTCTCAGACAATTGCGGCTCGACCACGTCGTTGGCCGGCGCTGGAAGAGCTGCCCTGATCGGAGTCGGTGGTTCACTGTTCCGTACCGGTGTGACGTCGGTCTCCCGTATTTGTCGTTGACGCGGATGATATGGTGTTTTTATTACTTTCTTCGAGCGCTTCGAATTCTCCCACTCGTCCTCATCATCGTCCTCCCCGGGCACCGGACGCTTTGGCGTGTTCGGAGGCTAAAACACGCAATTTTAGGTTAGAATATTTTTGTACGCATGAAGTGACATGTCGTTCCAGCAGGCGATGACGTTCATCGGTCCGTCGATCATTTACCTTATACGACAGCAGTTCGCCTATGTCCATCGCGAATTATCCTTAGTGTAAATTTCTCGATCTAGAAAAAATATTATCATTTATTTCTCTGTTGACAATTTGAGCTTTTCGAGCTCGTTTGAAGCGCTCGCGACTGGTCGTACAGTCGCTGCACCTCCAGTCAAAAACGGTCGGTAATATAACCAAAGAGTATGGGTCTCCATATTCTTTGATAAAAGTGTAAAACATTGACGTGTGTAGGAAACTGTAAACAGCAATATTTACAAATATCGTTTATGTAGAAAAGTAATAATATAAAGAATTTTATGTTATTTTCAACTTCGCTATCGGCAATTCCGTCTTCGCTACATTTTAGTGACCTTTCGAAGCATTCGTTACGTCAAAATACTTTTTTAACCGTCTCACACATAACCTCTACGATACAAAACGCCGTTGACTTAATACAACACAATCAACAATACAACATAATACAACACAATCAACAATGGTGATTGCAATCGGTTTCGAGGGAAGTGCAAACAAACTTGCAATTGGAATTATAAAAGACAACGAAGTTCTTTCCAACGTGAGACGAACTTATGTCACACCTCCTGGCGAAGGTAATCGGATTAACAAAATCGCACATATTAAACAAACAATTTAAGGAGCAATAAAGCAGAATTGTCAATGGATTCGTCTCGACGTATTTGTTCTTGTAGCGATCACTCTGCTTCCATTAAAGGTTGATAAGAGGAGAATAAAAATAGAATGCACAGTACTTATATCAATATAAAAATAATAAATTTATATAAATTGATTAAATGAGATTTGAATGAAAAATGCTTACAATAAGCAAACAATTTACGATGCAAGAATTCATTCTGATGAATATAAAATTGTCAATGATTTGGATTTATTTATTGCACTGATTACCTTTTCTACGCCAATTGTTGATAAGAGAAAAATGACAATAAAACATACATCGCTAACATCGCTATAAAAAAAATAGTCAATTCATGTAAGACTAATTTTTGTTGTCAATCATGATATAATGTTTCTTGTTTTTATTAAAATCATAATTTTATGCAAAGGTTTCCTGCCAAGAGAAACAGCCATACATCATCGCACGCATGTGCTGGAAGTTCTGGAAAAGGCCTTATCCGATGCAAAGCTGACATTGAAGGAGGTTGATGTGGTTTGTTACACAAAAGGACCTGGAATGGGAGGTCCGTTAACCGTTTTGGCATTGGTAGCACGTACGGTCGCACAGCTGTTCGACAAGCCCATTGTGGGGGTCAACCATTGCATAGGCCACATAGAAATGGGAAGACTCATAACAGGAAGCCACAATCCCATAATACTGTATGTCTCTGGCGGAAACACACAAATAATTGCTTACTCGCGACAGCGCTACAGAATATTCGGCGAAACTATCGACATAGCCGTTGGAAATTGCCTAGACAGATTCGCACGACTGCTGAAGCTTTCCAACGATCCAAGTCCCGGTTACAATATAGAACAGCTTGCCAAGAAGTGAGTTTTTTCATTTGGTCATTATTCGCCATGAAAACGGTGAAAATTACGTGAAAGAACAGGAACGAGAAAGGAAACATATTATATGTCCAGTTCAGTTATTTTCTCGGGTGCGTTTATTGATATGTTTCACTGTTTTCGGGTGGCAAAAAAAGGGGTAACAAATTGGCCCCCATGCCTTACGTCGTGAAGGGTATGGATGTATCTTTTTCCGGTATTTTGTCAAACGTCGAGGAGCGGCTGAACGGTTGGCTCGAATCCGGCGAGTACACAAAGGAGGATCTGTGCTTCTCCCTCCAAGAGACGACTTTCGCGATGCTCATTGAGATAACAGGTACCAGCAAAAAGTCCATCGGATCCTTTAATTAAATCGTGAAAAATTAATTAAAAATTTAATGCTGGCTCTATTTATTTTTTCTTTTTTTACGGACAAGCCACGCTAATTGGACGCAATATTTTTGCAGAGCGGGCGATGGCGCACGTCGGCTCTAACGAAGTATTAATTGTGGGCGGAGTGGGCTGCAACGAGAGACTGCAGCAGATGATGGGTGTCATGTGCGACGAACGGGAGGCAAAATTGTACGCGACCGACGAGCGTTTTTGCATCGACAATGGGGTGATGATAGCGGTCGCCGGCTTGCTCGAGTACAAGAACGGTAAGTCGACACCCTGGTCGGAAACCACGTGCTCGCAGAGATTTCGCACCGACGACGTTCTCGTTACGTGGAGGGAATAAATAAAGTTAAAAAATTCACCGTCGACATGCCTCGATTTATTTTTTGCTACAGGAAAATTTCCCACACACTCCGCATATCCCGTCGCCGAGCGAAAAATCTTCGATCGAACGGTCGCGTCCGGCGAATGAGATTCCGCGGAATCTCGTGCCAGCGGACTTTTCGTCGGCCAACTTTTTTCCTTCTCTCGTTCGTCGATCTTGATAGTTTATTTTCTATTCATCCTCCACGAAAATCGAACGGCAAGAGGAGAATAGATACAAAGAAAATCGTGAATTCTCCAACCGGAAGTGTAAAAGAAATTATCAAATTTTTCAGCCGGAAGAGTCAAAGAAATTATCGAATTTTCTGGGCGTGTTTCTCCCTTCGTTGCCCGGTAGCATACAATCAATAGAATAAGAATTACAAATACGGTTTCGCTGTCGAAGAAAGCGTACCGGGACTAGACGTTGAGGATATAGACGTGCGCGCGCGTATTTATTCCTGAAAGAAAGTAAGGTGTCCGTGAGATATTAAGATATCTAAGAACTATAGTCGACGAAGGATTGGAGGGCAGGGGGGGGGGGGAGTTATCGGCTAGGCAGGCGCATAGCTGGCCAGACTCCAAGTACCGCCTCCTCGCAAGCCGCGGAGCCAGCGGCGGTACCAGAAGCTGGGAACCTAGCAGCTGAGCGCGGCCAAGAGAGAGGCTCAGTCGCGGATCCGTACCTCTCAGAGTTCCATTCCGGGCAAAACAAGCCTGTCGTCCTCCGACTTTAATTTTAGTACAAAATAAAATTGACGAATACGAGGAGAAACCAACGGCGGGGGGAGGGGGGAGCGAAACGGGTCCGCGAGATCGAAGGTTGGAACGCGTAACGACGGAAGCCCGAAGCTCGGTAACAAACAATTGTATAAAAAAAAAAAGCTAAATAAAAAATGAAATTGAATTAATACGAAAATTAAAAACAAAAAAGGGGGGCGTGGGAGGGTTTTGTAGTTCGATAAAATAAACGGGTGCGCGGCGTGTGGTATACACACATGGGCAATCGATAGTGTAGCGAAACCGTTGCTCGCAGCGCCCATGAAACAAGTGGTGAAGCACGTTTTGCAGCCGCCTACAACGAAAGCGTCGTTATACACACCCTCGTGACATCCGTTAAAATATGTTGAGATTAGTGAGTGACGTGTTTGTTTGCGGAGACGCCGAGAGGCATCCTTAAAGAGGTGAGTTCTGGCCGGACCGGTCCGACGATTCGTAGAGTCGAATCCGTGTCATTTTCATTGATGAACTGCCGAGCCAGAGTAAGAGGGTAAGCAGTCAGTTTGTTCGAACCCGCCATCCCAAAATTTCCCTCCGAGTTCCACAAAAAACCATTGCGATAGAAAACGAAAACCCAAAATAAAAATGTTCTCACAGAATCTTAACAGACGATAGCTTCCGCGGACCTCAAAAAACTACGACGGTTTTTCTTGACTCGGGTGTAAGACAGAGCGGATTTTTAGTGCGAGAAAGTCGTCGGTCAGTGGGAACCCGTCGAACCGATCAATGCATCGGTTCGTGCACGAAGTGTGACCCTTTTAGGTGCCCTACGGCGCGTCAGTGCGTCCGTTCTCGAGATCGATTGAAATATTTGTCGGGAAGACAAAGAAAAAGTTGATTCAATTGTTTCCGCTATGGCGAGTAGTTTCGAGCACCAAAGCCACGACCCCGAACCGCGCGCGGGCCGAGACAAGAGCGCCCGTTAAAATCGATTTCCGAGGCCTCCTTTCTCTCGGGGCTCTCCTTTCGGCGGAGGGAGACACGGTGCATCGGGAAAGCGCTTCTCCAGCCCCGTACAATGTGTACGTATACGCTACCGTGCGCTGTGTATATATTTGTGCCTTGTGCGAGCTTCGAGTACACAAGGGGAGAGAGAAACGGCGCTGCGTCCTCCTTCGGCCTATATACGCGCTATTTGGGCCAGTGGTGCTCCCCGTCGATTAATTCCCCACCGCCGCAGCCATTACACTCGAACGTTAAAGCTCACCGAGGGTTATCTTCACGGGGGATTCACGGGAATTTCAGGAATGTTCTCGAATACTAACACGACTATATTGTGGCGGGATTAATGGGAGTTTTAGGAATATTCGTGAATACTAATATGGATAAATTGTAACACGATTACGAACGATTTTTGAGGTTAGGTGACATAACTGCGATCTAAGCGAACGTTAAATCTCCCTTTTTTTTTACGCAGAAGTCACGGGAGATTTTTTCGGAAATATTCGTCATAACTAATATGGATAAATTTCTTCGGAGCTGCCAAGTATCACGGTTAGACGAAACGAAGGCGAGACAAGAGAGTCTTAGATCTTACCGAGAATTTTTCCACGAGGTGATTCGAGGAAATTTCTCCCAGGAGTGTTTGCGAACACGAAAATTATTCGACTCTTTCGGGGCTACCAACGGATTTTGCGGTTAAGCAACGTAAAGGCGACCTACATCTCCTTGGCGGAAAGACTTAACCATAAAGATTGAAATTAAGCGGGAAAATTCTTTTGACAAAATACCAAATCACGCGCTCGCCCAGCCCTGCGATGTTTAACTCAGCAACTCTTCACGGGTTTGTTTCTTTACAACTACTTTATTTTAGTTGAATCTCATCGCGGATCTTTTCCTAGGGGATTCGTAGAAGCTTGTCTCAGGAACATTCGTGACTACTAAAACAGCTCAATTTACTACATGACTACCTACTGTCCTAGAAATTACGCAACACAAAAGCGACGTACATAATTCCTTCGCGAAAATTCTCCTCCTCGATACTGGAAATCCAAATTTAATATCCGAAATTAGAGGCTTTATTGTAAAAAAAAAAAAGCCTGGCTGCCATCGAACAAAACCGAAAATCCCTAAACGACCAACGCTACAATGATCGATTTAATTGGTCCGTTCTGTCCAATGACGCCAGCATCTGTACCAAGGGACCAATGAAATTCGTCGGTCATTATGACGTTGAAACAGTCGCTTCCTAGGTTGAATCCGAAGTCCTGAGCGTTCGGAAATTTGATTGGTTAATATCGACGCGGCCATTAGGGCGCCAAATTCAAAAAGAAAAATGAGGAACGCGCCGCATATGTAAGGGTCAACGGTGATTCCCTCGTCAGATTGGCGAGATCGGACATTCTGGCTTACGTATATTTCGAGCTTTACAGTTGGAATGGTGTGCATACGCCTATACATCTATACGGAGACTCGAACGGCCTTGTGGGTCGAATCATTGAACCTAGCCGGCTCTATTTGGGGCAGTAGCACACAACCCCTATCGGCCCGGCGAACAACCGACTCGGGACCAGGCGAGCTCGATTATTTCGTTGTATTGTGTCGCTATATAATTAGACTCCGCAGTGTCACTCAATTCTATTTAATTTTGTTTTTTTTTTTCACGTGAGAATGACGTCAAATAGAGCAAGCTTTTATTTAAAAAAAAAAAAAAAAGAAATCTCGAGATTTGTCGCAAAGGTCGGTCTAAACATCTCTTACATTATACTGAAAAGCCGGTCATGGGCGTCGACGTTGACCCTCGTGAAAATTCTTGCGACACTGCCGTGTCTCACCGGTTTCTACGAAATTATTATTTTTTTTTTTTCCTAAATTTTTTTTTTTTTTTTCCTATGCAATTT
The DNA here is from genome assembly GCA_963978505.1 of Listrodromus nycthemerus. Lineage (NCBI taxonomy): Eukaryota > Metazoa > Arthropoda > Insecta > Hymenoptera > Ichneumonidae > Listrodromus > Listrodromus nycthemerus. The sequence goes on along the minus strand of OZ021680.1, from coordinate 21,696,744 downwards.
AAAAAAATGTTATTTCTTGTATTCTCCGTCTATCGCGGATTGTATATCTTATTTATGTATTATATTGTAGAATTTTTTTCTACGCAATACATAACACAGTTATATGTATTGTAATGCGTATGATATATATTTTTTATCATTTTTCGGGATTTATTATATATTTACGTTTATTAACATTCGTGTCCAATCACTCGGCGGAACTGTCATTTGTTGCTTCGATAAATTCCCCTTGGGAGCTCGGTCGATGCGGTCTTGGGATAGGACTTGTGACACCCTTTCGAACCACGAACTCTCCCGGTTCCCCCGAGGTTCCGTAACAGTCGCTCACGAACCGCCGAATGTCTCGGCCAAGTGTCGTTGGATCGACGGCGTGAATAAAAAAAAAAAAAAAAAGGAAAAAAAATTCCAGCTTTAATTTATGGCGGTAAGAGAAGAGCACGACGGAAAAACATTGGAGAGACGCCGAGGCGTGGCCGAGATGTAGAACCGCGAAAAGAAAAAAAAAATGTGCTCTTCGGCGAACACGGTGGCGCATAGAGTATATTTTTGTATTGGAATTCCATGGGCATCGCCGCGTAAATATTTCCCGATGAACCAGCGTTCATTTTTTTTTGTCCTCCCCCCTCCTCCGACAACGAAAAAAAATTATCGTCGAAATCGATGGTTCGGATTAGTAAACAGACGACACGTCCATAGTCGGGAAGAGCGTTTCTCCGTCGCTGATTCAACTGCTCTAGTTTTAGATGCGAATGCATAGCGCTACGTGGTGTGTCTGTGTGGGAGTTTTGCGCTGCCTGCCAGAGACAGTCGATATAGGTGAACGCAGTCGTCGTCGTCGTCGTCGTCGTCCGTGGTGGTCCGTCGGGCTTGACTGGACGGACACAACGAAGTTTGCCGGAAGTTCGGCGCACGCTCAATGTCCCGAGAGGATCGTTAAAATCGTCTTATTTGTTTGAAAGCCCTCGCAGGCCGACGATGTATCCTATCGGGAGCGTCGTGTTTCTGCAGCGTCGTTTACGAGTGTATTATTTTCGTGTTGTACGGCAATAAGAGAGCACGCGGTCTCTCCGGGGTATCCCGGGCAATGGTTTTATATGATATAAACCGGGTTGTGAGAGAGTCGAGTAAACGTAAACAATCATTGACGCTGGCGTCGCCGGTGCTGCCGCGGTGGCCGGCGCAGGTACGACGAGAGCGAACGGCGGAGAAGCTGGCCGATGTGTATTAGCGCGCACAACGCTCCGTCGCGGGGACAGAAGCTTTGTTTTACTGCGTGGCTGAGCGCTCGATTGCCACATCGAGAAACCCAAGAACTCTCTGCTGCTGTGAAACACTTTATTCTGGCAATTATGTTCTTCTCATCCGTGGTGAAACTGTTTTACCGACGGTTCACGTTAACATTTTTTTTTCAATTGATATATATTTGAGAAATCTTAGATTTGCATTAGTGCGCAAGTCGTTCCGGCGCAGGAACGGAAGGTCTGTTTTATCGCCTGACCGAACAGTCGATTGCCGCATCGAGAAACTCTAGAATTCTCCGGCGCTGTAACACACCTTACAGATGCAAGTATAATCGTTCCTCTCGCTGTCCAGGAAATTGTTTTACCGACGGTTTGAATTATAATTCTTGTTTATCGATCGGCATTTGAGAGATGTTTGATGTACATTAGCGCAGACGACTGTCCACGGCAGGGACAGCTTTGTTTTATTGCCTGACCAAACCACTCAATCGCCACAAGGAGAAACTGTCGACTTTTTCGATACCGTGAAACTCTCTATTCTAGCAACAATCACCGTTATTTTTGTTTTATCGGCTATTCATTTATAATTTTTATTATTTTTAATTATAGAAATTTTACACAGTTATCGCGGACACCCTCGGATGTACATTAACGCGCCTCTCCATCGTAGAAACACAAAGTTTATCTTACCGCCGAGCCAAACAGTCGATTGCCACATCGAGAAACTCCGGGACTCTCCGCTACCGAAACACTTTGTTCTAGTAATTATCACCGTTCTCTTTCTCGGTCCTACAGAACACCGTTTTATCGACCGTTCAAATGACAATTCTCTTCTTCGTTCATCGATAGAATTTTTATACGGCAACGGTGCATTGTCGTGTCGAGCGTTTGCCATGACGCAGTGTTAAAGCGTGATTTCACTCTCACTCTCGCGATCGCGCCGGGGCTTTAGTACAGTTTTATTTAGTATATTCACGCGAGCCGGTCTTGCCCCGTGCACGAGCCTTCTCGTGTCGAGCCTCGCGTGCGTCCTTGGCTCTGTTTGTCAATACAGTAACGGCATTAACCCCTCCTTCACTTCTGCCAACCGAAAACTTCGCCGGCGTGCGCCATTGTGTTCTTTTGTTCCGCTCTATGAATACAAGTGTTATTATCGCTGCTGCTTCGAAATGGAAAATCCATCGTGTCGCGTCCATCGGAAAGACAAACCGCTTGTGGATTCACATGCAGGAATCGAACCGAGGCGATGATTGATCATGAGAGCTGATGCGGTCACGGTCAGTGTGCTCTGTAAATAGAACGGACAGTCGTGAGTGAGACCGTACGAGGAACATGCTTAGGGCCAACTGTTACAGTTTCGCCCACGTACCACATATACTATAGTCAAACGAGTATTTTTATTTTCGAAGGAGATTCGGATAGACACGATGATCGGCTAAAGACGCTCGGACATATTTACAGCGTACACATTCGCGTGATAGATTATTTCGCTCGATTGGAAATTCGTGTTTTCTTTTATTTTTTTTTAATAAAAAAAAAAAAAAATTCGCGTGTAATTTTTATTTTACGTGGATCCACGCGAATCGTTCGATATCGTACCAGAAGAGTAGGTTTTTTTTTTTTTTTTTTTTTTTTCCAAAGCTTGTGATACTTTGACTTCTCAAACTTGTCGCACGAATCGATGAGCTAATTTTAGTGGCAGCGAAGTTTTTCTTGTCGCGACATCGTTCCGGTTAAAAGGGCTAAACGGTGTTCTGATATACGTCAGCGCGGACTCCTCATTTGCCCCTGGTTTCTTATGAATCATTCAACTATCCAACGTCAAATTCTCGTCGCTTATTCACTTCGCCTTGCTATAGGCTCTCGTCGAAGGATTTTTTTTTTATGCCAATGCATAGTGTAGCGCTCGAGTAAAATCCATCGATAAACCCTCTTCGAACAATCCGTGAGCCTTTAAAATATTATTTTTGTGAGTTTTTTTTTTTTTACACGACGTGAATTTCTTATTAAAAAATGGGCGAACATCTCCTTCATTAAAAGACAACCCGTCGAATACTCCTTGTTAAAAAAAAATGTATTTTTAGAAAACTATTATTTTTAGATTATTTTTAGATTTTAGACTATTTACGTTTAAAATATTGAATCGAACGGTTACACATTTTTTGAAACAATGAGGAATATTCAGAGCACTGAAAAATTGAAAATTTTTCAAATATTTCCGAAAGATATCAGAAAAATATTGTACGTATAATCAAAGATATTTGGAAAATTTTTCAAAAACGTTTTAACTCAATGTTTCACAAGCCTTTTCGGGCAATATTTCTGAACCATTTCAATGTAAGCTTTGAGAAGAAAAAATACCGTCAGTAAAAACAGTACCGTCATATAATATCACTATTATATATAATATTTCCACTTGAATATTACCATTAATTTTTTTTTCAAAAAATAAATCTCTCATAAAAAAAATATTTTTAAAAACTTATGAAATTGTATTTTTTTTTCCAGATTATGAAGTGGCTACAAGCCACTCTGATGACGGCGGCGGAGAGGTGCTGCGCCGGTGGATGAAGAACGGATGCCGTGGCCGGCAGCATCGCGTTTTTGTGCAAGAGAACGTTTGAGCCCCTCGCTCGACTAGTCAGATCGCACGGCACGCCTCTCCTCCTAACCGGCCTCCGGCTAGCCGCAAAGACAGAAGGGAAAGCAAGAAGAAAGAAGAAACGAAAAAAAAAAACAAAAAAAAAACTGAAAACCACAAAAAAAGGGCATCTCTGATGCTGAACGATAGGAGATACGAGGACGAAGCCACGGGTCTCGATCCGGCCGATCGTAATGGAAATGGAATTTTGCCTCCGAATTGCGTGGCATCGTATCTCGCCGCTGCAGCGGCAGCCGCGACGACCCAGACGACGACGACCCTGGCGAGCGGTAACGCAACCGTGTCCGGTAGCGGAGCTAGCGAGGGTTACGGCTTCGAGGGAACGACGATCATGCCGCCTTCCTCCGTCAGCGGAAGCATCGCGTGGACGAAGGAGGTCCGTTACGCGCCTTTCGCGAACGTCGCAAACGCGGCTCTGCAGCCGCCGCCGCCGCCGCCACCACCTCTTCCTCTTCCTCTTCAGATGCAGCAACGTACTTACTCCCGATCCATGACCTCATTGCCACCAGAGCCTTTTATGATTATGCGATCCAAGGCTCTGAATCGGCGGGTCTCGATAAACGTTGGGGGGGTAAAGCACGAAGTCCTATGGCGAACCCTCGAGAGATTGCCGCACACTAGACTCGGCCGTTTGCGGGATTGCAACACCCACGAGGCGATAACCGAACTATGCGACGATTACTCGCTTATCGATAACGAATACTTTTTCGATCGCCATCCAAAGTCATTTAGTTCAATATTAAATTTTTATCGCACCGGTAAGCTTCACCTCGTTGACGAGATGTGCGTATTGGCGTTTAGCGACGACCTCGAGTACTGGGGCGTCGATGAGTTGTACCTCGAGAGCTGTTGTCAGCACAAGTATCATCAGAGAAAGGAGCACGTACACGAGGAGATGAGGAAGGAAGCTGAGTCGTTGCGGCAAAGAGAGGAGGAGGAATTCGGGGAGGGCAAATGTGCGCAATACCAAAAATGGCTGTGGGACCTTCTTGAGAAACCTACCACGTCCATCGCTGCCAGGGTGAGTTTTGCCCGTTGGCAATTTTATTCATTACGGATTATCCCTCGACCATTCGCGATAATCTTCGCTCTTGATGTGGGGGTACGTACAAGATGTGTGTATATACAAGTTTCTTTTTTCTTTTTTTTTTTTATGCGTCGGAAAACAAAGGTTGCTTTCCGACCGAGGATCCGTTAAGACGATTCACCACGATAATTAACACGGTGTCCGGCGATCCTTCGAGTCCTTGATGTCTTGCAAGTGTCCTTAAAAATGTCCTGGAATTTCCTTGAATTTTACCTAATGTCCTTGAATCTTCTATTTCTCTGCAAGCCATTTTATAAAAATGAACTGGTTGGAACCAAAGTCAAATGGTTGGAACAATCACGAAACTCAAATGTTCGATTTCGTTGTAAAATGACTTTGCATTCGAGGTGGGCGTGTTTGGCTACTCGAAACGCGTGAATCTTGAGTATTTGCATAGAAGGGAAAAAATGTGTCTCTCATCCATTCTTGTACAGTCGGTAGATTCGTTCTCAACTGATTCCAATCCAAACGAAAACATTTATTGAACTGAATGTTGCAATGTTTTCATTTTTCCCAAATGTCTTGACACAACCTGAAAATATCGTGAAAATTGTTCTTCAACTTCCTTCAAATTTGTAGGTTCTTTATCCTGGACACCTTGTTCAATTCCGACCTTCCGTGTACATCTCGCACAAAATTAATTAATACATCACTGGGACACCTCATCAACATAAAAAAACAATAGCGTAGATTTTTTATCCATACAGCCTTAACACTCTTACAACGAGACTCGCGCGATTCACTAATTCATCACACTACAAAACAGCCTGTGTCTAACGTAACTCTGTTTTTTTTTTCCATTATAACGATATAGAATCATTGTATTTATATGTTTCACGGAGGCTCGCTTAACAATGTTACGGTATCTCTTGTGAATTTGGAAAAAAAAAAAAAAAAAAACAGTAAAGCGATAAATTTGCGAAGGGAAATTGCGTTGTTGGAAAGTAGTATCGGTAAGTCTTGCATCAGACGTAACGGCGAGGTTCCGAGTGCGCCCGACTCGCAGTGATAACGGTACGCGATGAGTTTCGGCCGCCCGAAACTCGCTTATACTACTCGAAGAATAATCGATTCGAGTGAGGAGGTCGGATGGCGCTGCTATTGGCTAAAATAGGTCAAAGCGGGGCACGACGGATTGTTTTCATCGAGTTCTCGATAAAAAATTTTCTCAATTATTCAATGCAATGCAGCCACTTAAATCGTATGTTAAAACATCTTCAGTTGCTTTAGGACCTGATGTCAATGAAAAAAAAAAAAAAAAAATTAACAATGCTGCGGTACAACTTGTGAATGTAAAAAAAAAATAAGAAAAAAATAACAATAGAGCTAGAAATTCGCGAAGCGAAATTGCCTTGCTGGAAAGTAGTATCGGTAAGTCTTCCATCAGACGTAAACGGCGAGGTTCCTAGTTTGCCTGACTCGCAGTGGTAACGGTACGCGATGAGTTTCGGTCGCCCGAAACTCGCTTATACTACTCGAAGAATAATCGATTCGAGCCAGAAGGTCGAACGGCCAAAAATAGGTCAAAGCAGGGCAAGACGGACTATTCTCATCCACTTCTCGATCAAACGTTTTCTCAATAATTCAATTCTTAACACCCACTCGCATATTAAAACATTTCTAGTCGTTTAACGACCTCAACAAAAAAAAAAAATGATTGCTCCAATACATAAAATCACTCTACACTAGATTTCTAAGTTGGAATTATCATTTTAGAAATAATATGGAAATGCAGCTTCGATATACAAATAATACATATAAGCCCCCCCCCCCCTCCGTAGCCCTGCATATTTTATCAAAGTCCGATTCCGCCTTATTTAAATGCCCGTTTACAACGATTTCACACCGCTATAGTAAGAGACATACAGATATAGCGCGTAGTCAATACGCAAGTACAATGGACTCTTATCGAGTCTCTACTTCCGTGACGGTCGCGGTACAATATCCGCGTGTGACACGAAGGCCGAAACCCTCTCTCGTCGCGAGCCCGACGATTCTCGCTTTCCGCAAGTTCATTGACGAGCGTCGCAGTACTACGTGCATTCTTTCGTCGCGCGTCGACAACCGAGTGACGATCGCATACATGAACATAAAACGCCACGCTCACGGAAAACGACTCGTGTAAACGATAAAACGCGATAAATGAAAGTCGAGACTTTGCGGAACTAGAGGCATTCGAAAAGTTCGTCGAACTCGCGATGCGAATCGCAAATTTATCGCTGCGAAACAAAACGTTTAGCATCATCGTCTCAGCTTGAGCCTATCTTTCTTACTTTTTTTTTTTCCATTTTTTGTTTCCTGCCGAAACATGCAAATTCGATGGTTTTTTTTTTTTTTTTTTTCTGGTTCATTTATTTGAACGCTGTAATCGCAGCTCGATTTTTATATATATATATATCGTCGTAAACACTTTGACGCTGCAACGCAAAAATGATTTCACGCAATAAATCTATTTCGCCAGCACTTTCGAATAACACATCACAAAAAACACCACTCGCACATATTTATCTTTGTCATTGTATATCTATTTATATATTATGTATATTCATTCTAACGTGTGAAGGTGTTGATTCAAAGGTCTGCGATTGAATTATTTGACGCTGACGTTGTACAGTGATACATATATATATATATATATTTGTATGTTAACATACATGTATGTATATATATATATATATATATATCTCGATGGTGCTTGGCCGAGCATTGATATAGGTTGGTTTTAATGTAATCTTTGTGCGCATACACGCACAGAGCGTTTTCTTCGCCAGGCACTCGAACGATTTTGCTAATTAATTGATTATCGACATACGAATAATTTCTTTCCACAATTGGTGATTAAGATTTGATTTAGAATTTTTAAACCGTGCATCCGAACGAATCGTGCTCTGTGCGTGTAACATAAATTTTCCGTAACGTATGCCGCCGTTTGTAATATATATTTTGTTTCTAGGTGGTGTTACCTACTCGATTACTATCTGTATTACATGTATAATCTAGCTTTTCTAGTTTCATGTAACGCTATTTTATGAGAAACGAAACGAAAAAAAAAAAAAAAAAAAAAATCGTAACGATAAGTGAGATGTGATGAGTTACGTGAATTTTCACTGTAATTATACGGATGATAATGGGAGGGTTTATACGCGATTACCAGGTATCACGTACGTCCTCTCTCGACACCGCTCCATGCAGAAAGTTGTCACATGTATTGAACTGAAAAAAAAAAAATCATCGTCCGATTAGCACATTTTTTTTCTCTCGCCAATGCCGATATCGCAAGATACATTTTTTGTTCACTGTCGAGAAAAATGTATAATAGGCTATATGTGAAATTAATTAAAAAAAAAAAAACGTAAATTTGCATAAATAAATCCCTTCGATTGGGATTATAGAAGAAAAAATTATAGAAATAATATTCTTTTCATTAGCAGCCTGGGAGATTGTACGAATTAAATATAAAAAATTAGATAGTCAAAAAAAATAATAAAAAATAAGATACGTGTGGTTACTATCGTATTGTGCGGAACGGGGCCTTGAGGGGACATCGGTTGTGTGTATGTGAATGATACGATCAATCTGATCTGAAAAAAAAACCAAACCAAACCTCGAACCCACATTTTATTTTTTTTTCCACCTGCGGATCGCCGCAGGTCGAACTTTAATTTACTCATTTCACTTCCGCCAATTCAACGGACGAATATCCGGCCCGCCTTTGTCGCGGGTTTCCGCTTTCTTCGTTGAGCTTTTGTTTCGCACACAAGTGAAATCTAAATGAAAAAAAAATCTCTTCAGTCGGACAAAGGGTCTGCAAACCGTAGAATTATCTCCGCTCTGAGAGAGCTCGCGAGGGTGTGCTCGGAGGCACGAGTACACTCGGCGCACTTCTCGTGGCCGCTTCCGTTTCCACTCGAGCACTTTTTTAAAACCTCGAGTTTTCCGTCGCTCCTCGAGCCGAACGGATCTTCCTCAATTTTTATTTATTTTTATTTATGGAAAAAAAATGAATTAAATAAAAATCCACAAAAGATCTTCATTCAAGTTACGAGTGTGCGGTGCGATTGAAACCTACGTTTCTCGATAGATGCGACGTGTTTATTTCTACGATTGTGAAAAAACTCTCCCCCCGGCAAACCATGTAAGCTGGAAATTTATCTGGGCTGAACACGTGACCTTTCGCCCTCGTTGATGAAATGATTTTTTCATTCAACATCCTTCCTTCTACGCAACTTCGTTCTGGTGTCCCAGTACCACGTTCGTTGAATAGACACGTCGCGAAAATCTACGAAAAAAAAAAAAAATACATAAATATGAAACGGGTCGTGAATGGGAATGAAAGTGATGACGGTATGTGTTTTGTCGTAACGATAAAAGTACGATGGACTTCGCGGCAAGAGTTGTTTCGTTCCTTCCAAGATTATTCATCGAACGGAGGAACGTCCCGTTTATATGTTTGTTGATTGATTTTTCAATTAAAAAAAAAAAATTGGATTTAAAAAAAAAACAAAAAAAATTCGACGAAATAGTAAAACGCTCTTGATACGCGATGTAAGATAAACGTATTTTTACCCATGTAAATTATGCACCACGCAATATTTTTTATTTTCGCAATTGGCAATTTATTGTTAATTTACAGCCGAAGGCGTCCGGGCTTTACGGCTTTTCTTATCCGCTCCCAGGGTGAGCTATGCCTTTTCGTACGTGTTTTATATATACTTATGTATATTCGATATCGCTATCGCAAATGTCTCAATATGCTTTGAATATTGTTATTATTCAGTATTTATATATATATATATATGATATATTTTATTTGTTTATTCCGGGCGGCAATGATGTATGAATAATGTTGGTACAGCTGTGTATTGCTTCTAACGCTTACATGGTAGAATTCACGCACCTTTACTCGCAGCGTTTTTATAATATTGCATAAGATCTCGAAGATCCATGCGGTATTTGTTACAATTTTTTTTTTTTATTTACAAAAAAAAATATTTCTCCTTCATTTTTTGTCGTACATGTTTGCGATGAAGAAGTGAATACCGTGAGGCGTTAAGGTGATATACGAGAACGTGAAACTCTTGGAAGCATCCAAATTTTAGATTAAAAAAATTGAAAAAATAACGCGTTTTCGTGAGGAGGAGGAGATCGTAGAAAAAATACTACGTTCTCTATAATATAGTATATTGCTTGAAACTTTTGTTCATTGTCCCAAGAAAAGTACACTACTGCGCGACGAATCCTATTTGTCGCGTAGTTGTGTCTTTGATAAAAAAAAAAATCAATTTTCAATATCTCAACAATAATTTAAAAAAAAAGTCAGTCAAAGACTGATTTAGCTGCAGGTGACCCAACCACATGAACGTCTTCGATTTCATCGATTTACTTACTCTGAATAAATACGACGATACTGAGAGAAACAATAAAAACAATTTTGAAAAATCATTCTATTCCATTTTTTTTTTTCCAGTAAAATCGTCATTAAAAAAAAAAAATTTGTGTCGAATTAGATTCACAGAGAGAAAAAAGAAAAAATACAGTAAATATAGCGAAGATTTGTTCGAATATGAGTTAACGAAATACCAAAAAATATAGTAAATAAATTGTTTTTTAAATTTGTCTTGACAGCAAAAAGGGTAATGATTATGGATTTGATTACGTGAATTTCCAGGTGATAGCTGTGATATCGATACTCTTTATTGTGCTATCGACGATTGCACTAACTCTCAACACCATTCCTAGTATGCAAGTGAACGATGAAAAGGGAAACTTTCAAGACAATCCGCAGCTCGCTATGGTGGAGGCGGTTTGCATCACGTGGTTTACCCTCGAGTACGTGCTTAGGTTCAGTGCTTCTCCGGACAAGTGGAAGTTCTTCAAGGGTGGTCTAAACGTAATTGACTTGCTCGCAATATTGCCCTACTTCGTATCGCTGTTTCTCGTCGAGACGAACAAAAATGCAACGGATCAGTTTCAAGACGTACGCCGGGTCGTACAGATATTTCGCATAATGCGTATATTGAGAATATTAAAATTAGCCCGTCACTCGACGGGCCTCCAGAGCCTCGGTTTCACGTTGAGAAATTCGTACAAAGAGCTCGGGCTTCTTATGTTGTTTCTCGCAATGGGCGTACTTATATTCTCGAGTCTGGCGTACTTCGCCGAGAAGGAAGAGCCCGGGACCAAATTTATAAGCATTCCGGAGACGTTTTGGTGGGCAGGAATCACCATGACGACCGTAGGTTACGGAGACATTTATCCTACGACTCCTCTCGGCAAAGTGATTGGCAGTGTATGTTGTATATGTGGTGTCCTGGTAATTGCGTTGCCTATTCCCATTATCGTCAATAACTTCGCCGAGTTCTACAAAAACCAGATGAGACGCGAAAAGGCGCTAAAGCGCCGGGAGGCTCTCGAGAGAGCTAAACGGGAGGGGAGCATTGTTTCATTCCACCATATCAATCTAAGGGATGCTTTCGCCAAGAGCATGGATCTCATCGACGTGATCGTTGACACGGGTAAGACAATTTTCATCGGAATACAATTTTTTTTTTTTTCTTTTTTTTTTCCAACCACGAGCTTATTCTTTATTCGGCACTAACTAAGCCTGTTTTATCGACCTTGATCTTCGATTTTTGCTCAATCGTGCTATTTCTGTTTGGGTAGTCGAGAGCAATGCCCTTGCTTCGCAGGTTTTTTTTTACCAGCGAGGGTCGACGCGAATGACCGAACTGCTTTACGCTCCTCGCAGTAGTGCAAACCTTCGATGGTCAGACGCGGTCTATCTTATCCGAGAGCTTGAACTTGCGCAACTGACGCACGCTGACGATTGACTTTTTTTTTATTTTTTCGCCAAACAATGATCGATTGTTGAAAATTAATAGATTTTTAATAAACTTTGTATTTATTGGTAGGGAAATTTTTAAATATTTTTTTATATATTCTAGTTAAACCAATGATAATCTTTGTGGTACGGGAAAAAAAAAAAAAAAATTCCTCATAAAATTGAAACCTCCGGGGAAATGATGGATCCATTGATTTATTTCTTTTATTTATTTGTCTATATTTATTTATATTAATTTCGTTGTGATCGTAGGTGAAATATCATCTGGATCGCAATTTAGCGAGACGTAAAATGATCCACAGTAAAAATGATCTATTGTCACTGTATTAATACATTAAAAAAAGTCAATGACCCGAATAAAATGCAGGCGGCCAATAAAATAAATTGTTATTATTTTTTTTTATATTTCTTTCAATTAAAATACAAAATTCTGATTCCGATCGAAAGTCGAATGAAAAATTTAAAAAAAGCAACCCGGAAGTGAATTTCTTTTTTTCAGTATAATAGTTTAGAAATACCTGAAACTTTGTCTCTTCGCAATCCTGCATACAAATCGTTGAATTATCGACGAAATTTCAACGATCGTGCGTCGGAATGGCCGAATATTTAAAAATTCATCCCCGAGTCGAGATTCTCCGAGAAACGACGATAAAAAAAATTATAGAAAACTGACGATGAAAAATTTTTTTTTTAGGTCACAACATGTCCGGAGTGGACGGAAACAGTACCGAAGGGGAATCGGCCTGTGGAAGGGGACCGGCACAGACCGGACCCGGATGTTATCGTAATTATGAGCATTACAGTCTGTCCCGACATCGTAGAAGTGCCTCGTCGTCCTTCCCGGCAATACCGAACGACATGCCGGCGACCCCGGACAGTCCGAACCGTCGTCTCTTAGATTTTGCCCAAGCTATACCGGGCTCGCAGAATGACGATTATTTCCATGACGAACTACCGGGGCAACATTCTAATCACGGAAACACAACACCTAGCGTGAGTCTCTTAACGCGAATTGCGCATGCGCGCAATATAGACTGAGTTACGTTGACGCAGTGTAGTTGATTTAGTCGCATCACACACGCGAACTGCGATTCGGCTGTTACGATTAAATAAACCGAGGATGGATATTCCATACTTCGTACGTTCTCGAGTTTACGTGCGAGACATCGTTTGCCATGGAGCTGTCGCGATTGCAGGATTTGTTTGCACGCGTACGATACGCTAATCAAGAATGCAACAACGTACATCTCCAACCAAAAGTTTGAACCGATCAAAATTTAATCAATCATATCATGAGCTTTGATTTTGCATGAAAAAAAATAGTGGCAAGTTATTTTTTAAATGAATTTTTTACGAAAAATCGGGGATTCTTATGAATGTGTAAAAAGTTAACTTGAAGGAACTGGAATTTTTCACTTTCGGATGAGTTGTTTTTTTTTCTTGTTTTGTTTTTTTTTTTTATTTTTTTTTTTAACGCTGCAACTACGGAGTTATTGGCATAATTGCCTCGAAACCTTTGGAGTGCACTAGGGAATCGTGATCCGCACAGTGATCCGCTACATTGGAATTCACAAATGTTCCGAAAACCAAGCTTTTAATTGTTAGAACAATCCGAAAAAATGTACATGAATTCTAAAAAAAGTTGCGGAATTCGCTTGAAATAGGAGAGTGAAAGATTTTCTAATTTTTTAAATAATTTATTCTGACAATAATCAATCAATCATGTTTCAGCACTTGTATTATTATGCAGACTCAAAGATCTTGACATAATTAATACGGTTAGTTGAAAAATATATTCTTGGCATATAACGGGGTACTCAAATTTTGATCCACCAAAACTTTTGGTTGGGAACGGGTGTGTATGCATCCTTAAGGTTCGTTCGCGGGTCAGACGGTGCGAGAATAATTATTACCATTCGCGCGGTTCTGTATGTGATGCGACGGTCGTAAAGCTTGTTGGATTTCTAGCTTAGAGCGTGACTTAGAAATTCACGGGGATAAATAAAACGAACGTTATTAACATAAAATGTTACGAAGGATATGATAATGTTTGATGTCACTGTCGATTACGGTTTACTTTTTTTTTTTTACATTTGTTCATTCTGTACAAATTAATTTATACGACTCTTGATCGTTCAGCTAAATCGATTAGTATAAAGCAAATGACAACTGCTGCGCGTCGATGATCGCGGTTATAATTACCACCTTTCTTTTCATCATTCGATCGTTAGTTTCGTTGCGGTGATTTTTTTTTACTACTTTATCGACACACAATATCGACTCGTATTCGTTGAAATTTGGCTTTGTATTAATTTATTTTCAGATTCAAGTCTAATTGTACTGTGGGGCTGATAGTGTTAAATATTGTACCGAATGGAACGTGTTATGGAACCGAATAATTGTTGACATACATCGTGCACACACATCGTACAAAAATCAAACAGGAAACAAAAGCAATTTGAAGATTCCTATGGAAAAGAAAGACACGCTTGGATTTGAACGCTGCAGTGGCGGCCGAGAAAAATCCCGTTCATCGAACGTTTTTTTTGTACATTTGAGAATCTTCGGAGAGAGAGGCACACACAAATGTGACGTTGTTATATTGTTGTATTAAATAGTATGCAATGGATAGGATACGGTAGAAATACCACGATCGATATTAATCGTTCAACCAACGCTTTTTTGTTGTGTTTATTGTTGTTCGGAATAAAGCAAACGAATTATTAACGAAAAATTAAAAGGCAAAAATATTGAATTAAACTCAATTAAAAATTAAAAATAAACAATTCGTCACTATCTCCTCAGGTTCGAAAGATCTTGAAAAAATTGTCTCGCAACGTGCCTAGTGGGTAAGCTAAAGGAAAGTATTTTTTAGTTTTTTTTTTCTTCTGTTTAGTAGAATATTCTCCGAAGATTTCATTAGTTACGAAAAGGCGGATGAATCGTTAAAATTGTTTCTTGGCAGGCATTACAGAATTCGACAATCTCCTCGCGAGAGTTGATGAGTTCGATACGAGTTAAAAATCATCGATGAATTCGTTGAGAAACGTGTCGCAAGATAATCAAGTCGCATTTCTTCAAAGCTCGCACGAACAGATGTGGGCGAAAATTAAAGGATGATAACAGTTTTTCATTGGCATATTGACGGCCAGTTTAGAATGGTAATTAATCCTCATTGTCGACTAAAAGTTGAATTACTAAAATAAATTTAAAGAAAAAAACAAAATAATGAACCAATAACGTGACTAAAAATCGCTGAATCGTTTTTCGCGTTTGCAAATGTTATCGATCGATTGTACATAAATAGATATACATATTTTTCTAACGGGTTACGATGATTATCGTTGCAATACGAATCGTTTAATTTTTTTGTTTATTATTAACCATTTCAAACGTTATCATGTCAATGTACTTTCAAAATTTAGTCGGCCGTAGTGCAATGCTTTGTAGTCAAGATTTACATTAGCTTTTTGCATAGTTTATAATAGTATCTGTACACGAGTAGTCTGGAAATTTGAGGAGCCCGAAAGACTAGTCTGTCGAGTTTGATATTTAGTGTATTAAATGTTATTTGTACACATTTTTTTTACATCACAATCTATATAGTGTCAGAGTTCTTTTTCTCCCGGTCTCGCGAAAACGCGCGAAAACGACTAGCAGCAGATAACACGCCAACGGATTAAAACTTATCATAAAACTTGGTGTGTAATAAAAAAAAATCGAAAAAATGAACCGTCGAACGTTATTTACAATTTCAGGCAAAGTAAGTGCTGCCCTTTCACAAAAAGAACGTAATTAATTCTTACGCTCTGCACGCCAAATTCGACTTTTTTTTTAAACGTGTCGTTACTCTTGTTAGAATGTGCCACTTTGCAGCGAGGTTGTGTGTGAGCTTTTGAAAAACAATAAAATAAAATAAAAATAAAAAACCAAATTGTAACATAATCGAAATAGCTGAAGATGAATATTCTTTAACTGACACAATACTGAAACTCGTATTTTTTAAAGTCGATTCGATAACAAACAATCAGCGGTTCTACTGAAAGAGAAAAATAAGTAAAAAGAAAACAAGTAGAGAGTGTTGAACGTAGATAGAATTACTAAAAAAAAAATTCATTCATGCGTTTGGGAGTTTGTGTAGAGAACGTTGAAATTTATCGTGTCGTTATAGCGAAGAGATTTATAGCTAGCGCGACTGTTAGAGCTGTAGCGTCGAAGCGTACAAGTTTCTTCCTCGTTCCATCGTTAAACATAAATTATAGAAAGAACAGTTATTAATTATCGTCTAAGAAAAGTATTTACAAGGCAGCTTTTACTTGCAACTATGTCGCTTCGATAAGGAATGTTCATTACTAAATACTTAAGTAGTTTTGATGTCTTCATACTGCCTCTTTGGACCTCTTTACAGAATAGCTATTCGAGTTCCCATATTGAAAATGAATTGTTGCTTGCTCCAAAAAAAAAAAAAAATCGTTCGAATCGTGTCCCCTTTATTTCCGTAATTCTCCACGTATCTTCTTCTCTCTTAACGAGTGTTTCTGTAAAAAAAAAAATTTACTCAGCACATTTATTTCAGATTAGGATTTATCGATTTGACATCTATAGAAAGTGTCCAAAGGGCCGGACTTAGCAAATCCATGCAGGGAAAAAAATACCTTTAAAGTGTAAAAAAAAGTTGCTAAATAGAGGATGGACGATGGTCGTGGCGTCCCGATTACGTACGGTACGAAAACTTTATCGCAACAATAATAGGAGAAAGAACGTATAAGGGGAAAAAAATGAACCATACTTTATTTTAGGGTTTCGCATTCGGGTATGAAGATCCTCAAATTTCACGAATCTCGAAACCGCTGGCGCTTTAATTAGATAAACATTAAAAGCTATTAGATTGAATCCCTATACGAGAGAAAACTTAATTTTACAAAAAGGTTTTTGTCGCTGTTTTTCAGACAATGCTGCCTGATTTACGCAATATACAGAGGTGAGACGTGGGAATCACCGTTAAATTGTGGATTATCGGAGACGCGGAAAGCGCGTGTTATGTTTCGAGACAAGCTTCGCGAAACGGGGTTTACGGAGATATATATATAAATATATATAAATATATAAATATATATATGTGTATATATAAATATATAAATATATATATGTGTATATATATATATATAAATATACGGTCGTTACTATCATTCTGATGCGGCTAAGTAATGGCAATACATTCCGCATAAACGCACGCCAATATTTACTACACGTACGGATCAGAGCCCAGTATATAGAAAAAAAAAAGAAAAAAAAACGAAAAATACACAAACGCAGCAGACGCAGACGCTGAACGAGTTGAGGCTAATTTGTAAGAAAAACAAAAAACACGTTCAATAAATGATTCTTTTTCCATTTCACGATGTTTATTTATTTTATTTATTAATTATGTTTTTTTATTTTATTATTTTTTTCTGCAACCTTACGTATATATAATAATCATCGTATCGTTTGATCTACGTTAAATAGGCTATTTCGAATTGGAGAGCGAAAATACGTGCGTTCTATCGTTTCCACAATAATTTATTTTTGTAAAAAGTGATCGTTTGGGTAAGTAAGTTGTAAATAATTGATTGGAACAATATTGTACAAAGTGGCACCTTCTTTCAAAATTATATACATATTTCGATGTTTAATCTGAGTTCGTTGCACGGACTGTCGATGGGTGTTCTTCTGCTGCTGGTGACAATGATAATTGACCGGAAGGTCTCTCAGGCTCCCCGGAAATAAAATTTGTCTAAATAACGCAAATTTTGAATGGTGTCCTCGCGCTTGTAGTGACTTATATTTCGATTTAACTCACTCGGAGAGTTAAAATAATTTCACGATTGAGTTTCATTATTTTACATTATACCGTAATAATTATCATAAAATTATTGATGATTATTGATTATGGAACAAAATTTGTGCCGCGTCCAATTTTCGAATCTTATGGAATCGTTTACCGCAAATGATAATAGAATCAATACGGAAAATTATTTGAGCGTCTCCGACGGTAGAACGAAACGATTGAAATACATTGAAGAATATGAGATAATGTGTAATATTATAGGATGAAGAAAAAAAAGACGGCAGAAAAATCGAGAAAATCGATGAATTGCCTAGTGAATTCGAGTGTTGCTTTTGTACTACGAAGGTATTTACAAATCACTAACGTAACATAATCCATCTATATATATATATGAATATATATATACTTATATAAATTCGGCAATCTAAACGTCGCGTTCTTCATTCCGAATAATCCACTTCAGACTAGTTTTTAATCCTACGAGTAATATCGATTTTTATCGTGGAACAGCTGATATAAACTGCCACGAAGTTGCCAAACTTTAAATTAGCTTCCGGAGCCATTTTGTGGACGTTCACAGTCGCGACGTATAGATTGCCCGTAAAGATAAAACTCCCTCACTGATACAAATCTCATCACCCTGCACTAACAATATGTCGTAGATCTCGCTACGAGGCGACTAAAATTTCTTCCCATTCGATTTTATTTTTAATATCCTACGTTACGTAGTTTTCACGTTTCTGGTTCCATAACAAACATTAAAAAAGCGCTTTATTATTCCAGTTTTGATCTATTCACGCCATCTTTGTTTCGCTGAAATCGCGTAATCGTCTTAACCGAATGATTTTTCATTTTATTGAAAACGTGTGCTTTATGTCGTAACGGGTAAGTGTCGCACATTAACCTCACAATAACACGCGAGAATGCGACGGGTAGTAAAAAAATTCAACTGTAAATATCGTAATCCAAAATTATACACTTTTATTTTGTGAACCGCGAGCCTGTCGTCAATGCCACATAGACAAATATGGGAGAAACACGGTGCAGAAGACGAGGGCGTAAGATGCCTTCGGGAGCCAAGCCAATTGGGCGTGACCGGATCAGTTGAAGTCCCAACAGCCTTAGTACGAGAACATTCTTTTCTAGTAAAAAAAAAAAAAAAAAAAAAACTTGAGGCAGTAATAATTTGTTAGCTGGGTAACAGAATGGAAAGGGTATTTTTTTCTACTGTACATTCTCTGTCATCCAAACGGACTCTCGAAAAAGGCTTGTCTTACCTAACCGTTCATAACCTGTCCAACTTGTTCCGTCGATGAAACTCACAGCCAAACCTCTTGTAATGTAAAATAAAAGCTGTACCAAGCTTTCCCACAGACGATAGTATTCGAGATCAGAAGAAAAAATCATCGAAGTCGGATTGTATGTCGGGTTTTGATGACACTTTTTTTCGGCGTAGATGCTAGCATTTGTGAAAAAAGTTTATTACAGTTTTTGATACCAGCCGAGCACGCGACGAGGTTTCGAATGCGCTCAAGGAGGCTGGAGCGCTTCACGCTCGTCAAATGACCGAGGCTGTGTGAGTCAAATCTGCGCCGAGAGAGGACGCATGCTGACAACTTTTTTACATTATTTTAATAAAGCCTCGAATTTCGAGAAAAAAAAAAAATTGGAGAAGCAAAGTTGTGCACCTATTTGAAAGTATAAGAGGCGTAGGGCGCAAGGCAATACCAAGTGTCTGTAATTCGAGCGTGATAATTGTTATGACACTTCAGCCACAGACTCTCCTCATGAGTACAGTTGACTCGGTGTATGGTTGGTACACTTTGCATGTCCACGTTCAGTACGTACAGCCTGAAGGGTCGTAGGGTCGACATTTTCAGTGTCCGCTTGACGGACGCAAACGCCACAAGTGTACGGTATAAGACGCTGCGCTCTGTCCGAATGCAACTTACGCGGTTGTCTACCATGGTTCATAGATACGTAATCGACTTAACAAATCCCCTAGGCCCAAAACGGAACTCTCGACGCGTCGGTTTTAATCTCTTTGTCTCTTTCTAGGAGTACAAAGAATACCGGGACGCCGAGAATATAATGCCGCTGGCTACGAGCGATTTTCGTAATCCGGTTTGTCAGGAATTGCGCTCGATGCGCGAGAGCAGTATCGAGACTAGTGGTTACGGTGATTACGCGCCGGAAGTTTTCGCACCAGAATTGTACGCCTCGGAATTTTACGCGCAAGATATGTACGCCCCGGAAATTTACGCGCCGTCACCGGTACAAGCGATCGAGTCGACTGTCGTCTACACGAAGACCTACGCCGACAGAGGGAGCGTCGATAGCTCGGACACTTACGCCAGCTGCCAGACGCATCCTTTTCTCTCCCAGGGCGATCTGACCGAGGAGGCCGACAGCAATCTTTACATTAATCCACTCGAGGGCACGGACAAGGTACGAGTCAAGAAATCGACTTCGGGCGACATTGCGAGAAGCACGGTCGATGTGTCGCCGAGCACGGAATCGCTCAAGGGACTGGAACTCCCGCAGAGTGAGAGTATCAAGACCGGCCACACAGAGACACTGCCTAAACACAAGAAAGCCCGCATGCAGAAGGTGAGGCAGATCAGTCTGATTATTTTTTATTCGATAATCACAGAATTGTTGTTTTTTTTTTAATATTTTTTTTTTTTTTCTGATTGTAATCATTCCTTCGAACTTAGGAGTTTATGTATTTTTATTTTTAACCAACAGCGTAATTTTCTTCTGGAATTGTAATAATTTTTTTTTTTTTTTTTTTTTTTTTTTTTTTTTTTTTTTCATAATAAGTGGATTATATCAGCTCTATTGTAATTTTGCAAAACTTCTCGATAATTCACAGAGTGCAGGTCTACGACGACAAGTGATAACGGAACAGGAGCCTCTTTCGCCGCTCGGCCGATTGTCGCCGATAGCTTCCAATGCGGGAAGCACCGAGGACAACAACAACCATCAGGAGAGAGGTCTTCGCGGCGGACATTCGTCTTCGAGCACGATAATCAACCCCACGACGACGGCTCACGCCATCGCGACAGCGGCGCGCGTTATAAATCGTCATCAGTTTGGCAATCTTAGCGGTTCTAAGCAATACACCGGTAAATGATGAACATCACACGTTGGCAATTGCGCCGTGCTTGCGCGACAAAAACAAAAAAGAAAAAAAAAGCCAAACCAACACCGTAACACGTGAAAACCCCGCATAGAATTCTATCGTTTATATAGAAAAAAAAAAAAATTATCATTACTACATGCATAGTTTATATTCGTAGCAATATCACCGCAAGAATCTTCATTGTACATACTTGTAAAGTTATTTACGACATTGAACGTACATATCATTGACTCCCATGCGCCCGTCTGGCCTGCCATGGCTTGTTCGTTATGTAGAATTTAGGGGAACGATATATTAGAAAAACAAATTCAGACCATAATCATTCGCGTGGATCACGTCGTGTTTGTACGGAAGCGCAATTTTTCATACAACTGGGGGCTGACATTTTTTTTCTCTCATGCGTTTTTTTACGGTCTAATTATCCGTCCATTGTAGATGCACATCCCCCGGAGTCTCTGCGTAACATAGCTGCGCGATCTGGTCGCGTGTATGTACCAAGGGACGGACGGGACGAATGGGTGACGGTGGGAGAGTTTAATTAGAATCTTCGGATCTGGCGATGCGTTTTTTGTTTCTAATTTTTTTTCTATCCTGCCTTGCAAACAGCGGCTGCACCCTGCACACGCGTCACGCCAATCTCGCGATGATGATCTAGTCGTCAAGGCGAATCCGTTTAGGGATTCCACGTGGTCGTCACCAAGTACCTTGTTGTGAATGTACAGTATTCATAGTCACTGTTGGCAACTAGGCCGTGGCTTTTTAGTGCATCACCATGCAAAAGACGTAAAACACACTCGAGAAAAAAAAATACATAAAAAAAACTTTGCGTAAACACATATTCATGTATATATGTACATTTTCATTAAGACTTGTTATGTCTCCACTCGATCACGTCACGTGGGAAAAAGAACAAACTTTGAAAGAGCTATATTATACAAAGATTACATGTAGAATATACATATAGTTATGCACGCAAAGGTAGTTTGTAATGAATCAAGAATTTAACTAGTTCGTTTATAGTGCGTTGATTATTTATTTATTTATTATTATTGTTATTCCCAGTTTGTTGCGGTCTCGTATGGCTATGGAAAATATTCCGTGTGCTTTTTCAACGAATTTACCGAAAAGCCTTCTATGAACTTCGCAAACGCGAATTTTTAGAATCAGAATGGTTGTCAATCACTAATCAGTTATATGTTTTCCGCAACATACTGAAACTTGTACATAATTAAAATGATTATAATTTATTTTTTTATCGTCGAGTCAAGCGTCGCAGAAAGACAACGAGAGGTAAAAATGTGAAAGAATCGTCTGGTGTGCAGTGTACATGAGAGAGAGTAAAAGAGAGCGAGAGAGAGAGAGAGGGGGGGACAAAAACATAATATTGAACGCAATATAGATTTGATTATATTATTCGAGTCCGTCGCCGTCGCTCACGAATCTCTCTTTAGCGTCACGTTAAGGATATTATTGTTAAGAATCGAATCGAATGTTTGTGCGAATGTGTTTCTACACTTATTTTCTTTCTCTTGTCGCTCAACTGACCGATCGTGACGGTCAATGACCCGCAATAACGCGTCCCACGATCGGGCGCAATCGAAACGAAAATAAAACATGAGTCAAAGCTTTATTTTTCTTTAAACTTCACAGCGTCAGTTGGTCCATCAAACCCTTCACGTAATTCTACTCAATTTTTCTTTTTTTTTTTCTGTTCGTTCATTAAGATAAACGTTCCAATGGCCGTATACGTCCTAATCATAGGACATCGGAATTGAGATTAATCGCATAGAACAGTTAAAACGTACCCTCTACCGTTAGAATGGTACTTATAATTAGTAATCGATACGCATGCAAAAAATCGGCATGCACGATGCGTAAATGTTAAATTAATTGCTACGTTTTTACTACTGTCGATTTTTGAATTCAGCCGTTGAAAAACCAAATTGTGAATCGTCAGACTCGGTATCTGAACACTGGGTAGTACTGTTGCAACACTGATGTAACGTATCCCATCTGATATTCTGTGTATATACATGTTTTATCGGAGAAATTAATATCCAATTAATATCAAACCAGTTGCATTAGTGCATCATTAACATCAAAATTTTTGATAGGTCGAAACATGGGGACATGTTTTTTGCCAAAAATTAAGACACAACCATAAACAGTCGTCAAGCTAGTGGTGCATTTACAATCTCCAAAGTTTTCGATAATAGATATTTTTCTAAATATAGCAGTAATTCACGATACATTAGAGCGATGAAACTTTTTTGTTAACTTATGTATGAAAAATGATGTTTTCCATGCCTGCTGAGAGTAGTGCTTTACAGCGAAGTGTACTGTAAATACGGAACGCATGAGCACATCAGTTCACACTTACTTCAAGCACGCCTCAGCGTGCATAAAGTTCAATTCATACACATCCATATAGCATGAAATATTTTGCAATTATTTTGAAAATATTTTCAATCATTAAAATCTTACCAAATATTTCAAGATAAATCATTTTTGAATATTTGGAAGTTCAAATTTCACCAAAGTATTTCTACTAATGTTTCGTGTTTAGGCAGGTACTCGTCTGCAATTATACATATAATGACTTCATAACTTTCTAATTACTTCTACTTGTAATTCTACATAGGTACTTACTCTATTGGCAGTCGCAACAAGATAATCCGTGGAAGCGCTGTTAATTCTGTCACTCGCTTACACTGCTTGTTGTGTTTCGGCTTTCACTATGCAGTCATTTCATGTCGTCAAAAATATTTATAATTAAAAAAAAGTGATTGAAATCTTCCAAAAATATTTATCTTGGCAGTAGGCCTTAGCGTGAAGTATTAAGATCAGCAGGCATGAAGAAGCACTTCTGCATTCGTTACAAAAATGTATGCAATGAATGTGTCTTGAATATTAAAAACCTTGAAATCGGTTACGCTATTAGCAAAAACTGATCGATGCATGATAACGAAAATTGGGTTCAAGGATAGATATCGCTCCAAATGTCCGGCCGTTAGTACGTTCACCTCGTCTTTAAAATATGTTTATTTCTCTAGGCGCATCGTCGCATAGAGAGGTTATGTAAAAGCGACGTGAGAGATATCGATGTTTCTTCAATTATATAATTTCAGGTACTAACACACCGACTCGTACGGGGAACAATAAATTGTCGATATCGGTCGACTCGATCGACAACGTCGTAACGGCGACACCGTACGTCGATAATCGCCAGAGAATATCGAAATCTATACTGAAAAAGTCGGATGCAACATCTAACGATTACAATAACGATCGTGACGGCGATACTGAGAAACTGATACTGGACAATACGAGCGCCAGCAGCGTCTGCAACGAAGGATTTAACCAGAGTCCAGTACTGAATCTGAACGCTGCGCGTTTCGCCAAGTCCAGTCAGATATTACGAAGTAACAACAACGTCGAACAGTACATTACCACCGAACAGAACGAAGAAACTAGCGTTTCGAAACGATTGTTCGGTGGTACACTCGAAGGTATTGCAATATAGTTCGATACTGGTCGATTAGAGAAAAAAACCCTAGATAATTCACTGTCACGTTTACATGCCTGCTTACACCCCAGCACTTTTTTTTCCCCTTAATAACTTATAATGTCGAGATAGTCGCAAAAAAGAAGCGAACATATCAGAGACTGCATCCGTAGTGTGTTAAGTAAAGTTATTTGCAGAAGAGATACAAAATCGTAACGAAACAATGGTGGATAATCAGGAGAAAGAGTGGGACGATGCGAGCGAAGAGACGACGAAAGTTCGTTCGACACAGACGGGAAAGGACGATAGGGCATCTCTGATAAAAGCCTTGAGACCCTACAAAATAACGAAAAGAATGATGACCGGCGAGAAGAGAAAAGTATGTCGGGCCAACAGTGGTTCGTCGGGTCACGTGAGCAGCAGCACTGGCGCCGATGGAAATCGTCTTTCTCAGGAAGCTCATCGAACCTCCTCTTAGCCTACGGTCGTTCCGAGTTACAGTTTTTTCGTATCTAGACTTAGCGACGACACCGTTGAGATCGTTGTAGTCGAGAAGTTATAATTCCATAGAGTCAGATTTCCAATTAATGTCGTAGTCATTCTCTATTTACCGTGTGTGCGTAAAGTACAGTGGATATTGTAAAGAAAAGAAGAAAAAAAGTTAGTACCCTTGTTCATAGAGAACGATTACAGATACAATTGTTAGCGATGCATGCCCGAACCAGAGTAATGACAAAACCCTGCCCGCTAGATCGACCTGCGATACTTCAGGTTTTAGTACGTGGAAATGTTTGGTATATCTTCTATTTTTCATTTATTATTATAGTTATAAAAAATCACAAATACTCGTCGTGTAGGCTGGTCGTAGACTCTTTTTATTACATTTATTTTTCGGTACATATGCTAGAGCCTGCCCAGATAGAAAAACGTGCCGTGAAGTGGGTATCATTGGTGCCGCCAATTTTCCGTCGCCGTGCTATCTTTTTTCTATCTGGGTTTATCTCGGTTAGATTCGTGTTATACAGAGTTATCTATATGATAAATGAGCCTAAAATGAAAAAAAAAAAGATATTATATAGAAGGGGGACAGGATAAAAAAAATAAGAATGGCTTTGAGGTGGAAGTTTCACCAAAGTGGAACGGACTAGAGATAAGGAGTACCATACCGTTGTGATATGTTTATGTATATGCAATACGATAATATTATTAGGGAAATGCATACAGCTTTAGTGAGATAATATGGATCAGCCTGAATGTTTTCATCAGCCAGTTACAATAATGATAATGAAAACACTTAATAACACTACAAACACATACCTACTATATAGCGCTATAACTATTTTCTTTCGATGTTACAATGAACTTTTAAGAGTTTAATTATGTATAATATGCCTAACATAATGTGCCTTGTGCATCCAAGCATTTCATCTCAAGTTGTGCGAAGAAAAAAATGATACGATCTTTGGATATTATATTATAAAACTATATACGAACTGCTTGTGCTCAACAAAATGAAAGAGATTAAAAAAGTTATATTACCGAACAAACTGTTGGCCGGCTATTGCGAAGCGTAAAGGTGATTTGAAAAACTACAACAAATGAAACAAAAAGATCGAATTTGCATTTCTGTGATACAGAGTCGCGCCTCCTTATCTCTAAATGTTTTTTGCTGGTATTATATGACTCTGCCGGATAATTTTTATCGCAGATAAGAGGACGATGCATTTCGTTTGAGTTAACATTTTTTTTTCTTTTCTATAAAAATCCCAAAATTTATACATAGCTTTGACGCATACGATGTATACTTACGTGTGAAATTCATGATTGACCCAATTTCTCACTAATGTTCAGCAGCATAATCAACGACGATACTGTAATACTATGAATAAGTTACGGATACTTCCACCAATGTTATTCGCGCCTATGGAAAAAAAATTCACAATCTGATACGCAACTTGGCAATCGTCACGGATTCGATGCAAGAACGATACATCTACAAAAAAAAATGTACATCAGACCATCTTGCCATGACTGAACATAACGTACAACTGTAACTATGCGTGATCTATCAATATTTTTTACACACAATGGGAAAAAACAAAGTAGAAATTAAAAAAGAGTTGATTGAAATTGCAATGAGAACAATCTTTACATCTCTCAGTAAGTTCGTAACCGAACCATGCAAGCAGTGTGGCTTGATTTGCGGTTTCTTCAGTATCTGTAACATTAATTGTTCATTAATTTATGCTACTTAGGTAACAAAAAAAAATGAATATATGTGCTTGCAAGTAGATTGCTGACGCGTACAACCTGCAATCTTGTTTCTTGATGTGAACTCTACTGGGTAAGTGTGCCCCCGAGATTATTAATGTATAGTTATCTGGTAAATATCGTTGAATCAAATCGTCTATTTAGAGAAGTGAAGCAAGTTGTGTATATAGATAGATTAAGAATGAAACAGAAAATATATATATCAAACAAAATATTGATGATAAACGATACATTTTTTTGTTGTCGTTTAACCGAAATATACTTACCCAACATTTTAGCCCCCAGGAGATCTAACGTACTCTGCACATATTTTGAATTTTGCACATAGTTTTAATTTTGAAAAAAAAATAACATGAAGTCGAAAAAAAATTATGGATTTCATGTAGAGTAAGCAAATAAAAAGTGTGAAATTCTTATTATCAATTAATTTTTTTTTTTTTTTTTTTATTTGCTAATATCTTTTTGGCATTATTATTATGCAATATTAATGGTCTTGACATTATTAACACACCTAATTTTTAAGATTTTTGGCATATCACGAAGTCCTGGCGTTATAATAAAATTAAACTTATGGCACTAACAAATTATGGTTGGGACCATTAGTGATGTCCGATGTAGCTTATAGGGAATTTAAATGAAAGAAATTTACAAGTTAGAAATAGTGTACTCTGTAGCATATCAGGTTAATGTGTAGGCCTAACGATTGAGAAGGCAGTTTGTTTTCCATGCCAGGCCGTTTTTCTCATCGATAGATAGTTCGATTATTCGTGATCGTATATGTATATTTTTGTTTTTAGCAATATTTTATTCTTAATTTCTAACACCTTCTCGAGCCGTCGTCGGTGACGGACGTATTGTCGCGCGCTCCGAGAAACTCGAGTTCGTGTTTACAACGTGTACATCGTTCGAACGTTGTACCGATTATAAGGAATAATAAGAACCACTATATCAGCACACAAGTATCAGTGAAAAACCAACGAGAGATCTCTTCTCTTTAAAAAGAGAAAAGATAGTCGCATATCCACTCTATCTTCTATCGCCATGACTAGAGGAAACCAAACTCCGAAGGACAACGACGTACTCATGTATGATTATGGGAACAACACGACTACTAAGTCCACCCAAGAGGCAGCACCAGGTAACATCTCACCACTGTTCCTCAAACGAAATCCTGAAATAAAAAGCCCTTCGGGAAGTTCTCCGACCTGGCAAATCTCGCAATCCAGAAAACGCGCTAGAAGAAGCAACAGTCGAGACAGTGACGATAACACACAAGACATTCCAACGCAAAACCGGTATGCCTCTCTTGCTGCTGACAACGATCGAAACCCGAATCAAAACAAACAGGACAGTAATTCACCCGCCGAGAACAGCAGTGAGCCTAAGCCCCCACCGATATTTATTCCGGACGTAAACTCTATCGTAGCTCTTAAATCTCTACTAGAGAAGGACGTACTAAATAGCGATTATACCCACAAGACAGTTGGAAACACTGGCCAACTGAAAATAATGGCAAAAAATGCAGAAACATTTCGAAAAATAATCCGCATCCTCGATCAAGAAAACGCCTCCTACCACACCTACCAACTGAAACAGTTGCGAGCATACAGAGTCGTCATTAAATCACTCCACCATTCTACTCCCATACAAGAAATCAAAGAAGCCATTCAAGACCTTGGACACCAAGTACGGAACATCATAAATGTTCGCCACGCAAAAACCCCCTACCGATTTTCTTCGTAGACCTCGAGCCCAGCAACAACAATAAAGAAATATACAATATCACCGGTTTGCTGAATGCCAAGATTCAAATCGAGCCCCCTAGAAAAAAAACAACGGTAGTACAGTGTACTAGATGCCAAAGATACGGACACACTAAAGCTTATTGTCGTAGGCAGTACAGGTGCGTAAAATGTGGAAACGAACACATGACCTCCACCTGCACTAAAACGAGAGACACTGCCCCCAAATGTGCCCTGTGTGACGGTGAACACCCTGCCAACTACAGAGGCTGCAAAATCTACCAAGAAATGATTGAAAAAAGAAACCCCACAACACAAGATACACGCTTTCCCTCAAACCACCACGAACAAACCGACAGACATCTTACGAATCGCGCTCCAAGAAGGTTGCTAAGCTACGCCGAAGCCGCTGGCCCGAACCCGGATAGACAAATCAACGACAACAACAATAACAGTAGAGAAAATATAAACGAAGTAATATCAATGCTTGAAAAAACATTCCAAGAGATTAGAACGATGATCCAGCAGCAAACACAACTACTAAATACAATGGTTAACTTACTAAATACAGTACTGACCAAAAACTCTGGAAAATGAATAAGTTCTATAAGATAATACTCTGGAATGCCAACGGACTGGTGCAAAGACGCCAGGAATTAACTACCTTCTTACATACAAATAAAATAGATATCATGTTAATCTCAGAAACCCACTTCACTAGTAAAAGCTACTTAAATATTCACGGATATATATTATACGACACGAAGCACCCGGGGGATACTGCACACGGCGGCACCGCGATATTAATAAAAAATACAATTAAACACTATGAAATTGAAAAATTTGAGCAAGAAAACATACAAGCCACGAACATAGTCGTCACCGATCTAAACAACAGACCGATCACCCTCTCAGCTGTATACTGTCCACCAAGGCACGCAATTAAGGCGGATATATTTATCGACTTTTTTAAAACCCTCGGACCTTGCTTTATAGCAGGAGGCGACTTTAATGCTAAACACCAGTGGTGGGGATCGAGAATCATCACCACCAGAGGCAGAGAACTTTTCAAAGCCATGGAGAGAAAAAAGTACAACCAACTGTCCACCTCAGAACCCACATACTGGCCCACAGATATAAATAAAATCCCAGATCTCTTAGATTTTTTCGTAACCAAGGGAATAGCAGATAATTTCACACACACAGAATCAATAACTGACTTATCCTCTGACCATTCTCCAGTTATGCTGACGCTGAGCACTGGTTTAATCAATAAACAAAATCAACCCTCTCTTTGCAACAAAAGAACAGACTGGGATTTATTCAGAGAAAAGGTCAATGAAAAAATTAACTTAAAATACCCCATGAGGAATGCAATAGAAATTGACGACGCAACGGAATATTTCACACGACTGATACAAGAAGCTGCCTGGGCAGCAACACCGGCAACAAATCCTAAAGACAACTGTATCAAATACCCAACACTCATCACGAACAAAATCACGGAAAAAAGACGGTGGAGAAGGAAATGGCAATTGAGCAGAAACCCGTGAGACAAAACGTCCTTGAACAGAATTACACGTGAGCTGACCCAACTCATTAAAGATTATAATAATGAGACACTCCAGTACAAACTACTAAACCTATCCAACACAAAAGACACAGACTATTCCTTATGGAAAGTTACCAAAAACATGAAACGACCACGACACCTAAATCCTCCTATCAAAAAAGATGCTGACAATTGGGCTAAAAGCGACACCGAGAAAGCCGAGGTCTTCGCCAAGCACCTTGCAGAGGTTTTCACCCCACTAGCCAGCCAAACAGACGATAACGACGACGAAATTTGCGACTTCTTGGACTCAGCTCTGCCACTATCCTTCCCCATTAAACCAATAACCCATCAGGAAACCCTACGAGTTATTCTGAAGGATACCAGTCCTAAAAAGGCCCCTGGCTACGATTTAATTACGGGAAAAATATTAAAAGAATTGCCACACAAAGGGCACGTCTATATAACGAACTTGCTCAACGGCATTATACGCACGGCACAAATCCCGAACCAATGGAAATTCGCGCAAATAATAATGATTCCAAAACCGGGTAAACCACCGAATGAAAAAACCTCGTATAGACCCATAAGCCTGTTGCCTATTCTGTCGAAGATCTTCGAGAAACTTCTACTTAAAAGAATGAACTCCGAAATCGATAAAAAAAAGCTCATCCCTGATCATCAATTTGGATTCAGGAACAACCACTCGACAGTTGAGCAAATTAACAGAGTATACAACGTTATAATCAACACCCTGGAGGACAAGAAATATTGCTCAGCAGTGTTTCTTGACATACAACAGGCGTTCGACAAAGTATGGCACACCGGTTTACTGTACAAAATCAAACTCCACCTGCCTCAATTCTATCTACTGCTAAAATCATACCTATCGGATAGAAAATTCGAGGTGCGATATGTACAAGACTACTCTGGCTCCTACCCAATCAAATCTGGCGTGCCTCAAGGGAGTGTATTAGGACCAGTCTTATATACAATCTACACCGCCGACCTGCCTATTGGCAGGAAAATTACAGCAGCAACTTACGCCGATGACACTGCTCTCTTGGTCACGCACAGAAATCCCGTAACAGCGTCGAAGAAACTCCAACGGGGCGTGAGCGAGGTGCACGAATGGATGAAAAAATGGAGGATAAAGGCGAGCGACTCCAAATCTGTCCACATCACGTTCACACTACGTAGAGGCAGCTGCCCGAGTGTCAAACTAAATAATCAAACTCTCCCTGTAGTAAACGATGTCAAATATCTCGGCATGCACCTAGACAGAAGACTCACGTGGAGTAAACACATCAAGACCAAGAGAAAGGAGCTGGACCTGAAGTTGAGAAAAATGCACTGGCTCATCGGACGTAACTCTCAACTATCTACCCATAATAAACTCAACATATACAAGGCCATATTGAAGCCAATATGGACGTACGGCATCCAGCTCTGGGGAACAGCCAGTAGTTCCAACTTAGAGATAATACAACGGTTTCAATCGAAAACGCTAAGAATGATAGCCAACGCACCGTGGTATGTTAAGAACGCGAGTCTACACGCGGATTTCAAAATAAACACTATCCAACAAGAAATAAAAAAATGGAGCGAAAATTATCAAACCCGGCTGGAAAACCACCCGAATCGATTGGCAACAAGCCTAATCGATCAAAACCTCCGAAGAAAGAGACTCCGAAGGCATAAACCAGGACACCTGCTCCGAAGATTCGATTAGGGAAGAAAAAAAAAAAAAAAAGAAAAAAAAAAAATCATGTGTATGGGTGTGTGCGTGCGTGCGTATGCGGGAGTGTGTGTACGTATGTGCATGTGTGTATGTGTGTATGCGCATATCTGCAATAATAATCACCATAATAGTCTAATCTTTAAAAATATAAAAAATATAAAAAAGTTAATAAAATAAATAAGCCCGACCAAATACAACCCGCAAGTAGTGGCGATCAATGGATCTCCATCTGATACTTGTTTTTTTTTTTTATACTGTAAAACACAAAACTAATTATTGTTAACATCGTTAACAGATTGTAGTTGTAAATAAAATTAAAAAAAAAAAAAAAAAAAAATTTCTAACATTATAGTGTACGTAATATACCAGTATATTTAGTTTCAAAATTTTTTTTTACAGTGAAATTAGCAATACATGATTTTTTTTTGGTCAAAATCGCGGTTTACCTTAAACTCAAATCTCACATAAAATGCACCTAAGGAGTAGACGCGATTACTGTCATATCCTAAATTTTCACGCGCTGTCTCAAAATCGTATTTCTTCACATTTTGGACTTTTTTAAGTACTCCAAAATTAAATCCGTGATTTTTCTAACGACAAGTGCTTCATTTACAAGAACTCGAAAAAAATCAATATAAAATTAAAATGCATCGATTATGCAATACATCGAACACATTGATTTTTATTCGATAGACACATCTCAGGATACAATTTTGCATAACAGTTATTCGATTATGAATCCGTGAGTACATTGTTTGGCCGACGGTGTTGGGAGGCTGATATTTCTCTGGTCTGAGGAACAACAAGGTCAAAATTCTCTTTGATCTTCGCCAGGGAAATACGAGGCTCAATTTGTTGCATTACAGTTTTTTACTCCTTAAAGTAGTAAGTAACTTCATCACTGTTTTCTCTGAAGCGGCAGGTACCCGACGGTCTCAGAGTCTCGTCGGCGTGCAACAATTTCCTTTCTACCCTGCTCGCCAGGTCAGGATTTTTCAGTAAAAATTTGAAGAACCACTGGTTTGGGAATCTGCAAGAAAATAAATTATATATATATACATATATGTATATATATACACACACATATGTTTACATGTTCAATGTGCAAGTGTATTTGAATACATATCTTTTTTTAATGTATGGGACATTCCTTGAAATTTCTTGAGATCCAGATCGAAATGTTATGGAAATTTGAATGCTTTGGATTTTTTTTGTCCTTTTTCCAAAATTTTTTTATTTTTTTTTACGTAAAAAAAACCTCATCAGAAAGATAGAGAAAAATCTCCGAAATGGAGTGTCACACATAAAAATTGTTCAATGATACTCCGTAAACAACCATATTTCTTTCTAATCTGTTCACTTTGTCCGGCGAGATTCGACAAAAAAAAATGAAAGGTTGCATCGGCCCTGTGAAGCTAAAGTATCCAATCTTCTGAACCATGAAACAATTACAAACCATTCTTTAATCTAATGAACAATCTGAGTACTTTTTTCAGCAAAATCAGTAATATAAAAAATGTCGGCTGGATCCAAGGTGTAAGGGGTTAGACCGAGGTGAAAATGATCGAAAAAGTTCCATGTATTAATGCGGCAAAACGTTGTAGAAAATCGGAATGTGTCGTTGGGAAATAATGAGACATCCAAGAACAATTCGTAAAACGCGTTTAAAATACGCAATATAACTAAATACGTAAAAAAACGCGCATATAAAATAAATGTAGAGTGATGTATTTCGGTAACAAACCGCTGAGAGTCGTCCTTAACGGGCAGAAGCATCGTCGACTGGCGTCCGTATGTATTTGACGATTCGATGTCGCTCGTGCGTTTGCCGAAGCCGATCGCTGAAGATAAATACTGCGGCTTGAAACCACGAATTTCTCGGGGTTTCGAGGGTGGTCTTGAGACAAGAGAGTAATCTCGACTGTTCGTGACACTTTCCGCAGCTAGGCCAAGTCCGACCATAGCTACGAGTATCATCACCCCGAAGCGCACAATAACCTAAAATTAATGTTGTCTAGTGAGTCGCTGCGATAGACATAACGAATAAAGGTTGACGCATCACAGCACTGGCGCGACTGAGGACAACGTGACTCTTTTGTCCATCTAATTCACTTTCTTGAAGGTTGAGGTCTCGAGAACAATTGGTGACAACAGCTAGTTAATATTTCGACGAATAAGCCAGTTACGGTGGAGAAAGCGACACATGTTTTGGGGCGCGGAGCCGACGGGCAGGTAATGGCAAGCGTCCTATGGCACAAAGCGTATCTAGACCTATTTTGTGATTCAATTGTGTTTTTGTGTATGCTCGGCTCCAGGTGTAAGCCGAAATACCAATTGAATTTCATTCATTGTGAGAATCGTTTTTTTTTTTTTATAGTGGCTTGCTATTCGTGCAACTACGCGTTACAGTGGATTTGGGTTTGCGAATAATTCATCAGAGAACTGTTCAACGATCCTGAAGTCGGTGGCAAACATATATCGATGGCGAAGCTTACAGAAATTGGTCATCTTTTGAAGCGATCATTTAAATAAAAATGGCGGAAGCAAAGTTGTACACCTAATAGGTGACGCCTGAAGGATAATTAGATTTAGAATATTTTTCCATCCACAATACTTTCGCCAATAAGCGTAAGCATAATGTTCGTACGGTGATGAAACGTCTTTGCAAAAAGTAGTAAAACGACTAGAAAACTCCCAAGTAATAGCCAGGTACATCGACCGGTTTTATACCTTCGTCCGCGACATTTTTCGTGCGAGAAACAGTGAGGCCGCTTCCCACCTAGCGGCAATGCGGCCAACTACAAACTAATAAAGAATTGTCTAGTACGAACTAAGAAACAACTGTCCTGTAAATTCAACACCCCACATGGGAATTTAATAAAAAATTCTGTAAAAAACATTGCGCGTTCGGGCTTATTTTTTCAAGGTGGATATTAACATTTTTACAAACGTCGAATCGTCCCTCTTAACATGACAATTTGTATCAATCCCCAAGCCGGACATTAAATTTACCAAACAGTTTATTGATTTTCAGCCGCACATCTCTCAATGATCCGAGGTAAACTCCGGTTTCGTGCACTTTCCGTCCGCAAATTCGATACACTCCTCTACAGAAAATTGACTAATATTCTCGATACCGATAGTAAAGAAAAAAATCTTACAAGAATCTGTATCATGATAACGACAGATATTCGAAGGAGAGTTTCCGCTCCGATAGCCGACGAAGCAGCGAGCCTCGTGCGGACACTACTGGACAAACTGTTTTGGGAGCGAACGCGTGTTTCGTGCGGCACACCTCGATTTAATTACGCGGAGCGTTTTACACTTAGTAACAACATTAGCACAAGAAGCAATATAACGGAAATTCCACACCCTCTTCACTCCAAGCTCTACACAATATACAACGCGAGAAACAATAAAAAAATATTTTTATAAATATACAGTAGGGGGCAATTGAAGTGGAACAAAGTATTTTTTCGCGATCTCGGCGACAATTTGACCGATTTCGAAAAACCAAAAATATACTTTCTTGCAAATTTAATAACTTTTCGAATGCGACAAGTCCTATCCCGATCGGTTGAGAATTGGGCGATTTAAAGGGGGTGTACCGAATCGATGCAAATCGGTGTTTCGCGGAAACGCCGTAATTTGCTATTCGCGGTTATCGAGCACCCTCAAAACCAGTAGCAATCGAAAGAGCATCTCTTGGCGTGCAGAAAACACACCAAGCCAGTCGCAATCGGATGACTCCAGGAGGAGATATGGGCCCCGGAAGTTAAAAGGGTTTTTGAGACTTTGCTCGCAAAGTTCTTGACGGATCCTTTTGAAATTTGTCATGGGGTCGTTTTTTAACATGCTTTCGAACCTCACTTAAGTACCGACACGAAAATTGCTCTCGAAGATGATTTTCCGGGCCTTGCGTGCGCGCGCCTTCTCGTTCATGCGAACTTTTATCATGAAAGGAAAAAAATTTCGAGATTGAGAGTGTGTTCACCTTAAAGAGGATGTTTCAACGATCAAAATGCGTCGCCGATCATTATCGGGAACACCTTACACGAAAAATGGGAAAGTTTTGAAAAATGAGGACGAAATCTTGAAATTTCGCGAACTTGGCTCTACGCGTTCCACGGAGCGATTCAACTGTTTATTCCAGGGCCGAATCGGGTGGAGCCGGTAGTGGCGAAAAATCCTCTCTACACGAGATCTCAGTATTATCGCAGTATTGACAATCGTCAACGATACACAATTTATCGTTAACAATAATGTTTATAAACATTTGTTGATTATTGTTTATTGCCAAAAAAAATTATTACAACATGAGAACAACGAAAAAAAAAATTGTAGAAAAAATCTTTGCACTAGCCAATAGCTCGAATAAGCAATTGTTGTTCACGATGAATGCCTCAACAATTTCTTTACAGAAAAAATGCTCTCCTGTGTCGTGCATCTCGTGAAAAAAACGAGTTAGACGAATCGAGCGTATCGGATTATCCGAATTTTTTTTCTCTTTGCAATCCTACCGTTTTCACTAAATTCGAGCATTCTCTAACAATCGGAAATTTATTGTTAACAATAATGTTCATCAAAATCTGTTTTTCAGTTTTAATGCAAAAAAAAATTATTACAACATGAGAACGAAAAAAAAATTGTAAACAATTTCTAATTAGTTAATCGGACGACTGGCGAGTGCAACGATTTTGTTTACAATTTTTTTTTTCGTTATCATGTTGTAATAATTTTTTTTTGCATTAAAACTGACAAACAAATTTTGATGAACATTATTGTTAACAATAAATTTTCGATTGTTAGAGAATGCTCGAATTTAGTGAAAACGGTAGGATTGCAAAGAGAAAAAAAATTCGGATAATCCGATACACTCGATTCGTCTAACTCGTTTTTTTCACGAGATGCACGACACAGGAGAGCATTTTTTCTGTAAAGAAATTGTTGAGGCATTCATCGTGAACAACAATTGCTTATTCGAGCTATTGGCTAGTGCAAAGATTTTTTCTACAATTTTTTTTTTCGTTGTTCTCATGTTGTAATAATTTTTTTTGGCAATAAACAATAATCAACAAATGTTTATAAACATTATTGTTAACGATAAATTGTGTATCGTTGACGATTGTCAATACTGCGATAATACTGAGATCTCGTGGAGAGAGGATTTTTCGCCACTACCGGCTCCACCCGATTCGGCCCTGGAATAAACAGTTGAATCGCTCCGTGGAACGCGTAGAGCCAAGTTCGCGAAATTTCAAGATTTCGTCCTCATTTTTCAAAACTTTCCCATTTTTCGTGTAAGGTGTTCCCGATAATGATCGGCGACGCATTTTGATCGTTGAAACATCCTCTTTAAGGTGAACACACTCTCAATCTCGAAATTTTTTTCCTTTCATGATAAAAGTTCGCATGAACGAGAAGGCGCGCGCACGCAAGGCCCGGAAAATCATCTTCGAGAGCAATTTTCGTGTCGGTACTTAAGTGAGGTTCGAGAGCATGTTAAAAAACGACCCCATGACAAATTTCAAAAGGATCCGTCAAGAACTTTGCGAGCAAAGTCTCAAAAACCCTTTTGACTTCCGGGGCCCATATCTCCTCCTGGAGTCATCCGATTGGGACTGGCTTGGTGTGTTTTCTGCACGCCAAGAGATGCTCTTTCGATTGCTACTGGTTTTGAGGGTGCTCGATAACCGCGAATAGCAAATTTCGGCGTTTCCGCGAAACACCGATTTGCATCGATTCGGTACACCCCCTTTAAATCGCCCAATTCTCAACCGATCGGGATGGGACTGGTCGCATTCGAAAAGTTATTAAATTTGCAAGAAAGTATATTTTTGGTTTTTCGAAATCGGTCAAATTGTCGCAGAGATCGCGAAAAAACACTTTGTTCCACTTCAATTGCCCCCTACTGTAATTGAATCACACTCGGTTTTACTCACCCGGATACAATGAGAGTTCCTTCGACACGTCTTCATAGTTGATTTTAATCGTTATCGCACAAAAAAGATGCAGCAGACGTAAGAACAGAATACTGAAGAAAAAGTTTGTACCGAATTAAAAAGAAAAAAGATGGTCTAGAAGAAGAAAATCGACTGAGGAAGAAGATCGGTCCAGTCCAAAGGAGCCTGATGATGCTTTATAGTCTTCCAGGTAAGTGTGATAGTTTTAGCTTGCCGAATCTGAAGTTGTCAACTGAGTAGGCGATGCAATCGGCGTCCCTTTTTGTACGTGAGAGCCCACTGCCGCCGTTGCGCATTTGCCGCCGCGAAGCCGCCGTGTCGATGCGTACGAAATTTCACTACAAGAATATACATACACATATAGGTGAACTACCACGTAGCGCGAAGTACATACCCCCATAGCACCGACAACTCCGGGTCCCTTAATGCCCGTTCTGTATAGTCGAAGCGAGTAAGCGAGCATGCGAACAGCAGTCGACGCGGCACTCGCGGCACTCCGCTTACTCTACCGTGAAACCTTCCCGTACGCGACACACTACTTATCGCTAATTGAAAGTGACCGTGCCAGTGTAGTCGGGGCGGTTCGGATGCGCCTCTGGCACTTGGGAGAACCCCGAACGCACGCTACTTCGACCTGTGTATCCTACGCGAAAATACTTGCTATAACTCGACTACCAGTTGCTCAACCCTCGTAACAACTATCTGACATTATCGTTTGCTATTTAAATGAAACCCGACGATTGCGATTCAAGTAGGCGTGACATGTGTCGCGTTTTTTTTTGTTTAATCTGTCGCCACACAGGGCATTAACGAAATGTCGCTCGAAAACAAACGAAAAATTATAATTACGGTAATGATACAAATATAACACTTTTCGGCTAAATTTCGAAGTAACGTTTTTCGTAACGATATATATGAGATTAATTTTGTATTAATTATTTTGTCATCTTCTTGTACTGATCGAGGACGATGACGGGAATGTTCTCGAGTATGACGGATTTCGATAGGCCCGAGTATTTTATTAGCAGCTGAAGATAGTGCAGTCCCGTTATTCCTTCGAATTCCCACTCGCTGCTGATTTTTCCGCTGGAATAATAAAACGTAAAATTGTTAATCGATTTTACTATTGCGGCTCGAAGCTTTAGTATGTGTCGTATATTTTGAATACCTGTCAGCAGCGACGAAGGACAATATGTATTTAGAAAGATAAGCTATGTAGCTGTTGAAAACGGACGTAGAAAATTGGCGCAGCACTGTTTGGATTCCGATGGTAAAAATTACCGCATCGACGGGATCTTGTGTCTTTTTGCTCAACAGACTAGCTACAATGATATAACATATTTTCCATTATTTTTGTTGGAGTCGGCCAAAATATCAGAGGATCCACTATGTATATAAATACGTGGAACTCTACCACTCACAATTCTACTAATTTTGATATTGGGACTTTAACAAAATCTCTACTGGACAGTAAAAAAATTTACTGGAATACAAGACGGTACCCTTATATTCCAGTAGAGTTTTATTTTGATTCTGGTAAAGTTTCGTTACTTTCTGATAGATTTTGGTAGAGGTGTGAGTGGCAGAGATGTAAATGTGCCAGATGTGTATAACTGCATACATCATATGCATATATGCTCGAACATATGTATACATTCCTAGGTATCCAGTCTTAGAATCCGAACCAAGCAGGTATTTAGGACAGCTGGTTCCGGTTGAAGGTTTTGTAAATGATAAAGGTCGGAAATAATATTTTTTTTACATCTGGAGCGGGGTTTCGTAAAGAAAACTAAGCTGGGAATAAAGTTTTGTAAAATTTTGCTGGGAATAATGTTTTGGAAAATTATTCAGTTTTTTATCCCAATTTTCAAAATTCCGCGACTAGGAGATCCGGTCTTTTCAAAGCCTGACTATTCTCTCTTTCCAGCGCTGTTGTGTTAATAGTAATGTCCAACAATGCTTTACACTTTCATCGTGATCAAATGCACTCATTGTTGAACTAGAAATATGTCATATGGTTTATACATTTCATTTGTAGATACATACGGTTTGAAAATCTTAGTATTTGAACGGAAGTCACTTTATAAAATGTCAATCCCAAGTGAAATACGGAATTTTCGGTATGTATGTTTCTTATTTAGATAGGATGTGACGTCTACTCGGTATTACGTTGCCTTCGGTTGAAAAATGCGATTTACAAACGGGAAGTGCGAAAGATACTTTTTCAACTTTGGTTTGCGTGAAATGGAAGAATCCTGAAACATTTCAGGTCCACGTACTTCGTTGTATTTCGTCACGCCGAATACGAATTCGGTGTAAAGTGCGTGTTGCTCATTGCTGATGAAATGATTTTGTTCTTTTTTTTTTGGTTTACAGCGCAGACGAAAGCCTTTGCAAATACTTTCCGGTTTCGACCTCGAGACAATTGCAGTCATGCAGTTACGAAAATGCATTTTGGCATGTTCGCTTTTTTTTTTCTCAACGGACATATTTGTATAGGCAGCGAAATATCGTCAGACGTATTGAAAGAAGGCGCACGACCCGCGGTAATAATAATCGAAATCTGTGCAAAGAAATCTTATTTCCCTTCTCGGATCGTGTATATAGTAGTTCACCGAGAACCGTTCCATCTCGCGCCGATCCGTCGCGAAATTGAATCGAACGCTCAAGTAGTTTTATGCTAATCAGAATAGATCCAGGAATAGAGTACATAGAAACGGAAGGCTTTCGAGAAAACCATATCCCAACCCACGCTTTTAATGTTATTAGTCTGGCTCCGAATATGCGACAGCCGAGTCATTGCATGAAGTGAAAAACCTTCGTGCAGTGCGGGCGGAAAATCAATTTTGTTATGGAAATGCGATTAAATCGATAAATGGGTTGCACAACGAAATATTAAAAAAAAATTGTTTACATACCGGTGTTTTTGCAGTAGTGCATTTTGTGAAGACACGACACGGTGAATAGAAAAAGAACCAGTACGATCTCGTTGATATTCGATGGTTTGACGTACGCCTTGTTTAATGGATCGCTGATACCCGCCCAGTCGAGCCTCACGCTTAGTTCCCTTAGAAGGTCCGTCTCATCCCGGCTCATCGGCACCTCCGTAGGTTTTTTTCTTAGTTCTGAGAGTACCGCACTGTTGATCAATAACGTTTACGGTTAAAAAAAATTCTGTGATGCACATGGTTAAAATAATGCAAATAATTTTACGACGCACATACACGTTTAATGTTCGCAGGGCAGCTTCCATGTGTTTCGCCTCGAATTTGCAGACGGTATTCAATTCGTACGCGATTTGGTTTCTCAGCAATTGAAAGTGACCAATTTTCATCACGAAATCGAACATTGACGGCCAGATTTTTTGGCCCTGATTGGATACCGCGGAGTAAAGTTTGCCTGGATTATTCGTGAAACACAATTTGTAATCTCGACTTTGCAGTACAGATCTGCATTCGTCCAGCATGGTCATCCAACTCTTGTCGCGAACACCCTTTTCGATGTAACCGATTACATCGTTCAGCTCGACTGATATGTAGTAGGATATTAATTTGTCCAGACCGGCCAGACCTGGCGTTCCCATTGCCTTTAGCATCAACGAAAACACTTTGTGATTCAATACTTCGCTCTGTGTTTTGAGGTCGTACCAAGATAACGAATGCTCTATGTAAATGGTCGTTCTGAAAAAGAGTTTCATTCGTCGATCTTTTTTCTAATAGTATTGTTTTATTCTCTTTGAAAGCACCGACCTCGGGTCTGTGACGCGGATGAGTTCCCGTGCAAGACGACCCATGAACGTCCCTGAATTCGTCTCGGCGGGTATCGCGTTGTCAATTTTATCTTCGTAAATAGAAAATTTCCAAGACTTTCCCGGTATCCAAGTCAACTCTCTGCACTCGACTTCCAAAGCCGTATTTATTATGTACGTGATCTAACGGAATGAAAGAAATAAGAGAAACTGGAAAAGATTTATTAAAACGATTAGACCTTAATTCTGCTTACCTCTTCGTGCCATATCTTCAAGCTATTGATATTTATGTAATCCTGAATGTACTGAAAGGATTTACGATATCCGTCCATCACTGTGGCTAGTGTGGTCAACTTCGATTCTAAAGAAATCTATTTGAAAGAAAAAAATCACATGCATGTTTAACGAATATTCCGTCTTGGCACTCGTTTCGTATTATTTTTCCGTTATTAAATTATCGAAAAAATAATTATGTTTACTACATTATTTTCTTAAGCTCGATCCTTTTCTCTATCGAGCTATTTCATTACTATGATTCTATCAAATTGCTACAGGACGTGGATAAGAAATTTCTGCATATTATCTTCCGCTCATAATCAGGCTTGAGCGTTGATTTTTATCTCGAATCTTAGTATTTAATCTTTTAGAGTTTTTTAGTGTCTCGCGCGTGGTGAATGCTGAGACATAATAACAAAAGTCATCGCTTCTTCGACCCAGTTGCTTTGGAGATAAATTAGGAAATTACAAAAATAAAGTATAATTTACTTTTGATTTAGGATCGAAAGCGAGTCCATCGTGCAACGTGAGCGTAACTTTTTTGACGAGCTCTTGTCGTATGCCGTCCTCTAATAATCGGTGAGAATCCACCCTTAATACCCCGAGAGAAACGCTTCTCAAAGACAGAACTCCTTTTGTGAACACCGAGACTTCATACGTAAGCTTGGCCATCTATTGAGACAATAGTCAAATTTATGTAACATCGTCGACAAATGCACAAATATATCCCACCAAAGTATTTATTACCCGCAATCGCTCGTCCAGTTGCGCGTAGTCCTTCAGCTTGTCTTTGTGCAGATTCGTCGGTATCTCTTTAAATACATTCGTTTCAAGATGAACAATTTGTGCGAGAAGACCGAAGACAGTTTCGGGAATTATTTGCAGCACGCGGCGTGCGTAACTTTCGAGACCCCTTGAATAATATTGTGATACGGATGATAGATCGTTGCTGCGGGCCTGATTGACTCTCAGCAAAGGAGTTTCTAGAGCCGAGGCCATCTGCAATGAAGGCGTTACGGACGTTCAAGCTTATTTCGTCCAAATTACTTATCTGAGTAAAACGGACCTTCAGGAAAAGTGCTTTCAATTTAATAACGGTTGGTGGATTATCTTTTATCCGTGACTGTATTATACCGACGAAAGATTCCATTATGTTCCAGACGTAGCAACAATCGGTCACGATATTCAAAGCGATCATCGTGTCTTCTGTTATGCTTCCAGTTCGCAACATATTGTGCAGAATCTCCCGTGTGTCCGTCAGGTAACTCGATATTTGCAAGTTATTTTCCAGCTGATGATAATCTGCAATTTATCGGTCGGAAAGACGCAAAAATCACGGAAACTCTAAACTAGATTTCATCTTCAAAATTATTATGGTGCACGGGCCGG
Source organism: Listrodromus nycthemerus (assembly GCA_963978505.1). Taxonomy (NCBI): domain Eukaryota; kingdom Metazoa; phylum Arthropoda; class Insecta; order Hymenoptera; family Ichneumonidae; genus Listrodromus; species Listrodromus nycthemerus. The sequence continues at coordinate 21,653,751 of OZ021680.1, read as the reverse complement.
CACAACGCGCTGTCACTAATTATACCTTGAACTTCTTCTAGCGCTTGTACGAGTGCCGCAATTATTCTGGCGTCCTCTTGCTGCAGCGTACTGACGTGAACGCTTGTCTCTTTGAACCACGTTTTGAGACGCTCGTTCGTCTCGACACCGTCGAGAAACTTATCGCCGCTGAATACCTCGGCGAGGTGGGACAAACGTTGGACGCAAGTATCTTTGTTCTCGATCCACTTCGATTCTTTGTCGTTTAGTAACTAAAAGTTTCAACATTAAGCAATTACCCCGGAACTGCAATAGCATTAAGTCACGGTCATGGTTTGTAGGTGAATTTCGCCGGCTTGCATATTTTTTCGAGGATTCTCTATTGCGGCTTCCGCTAGGCTGAGGAGGGAAGGAGGTGTGGGCGTAGCTATTTCTTTATACAGTCGTAGTTGTAATACAATTAAAAAAATATCTTACCTGTTTATACATACTTTTCAGATCGTGCTCGATCTGCGCTGTGCTGAGCAACAAACGAAGGCAATCGTCAGCCGTGTATTTACTCTCGTTAATCACTTGTTGCCGGAGGGTGCGCGATCGTTTCGACTCTTCGGTCAGAATCGTCATCGTTGCGGTATGCAATAAAATCCAGTGTAACGATACATTGCATTCCCTTATCAGTTTCACTATCGACTGTATCTCGTGCTCGTTCAATGTCACCGCTAATTGTAATTTTTCAGTCTCGGCTATTTGTTTCTGCGAAGCAATCAGGCTTTAAACGCAAATTTACAATTAGTTTTTTCGTGAATGTCGCATCGTCGTGAAATTACTGACTTTAATTCTTTGGCCGTAAGTTTGAGCAATTCGCTTTACGTTCGAATTCTCCAGTGTATTATTGAGGGCGATTCTCGCGGCTTTGTAAGGAAGCCACCAGTCTTGCAGGTTTATCAATATCCCCATGTAAATGCTGATTATCCAATTGTCGGGAAAAAATCTATCGACGATTTCGCGCATTATAGACGCTTGGGCATGGAGGACGGCCGGCTGAAACGACAAAATTATAACGAGCATAGCTGCCTGATTTGCCGAGGCTATGCTTCGGTGTTCCGGATGCGGAAATGCTAGACTCTGATTGTACAATTCGTCCGATCTAAGTCTGCCAATTACGAGCTCGATCAGCGAAGCCCTCAGTGGAATTCTCCTGAAATTAAATAGTACATAATGAATTATGAATAAAAAAATATCGTCTATCGAGGAATTATCGTGCAGATGAGCAACGCGACTATAAAACACTACCTGAAATATTCTTCGGGATAATTGGCGGGCCGCTTTGTCGACGACTTTGAGAGTCCGGTCGAACGAAGAAGCCGGCAAACATCCTCGACCCGCGTCAGTGACGAACGTTGAGCGTTGTATCTGTAATACGACACGAGAAGGCGTTCGCGGATTTGGCCCTCGAACTGGTGGTCGACGACGAGAAGCATTACTCCATACAAATACACAGCCTCGCACTGAAAATTCAAACTTATAGAATATTCAAATTTTATAGAAATTTTTTTAACAAACGAATTCGTATGAAAGCAGATTTTTCAATTTTCTGATCAAGAAGTTATTCATTCGTCTATTGATTTCCGAGCTTAGCAATTCGTAAGATCGTTAAGTTGTTTGTTAGGTGCATTCTATATTGACGTATGACAAGTATAGAATGTTTCAGTGATAAAATTTACGGTTTTGATATTATGAGATGTAACTATAATTTTTGTTAGAACAAATTTGCATGGTTTGCGCATAGTTTTCTCCATGAGGAACCCAAAATCTACAAATGAGCTTTGTCATGGAGAAGCTATAAATGCAATTGTAATAAGTTAAGAGGCCATGTGGAAATTACTTTATGACTTCTTATATATACAAATTTAAATATAGTCATATATAATAAAAACAATAACTGTAGTATAGAGATTTAAATCATACCAAAAGCTGCTTTCCTTCTTCATTGATCATTACAGTCTCAACGGACTGTTGAATATAAAATCCATCGTCCAACTCATCCACGTAGGCATTAAGTTCCGTCACGTATCGATGAATACTCTCAAAAGCTAGATAAAATTGTGTCAGCACATCTGCATAATTTTCCCTAAGACTTTCACTGATGTCTTGCAGCCTCTGAAATGTCAATAAGTAATGATTTAATTGAATCACGTAAATAAATCAACTACTTGTTTATAAATGACTTTGCCTCATCATTCTCAATTTTTTGTTCGTAACTGTCCGCAGCAGTGAAGTAGGCAAAATCTAATATAATCGCCCCATACTTTTGTATATGACTCTTTGAATCCAATCTGCAAAAAAAATTTTTAAATGCATAAAAATGGCAGTTAATAAATTTTAAGTAATAGTTTTTTTGGAATCGAAATGAAAAAATTAGTTATTTGTAAATCGTTTCAGTCGGTAATCGCGGGGTTGCGTTAAAAACAAGTTCGTCGAGCTATCGCTAAGTTCTAACCTAAATACAGGAGGCACATATTCTTTCAGTCGCATAAGTTCCGCTATAATTGCATTTCCCCGTGAAACTAGCTTCAGCAGATTCTGGCCGCAGGTGTTGTTGTTTGCCAAAAAATCTCCCATCGTTAGACTATTATCATCGTACGTTGTACATTTGATTGTAAAACAATAGGTAAACAACTTCGATGCGAGACAACCGCGCAACTGTCAAAGCGGAGATTCCGCACGGGGTAACGTAAAGGCGAACGAAAACGAAGGCGCTATTATGACCAACCTCGACCAACGCAAAGTTTCTAGCACACTATGCTCTCAAATCGTTTCCGTAAGCAGTATATGTGCTTATATGCAATTTTCGTCTAACTTTCTAGGAGCCAAAAACACATTCGAGTCAAAAAGTGAAACAGAGTATGTATGTTGACAATAAGGCATCAATTCCTACGGATAAAGTTCTATATTCAAAACCTAGTAACCCCCAACGACTGAATAGTACAACAATCTTTAAACTCCCGCCAAGTAGCCAGCTTGAGTCCAAAGGGATTTCAAGTGATTCACAACCAAAGAATGGGTGTTTTGTCAACGTTCGAAAGTACGAGAGGTCGGCATCGCAGATATCTGCTCATTGCAAAGGTACAGTTTTAGCCTGGATTATGCCGCTAAGTGTAAACAGTGCAACGATATTATTGCGACTGAACCGTGTGGCTTGCGACACGTGACATTGAAGTGTGTGGGACGGCAATGTAATTGGTCGAAGTATGTTTCAATGTATGTGTTCGAGCACCGAGTCAATACAGAGCAATCCTTGAAAGCCAGGCGGCCAGTTTGTGCAGAAGAAGAATCTCATAAGGTCCTTCTAAGACGCAACGCCGATAGAGCAGTTTTCTTGGAAATTGCTCTAACATCTGTTCATGTTCGTTACGGACAATTAAAATCGTCTGCACAATCTTGTAATTCGACGAACACAGAAGCACTCGATTCTGGGCATGGAGGAGTTGGGGGTAGAAAATGTTGAGCTGTTGAAGAAGTTCAAAGATGAAAAGATCAGTGAGGGAATGAAACCTACACTCGTATTCAACGGTGGGCTATGGCAGAACAATCATCAGTATGGGATGATAAGAAATTTTCTGGTCGATATGTTCCAAAGGGACGTTGGACAAAATGAACGACTGCAAGGATTACAGCACGTTCTGAGTTTCACAGCACTGGAAAATAAGATTTTGTTCAGCAGCTACAGGTACAACTAATCATACTGAAAAATCAACAAATTTTCTCCCTGCATCAGCATTGTTGGACTAATAATCATAAATGATATTGTTATTTCTTAATATACATGTTATATACAATAATTTAATGATAACATTGGTTATATAAAATTATAAATTTTAACTTGTCAGGGTGGTGAAATTGGGAACGAGGATGCCCACAATCCAATTGAACGAAATTGGACCCAAGATCGACCTTAACGTGAGATTAACGCAACGGGTTACGCGGGAAAACCCACAGGAAACCCCGCCGGTAAACCCGCCGGTAAGCCCGCAGGGAACCTTACCGGTAAGCCCGCAGCGCTACCCTGCAGGTTTAATAGGTGCCATATTGGGTTCCTTATTTGGTGCTATATTCGGTGCTTTATTTGGTGCTTACTTCGGTCCCTTACCCATTATTTTAACTTGCGTCTTATGGGGTGTCTTATTCTTTTCTTGCCTCGGTGCTCTGGTCAGTGCTTTATTCGATGCTTTGTTCAATTGTTTATAAAATCAGGATTTTTGTTTGTAATTTTGCCCTGAACTACGCTCGACATTTCGCACGGATTTCGCTCAAAATTCGGCTCTTAATTTCGCTTCAAACTTCCCGAAAATGAACCTGCAGGTTTTTCCTGCGAGTTTTCCGCGGTTTCCCTCGCCGCTCTGTTCAAAGCGATGTGATAATCTTCTTCAATGCTCACCGTCCAATCAGCAAGGAAAACTGTAATTTTTATATCACGCACTTATATGAGCAGAAGATACATCTTCTCGTGGAAACCGATTGGACAAAATGCGGCGTTGAAAAAAATATCTCGTAACAGGTTTTGCTACAACTTGATATATGTCTTCTATTAGTCTTTAACATTAACGCCTTGTTGCTGTGGATTAGTTTTTGTAAAATTCACACCGTTTTACCTCCTGCCACTCGATATACTGAAAAGATTAGGGGTGGAATCTCCGTCACTTCCTGTGACAATGTTACAAAAAGCCTACGCTAACGCTATAATGACCTTACGCTGATACCAGCGCCAATACAATGTGACTAGCAGACAAACCAAAATAAAGAAATATTTTACACAAAAAATAGAATTTACTACTCGTAGTAAAATCAAGAAAATAAATAATCTACGTACAATAGTCCAGACAGAATTTCAATGACAACACTGACATTTATTTTTGATTAACCCTCCACCTACCGGTGCCTCCCTGAGTGAGATACCGGAATTTGCTAAAACGCAGCCCTCGATCGATTCGAGAAATAAGTATTATAAATACTTATTTCTCTAAATCTGCACGTGTACTTTCATTAGTTCATGTACCTGGCGTCTTCAAATCCTTGAAAAAAAAAAAAAAAAAATCGCGAATCGAACCTACGATTGCGCAACACGAAATTCGTGATGAAAACAGACGAATGAAGTTGCCCCTACAAGGCGCCAATTCTCACCTAGTAGGAGGAACCTATCGATGGAACGACCGCAGAGACTCCCCGCGGCCGTAAGCATAGCTGAAAGTTTTGCTTCAAGCGGGCCTTAAGGAGTACGCTTCTATGGAGATCCATATTCATTGGTTTAACAACCGTAGGAAGAACGAAAGCCGTAAACACTTATTTTTATTGTAAGTACTTGGTTGCTTAGCTTGCTAAAATCTGACTGTGCCATATTTTAGTCCGTTTTATTTACCTCGATTTTGAAATCTCATTTCCCACCCGGAAGTAACATTATGTAGGTCAGCCCTTCCGGTGTGGAGACATTCATCAGAAGTGAAGGCATTTAATGGGAAACCCCGTTCGTAGTTAGAATAATCCCATATCCCGATAAGAAGTGATCTCAAAAAGCACGTTTCTCATCAAGGTTTTTAGTTTGAAACATTCAGTTGTTTTCTTATCCCCAAAAAATTGAGACGGTCGAGCATTTGGTGGTGACTATTCGTTTTTATTTAAATCGATTTTTTTTGTTATGAGAACACAGTAAAAATTAAGCGAACATTTCTTTGCACCCAGTTCGATAGCCAGGGGGTTTCAAAGTACCAAGTTCGATAAGATATTTATTTGGAAGATGCATTCTGGATTGATAGCATAATCCGAACGTAACTGAAGGGCGGGGGGGATTTATTAAAACATAAATGTAGAAACGAAATACAGTAACGGCATTCAATGTAACGTGCCCACTCGTCTTTTGGATTTTACCTCTATGATGTAATACAAAGCTGTCCTGTATGCAAAATACAGATTCAGACTCTCGAGTAAAGTGTTGCGTCAAGATTGACAAAAAAATATTGGACTTCCTAAAAGAAGCGCAACTTGTAAAAAAAATATATATAACATATTTTACAAGATAAAAAAAAGTAGATGAACATTAAGTCAACGAGTTTCGGAGACTTCGATGGTTGAATTCCGTATACTCGATATGAGCCAAACTGTTGCTAGACATGAAAAGTTAAAGAGCTAGTTATTAAGCTGTGGGACAGTAGTAAAAATCGTAGAGGTACAATTCGTCCGTTTCATTTGTTTAGTTCTTTTCTTTAAACCGGTTTTATTGAAAGGAGCAAAGATATTTCAGCGTTGAACTCGCCGCGGGACGAAAGGATGTCCGCACGGCCTACTCTTCTATAGTTTCATTTATTTTTTTTGTCTCCTTCATCTTCATTGATGTACACTCAAATATATGTTCTGTCCTGCGTTTTATTCTTGTAGTATGTGTTTATCTGATTCGTGAGTGTCGCGTGTGTTTAATCTTTGATAATGCGTGGCGTGTACGAGTTCTCATATTTTTTTTTGTTTTTTTTTTTCGTATTTTTTTTATAATAAAATTATTTTTCTAATCTTTGTCGATCAGCTGTTGTTGCCCTGTGAAAACTGCCTTCTGTCACAACACAATAATACTTGCGTGGTGGGGTTCGGTTGACATCCACTGAATTCGGCCAATCACTTACACCAGCAATTTTTACCTCTTTCTTTCTTTTTCTTTTTTTTTTCTTTAATCTTGCTTTCGAGTTTTTCTTTTTTTTTTTATTAACATTTTATTTTTTCATGCTATTCACTTCTCGTCATTTATGTCGTCGACGCTAATAGTAGTTCGTGGATTAGCAGAATGTTAAGATTCTGCGACCGTTTCCTGTTTCACCTGTTTTTCATCGGTCTTTATAAAACGCGACACACCGACGGTAGAAAATACACTCTCGAGACGAAAGCTCGAAAACGACTCCGGACAGCTGGAGTTTATTACTGTTTGTTGCAAATACAATTTTTTGCCTTCAACGATTCGTCTATGACGTCGACAGTGTCACGAACGAATCGAATCTATCGATCGATGCATTACAAAAATTAAACTTAAATCGAGTCTACGCGGCAACGACTAAATTCCAATACTCGAACGTATGCGTGACTCCAAAACATTTTTCTAACGAAGAGCGATAACACACATTTTTGCTCCGTCGTTTCGAAGATCGTTTCGAGCCTTCGTCTCCGAATCGCATTCATAAACGTAATCCCGATGCCAACGCGACGTTATCGTGACTCGAATTCAGCTCAATGATCTTCTCGTTGCATTATGAATTATTGTTGCGCCTGTTGGGGTTTGCCGCGCGGAGCGTAGCCGCCACCGCGATTTCCACCTCTCTGACCGCCGCGAAATTGGCCTCCGCGGCTGCCTCGGTCCATGCCGCCGCGTTCGCCTCTGGGACCGCCGCGCGGTCCGCCGGTGCCTCCGCTACCACGGCGCTTGAAGCCTCCGTTGTAGCCCGCGCTCCCGTCGTTGTTGTAACTGCGTTGTTGGTAGCCGTTTTGGTAATTGCTATTGTCGTTGCGATAATATGTTCCTAGACGAGAAAAATCAATAGTGGTTATGAAGACAATCTTTTTTTTCCTTTTCTTTGCTTTCACATAAAGGGAGCTGATTTTGTAGTGGAAAATATGGAGTTATCGACCTTAACTTGGGCATAGGAATAGGCCAACACTTCACGATGTTCCGTACTAAATTCGGAGAAAAAACCGATCTAACCGTTTAAATTTGATGATGCATTTCGAAAATGTTGCATTTTTTTTAAGATCCATTTTTTCCGCCTGACACGAGTTTCTGAGTGAAACATTGCGCAAAGTGTAAAATGAATAAAAATGTTCTGATTGAAAAATTGCCTTCAAGAAAAGAATTTCGCGATTTGCTTTTTCCTTGCACTACTGAAAAAAATCATAATTACCTTGTCCGCTGCCTCCGCGTCCGTTCTGCTGGTATCCGCCACCTCCCCTGCCTCTGCTGTTGTAGCCGTTCGAGTTTCCGCGTCTACCACCACGATCCCTGTAACCGCCGCGTGGCTCACCCCAGCCCTGCAGTGATCGCTGCGGCTGTTGCTGAGATATTTGTCCCGACAATTCCTGATCGACCGACTTGCCCCACTCCATCGCCGCCTGTTCTCCCATCTGAACCCAATCGAACGTCTCGTTCCCGTCGACTTCGACGCTCACAACTCCCTCTTGGCTGTGTTCGGCCTTATCCTACGGGAATTCACACACGTGTTGTTAATAAGTAATCGCTCTCAATCAATCGTATCAGTCAATCCCAACATTTTTAACCACGTTCGATTTCGACTCACCTCCATCGGCGTATCTTGCTGATGTGCGCTCGAATCGTAAGTCTGCTGTTGCAACTGTTGAGGGTTCGGTGCCGGTTGTGAAAATCCAGCCGGATGTTGAGGACTGTACGGCAAGGTTTGCTGCTGATGAGACGGCGGCATCGGTATGGGAGGCGGTGGGTTCGGATTCGGAAATCCGGGAATGTGAGACATGTCCTGGGGCGGCGGTGGATGCTGGTACATTACCTGGACCGGTGTACCGGCGAAGCTCTGATTCGTGTAAGTCTGCGAAGGTATCGGTGCGTTTACCGTTGGAGGAATGTGTGAAACTGTCGGTGCGCTCTGGCCTGTTGGGTCCGGCGAATCGAGCTCGGACTCTTGTAGGAAAAAGAAGTTTGGTGTGCCGATTACATCGTTTATCCGAGGTGCTTGCGGCTGCTGTTGCGGAGGCTGCTGCTGCGGTTGCGGTGGCTGTTGCGATTGCTGCTGCGGCGGCGGACCCGGCTGCTGATGCTGCTGAGAGTGTGGCACGTAACCAGCGGCGTTGACATAGTACGAAGTGTCCACGGATGGTGCTTGAAGCGGCGGAATGGCTTGCGCTACGACGGGTATTGGGCCGGTTATCGACGCCGGTCCCGACACGACTGGAATCTGAGCGACCGGAACTGGAAAATTCGGCGCCGGCACCATTGACTCTGGGGGTGGAATGTGCACTTCACCGGCACTATACTCTTCCGCCGTTTGCTCCGGCTCCTGAGCACTCGAGATTCTGGCTTCCGAAGGCGCTTCTGCGGCCTGTGGATGATTTTAAAAAATCGATTGCCGTCTATTCTTACACGGTTCTAATTAAATTTTTTTTTTAAATTACCTCCTGGCCGGCAGCTTCAACCTCGCGAACCTGATCGAAGTATCCACACTCATTGATCGTCGCTATTGTCTGATTGATTTTTACATAAGTTGTCCCGACGATCTCCTTCTGCTTTCCCTCGATTAACAGGACGAAGTGCTCCGCGGCTTTATGAATGTGCTGCGCGACCGATGGCTCTCCAATTTCCGTCTGCCTCTTCGGCGTAACCTCGGAGTAGATATCGTCAAGGCTCTTCAGTTCCTCCTCTGTCAACTTCACCGCGCCGTTTGTGCCATTCCGAAAATCATTCCGCACTGTTTCGCTTCCCAAGTTTAGCAGAGTATCTTGAATTAGGAGAACTTCGCGAACCTGGTACAATATAGATTCACATTAAGAGGTCATTGAATGGATTTGTTTGGTTTCAATGTTTTTCTTTTTTTTATCCAAAAACATTGATACACAGAGTCGACAAGATGAAGTTATCAATCGAAGAAGAATCAAAAGCCAAATATTCCAATAGGTAGTAAGTCATTTTTATTTGTTCGAAGCATTAATTAGTGACTTAAAAAAAATCTACGCTTCTTAATTCTTTGTTTTTTGTCTAAAATCAATCATATAACTCAGAAAAAATAGGTTTCTCTATGAGAAAGGCATAAGCAAGGCATAAGCAAAATATTAATAGACAAATTAACAAGAAAAATCTATTAATTGAAGGGACAGAAAGCCCATACAATTGGAATAACAAAAAGTCGCCCAGCCTTCCCATTGACTACACATTTTTCTTTTGATTGGCCGAGTACTATATAAAATAAAATCACAGCATATCGGAAGAAAAATACTTTAAACTAATAATTAGTTTCAATTGGTAGTAAACATCAATTAGTGACGAAATTTGTATATTTTTTCATTAAAAGAAAATTGTAAAACTCGCAAAAAAAAACAAAAGAAACAGCACAAATAAAAAAAAAAAATTGCTAATCGAGAGAGCAGAAAGCACATATGGTCCAAATAATAAAAATTGATGCACTTTCCTAATCAGCCATAGATCTACCTTCCGATTGGCCAGATGCGACAATAAAATAGATGTCAGCATATCGGAAGCAAAATATTTCCAAAGTAATAAGCAATTCCAATGTGTCTGCATATGAAAGTGAATAATGTACCTTGGCAATGTCCTGCTGGAGCCTCTCCCGTGCCTCCGTCCTGGCAAGTTTCTTCTGCGCCTTGGCATTGTCGTTGGCTATGGTGACTATGCTTTTGTAAAGATCCCGCGTAATGTCCAATGTCTGCAGCACCTCATCGTACTTTGCAACAGCCGTTTTCTGATCCTTATCCAGTTCTTTGCCATTTTTTTGTATATCCTTGTAAGACTCTAGTTTAGCCTGGAGAGAAACAAGGGAATAAAAAAAATTAAATCAACTCAGAACAAAATCGGCATTTTACCGTGCCGAAAGTTTGGGCGTTAAAACTATCGTAACAATGTATCGAATCGGCGGCGATTCATTTTGTTTTCCCTGAACAAACATCGCGACAAACAAGTTCCTGTTTCGTTCATTGTGAAGGCTACTGCGAAAGTACCCGATTGGCGAACTTCGAACTATCTCCAGAAAAACATATCATACCATATCAAAACATCGATTAAACATAAAAAATCCCGGCTTCACAAGGTGTCTTACGCTGTCGCCGGTGGGCCGAGAGTTATCGGGCCACGCGTCTCGTGACGCAAATGCGCACCGTAGAAACAAAGAAAAAGTCCGCTCGGCAGCTTTCTCTCTCCCTTCGAGCCCAACCGCCGACCGTCGACGTAATTCCGAAGCAGAAATAATCAACACCGGGAAATGCGTCTAAATTACATTTAATACTCGTTCGATCTATGAGAGGGTTGAGGAAACACGGACGCTTCTTCGAAATGTTTTGTATCGTTGGGTAAAGAAATACAAAGACATCCTTCCAAGGATGAATTCTGCGAAGTGAGTCGAGCGAGAAAGCTGGCCGGGCGTGATTTGTGAGTCTTGCAGTGGTAGTTGTAAGAAAAATATGCGAAAACGATCGAGTGGAGAGAATCGCGAAAGCGAGGAACCGCCATGACACGAATTCGCGGTTCGTCGTTGGACGCTGACCGATCGCGTAGAAGCGTGGATGGCGAGGAATCCGACGTTCGGGAGGTGATAACGATCGGGATTTATGATGACAGTTCGTCGGTTTATTGCGCGAACGATTATTGACGAGATTGTCAGCGAACGATCGTTTGTCGAATATTCGCAGTGTGTCGGGAGCACATGGCGCACCGACGTTGACGAAACATGGCCGATAACACCGTCGATAGCGGCGGATTGACAGATCCATCCGCAAACTAAACGTCGAGAACTCGAACGAGCGGAACGACGAGTGAGCCAGCCGGTTTGCTTACCTTGCGCTTTTCCAAGTTTCTTATCTTGTGCTCGACGACTTTGATCGCTTGGCGTATTGGATCTGCGGCCTCCGTAGAGGCCTGTTTCTCTAGTTTAGGGTTGGCAGAAGGCATCCTTCACGGGCAACAAACGCGAACTGGAATGGCAGCGGGTTTAGCGGCGAGAGGGAGGAGCTTGACTCGCGCGCATGCGGATCTCGCGCCGGATGCAGTGACGTCTCGCGTGATCATTGCGCCCCTTCAACAAGTGTGTCGATTTTTTTCTTTCGCAGATTAATCAATCACTACTAATCGCGAAAAAATCGATTACGACCAAAGAATATTCGTGGCTCAGGATTTAACAAGGTTTCTTTTAATTTGTCGTAACATTCGCTCGCTTCTGGTTCGCTCGATTTTTCCCTGATTTAATCCGGTTGGATTACTGAATAAAAACGGTAACAATGGTTTTTAGCAATAACATTAATAGTCCTTTATATCTTTTTGTGATGACAAAATGTTTTTTTTTCTTTTCTTTTAGCGTGTGTCAGAGTCCTCGTCGTTAGCGGGTCAATATACAGTCTTCTTGTTCGTGAACATAAAAAAAAAAAGATTAATAATTTTCATTCGTTGCTCCGTGAGTTATCTCGACGTAGACAACGGGTAAAACTCTCTCGCATGTTGAACAGGCGCGATATGATATATATCAATGGCACGCTAAAGAATATAAGAACACATCGAAGAAGAAGAAAATATAATATCTGTCTCTCACGTAGCTGCTCCGTCTCCATCTCTTTATTACATACTGACACAATAATCGAGTTTATTTTTTTCTCCAAATGCCCGCATTTTTTCTCAAGTCCGTCTGGAGGTCCGGAAATATTTTTCCCCTTCTCACAGTAAAAAATTCACTCCGTTACATGCTATATCATTTTTGCGACTCGCTCAACTCAATCATCGAATAAAAATAAAATTAAAAAATACAAAAAAAATATCTGAAAATTTTCGTAACGACGAAGGAGCTTTCCATTTTTTTTCCTCTTTCGTTATCGATCGCTCTAATATATTCTTTATAATTTACAAATATAATTTCATACAATCATCGTCGAAAAATACATTCGCCTCACCGCATATCACTGATCTCTAATCATCTCTGGAGATTAACTCTGTCCAGGGTTCTGTTCGTTATAAGCTTTTTTTTCCTCTTCGTCTCCTAACAAACCTTGTCATAAACTTAAACCGCCCAAGGCTCAAAAACAATAATAATAATAATAATAATAATACAATAAAGATAATAATGTTAATACGATAATAATAGGGCCAGTAATGACGCAGCATGAATAATTCCTCTTACAAACTATACAGTGGAGTTCCGTCCTCAATATACAAGCCGAGCTGATCACCGAAGTTTCTACGATACGTAATCTAACTCTAGTGGAAAGTATATTTAAAAGCTAGCTCGGCATTGATCGGAACGCGATGTTCCTCGATCTTTAAAGAAGGAAAAATATTAACAAGTCTGTCCACCGTTCCTGTTGGAAGATTCAAAATACGGAAAGAGCGATATTCACGTAGGCCTGGCGAGCCTCACCGAAGTCCGATCGCGCCCATTCATTTATGTACAACTTTCAAGAGGATTTTATCACCGTGAACAATACTAGTAATATATATATATATATATATATATATATATATATATATAAGAAAAATTATAAAAAAATGAAGCGAAAGTTATCTAACCAATACTCAAAGACTCTTTCTTTCACACCTTCATGATCATTATCGTTTATTATCTGCAATTGCAGCGTTCTGTGCAATTTGGGGAGTTTGCAATGGCCGTAAGTCGATTGATTATGCAATGTGATGTGACGAAAGGTCGTTTAAAAAATGTCGAGATGTGTGATCTCTTAGGAATTCTCCGGCTCGTTATTGACAAAAATTTCAATCCCCCCTCCCTTTCATTTACTATCACGATACAAATACTACGTCTAGTAAAACTCTATATTCACACCGATATTTGTAAATTCGTTAAAATTACGCCTACCGTAAATGGCATGGGTAAAAAGACATGGGTGTTCTCGCGCTCCGTCCCGTCATCCTTAAGTTACTTAATCGTTAATGTGATGTATGTTACATATGTGACAAGTGAGTGCATTGTTCGTTCGCTCTCGACTTCGATCGCGACGGAATTCTCGCGTAGAAACCACGAGTGACGAGAGTACGGTGTACTTAAAAACCGATCACATTTTATCACCTGAGTCTCATTCGGATTCGGACGTTTGTCACACTCTTGTAATTGTTTTCCGGGCACTCGTGATATTCTCGCGACAATTAATTCCGTCGTGACCCAAGAATTTCGAATCCTCGATCCGCGGTTTCCGTTCTACCACCGGTTTTTTGCACTCCGTCGTCGTCCGACAGATCAAATGTTACGGAGGATCTGTTTGTCGCTATTAAGACGGCGCTACGGACATCGGCGCTGCGCCCGGCGTAGCCACTGTCATCTGGCAATCATTCTTCGATCTCTGCGTAGGCACGTGTGAATCGGAAGTTGCTTGATTTAGAGCCTTCGTTTTGGCGGTTCCAGCGACGTTCTTCGCGCAACTCGAACCGTCCCCTTTAACGTCTGGTGTCGTCGAAGAGGAAGATGGAATTGATTTTGTTTTAGTTTGCTGCTCTATGCTGTCTATTTCAGCCCAGATTCCTCGGACTTCTTTGAAGAGCTGCAAGGATTTATCGAGCACGTTAAATATACCTATTTCCGTTGATGAATGGTATTTACGTAGCGATGAAACTATTATTACTACAAACCTGATTCAACCAAGCCTCGTCAGCCAGCAACTCGTTTAGGATTATCGTCGTGTCCTTGTGCGGATCCGCCAGTCTCTTGTCCGCCACTCTTCTCGCACATTCGACGAACATTAGGTACTTTTGGTGGGCTACTTTATTGTAAAGTGTAATTTTCGTCTGGCAGACTCTGCAGAGTAGAAAGTCCTGTGAAAATTGTAAAAGTAAAGATAGCGTTAACTTTTTATGAAACAGCTTTTTCCTCACCTATGCAATCGAGATTGTTCATGTGCGACAGCAGTGACAGTCAGAAGAAAAGTATCATCGCAAGCGAATATCACGCTGGCGTGTGGCGAGATTTCTCTTCTGACTATGAACACTCGCTGACTTGAAAAATTTGAGTAACGTTTTTATTACCGACCGCAGTATTTTACGCGCTTTTAACCCCTAAAGTACCGCGGAATTTTTGCCCATCGCGAGCGACTATGCATTCTGTTCAACACAAAAGTTATACAGATATACTTAATGTTACCTTCAGACATTTTTCTGTTACCTTCTCCTGAGGAACTCTGGGATCGGGCGGTGAACCCTCGAGAGTCGTAGCGTTGTACGGCTGTCCGTACAGCAAGACCCTCGTGTGAACTTTGCTCTGCTGACAACCCGCGCACTGTTTCCCTTTGCTCTCGGACAACTGAAGATCCTTCAGTACGTTGAGACACGGCCACGTCGACATCGCCGTTATTACGTTTGGCTGCCACTTTGTCGTCGATAGTAAACGTCGCTTTCTCTCATCCGTTATCTCGTCCACCGTTTTAACGTTCGACAGAAAATAATCGTCTGAAAATCACAATCGTTATTGGTAGGACCATTTTTTGCAAATAGATAGATCCAGCTAAATCTTCCATCGGTAATTGGTTACCTTGCTCTTGGAATATTTCAGTGAGGAAGTTCGAGTCGAGAGCCTGAGATATAAGCGTCTGTATGTACACTTCAAAATTGTCTTGATACTTTTCCGTTTCTTTCATAGACCAGTCTATGCACTCGCTGGAAAATAATAAAAGGCGTTGATGAAATTTTGGATTGCACACATTTGGTACGTCAGAAGGTCCCCAGAAACAATCGTCGATTTTTTTTCACTTCGAAATACGTGAAAACTTCAAATCACATAAAGCATCAAAACACACAACACAAAAATACACGGAACGACTTGAACCGTGACATAAAAAAATAATAAATAAGTTTTAAGGAAAAAGACAAAGAAAAAAAATGTTACGAGATCACGTAGTCGAGGAATTGCCCTTTAGAGGAATTATTTTTAGAAAGTTCTTGTTGCGGAATTGTTTACAGGGAATTTCTCGTAAATTGAAAATTCGACTTACCTGTCGTCGATTATCATTTCGTCGCGTAAAAATTCCACAACCGTCTCGATTTTGCCTTGCTGCCAGAATTTAACTGGTACTTGCTGATATATGTGTCGATTTTGCGGTGCCCAGCCGGAATACTGTTCGATCGTAGGACATCGATAGTAAGATATTTCGGTAAACACATTTTTGCTATTTCCTTGAAGTAAAATTAAATAATAATTACCGTAGATATGTTTCTGTACAATGTCTTCCCGTTGGATTTGAAAGGTTCGTACTTCTGCAACAAAGTCTTCCCATCGATTCTCCACAATGCCGGAAACTCGTCATCCAGATCGGCTTTTATAACGACGAATTCTCCAGACTGCGAAAAACGCAACGTTTAGATTAATTGAGCCGATCACGACAAATTCGTTTGTCCGAAATACTGAATAATGATACACAAATTTAAAGAATTTATGATATTATTAAGCGGCATCATTACCCGATCTTCCGAGTCTTCGGCAGAGCGCTGCTTGCGACAATGTTCCATCATTTTAAAAACTGACACAAAATCTACACAAATATTTGAGATCAGAAAAAAGGAGAAAATTGCTTACCTTAAACGGCGAAATATCGATGTCATCGTCGCTAACGGAGGCCAAAAGTTTTTCGTCGATCTTGCACGAAGTTTTACCGCCGCTGTTCGAGTTCTTCGAACTTCCGTCGTGTTTCTTTCTGCTACTCTTTTTCAGGAATATCACATCACCGGATGAGTAACCCTCCTCGTCGAGTATGCGTTTTGATTTCTTCGAAATAACCGGTCGACCGCGTTTTTTCTTTTTCTCCTCCTCGTCACCGATCAGCTTGGCCGCTGGAGTCCAGGCCGGGTCGGAGTCCGAGTCGACTTGTTCCTCCTCGTTGTCCGAAGGATCCAGAATCTGCTTTACCGAAGTTTTCTCCTTCGCCTTTCTCTTCGATATCTCTCGTCTCGGTAGCGACAGCAGGGGATCTAAGGAAAAGCAAAAACAAACAAAATAAAAGTTATATATTTAAATTTAGTGTGGCTTTCCCATAAAAAATTCCAAATGAAAATTTTCATGTGACCTCTACGTAAATGTTACAAATTCAAATTTTCATGTGATTTTCTCATAAAAATTATAAATTTGAATTTTAATATGACTTGCTCGTGATGTTCCTTTTTTTCGCGGATCTTCTTTCAGGAGAAAGTACTGTCTGAGCTGTTGGCGTTAAAGATAATACATCTGTGCGATTTAGGACGATCGGTCAAAATTTACGGAAGTCAATTAAATATCCGATGAGGCCTGGATCGTCGAGAAAATAGCACTGAATGGAACTAGTACATTGGCGTATCAACTTCGATTCGCAGTCTCATACCGTTCCTAATTGACAGTCGATTTAAACGATGAAAATATACATATATACATCCAAACTGCAGCTAAAAATCACGTCTCTCGATGCTCCAACTATATTTTAAGTAGCCCAACATAAAAATCTTGATTTCTTATTTACAAAAACAGTTTCCTTTATGAGGAAAAAAAAGCAAGAAATAATAAAAAATATTGTCGTGTCTCGAAAATAGATTATATAACAACCTTCGCTGGATTTTTTGGGCATTTTGCCCGCCGCAGCCTCGGCTGCAGCCGCAGCAGCTTTCCTCTTCCTATCGGCTGGTCCACCGGGCTTCGGAGGTCTTCCCTTTCTCTTGACGAACGTTTTCGGAACGGCCTCGACCTTCGCCTGATCGACGCTCGCAACGGTCGCACTTCCGCACGTTTTTTTCTCCGCCTTCTTCGAGGAAAAGGAAAAATCGTCATCGCTTGTAAATCCGTCGTCGCTCGAGTCGAACGTGAGTTTCTTTCTTTCCTTGGGAAGCGGGAAGTATCTCGGATCATTGGCGTAATCAATCGCCGGTGCGTCTTTGGTCGACGAGGGTTTGTCCGTTTGACTCTTGACCGTTCCGCCGTTAGTCGTGGCTTCGTTGATTTTCCTCGTCACTGGAGGAACGTAAGGCTTGGATTTGTTCCACGTGGCTTTTCTCGCGCCGCGCACAGCCGGTGGTGGTGAGGTTTCCCTCTCGCCTTGCAGGAACTTGAGATAACTAGTCATGAAACCCGAATTGGGATCCTTGACGGTTCCCTTGATGTCGCGATTTATTTGATTGGCGTAGGGAATCGGCAGCTGATTGTGCTGAAGAAAGCCAAGCTCCTCCTCGATGTTCGGTACGATAACCTTAGGCTGATCGTCCCGAAACTCCTGATAACAGGAATTCTGAGCCGGTGCGGAATTTTCGTTGAAAGTGATCGGCGTTATCTCGACCGAGGTCTGATAATCATGAGAGTGATGGGAATGATGTCCGGAGGGTATGTGAAAAGCCGGAAAATACGGAATAGGCGGAGGCGCATGATGATGCGGAACCATTATTGACTGATGCTGATGAGCCGGATTGCCCACGAAATTCCCGGCATGATGAAGCGTCGTCTGATTAGCGAACGCGGCCGTCGAGCCGGTAAACATCTTCGCAGGTGGAGGGGCGAGATTCCATCTCTCGAAATCAAAGTATCCATTCTGCGTCTGCTGATTCGAATTGTGATGAGCCGGCGGTGGAATTCTGCCTACGTATTCGGTCATAGCTGCAGCACCGGCGAGGTCGTTGAGCGATGACGCGTGACCAGCTTTCTCGAAGCTTCGCCGCTTCTTGTTAGGAGTCTCGCCCTTTCGTTGTCTTTCCTCGACCTGCTTCTGTTGCTGTTCGCCTGGCGGGCTCGTCGTCGTCGCGGCCTGCTGCTGCACCTGACAGGAGCCCTGCTGCAAAGTCTGCAAATTCTTTACTATGCTCATCGGATCTCCCCGACAGCTGCTCAAATCCTGCAGAGTCACCTGATTGGAGTCAAAATAGGCCTGTTGTCTCTCCGATATGTTTATGACTCGCTGGGCCTGCTGCTGGGCTGGAAGGCTCTGCGGATTGATCTCCGCCGTGGTAGCCGCGTAAGCCGCAACGGCGAATTTTCTGTTCGCGTTTCCCTGACGATTCTCGGTTTCCCAGCACACCTGTTGCTGCTGCTGCTGCTGCTGCTGTTGCTGCTGCTGTTGTTGCTGCTGCTGCTGCTGCTGCTGCTGCTTCTGACCGAATTCCTGAATCCTCTCGTAACTACGATTTTCTGTCGCATAACTCGTCTTGGTGTTCTCGGCGCTGGCGAGAACCCTTGTTATCACCGAGGAATAAGCGACGTGTCCCTGAGAGGCGGGTCTTGTTACGGTAACGTCCAAGGGCGGAGTTACTTGTTGCTGTTGCTGTTGCTGTTGCTGTTGCTGTTGCTGTTGCTGCTGCTGCTGCTGCTGCTGCTGCTGTTGTACAACCGTAGCTTTGTAACTCGCTCCGCTCGGGCAATGATTGTTTCCGTTGTTCTCGTGCTGCTGTAGAGGTGAGGGCGACGACATCGTCGTCATGGGACTGTTGTACATCGGATAAGCGGGACTCGGGACGTGACCGAGCGGGCTCGCCTGTGAGTGAGCCTGCAACGGGCTGGGCCTACGCGGCACGACGACGCTGCAGTCGGGACCGTTCTGGGTCGAATTGTTCGACGAGTAGGCCGAGTCCGTTGAGGCTGTTGATTTCGATCTACCCGGATGATGGTACTCCGAGTCACTCTGGGAACCCGTCGAATAGTGTCTGTAAGGCGTTGCTTGCTGCTGATTGAGAACGTGAAATTGCTGCTGCTGTTGCTGAGACTGGAGATTGCTGTTCGGCGTCGTTCGCTGATTGCTCACGATTTTACCGTTGCCGTTGTTGGTGCAAGTGTTCGCATTGTTGGCCGGGTAGTTTAGATTGCGAGCGTCCATTATCGAGAAGCTGATAGGCGAGGATTGACTGTTCTCGTGAACGGTATCGTTTCTCCGAATGTCGGGATGGCTGCCGATCTCCGGATAAATCTTCGTTTGGGCTTTTGTTTGAACGGCTTGTTGAGCGTTCGATGGGGATTTTCCGGGTGGCGATGCGAAGTTTCGGGCTACGGTGTTTTTGTCCTGAACCTGGGATGCCGCCGGGCGCACGGAGGTGTTCAAAAATATTGTCGTCGGTGTGTTCGTTCTTGCTCCGACGAGTGGCTGAGGGATTCTGTACTCCTTCGCGGCATTGTTGCTCGGCGAAGAGACTATGCAGGTTTGCTGCTGATGCTGCAGGGAGGTCTGAACTTTTGCGTTCGCGGCTTGAGTGTCGTTTGCGGCATTGTTGTAGCTATTGGCGTTCAGCGTATCATCGCCGAATGTGCCCGAGACTTGCTGAAAGAAGGCTTGCCCGGTCGTCGCAACGGGCGAGGTGGAGACGGAGTTTTTTGCAACCACCGTTGGCGAGGTCGTTCTCCCAGCGTTCGACGATTTTTTATTACCGTCCGTGTAATTGGACGATTTAAAATCGTTCGCGTTGACGGCCGATGCGGATAACTGTTGAGAGTTGAGATTGTTTATCGGCTGACCAGATGCTGCGAAGTGGGTGTTGAAGGTATTCTCGTAGGCAGCGTTGCCCGTTTTAGCGGAGGGTGGCCCAGGCGACGACGGGACGACGCTCTCGTGAGGCAAAATACCGAAAGGACTTGGCAACTGAGAGTTGCTCTGATGACTCCAAGCGAGAGTCGAAGCCGTGGGCGAGGATGCCTGCGTATGGTGCTCGAAAAAATTTGCTTGCTGCTGTTGTTGCTGCTGCTGTTGTTGTTGTTGTTGTTGCTGTTGTTGTTGTTGATGAGCCGCGCTGTAATTTTCCCGTAGTGCCGGCACTTCGGGTTCCGGAGTCGTGGTCTGCTTTGCACTGGAAACGGATTGTTGCTGCTGGACTTGCGCCAATGCCTGGCGATGCTGCGCGACATAGTGCGCTTGTTTAGTGTTCGAATGATGGAACAGCGGAGAGAAGACCTCGTAACCGACCGGCGGAGGAGAGAGAAATCCACCGGGATTAAAAGGCGACGGTTGGCCGGCCAGTGTGGCCGTCGTGTGAGCGGCTTGAAGCAACAGTTGGGAAGTCGTTGTCGACGGCACGGCCTGCGTCGCCGATGTCGCCAGATGATGGGTCACGAATTCACTGCTTGGTGAGGAGACCGATGGCTGGAAACTACCTGCTGCACAACCCGCAGCCAAACGATTGTACGACGCGTACCTTTGTGGAGAAAAAAATCGTATAAATCTGATTTTTTTTTTTTTAGAAAGCTTTCAAGTTAACAACAGATTAGCAGTGAAGTAATCATGAAAATAGCAATAGTGTATTCAATCGAAAATTTTTATTATAATAGTTACGATTTGCGGATATAGAATTCTTTTTTTCTAGTTTCTTACTATGAATCAACAGGATTTAACACCACAGCAATTTTAAACGTGAGCAGGATAGTAATAAAGTTATAAGATATATATATTTTTTAAGATTCTTACCATGGACCAACAGGATCCATCACCCACGATAGGCACCAGGGTGCCTAGCCTGCCTTCTGCAGGGTATTTCTCAGCGAAAATATGCGCCTGGCTGCCTGATCGTACATAACATAATTGTTGAGCCGATTTCCCTTCCTCATCAGTTTTTTCCACCTGCGAAAGTCTCTCAGATGGATTCTCATGCATATATCCTCCTCAGTATCAAACAACGTTCTTCCATCTTAGTCTGCAAAACAAAGGGATTCCGTAAGTTCTAAAAATATCACAAAAATATCGGCAACCACTGCGTAGATCACAATCTCTGTGAAAAAAAAAAATTACCTTCTGGGGCAATCGCCATTGTAAACTTTCGTGCATTATCAGCAATGTATTGTAAAATATCATTCGCAAAGTAAGCTCGAGTAGATTGCTGTTTATTATTGGTCGTTGATCTTGCGTCTCCGCGAGTTTGCTACCGCGTCGGAGTGGTTAATAAATCGTCGTGCAGTCCGGACGAGAGACGGAGATTCGCTGACGTTCCTGTAAAAACTACCGAGGGGAGTCTTTGCGTGCACTGGGACGACTCCGGGAGCTCGTCGGCACTTCGGCGCAGCGCGTTGACAGGGAAATAGCGGACGGTGGCTCCTCGTCCAAAGTCCCATCGAGCGTTCCGGGCCGCGTGAAGGAGAACACCGTGGACCAGCGATCGCTGAAAATTTTCTCGTTTATCCGTCTCGTTCGAAGGAGAACTTCGCGAATAAACTTTTCGCCGGATAACAGGGTAAATATGGCTACAATCGGTGATAGACAAGCACGAGACTGGACAAGGGAGTCGCGCGTCCGAGTCTTGATTCTCGCATGTTCCGTCGTTCAAATCGTATTTTCTTGTGCACGACGGAGCGGATCTGTCGTTCGGTCAATTACCGGGTCGAATCAACGTAACGCGGGACATTTATCGCGCACGTTAGCGAGAGCAACATTGCACATCGCAGTGTCCCATTACAGGCTGCCATTTTGATTGGAGTCAACAATAGAGTGCGCCATCTATCGATTCGGGGGGGCCGGAGGGAGCAGGCGGGATTTTTCAAACAATGAGGAGGGAGGGGAACGGTTTTCTGGCGATCGTAATAATCCCCACCTCTCGGACAAGGGGGACAACGCTGGATCTGGCTGGTTCCACCCACGCGAGTTTCTCCAGGTCCGTATTTCGAGGCGGTACACTCGATTTGTTCATCGATAAAGAGAACGTTGATTAATCGCTGGTAAATTTTAAACGACAGCCGATCGTTTCAAAATAGATTTTTATGTCATCCACGACTCCAACTAGACGATTTAAATTAATTAAAAAATTTGGAACTTTAAATTTACCTCCGTTACTTACATTAACATACAGTTCTTCGTAGAATTTAGATACTCGATATTGAATTTAAAAATTTTCGAAAGATACAAAATTTTGTATTAATTATAAACATTTTATTGTAATGTTTCAGCACACATATGTTTAAAATTTGAGCAAGGGTTTATTTGGAAAAAAACTTCCAATACCGCTCATCATTTATTAAACAAAACTTCTTAACCGTGTACATTACGTGTTCTTTATGCCGGGTGTTCGTGTCTCCAGCGAGAGACGCACCGGACTGTTTTACCCCCACCACTCGATCCGACTCTCGCCACCGTCCCGCCAACCGTTTCTACCAGCCGGAGCTCGAAGCTCGAGACGTACACAGGGTGAAACGAGCGATCCGCGTGTGCGTGCGGGACACCGAGATCCTCTACCGGCTCGAAGAATCTCGGTCCCGTGACGTCGAGCTTCGTCGATTAGCCAGGAGAGTCAGGGGCGAGCTCGATCGAAGATTATGATTCGCTTCGGAAGGATTAACCTCGCTCAGGGCCATGGAACTTCTCGAAAGATCGAATAGGCATCTTTTCGCTTTCCGATGTCGTCGGCATCGCGAGTCAAAGATTCGCTGTACATTTATCGTCTCGATCGCTACGAAGCTTGTTTATTCGCCGTTACAAAGCTAACGATAAATCTGCTTCGGGCGAGTCGAAACTTTTTCTTATAGACGTAAGGACGGAATGATTTCCGGTATCGAATGAATCGATTGAATCAGCTGATGAGAAAAATCTCGGTATTCCTCGGTTAAAATTGATGCAACCTGGCCTAATCCTCCGCAGCGATACACGCGGTACAGAAAGTCACCGCATTTCACGAAGTGCAGAAGTTTCGTGGGTGCGCGCGCATCCTCCTTCACGAACGTTTCGCGATAGGCATATCCGACCTTGAAGTCGCTCCGCCCTACTCGACGATTCCTTTGCAGACAGGACCCACCTTCGCAATCTTTCCCCTCTCGTCCCGTTTCGGTCTCGTCGTAGCTCCTCAAGGTTTCGTTACGGTGGCAAGCTCCGAGTTAACCGAATTCCACAGGTCCATGCGAAAACTCATCCTCTCACGGGCAAACGGTACTGCCCTCCCGTTTATTCCGATTAAACCGATGATCCATCGAGCGTCGATGCTTTATCTCGAAAATCTTTGGTCATTCGTCCTCGAGTACAGCCACATCGTTGTGTCTACAATCGGCCGAATCGTTGCATCACCGAAATTTTATTATTCCAAAACGTCTTCCGTAACGTTCCTTAAATAACAATTTTGAATAATAATGTTTCACAAGTTTGACAATTGGCTACAATAACGTTTCAACAATTTGACCGACTGTAGATCGGTTGTTACGGCAAAATGACATGACTTCTCCTCGAATAAACTTATCGTACGTTCAATCGTGTACGGAAGCTACGGGAATTCTTAATTCACAGGCGCGATCTCAATAATGATGTAAGAATATATTTATAATAGTTGCAATAATCATTCATCGTATTTTATAATCAATAATAATTAATAATGATATAACTTGGTGATTACGAATAATGCGGCTACCGAATCATTATTATTACTTTTTTTTGTAACTGGATATCGTTCTATCGTCAGTAGAGAAGATTGTTCATTCTTCGAGCGACTCTCAGTTCACTCGTTTGTTTGACCTTCCTACCGTCGCTATGATCACTAGACAGACAGGAACGTTAATATTCATTCTTTTGTTTTCCGTTAACGGAGTTGGTGTTCTTTTTTTTTTTTTACGAATCATCGTTATTCAAAATAGGAATACAACGTTTAAGACACTTAGTTTGAGTATGCCGGAATTGGCGCAGCTTGCGTATCGATAGAGTTTCCCGAATTTAACTTCCCTTTCACAGATTATCAAGTATGAACTCATTGACAGAAAACAATTGAAGAGTAATCGACAGTACGTGACGATACGTGGTAAAAAAGATGAAAAATTCGGTCCTTGTTTTGTCTCTTTCACTCTTCGTTAAATTGATCGTGACTACAGGTCTCCTGATTTCCCGACGTTACGTCCGTCGACCAGAAGAGTCTCGTTCGCGGACAAAGTTCGCGCGAGACCCGAGAGAATCATGTTTTAACAATAAATAATGGATACAAGTCTCGTATCATGTCGAAAAGGAATCTCTAGTTACGTGCAAAATAATTGAAGAGAATAAAATTTGGAGATGGCACAGCTCGAGAGCATCGCCTTTACGTCCATTCGTCGACGAATTAACTTTCAACTAACGACAAACGAACAAAGCTAAATCAATAAATAGGACGATCGATACGCGTTGCGAATTAAAACGCGCGTGCTACTACGACATCACGATCTCTCGACTCCACTTTGGCTTTGACGCGTCACACTAATGATCCTTCGAAAATCATTTTTTTAGTTCTACGGTAACAGTTTTACAAAAGTGCAATAACATTGTAGGATCGTTGATATTGCTCTCGTACACTTACTTCAATTTCTTTTTTTGTTTTGTTTTTTTCTTTCAACTTATACATTACGTAGCTCCGACTGGGGCGTCAAGTCTTGGCTACCACATCTGCAACTTCCGCTGTTGCCAGACAGCGAACTTTCTGTACGCTGTGTTCAACAGCTGATTCAAGTGACTCGTTAAGTGTTGACTTACCGCGGAGAACTCTCTCTGAACGCGATCCTGCGAAAATTAATAATAAATTTATTATTTCAAGATGATCAGTAAAAAAGAAAAAAGGATAGGAATCTCGATTTCTCGGCTTACCTCGAATGGTTTCAGCCTCGCTGAATGAAACCTGTGCAAAGCCTCGTGCATTCTCACAGCCTTTTCTTCGAGTTGCGGTGTCGTCGGGGGGAAACTTCGCCAAAAATGATTGAGTAGCTCGCACGTGCACACGTATACGTTACGTAGTTCCTTCTCCAAATCCTTTGGTATCAATTCTATGGAGACGTAAAATACGCTATAATAATTAAAAGAAAAAAACAAAATAGTACTTTATTTCGCCCAGTGAGAAAAGGCCTTTTGCGCGCTAGAATCGTAATGTACTGTTTTATAACAAATGCACGAATACTTCCACTCTTCACTTTGGTAGCGTCGCGAAATTGTGTGAAGAAATCACTAGTGTTATGCATGCAAAAAAGTCGCCCGAGTTTTAAAAAATAGTCCGTAAAAAATAAGTAGGTGAGCCCAACTTATGAAAAACTTAATTTTCACCAAGCGGTACCGCTAAATAAAGTGGGACTTTTTGTGCATGTGTAAAATAAACGTTTCAGTGAACGAAAACAGTAATTTACGACACTAGTGCGATACAAAATTTTTCTGACAAGTGTGGATTTGCAGAACGAGCCATAAGTGAGTGTTGCAGTGACACGAACATCGTACGAAATTTTACTTCTGTTCGGCCCGTTTACGCAATAAATCGACAAATACTCAAAGTTGCAGTTTTGTTTTTTGAATATCATTAGACGAGAAAACTCACGGCCGACATTATCCTCGCGGAATCCCTTCATGAGAGCCCCGCCGGGGGTCAATTCGCCAAGAGCCGACACAGCCGCCGATGAACTGACTAGCGAACTGGACGGTTGTCTTGGCAAGCTGTTTCCGTTAATCCAGTTGGCAGCATCGCGATTCAGTTCAGCGAGCGTCTTTTGGAGTTCCTCGGTCGTTACCTCCGTTGTGGCGCTCCCAGGCACAGGACCGTGCAAATATCTATCTACATGAGTTAAGTTTAATGGCACACCGGTGTGCTTGGATTTGTCGTCGAGGCTTCCGTCGAGATCGTCGTATACCAACTTCTCTTGTATTCTAAGCTGTACACGAGACAAAAGGGTAACAACGTCAAAAACAAATTCGAAGAACAATAAATATTGAAGTAATTTTTTTATCCAAATTTGTCGTTACTTTTTTAGTCTTTGGTTGATCCTCCAGCGGACTCGGCGCCGGTGGATGTTTACCAGCGGCGGACGAAGCCGAGCCATTAACGTGGGGTTGAGCTTGCGATGTCTGTAGTTTGGCAGTGCTCGCTTTCAGAACCATAATGCTGTGCTGATTAAAGCGCTTTATCATACTCTGATGAATGTTGTCCGCCTTCCTCTCGTGTTTGTCGTTGTCATTCTCGAAACAATCGTCGACAGTTTTGTCTTCGAACGACGTTATGTCGACCAGCGGATCGTTTATACCAGTCTGTATGTCCTTCTTGAGCTCCTGATCGTCGATCTTGGCACACTCGGTGAATAGATCTTTGGTCCCGGCATTTATGCGGTCGCGATGAAAGTAATGAGACTGAAAAAACTTGGTCCAGAAGTCTGGCTCCGACATTTTTTGAGGCACGTTTTCCTGATGCTTTCTTTTCACTGCCGGATAAGTCTTGAATATACACTCTATTATGTCCGCAGTGAGATTGTATTTGAGACCGTTGCAACCGTCGGTCTGCGGCTTTATGTCGGCCTGGATAAAAAAGTTTGCACTTAGTAAATGGAATTAAAATATTCAATAAATGGAGTTATTAATAGAATAATTTCGAACAGATATTCGATCGATTTGATTTCAATCTTGTTACGCCGACTCACGAGAAAGGCACTGTTGACGCCGATTTCTTGACGCTGGCACTTTTTCGCCTGAGTGTAAGTCGCCGCGTGCTGATTCCAAAATTCTTCCGACGTGATAACCTGTGTTATAACGAGATCTCGGTAAAGTTGCAGTAGCGTCGGATTCTCCTGCAGCAATCTGATCAAACGGATATCGGATTTTTTAAAAATGTTTGAAAAGACCAGACTGTATGAGGGACTTAAGCTTGTTGGATTAAATTATGTTCTCACTTGTTCTTCTCCTCGAGCTCCTTGTTGACTTTCCTCTTGAATTTCGGCAGCAACTGCTGCAACAACTCCTTGACGTCGTCGCGATCTTTTATCTGTGCCTTCTGACCGTTTCTGTTTACGAAGTGGAACGTCGACGACGTGCCGTCGTGCAGGACCACCTGCAGCTGTATCTTCGACTTTCCATCCGGTGATATTTTTTGTACTGAAAATTATAAAAAGCAGTTCAATCTTTGTCCGATATTAATCAATTTTCTTTCATTTGTTTTATAACGATATTTAAGAGCTTATGCCACAGTTAATTAGTAAATCTTGCATATTCATTTCGTGATTTTTTTGTATGCTAAATATACGTTATATCGATTTAATATTTTTAAGGTAAATGGCGGATATATTAACGAACTATTATTTAGGAAATAGGTCATTTTGAAAATATATACTCTTATTATTCATTTTTTATGAACTTGTACATTTTTTTTTCAGAAATTCCTTTTTGGTGTTTCCGATTTCATCTTGTCATTTTTTCAAAAACAATACGTTGAGACACTTGTTAAAAATTTAGAAAAAAATTCTTTTTCATCTTATATTCGCCGATCGAGAATGATGGATATATTTTTTACAGACTTCCCCCTTATAGTTCTACATAGTAAAAAACAACTTTGTTAAATCGGAATATGAAGTGTACTTTCACATCCTTCGGTGTGAAAACTACACGATTTTTTGTCTCTTCTTACTCAACATTACTTCATTTACTTATTTTAATTTTTTAATAGCTTAACTTAAAGAGTATGGCACATGAAAATGAATTTTTTTTGGTTCAGCTAGCACGACTGATTGGTGCATTAAATATTAAAAAACTGTGTTGCATACAATAAATATTCTTCGATAGATTTATAAAATTACAAAGAAGTTTGACATAGTCTCATATTCTTCGCAGACAGATCTTTGCACTCACATTTAATATCGGCATACTGGTGACTGACAGACACTGTGTCTCTGTTGTCCAGCATCCAAGCTATTCTCTCGTTCATGACATACAGCGTGCCATCACCTTTCTTGTAACGCACTTGGCTGACTTGCATGAGCACATCTTCCGAGGAGGTGGTCATGGCGGGTGCGTTATATAGTACAATGTATCTGGAAATAAATGTTGCAAGTAATCAATCTATAAATAAGCCAATCTCTTTTTTTTGGTTAAAAAAATCAACGAAAATCTCGTTTAATACAAATTGCTTATGAGTGGAATAACCGGCCGTTGCGGCTAAACCAGGGCGATGTAACCACCAACACCGGTGCAATAAAAAAAATTTCAAACACCGAAAAAAACAACTTAAGCGAATGAAGAGTAGGAAAAAAAAAAAAAAGAAAACCGTTGAATTCGTGTTTAGCGGAGGGCAACGCTTCGTATAGTCGATTCGATGACCCGTTCGTCATCGTGTCCTTGAGAAAAGTTTTGTTTTCGCGGCGTTACGTCGATGATCCTGAGCGGGATAATAGAATATCAGAAAAAAAAAATGAGGAAAAAATGCCTAGTTGCGACTGAAACTTCGTCCGTTAAACTTGCGAATGCCTGTAAACGTCATCGTGATCGCGTCTCAACGAAGTCTTTACGCCAGTGTTACAAATGCGTTGCGGTCTCTGCTCGTAATCAGTTGCGTACTCTCGGCTTGACCGAATGCCGAACGCGGGTTACTACACGAATCTCTCATTGCCTTCCCCCCTCCCCCCTTCCGCTCCCTTCGACAAATCGGTTTCTCGACACTCGATTTATAGTCAATATAAAATCACGAAACGTATCTAAATTATCCGTTACATATGTTAGGAATTATTGTGTGTTTGTTTACGCGGCTCTTGGCGAGCCGGCGGAGCAGTTTTACCGGTGAAAAAGTTCGGATAGTCGTGGAGCGACGTGATGGCCCGTCGGACGGCACGGCCATGTGCAGAAACACACATCGGCGGACGCATCGCGAGGCAAAGACGGCTACGGACGGACCGTAGGTATGGACAACACCATCGACCTGGCCGAGGCTACTGACTAATACGTGGATCAACATCGAGACCTGACGGCACTTCCGGTACACGCATTTTTCATCGGTTTCACTCACGCGGTTATTTCATTAAAACTTTGCCACCAAACTTGGACGAAAAATTATTGTTTCGATAGTTTTAGCAAGGGCAATGTAAAAGTTTGTTAATTGTAAAGCGATAGATTAATTGAGGTGGCGATGGTGTGGATTTGATCGAAACAGCGCCATTGACGAGCTTCGTTTACGAAGATGGCGCTGGTAGGACCCGCAAAATTTATGAAGCTTAATGATGCTTCGACCGATTGGTTGCAAATAAAATCATTCCGGGTATGATTAACACTGTTTGATCGGTGGAATTTAATGCAAAAGAGTGTTGGAGTGTATAATAGATATAAGTCTGCTGTAAGATAAGCGTATCAGAATGAACATCTTAGAATTTCCGAGAGTGCGAACAAAACTGCCGCTCTACTAGGCAGTCAAACGAAACACTATTACTACTTCCGGTCATAGGAACGTAATTTCTTTATTCGAATCAACAATAAATAGTTTTAGTTTATAACTTGGAATGTTTTTTACTGCAAGTACCGTCGATGTAATCGTGGAAGAAATTTGTGTCTATACTTGTTACTCTTCGGACCAGATTGTGATATGAAAGTTGTTAGCTTGATCGAAAGAGTGCTTGGATGAAAAATTATTGTTTTCATAATTTTGGCGAGTTCGATGCAAAACTTTATTAATTGTAAGGCATAAAAATAATTGAGGTGGCGACGCTGTAGATTTTGCCGAAACAGGGCCACTGACGAGCTTCGTTTTCGATGATAATGATAAGGAGGACTGCTAAATTTACAAATCGTGACTTGCACCGACATGTTAGATATAATTAAAATCAGATAAGCTATAATTAACGATTGTATGTTCGAGCCTATGGTGAGTTCAAACCTACTATGTTAGACTATGTTAGAATATAAAATAAGCTACTATAGAAAACGAAGCTATCGTTTTCTAAGGCAGTCAAGCGAGACACTGTAGTCAACTTCCGGTTGAGTGAAAGTCATATAATTGCTCGAATAAAAAAATAAAGTACTTTACACTTGCAATTTGAATAGTTATTTACTGCACGAACCCTCGATCCGATTGCAGAAAGGATTTTTACAAAGTCCTCAACCCAAGTACGGAGATCAAAGTTGCTCGCTTGATCAAAAGAGCGCATCCATCGCACGATAGTTACGCGGTATTTTTCCTCTGACGGATCAATGACGTTTAAAACAAAATCTGTCGAGAATAAAGTTTGTTCAAACTCGTCAAAACTTTAGTAAATAATTCCTCTAATCGTTTAAACAACTTTCGCCCCCAACAAGTTACCGGAGGGATGGCAGGAAATAGTTTCGTGCTTCCCACAGCGCTCCGCAAACTTTGACGCGTTGGATCGACTGTAATTATTCCGTGCCTGTACCGCAGAGATGGAAGGTGAGATAATCACCCCGGTTAATTGTACAGAGAATTGTACGACTGTTTCTTCTACAATTTTTCAAACGACCTACGGAAAGAGCGCCGAGCGAGCCGCGACTTCCGTCGACCTAATTTAAATCGAATGAAAATGGTATAAAGAGAGAGCATTTCAGTCGATAATCAGCGATTGACGAAGTTCTGTATAGGTGGTTGCCATAGTAATGTGGTGGATCAGCGAGGTAAAGGGCGTCGTGCGCCCTAACGAGTAGTAACGATCCACCCACGCGAGGCCACTTCTAATTATCTCGAAGTTATTACGCTCTGTTATAATGTGGGTATGTCGAGACGGTACGTGTGCGTTGTGTGTTTGCGCGCATGCATGTGCCGCTTACTGCCTCGCTCTCTCTGCGGCTTAAGTATAATAATATCGATACACGCGATCGACCACGCATGCCGGTGTGTTTCGCACGGAAGCACATCGTCCGCACACACAGATTTTTTGAAGGGCACTCCGTATAGATAAACTGACGTAGGCTTTCTCTTAACGAAAAATGCAGTAGCATTTTTTTTTTTCAAAGGTGTTTTCCAACATTTCTTGTGCAGACGTGAGACTTGTATTTCAGGCTTCGATTACGTGGTGAGGAAGCAAGATCAGGCGAAGATATGTTTCGGCTCGGGACGTCCGAGAGACACGACCTCCAAGAGCTGCATGACTCCCTTCATGCGTTACTACACGGCCGAAGAGTTTCCCAACATCGGACCTGGAAAATACAATATTTCTGAGGCATTTAAAACTATAAAGGAAAAGGTGAAGAATTCATATTTCGTTTTAGTTCCAAAGACTCTGTGGCGAACGAAGCAAGACTTTTTTTTAGCCAAGTGCGGTAAGCATTAGTAAGAAAGGGTACAGCGGTCTCGCGAGGTTCGGCGCTCCAGTTTCCCACGGCGAGGATTATCCAGCTCCGGGCGATTACTCGATCAGCAGCTTCCCTGCCAAAGTCAGGACTCTCAAGTACCCGTTTGCGTCCACTGCGAAGAGAAGAACCGTGTCTGTAAACATAAATCCAGGGTGAGAAACCGATAAAAGGCGCTAAAATGTTCGGCCGTGAAAATATCAAAAAATAAAATTTCGTCAAATTGGAACTGCTGCGTTTTGCAGCGCACAAACTTCGGTCAGTGAAGTTCACGAATGAAACTACAGGACTAAATGATT
The DNA here is from genome assembly GCA_963978505.1 of Listrodromus nycthemerus. Classification (NCBI taxonomy): domain Eukaryota; kingdom Metazoa; phylum Arthropoda; class Insecta; order Hymenoptera; family Ichneumonidae; genus Listrodromus; species Listrodromus nycthemerus. The sequence goes on along the minus strand of OZ021680.1, from coordinate 21,621,820 downwards.
TTTGTTTTCTTTCCAAAGCAGTGCTTTGCCAGAGACTCACCGAAGTTGAATTTCGATATGCAGATATCTTCGGTGTCGTTCGAAATTACAATAATCGATTTGTACTTGTGATAACTAATCTGCTTTTTTTGCAGACCGGGCTTGTACAAAAATGTGGATCCGGTAAAAAGAAGAATAATTTTCGAACACAGTTTCGGTGGGAAGGTGAAGATGAAGCTCGGCGTCGAGATAAAATGTTGCAAACGAAACGTCGACGTCTGCGAGGTGTGCGGCGAAAAACCAATAGGTGATTATTGGCATTCGAATAATCAGCTCTTCCTCTGTCGTCCCTGCATGGCTGAAGAGCGCAGAAAACTTACGAGGCACACCAGACTCGAACTGCAAGCATTTCGTGTAAGATTATTTCGCAAATCAAGTCATTATTAATACTCACATTTGTGGCTCGTAGCGTCTCTGTGAATTTTCAACTTTTTCAATGCAGAGACTGCGCGACTGCTCAGAGATTCACATGCATGAAGGTACGGACGCGAAGATCTGGCTGATGCACCCTGGTGACGTTGAGAAGTGGACCAGAAGAGAAGCTTATCTATCCGCGTATCTGAAAGACTAAAGAAAAAATATTAAATAAAAAAAATCCGGCCGGTGTGTTCGAGCATAAATCGACGTTTCGAATACCTCGAACGCCGCAGCCACGATATTCCATAGCCACGTAATGTGTTCATCCTGTACTCTTGTAATTGTTGAGATTGATAGTCTAAGCGCTTTGCGTCGAAAGATCGCAAAACAAGTTTATTGATTAAAAATAAAAAAAATTCATCGTTGAATTCAAAATAAAATGATTAATCAACGACTTTCCTAAACTCTTGAAGGACAGTAGACTCGAAATGCGAGTATTACGTGTACAATTATATACAAGCTCGTGCTTTTATTGGTCTATATCCGTCTCCGTGATTGTTAAATTTTTTAATGCAAAAACTACACCAATGCTCGGATATTCACATGCATGAAAGTGCGCACCTGAAAATGCGGCTTATTACAACCAGGAACCTAACAAGTCCATCGGAAAAGAAGCTTATACATACGCGTATCTGAAAGACTAAAGGAAAAATATTATTGACAAAATATATATATATTAGTACTATCAGAAAAATATTTCCTATCGCAGTGATCGAACGCAAGAGACATCGACTCATCGACGTTCTCAGAGCCTTGAACTTCGTAGTCACGATATTCCGTAGTCACACAATGCATTCATTCTGTATTCTTCTTTCATAGCTTACACGCTATGGGCCGAAAAGCGCAAAAAATTGTTTCACTATTAATTTTAAAAATTCTTCATTGAAGCTAAAAATAGAGTCAAAATTATGCTTTCAAAAAAATTATTCTGGAGAAGATGATTTATTTTTTTTTTATTAATTTTGATCAACATTCGTTACATTTGCACATATCATTAATCTATCCGTCGGCTACTTCGTTTATCTATATTTACAAAATGATTATATAAAAATATCGACGTGTCGTACGTATGCGCGGTAAAATCCATAGAATAATATAACGGCTATAGTAATCGGTAGGTCAATAATTACTGTGACAGAACTGTGAATAGATTGCGCGTCATTCAGTGTTCCGTGTGGCATTTAATCATTTGTTTCAATGACGGTATAATAATTACGTATACGCGGTATTTTCAGTTAACGGCAGAAGAACACTTGCATGACGAGCATTTAATCTTTTTTTCAGCAATGCTTTGGAGCTTGAATCACCCTTCAAGCGTTGAGAACAGAAAAATGTGATACTCGATACTGATAGAAGACACTGCACTATCGAATACTGGCAAGTCTTCCAGACGCAATTTTCGTTCTACAGACTCTAATAAAAGATTTATTGACATCCGGCTAGAAGTACATCCGCCCAACGTTCATAATTAAAATTGCCATCCCGGCAAATTTCAATTCAAAAGAAAATGCGCAGCGGAAGCTTCAATTGCGAAAGAAAAGCATACCTCGTTCCAAGACCCCTTGGTTTCAACATTAAAATAGCCACGAATCCTCCGCCGACCGAGTTCTCTAGGCCTAATCTTTTATGTTCGTATTCCAAGGCGTAAAATACTTTCGGACTTCTTAACTCCCCGACGAAGAATCTTGCGAATCATCCAACGGTTTGACGATTGCAGGCGCACCAGATTCTTCGGCCGGATTGCCGCCCTCGGGAGCTTGGCGTGAGACACCGGAAACCGATGTGTCCGTCGAATTGAGAGAGCTGTTGTCGTCGATTTCCGTCCCCGCGTGCGTATCGTTCTCCAGTGAGATCGTCGTCGTTGAATCCAGACTGTTACTCGCCATCAGGTCGTCGTTGCACGGTTTGTGAATAACCGTGACGTCGATGTTCCCGTCGATATTCTCCGAGACACCGGATGGCGTCATCCGAAAAACTTCGTCGTTCTCCGAGTTGCTCGGTGCTTCGCCTGAGTTTCTCGACGAATTTTCCGTATCCATAAGATTTCTGAGTCTGCTCAGACCGTTGTTTATCGTGGCGTTGAAGTTTTCCGTGTATCTCGTGTCGAGCTGCTCTATGGCCTCAACTTCCGGGGTGTTGCCGGATGCTGGCGATTCGCGTGAATTTTCCGTAGCTCCACCGTTGGTCGTGCTTTGCACCTCGGGCATTAAATGATCGTATAACAGTGGGTTGAGAATGCTCTCGAGATTCATGTGTCGAACGTTTGAGGTCATCAAATGAGCGGAGAGCTCGTCGCATTCCTGAATCTCGTTGCTCTCATCTGCCGCTAATTCTTCCCTTATAGCCGTCGATACTTTGTTGCGTGTCTTGGTTTTCGGCGGAATATCGGCTTCGTCTAGTTCGCTATCGTTGGCGTGTGCGTTCTCTCGAGACCCTGTCGAATCGTTCGACAGCTGCGGGACTCGCGAATCGCGAACGTGATTGGTTTCCGTTTGGGTCGGCACGGTTCTTACGTTCACCTCGCGATTGCACTTGACGTCGTTCGAGAAATTGTTGTTTCTACGGAGGCTCGTTATGAGATCCATTATGTTTCTCTTCATGGGTTGATTGGTCGTAGGAGCTGGAACGGCGGTCAATTGGGTCGTGAGTTTATCAAGCAGATGACTTATGTGCATTCTCGTGCCTCTTATCGGATGATCCTCAGTTTCATTCGAGGGATAGTCGTTCCCAACGTTTCCGGTCTCCGGGCCGTGACCGCGAAAATCAAGGTTGTCGCGGTCGACGGTTCGGTAGTTTCTTACATTCTGAACGACCGTGCGGTTCCTCATATTCGACTCGTGACGAGTCTCGTAGTGGCCGTTCAGCAGATTCGGACTTGTCGTGTAGCTCGAACCAGTCTCAAAGCCATTGCTGTTCTCCTCGCTCTGCAGACGCGAACGAAAACGATTGTCCTCGGTCTCGGAATAACGATTGCCGTTCGATACGTTTCTGCTCGATTGCATGTTCGAGTTGGTCGAGTATCCTGTGTCAGTGAAATTCGCGTCTACGCTGTTGCTGTTGCTCGTCACTCGCTGAATCTCGGCATCGACGAAGTGGCAACGATTTCCGTTTGTCATTGTACCGCCGTCGGCGGGATTTTGATGTTCGATGAGATCTCGGGGGATTAGCCAATTTTCCATGTCGCGAAGTTCGTTTCCGGGGTCGTCGGTGTTACCGTTGTCGACGGTTTCACGCTTGGACTCAACGAGCGGCATATCAAAGTCGTTATCGAAGTCGTCGTCGAACGCTGTATTAGTCACATCGTACAGCCTCGATTGCAGACGCTTTTTTATCTCGTCCAGCTCCGTAAGCTTTTGTCTGAAAAAGAAGAATTTCCGCAACATTTCTACAACACGACATCGATTTTTACGATTACGAAACTTACTTCAGCGACAACGAGAGAAAAGACATCGAAGCGTCACCGAGACCAAGATCTAACATCGGTTCGTTGTCCACTTGGCTGCGACTTGTTGTGACATTGTCTACGTTTTTTCGTGGAGAATTCGTCGGAGCATTGTCTGCGCCATTCGGCCGATCCACGGGATATGGCGATGAGAAATTTGAATGATCAAAGTCCGGAAGTGGAGGTCTAGTCGCGTTTGTTGCGCAAGTGGTTTTTCCGAACGATCCGATGTTGTCGAGTGGAGTTACGCTGACCTGTAAACAGAGTCGGTTAAGAAATAACAAAAGAAAATATTGACAAAGAATAGAAAACAATCGTGAAAATCGACCTTAATTTGCCCGTTGCATTTTCCTGTGAAATCCATGACATGAAACCAACCGGAAACGACGGGAAAGCCGACGGTGAGAATGGAGACGTCGATCGCTGAGAAGCCGATTACAACGTCGCGTTCCAGATCTATTCGCATGCTCGTCTCGGGATCTACCAAGCGCCAAACTTTCAGTATCAACCTCTTTTCCTCCTGAAACGATTGTCGGTATAGAAAAAAAAATTGTTAAGGACTCTAGTACCGGTGAGGTGCTGTGAAATTACGTCATCGGTAACAGAAACTTTGCTGAATGCCATTTTTAAACTGTAGTCCACCAAGGATAAACAAAAGGATAAAAAGTTCGCGAACAAGTTTACAGTTTCAATTACCGACCACGGTATTTTACCCTCTTTTAAACCTGCAGGAGCAGCTTGTCTCTTACGTTATCGAGTAAATCATTGGAAAGCTTCGTGTCGCATCGCCAGTCCCACTTCGGGCTGCAACTGAAAGGGCAAAGATTCGTGACGACGTAAGAGCCATACTGCGTATCTCCGTTGCTGCGAGCTCTCTGGAAAGTCACGTAAGTGCACGGTTCCAGGGCCTCATCCGGTTTCTCGACCTTCGGAAGATACAAAGCGCACTCGATCTCGACGACGGCGCGAAATGATGAATTCTCAAAGTCCGAATCGTCGGAATCCTGTCCCTCGTTTCCTGCAGTCGCCATTCTCGGCGACGAGACAATTGTTGAAAGTCTGTTTTCGAAGCGAGTATCTCCTGCTGAACAGCCCGGAGCGTTCGGCAAGTTCGTCGAAGATCGATCAACCGCCACCGAAAGCCTTTCGTCGAAGCCGGAAACGCTCATGGAATTGGCGGCGGCGTAGCTCGTACTCGGTCCCTGATTGCCGGCCTCGTCGAACTCAGCGCCGACACCGACGCTTCTGTAAATCTCCGTCGAGAGATGAAAATTACCGCGTTGGCTCCCATCGCTGCTGTCTCCGGAGAAGCTGTTGTTCGTCGAAGGATGCAGATTCAAAGGTTCGATATCGTCGATCTTGCGAGTTTTCTCGTCACAGTTTCTCGCTCTAAACTCGATCTCCGTCTGCGCGGCCTGATCGGTGCTCGGTTTCGGAACGTTCAGCGCCTGAGCGAGTCTGTCGACTATGGCGTTGAGAACCTGACTCTGCGGATTTTCGTTCGTCAGTTCCTCCTCTGGTCCGTGAGGCTTGAAATACTTAACCGTCGTTATCTCGGTCTGGCATTCCTGGCTCTTCACGTTCCGATCCTCCGAGCCAGTCTCCTGATTTTCGTAATTCTCACGATTCGATCTTCCATGCAACTGCCGATGACTCTCGTAAGAGCCCTGGCGAATTTCGCTTACGGAACACACCTCATTCCCGTGAACCGTGGAATTCGGAAGTTCCGCGGCGTTTCTCGCGAAGGTTCTTATCGTCCTCGGAGTGATGCCTGAGTCCCGAAGTCCGCGGGTCATCTCGAGAAGAGCAATCTGATCGGCTGTTCCAAGAGCGACCAGGGCGAGAAGCTGACCGCAAGATCGTCCGGTCACTGGTTCGGCAATCGGAACCCAACCGTCCACGCTTATGACCGGGTACTTCGAGCGCAGTAGATGCGGAAGAATCTGCGGATCTCTGTAAGCAACATACAATTGGTGAACCGGGAGTTTCGATATTCCGAGGAGATTGTCGCTCCCGCTTGAGTCTCTCGAGTAAACCTCGATGACGATACAGTTGTCCTTGGTTCGTTCGAGTAGATCGGCGCCGTGCATGATCGGCACGAGCTGATGAAAGTGATAGAAAGGATTCTCGGTCTCCTCGCACAGCCGACTCGCGGCTCTGTCCTCGCGCCAAAAGGCTCTGCATATGAGGTACGAGGTCGACGACGTGAGATCCTTTCCCTCCGCAATGTAAATCAAACCGTGCAGGAGAACATCGTTGCAGTCGTCCCGTCGCGGCTCCTCGGCTCGAACCGCTCTCTCACCCGAGCCGCTCCGCTGCCTCTGAGCGGCCTCTTGCCTGACCCGCCCGGAGTTGTTTCCGCTCCAGGAGCCGTCCGGTCGATTTCCAACCGACGAGGCCGTAGCCTTATCGTTCTTGCTCCCCGTCGCCGTCCTGAATCTTCCCGTCCCAAGGCTCGAGCTCGACGAGACATCGAGCACGGGAATGTTCTCCTTTGCCGACGTAACCGCCTCGACAAACTGCTTGCCGAAGTGAATCCTGTCGCAGCCGAGCTCGGCTGTTACCTTCAGCTCGCCGATCTTCATTCCCTTGTTGACAATCGCGAGACGCTGCGTCGAGCTTAGCGACGGCGTGCGAGCCGCGTCGCCGACGTACATCGAGCCGATTCCCAGCTCCGTCGGTGTACGCTGGTTCAGGTGGCGATTGAAGATCTTGAACTTCAAGGGCATGTCCATATGAAGATAAGTCTTCGGCAAATCGTAGACGGCATCGTGGTTGAAATAAACAACCTGGCCAACTTGCTTCTTCGAGCAAAGTTTTACGGGTTTGGTCTCGGTTGTCTTCCCCTTCGATCTCTTCATGCTGCCGAACATCGCGTCGTACTGGATGAAATACGTGACGGATATCGGAACGCCGTCGCCGCGCGACAGACAGGACGATCGCACTCGGCGGTAACCGGCCGGGCTCAGAGTCAGTGACTCAACGACGATTCTTAAACTGTCGACGTGGTCGATCGGAGCGACCTCTCGAGGTTGAGTCGTCGCGGTTTCGGGCGGCGAGGGATCCTCGATCGTTTCCCCACCGAACGGCATTTCTTCTCTGGACGGAGATTCTTTCTCCTTCGCGCAGCCACGAATCGTCACGTCCGCGAGATCGATCAGACTCGCCGTCGGCGACGTCGTTCTCAGCGTCTCTAGGGCTTTCTTTTCCTCGCAGCGGGTCATTCTCTTGCCGAGAAAATACTCGTAGAGCGTCGCCTCTTTCTCCGCCGAACCTTCGGAATGGAGACTATTTGTCGTTGAACTTGAGCTCAGCGCGAGCGGATCCTCGTCGCGGGCTTCCTTGAGAATCGCTCCGCGCAACCTCTGCGCACGCGCTACGACCTGAGCCACAAGCTTGTCGTTTACTCCGGAGATCCCCTTGCGTGAAGCGATTACCGGATCCAACAAACGCTCCTTGAGAATCGATCTGTATATATTTTCGCTTTGCTTCGCATTCTTTATCGTCATGGGAACGTCGTTTTCATATGGAAATGGGAGCTTTGCTGAACCGAGGGGGTCGACGTGATTCGTTGAGTAGTTACGCAAAAAAGAACTCGTGCCGTCCACTAGGATATGCTTCGTTCGCTTACCATCACAGAGATCGGTTTTAGAAGGACCATGCTTCTGGTTTTTCTGCACTGGGGACAATTTCATGGTGACGTGGATGTCACCTATTCTGCTGCCATTGTCGTTTACTATGGGAACATACTGAAAGTAAGACTTTCCGCTCAGTAGGTTGCACAGCTCGGCAACTCGAGCCGTTCCAACGACCTGGTGAGTCTTCTCTGAAATTGCAACCAGCTCTACCGTCTCACAGTTCCTCAGATATTCCTCAAAGAGCTCCAAATTAGTTCTCACACTGTATGTCTCGGATGTTTCACTCGCCAATCTGTTGTCACCGCTCTTGATGTCCGCTGGCCTGTTTAAAAAATTAAATGACTGTTATACGTTGTCTCAGTGGAAATGGATATTCAATAGATATTGTTATTATTGATGTTAAATATTCCTTTTTCTTGCCAGTCAGACTTCCAAAACAGGACAAATATTGCAAGAATTTATCCAAACTGAGCCAAATAATTATAGCATATGGTATTTTCGTGTAAATTGAAATCCAATGATAATAATAATTATTATTATCATTATTATCAGTGATATAAAAATTTTTTTAATGTTTTTGGCTTGTCGGGCTTCCGTCAAAATATAACAAAACATCGAAAAAATTTACCGGAACTGAGCGCTATCAATTTCGCCCCACCAGGAGGCGAGAACGGTGACATCGCCGGGAGTTCTCCTGGACCAGACGATCTCATCGATAACGAGCCTCAGGTAGCCGTGAACTCTGCCTTCGACGAGCGGTGGCAGCGACCTCGACGAAGCCTCGTTGCTCGACTCCATCCGAAAGAGTTGTCAGATCGGAAGGTTATCTTATTTTTCTTCGCACCGATGCCTCGGCGACATTTTGATTTTCGAAGCGCGACGTTTGTGCGAGACGCAGGAACGATGAGGTCTTTTTTTCTTTCCTACAACAGGAAATTTTTATTTAAAAAATTGTTTTCACTGTGAACCGACAGAACAGAATTCTCCTGCTCGAACCTGCCGATGACTGCATCGGGTTTCGGCGATATCTTTCGAAACGCTTTCCCTTTCGTCGCTGTTTCGATTTTTAAATCGCCTTGTTAGCAGCGCCAGCTGGTAAGGAAGAGATTTTCTTTGCGTTGCTGCGACCCAGTGGTCATTTTTACATATAAAGTGCACGCTTATCGAGAAATAATACTTTTCACACACAAAATAAACGCGATTATTCGCTGATCAATTTTTATCGCTGACAAACTTCGAAGCTTTGCACAACTATGATTCAGTGCACGCGGCATGTCGAGGTAAAAATGTTGTTCTAGCACTTTCTGTACGACACGAGAAAGAGAGTTCGGCGCGATCATCTGATGGAGATCGACCATGCGTCTCTCATTCAACATGGCGAGTGGCAAGACCCTCGCAGCGATTTTACGACCGGGCGGTATTCGAGTTATAAGCAATAGTAAACCGAATAGATTGCAGTGCGACGTATTGCAACGATGCACCGGATCCAACCGACAATTCGGAAGCGGTACACTCGGTGTCGAGGCCTGGACGAGGAGCAACAGGGAAAAATGTAACGTACTCGATACGCAGTCATGCACACTATAGATTACATCACGGCTTCGATAGCTCCGGCGTGTACGAAAACGTTTGCCTCCTCGCTATCAGAACGCTGTGGATTTCCTCTGGCAATTGTTCAAATCTGTAGAGCAATTCGACCTTGTGCTCTTGTCCTTTCGAATGACACGTGCATTATTGCTCAGAACGTATTTTTCGATCGGGTCGGGGAACGAACCTCAAAAATGAAATTTCCAGAATTTAAGAACTCAAACTATACGATTAGTCAATTTCATTGGTCCATCTCTGAGTTTACTAATTTCTATACACAAACTCCTAAATCTTCTTGAATTAATCATTTTTATTTATATTTTTTATTATTTTTACAATGAATCAAATTTCTCGGAGTATAGGATTTGTCGATTCACTTTGTTCATCTATCAGTTTCTTCAAGATGGATCAATTTTTGATCTTTTTATTGATTCAGATTCAGTGTTTTCATCAATCAATTTACATTCCAATCTTGAAAATTTTCTTAAATTGATCTTTTATTTAAAAAAAAAGTATTAAATCTTTTAAACAATACAATTAGTCTATTTAATTTGTCCAATGCTCAATTTACCAGTTCATATACACAACTGCGCAACATTTATTGAATAAAACTTTTTAAAAAACTTTTCTTAAGCATGTATCAATTTCCTTCCATTCTACAATTTTTCATTTGATGTATAGATTCATCAATTTAGTACTTTATGTATGTACATGAACTTTTTTTTATTTTTCTTTCAGATACGATAGGTAGATTCGCACAGCAGAAACACCAGTTTCACAAATCCACTGCGCTTAACAAACGCACCTATTACGAGATTCTCGGAGTTTCTAGAAACGCGTCGGCCAAAGATATTAAGAAGGCTTACTACCAGCTAGCGAAAAAATATCATCCAGACACGAACAAGACCGATCCTGATGCGGAGAAAAAGTTTCAGGAAGTGTCGGAAGCTTACGAGGTACTCAGCGATGAGACCAAAAGAAAAGAATTTGACACATGGGGCGCCACTTCAGAGCAGATGGGAATGGGTCAGGGAGCTCCGCCGCCAGGGGGATCTGAAAATTTCTCTCACAATTGGAATTTCAAATCGACCATAAATCCTGAAGAATTGTTCAGAAAGATTTTCGGCGACGCGGGATTTAAGAGCGCAAATTTCACAGATTTTCAGGATGACTACGCTGACTCCAACTATGGCTTCGGAGCGGCGCAAGAGGTTTGTATGAATTTGTGTCATTAATTATTTCGTCTATTTCATGTTCTTGGTAGGAAAGGGAAGGCTCGGATTAAAACATAACTGATAATTATTTCTGGGTCGTTACAAATCGGTGCTACTTATTTTTATATACCTTTTTTTGTTAAAGCATCAAGGCTGAGATTAAATCGTAATCGATAATTGCTTCTAGGTTGTTATGAATTTGACTTTTGGACAAGCAGCCCGAGGAGTCAACAAGGACATAATCCTCAACGTCATCGACACTTGTCAGAAGTGCCAGGGTTCGCGCTGCGAGCTCGGGACAAAACCTATAAGATGCCAGCAGTGCAACGGCACCGGTATGGAGACTATAAGCACTGGACCGTTCGTTATGAGATCCACGTGTAGATACTGTCAAGGCTCGAGGGTTTACATCAAGTACCCGTGTGTGGAGTGCGAGGGCAAGGGACAAAACGTAAGGAAATTTATAGGGTTATTACTCGTGCCCATGAATTCGTTCGTCCTCGATAAATTTAATTCGATTTTTTGCTAATTGATCAGTTGTTGGTATTATTATTATTATTATCGTTTTCAATATGACAAGGGAGCTTCGTGAACAAAGACACTACTGGGAAACGAAAATAATCATGAGATAAAGTAGCATGATGTAAGATAATATTAAAGTAAAGTGGGAAGTAGATGATCGGTATGGATGTTGATCGTGGAGCCGAGGGCAGTGTAGGAGGCATAAGTACCACTATACTATATTGCTTTTCCAAATCGAAGTTTCCGAATGGAGGAATGGGAAAAAGAAAAAAAAATTTTGTGAGTTTCACTAAGCTTGCCGATCGCACAAATTTGGATGTGCGGTTTCCCAACCAGTTCACAAGATTACTTAACGTAGTTTCATCGATGATTGTCGACGTATGGAATTTGTATGAAAATATTAAATCATAAATTTGTTGTCAGGTTCAACGGAAAAAAGTAATCGTGCCAGTACCGGCGGGCGTGGAGGACGGTCAGACCATTCGCATGGCAGTCGGCAACAAGGAGGTGTTCGTAACATTCCGCGTCGAGAAGTCGCGTTATTTCAGACGCGACGGTCCAGACGTTCACACGGATGCCGAGATCTCGATCGCCCAGGCAGTTCTTGGTGGTGCGATTCGGGTTCAGGGAGTCTACGAGGATCAAACGATTCAAATTCGTCCCGGCACGTCGTCGCACGGGAAAATTCGCCTGACCGGCAAAGGCATGAAAAAGGTCAACGGCCTTGGCAACGGCGATCATTACGTGAATATAAAAATCATCGTTCCGACGACACTGAACGACAAGCAAAAGGCTCTCATGCAGGCGTACGCCGAAATCGAGAAAGACACACCCGGAAGCATACACGGGATAACCATGAAGAAGGACGGTAAGGGAAAACACTCGAAGTCCTGAGACCCGGCGAAAATTACCGTCGCACCCTCGTGTCTAATTTCAATATATTAATATAAATATAAATCGATAGATCGAGAAAATTTGATTTACGTACAATTTTGCGAAAAGTCAGTTCTTCCTTCAATTATCGACACGAGTCGGTCCGGATATCGAGTATCGATAGAGTTTTAGCGTTCCCACCGTGTACACTCCATTCCATCCGTGTACACTCCATTGCTACTCTGAATAAAACCTGTGAGAAAGCAATTGCGGTTTTCTTAAAGTGGTGCCGATAATTTTTTTCACGTTTTGTCGATATTTGTATTGTTTTTCCGTTGAATGAAGTCTAATCGTCGCTGTACATAATTCGACAAGAAATGAAAAAGAAATCTCGGACAGATTTTCGTGAGTTTTTTTGTGTTTGGTCATCGTGAGTACCGTATATCGAAAACCGTATTGCTTTTTCTAGGTCCCGTAAAGCAAACTCAAGTGCACGAAGATGTAGACGGTGAGGAGAACGCTGGTCTTCTTAGTAAGATCAAGAGGGCGATATTTGGATAAAAAGCTTTTTAGGTGAGTTAGTTGCCCTTTTGACGTCGCCGTAAGAAAAAAAAATTGGAATCTGCAGTCATCCACTCGTATGAAAATTATTTTAGTTCACGCTTTCAACCGTAATTCATTCGAGGAGAATAACCAATACTGAATCTTCTTTCCAGGAACGAAGCAATGTTGTGAGGGTCCTCTGGATTTGATACAATCGATACGACAGGCGTTGGGCGACGGGCCAATCTCGCAACGTACGACATCCACCGTGGAGATAAAGACTCCGGAAGACAAGCCGCAGTCGTCGTCACCGCGGCAGCCCAGCGAGCCCAGAGCCGAACGTCAGAAGAGCGAAGCATCGGACGGAAGCGATGGCGATGTGAAGAAGAAACGACAGAAAATGCCTTGAGACGTAGAAGGGGAGTTTAATTTAATGTAGATCAAGTTCACGATCGGTTCTGCGATTGATCGTAAATAACGAAGGACGCACCGGTGTCGATATTATCGGCGAGAAACTGATTATAGACAGGAAAAAACTTATGGAGACAAGTAGTAAGACGAGTATTTATTCGCTTACGTGTTACCGGTGTAAAAATAAAGATGCAAGTTACCAGCTCGAAGAATCGTCTCTTCACTTACGATTACTTCATTCCCATTACTTCGAACCTCGTATATTTTACTTACCGTACAGTACAGTAAAACTTCGATCAGCTGAATTAGTGGGATCAAGTCTACTTCAAATGAACGATTATTCGTATAATGGAGATTTGAACATGAAAAATACTATACGAAAAATATAGAAAATGGAGCTAACGATGTGCACGTCTCAATTCGAAAAAAAATAAACATTTTTTTCCACCGTAGGAATACGATGCTTCGATTCAGAAGGGGAAGTAACGTCCGGCGAAGCTGTAATGGATACGAATACAAAGCTATCATCTAATCACAAACAATGTTTAACTTGCACGGATATAAATATCTCTGCTCCTCGCTAATACGTAATAAATACCGGGCGAGAAATCAAATGCGTTTGTATTTATTTTGTTTCGGGATCGTTCTTTTCGTGGATCTCGTGGAGTCGTGGAATAACAATTATTTTAACAATTATGGATGACTTGAAATTTAATTATGAAAAGGCATGGAATAATTTTGGAATAGAAATGATTCAAATGAAAATTGGAGTAAATAATAATGTGCTGGCAATCATTCACACCGACACACTATAGTACCCACTACTAAATGTAATAAAACAGCGGATTGTCACGTTACGGCTCCGCTCTCTTACTATCACATTTTCTTTAGATTCTGTCTTTTTTTAGTGAATACACTTTTTAAACCTGCACGACAGAATTGTTCGTAGCGGAAATTTTATATAGAAAATGTTCCCACGACACGTAATGGTGACATAAAAAAAAGCAATCTAAATGAGTTATATACGTCTATCCGATTGATAATTATAAGCTATTCTATATCCAAAAGTTGAAGTTTTGGACGACTGCAAATTTTCGGATACCGTCAGACGAATATACAAAACCCTAATTAGATCACTTTTTCATAAATTTTTCTTTCTTGCTATCTGCGATAAAGCAAGGAACACTTGGAATAATGGAATTACTATTGTATTCGCAGAGTTCAGGTTGCGCGGGTCACATGTGTCCATAACTCCTAAGTAGTACAGCCGGATCATTTATATTTACGCAAGGAACTCTACAGAAGTCGTTACGTACTTCGTGGTCATAGTTTGTCAGAGTTGACGTAGCGGATTCGGTCACGCTGCGGTCACTCACGAGTTTCGATCGCCGAATGACGGTAGCGTCGTCAGTCGCATTGACGTTTTGCCTCAAAAAATCCTACTGAATAATCACAGGGTACAAACGGTTTCGCAAAAAATGTAAATCTTAGCATGCAGCGGTTACTCTAACTTCTGCGTATATTTTTTTAGCATGAAATAAAAATCACGGGAGTTCTCGATTAGTGCACCGTGTATTTTGTATAGTGTTTGCACATTCTCGTCGGCTCTAGATGTCCAATCGATCGGCAGTGAAAAACTTTCCGATATGTCCTTGTAAAAAAAAATATACATATTATCTCGGCTATGTTCATCACAGCTTGGAATACGCGTTAGATTTCCCGCGACCCGTGGATGCAAGATCGTGCACCTCGAGCAGTTTCGAAGCTAAAACATAGAGACACATTTCGTCAATTGTAACTTCCGTCCGGTTATTCGTTCGAGATGCCTTTCCCTTTCAGCTTCCGAAACAGCGCTCGTCAGCGGCGTAACATCGCGTGCGCCGGATCCGAGGATCTCGTTTACGTCGTGCACGCGTACGGAGGCACCGACAACAGTTGTCAGGGTCGCTCCTCGTGCAGCGACGAACTCCTCGTCGCTGCGATACTATATCGATCGGTTACGGCAGTTCGTGCTCGCGACAGTCTATGCTTCGGTCAGTAGGCCGTACTTGAGGCCAATGTTGGTCAGGCTCTGAGTAGCCGAGACCCGAAGAACGGCCACGGCCACGGCGGCGATCGTGACCGCGCCCTCGAGATACAAGCCGTACATAACACGGACGAGACCGGAAGTCGTGGCAAGACCACCGGCGGCGGTGAAGTCCAGAGGAAACAGGAGGCTCGCCGCTATCGGTCTCAACCTCGCTGCGCCGAAGCAAATTATCCCCAGCAGATAGTAAACACCTGAAGAAAAATGAAAAAAAACAAAGCAAATAAGAGGGCAAGAAATAAAATGAGATTCGGTCGTGCAAGGACGTCATAAATTTGTGATGTATTTTATGAATGGGCACGGATGAAACTAACCGATGCAGCCGAATGGAACGATCTTGACCCACTTTGGCATCGGAGGCATCTCGGAAGTTTCGATCTCGTGCTCCTGCTTGTATTTTCTTCTTACCGCGTACCTCTGTAAGCACATTGCAAGAAGGAGGCCGAGGTTGAGTACCAGAAGGAAATGCAGCGGTATGCCGATAGCCGCGAATACAACGGCTACGGTTCTGCCGGCCGTGGTTCGAGGTACCGGCGCGCCAAATCCTGCAAGCATATTAATAAGGCGAAGCGTTCAACGAAGAATGAATCACCGTTACGCCTGCGTGAACTGTGTGAAATAAGCAAAGTTGAAAACTCGGTGGACGGAAGTTAGTCGTTAAAATGTTGCATAAAAAAATATGTCACTCACCGAGAGTCGTGAGAAGAGATATGGAGAAGAGAATGCAGCCTGGGAAGGTCCAAAGTTGTCCACCGTCACCCCCCTCGCCGTATCCGGAGCTCACCGCTGCCAGAAGAAGTTTCTCGTGCTTTGCGACGTACTTCTGAACTTTGTCTCTCCACAGAGGTTCCATTTCCTGCTCGTTCGCTCTCAATTGACGCAGCTCCATGGCCAGACCCACGGCCAAATCTCTCTGCATGTCCTTTAGCTCCAAGACCTGCTCCCGTTCGCGAGGACCTTCGGTGGCGTAGAATGAAGCGGCGCCTGCCATCGCCCAGAAAGTCAATAGCCAGGCCAGTCCTGCGGTTAAAGTTAAGAGATTGTCAGATATTTGTTATTATTAATTGTGGCGCAAATCATGATGTCGGTCTTTGTCTCTATGCTTGAAAATGCTCATACAATAATACTAAAATCTAACCATATATCGGAAACGCGAAGAAAAATAAAGGAAATTATATCGAAGGCACTTTTCACTTGAAATGATTGCCGGAAAATTATCGCGCAAGTAATGTTAAAAAAATAAGGAAAATTACGACTGAAAATTGAAAAAAATCACCCACAAAGTCAAAAGCAAAAAAGATATTCAGATAGACACATATTATTAACGATGGTGTGAAACACCCTATCTGTACCTAGCTTTAGGAAGCTCGTACAATCAGACTACATCTAACAATATATCGGACGAAAATTAACGCGCAAGTAAATTTTTGTATGGCTTTCTCATGATCTTCCTTAATTCGCAAAGCTTATTGTATGAGAAAGCAGAGACCCTGGTAATCGTTCAAGGGATTTACAACTACTAGAGCGTAACGCTCGAAAATTTATTACCAAATTGACAGAGCGATAGTCTTCCCAAAAATCTGAGATGCCAGCAGAGGCGGGAAGGTTTTTTTAGATCAGAACTTCCGCTAGGATCCTCGATGTCTCTGAGTGAGGGTAAAACCTTAAGTCTGTACGGTCCGGTGGCGCGAGACGTTTGGATCCCTGTCGACCTAGTTGGCGGCTCAGGCTCGCGGATTATCTGGTCTTTAATTTGCACCGACAGGTCTTCGGATATAGTTCCCGAGTCGAAGGACACGGGAGTGGCTGAAACAACGAACAGTCGATTAGACACTAAACCATCGACTCTACGAGGATTTTTTTTTTCAAGCACGAACTACTTATCCGGAACTATCGGATAACGAGGGCAATATTTTTTATTTTTTTATCCTGAAACGATGTCACTTTACCGGAGATTTTTTTACTGACAATCGTTTTCTCCAGGTTCGAGGGTAAGAAATGAGAAAATTGTGTCGCACGCGAGGACATAAACGAAGGTCGCTCGAAGGTAAAGAGGATTGATGATTTGCAGAGACACGTGTGTACAAGCCCATAGCGATGAAGACGTCAAGCCTTAATGTAATTGATCTTTTGAACAAACTCGGATCGACGTAGCGTAAAACAGGTCTGCCTGAGGTATTCTATTTTTGCATCGTAGTTAAAGTCGGTCTTGTTATCGGAAATCCAAGGGGTAAGCCTGGTTGTTCGTGCATCGATGACTCTTTACTTTGCCGTTGTGTCTAATGTTATTTTTTTTCACACATACAAAATCTGTATTACGACGTATCGGCTGGGCTATTGATCCTCCTCGAACGTACAAATGTTTATGCTCGGTGCTGCAACGGAAACAACGTCAGCGATAAAGCCCCGACAAGAATTCACACACTCGAGCAAGTTGTATGAAATTGAGGGATGGATCGTTTGTGAAAGTGAAGCGAACTGTCGACAACCGTTCCGGGGGTAACGGTCATTATTTCTATAGACTGCGGAAAGCTTCGTCATAGGTGAAACGACCCGTTGTACTCTGTGTCGCCTTTTATCGCGTCGATTAATAATCTATGAAAAAATATGATCGAGGTCAAAGTTAACGTCGCTATATTTTCGTTAGTGGAATATTAAGCGGTCCGTTCGTCGAGCAACGAAGCTACCCTAATGAAATAATCATAGCTCCTAATGAAATTATCAATAATAAAACAAATCGTCGAATTTAATGTGACAATGTAGACTTGTTTCACGTTCTTTCATTCGCCTGTAGATTCGTATTAACAAATAGTTGCCTTCATTATGATGATGTGCGATTGTTATCGTTTGAGCTCGTATTTCTGATTGTTACGCTTGCTACATCTTCGCTTCATCATCGAACCCATCTGAT
Organism: Listrodromus nycthemerus; assembly: GCA_963978505.1. Taxonomy (NCBI): domain Eukaryota; kingdom Metazoa; phylum Arthropoda; class Insecta; order Hymenoptera; family Ichneumonidae; genus Listrodromus; species Listrodromus nycthemerus. The sequence continues at coordinate 21,604,137 of OZ021680.1, read as the reverse complement.
TATTTTTTTCCTCGTTGAGTTTCATTTCATACTTCTATTCACTTCTTCCCTTCGCTTTTTTCGGATTGTATGGAGATACGATTACGATTGCGCAATTTTGTTTGTTGGTTTCGCTGTACTGATTTATGAACGCTGTTCTTAGAAGGGAGGACACGTAATAAATGAGTCATCTTCCAGGTTTCATTACTCATTAGAGCTAACATGCACTCGCAGACTTTTATCGTATTTCTACCTGTGCAGGTTCCACGACTACGGTTTTTTCTCCAAACGATCGTCGATTTAATAGAAACAATAGTCGTGAAGTTGCAATGTTGCGACCGTGGAGACGATCAACAATTTTCGATACCCGCAGGATCTGCAAGTCTGAAGTATCCTGATCGTTTTTTTTATTTCTGATCGTAACTCTCACTGTCTTTTTTCTCCAACCTCCGATCATATTATTTTTCATCCCTATTAGTTTCGGTTGATACTTCTGTTCCTCGTTATTTCCCTACTTTGCATAGAGTTGTTGCCTCGCAATTTTAATTCTATGTAATAAACAAATCATAAAAAAGTCGTTGAATAGGTCGAACATAAAATTTAAAATATAAAAAAGACAACGAAAGCGAACATGTAAATAAATTTAAAAATGTTTTGCCGAGGAATTATTTCTTGAGGGGTTCAAAGATTGACTGAGTGGGTGACTCCGATCGTTTTGTTGTGAATTACCTGACGCGCAAACGACGTCGGCGTCGTCTTCCTCGTCCTCGCGTCGCTCGGTCATCTTTAGTCGAAGCTCGGTTACCCGCGCACGTGTTCTTCCGTGCTCCCTCGAACTTCTCCTCGGATGGACGACGTTGCCGGAATGTCCGACCCGGTGGGAACGACGTCGCGAGTTATTGTTGCCCGGACATGAGTTCGTTCGGACGAGTTTGACCGGCAACGATACCGCATGACGACCGCGACTGGAGTACAACTTTGGTGCCGTCGTCGCTGCGTAGTCGACGTCCGGAACGCTTCTGAGCGTCGTCGCAGCACCTTCCAGCGTCGGGGGCTCCGGAAAAAGCGGCACGTCCATGCGGCCTCGACGTTTCACCACCGGTACCAACCACGAGATCGTCCGAGGCTGCGAACAGAAAAATCATTGAAATATCTATTAATATATCAAGAACGCTATACCTGCATATGAAGCTCCACCCAAGAGTAAGCAAACTGTGGTAAAATTGGAAATTTTACCCCAGTTTGGCGAACAGAAACTTTTTATTCCACTTGAACTGTAGCAAAATTATATCTATCTGACCTTATTTTTTATCGAGATTGATTTACACACGCGTTTCGGTGAGAGATGTCAAGGAAAACAGAAGATAAAAAACATTTTTTCGAGTCTCGAAGACAAGAAGTACCTGTGGTAAGAAAATGCTGCACTGGTCTTTGAAGCAATGCAATATAATGAATAATCCGGAGCTACGGACAAAAATATAATTTAACTAAGCTATTGATTTATTATGAAATATATATATTTATTTACGCTTCATGAGCAGTCGAATTTCTATCGAGAATGTGCAAACTGTGATGGGGTTGAAAGTGTCTTTCAGCAAGAAAAAGAAACCAATTTTCTTATGCCAATTTGAATCTTGTGTCTCAAATCTTCAAGATAAAAAGTGCCCTTTATAAAAATTCTCTGCAGGTATCGAAAAATCAGTGAGGCAAAATAATGAATCGTTCTGTTACCGCTTGTCACCCGCCTAGTTGTATCTCCTACTGATAAGATATGCATAAATGATAGCGCAAATGTATTTCGTAGTAATCTAAGTTGAAAAATAATAAAAAATCAACCGAGACGAATACCACCGGTGCGTCAGTAGTTTTTTTTTTACCGTCCGTAGGCAAGCGAGTTACGCTTTTACTCGTTCGTTTACAAAAGTTCAGACCGATCGATCGATGTGGATAAAGTTCGCGCGAACTGAAAAATAATTTGCGCACTCCCGCTGCCATTTATGTTGTCGTAACATCAGATAATATCGCTCCGAGTTCTTTAAATTATGCGCGTTGCATAGCTCGAATTAGCCGACGTTTTGCCAACGCGAATCGATAATAAAAATTATACTGAGACGATAGAGTTCTTTTCGATGGCTTCGCTCTGTGCACGCTCGCCTGAAGCATTCCATCAGTCGCCATGCCGATATACCTTTCTCCACGACGGGAGAACCTCGGAGCGTCTCACCCTCGGTGATTTCGGAATCCTTCTGTGCGTGTAACGTGTCAGTGCGAGTTAGGACAGGTCACGAAGTTCCGTGTGCATCGCACGGCCACGCTGCGAGCGACGGATAGTCCGGTCTCCGAACGTCTCCCTTGCGACGCAGTGATTGGTCACGTGGTTCCAGTAAGAGCCTGCCGGTGCGTTGTGGCGCGACGAGTTGGACTTAACGTCAGAGGGCGAAATCCGAGAAGGCGAGAAACGCGTGTCAGCGGTGGAAATGTTCTGTGCTCGTACTTGTCCTAGAGGAGAAAAACCAACAGAGATTAGGAATATGTAATCAGCAGTATGTAGAAACCATGTAGAAACCAGCATGTTGTCAATTTAAGGTTCGAATACTCGTGAAATGGTCTCAAAATTAACTCTTAAAATGAACTTTTAAAATGGTCTGAACAACTCTTAAAATGAAATCTATAGCATCTCTCATACTGCGCAATAATTCAGTGTATGTACTTTGAGTGTTGATCTTTAGTGTTAGTTTGATTAAATTTCTATAAGAGCTCAAGCATATGAGCTTATTTTTCGTGTTAATGTTTACGACAAATTATTCGTCAACCAATTCGGAAACTTCGTAATCACATTGCACAGGACTCAAACAACAATGTTAAAAAAAATTGAAAACCCGAAGTTTAAAAAGTGAGATTCGGAAGGATCACCTTAAGAAAAAATATATTCGACAATGATTGGTCACGTAGTTTTAACAAGAGCCTGCTGATGCGTTGTGCCGAGTAGGGATCGGAATTGCCGACAGAGGGCGAAATCCGAGTAACCGATAAAAGCGCGTCAGCGATTGGTCGTCCGATTCGCTTCTTCCATGATGTTCAGCGAAATATATTATCGACGATTGGTCACGTGTTTTCAACAAGAGCCTGTCGATTCGTTGCGCTGAGTAGAGATTCGTCTTCTCAACACCGTATTTATCGAAGTTTCTTATATTTCGTTCAATGTCCGTCAACCTTTAAGAATCATACTCGAGTGACCGATTCTGACCACAAGGTATGAAACCGCGCCAGACATTACTGCAGATTATGCGTAACTGATTGAGCACTTACACAGCTTAGAGTTTTCTTTCTTCCAATAGAGCGTATTCTAAACAATTGTACCACGTTTCCAGTCGAACGTTCGAAAGCAACGCCTTTTGAAAATGATCTAACCTAACTAATGAATCAATTGAAGATGACTTTGGCTGCACCTAGTTTCACGTGAATTCCGTACGACTGTAAGAAATAATAAACAGCCCAAGAAAAATCCTCGAGTGCCGCCGCCGGGTTTAGAATCTGAACTCGTGAGTCGCACTCCGATCTACTCGGCAACGAATCACCCCTTATTGGATGTTCGTCGAAACATTCGCTGCGAGCGGTTGATCGATCTGCCGCTGTCTCGGCCACTGCACGGTCACAGACACTATACAGCTGCCACAGCTGTTCGCGACCCGAGCGTTCCGCAATAGTTGAAACACTCGTCCCGCTGTTGTTACTCACTGATTCTATTATTTTCGCTCGTTGATTTTCATCGGTAGCACAAATGTGTATTTAATTGCAGCGTTATTACGCCGAGCTCGGCGAGGGCGAAATGCAACTGTTTTGTGTTTGCCAAACAATCGGAACGTTCCTCTAGGTGGGGAGAGAGCACGTGCGTATTCGCTTTATCGCGCTTCGACAAACATTCCTCAGCGCTTGCGGTCGGCAGGTTCACACGGCTTTCCGGACGAGGGATTTTGATCGTAGCGCGCTCGCACGAAGGAAGAAGATACGAGAGAGGAAAAAAAGGACACGGGGTGAAAATCGGAACGCGAGGAAGGGAAAGATAGCACGCCGCGCGTCACGGGCTTTATTATTAAACCTGTCGCGTGTGCCAGGATAAATCGAGCTTGCTTTTGTAATTAAAATTCTTTTGTTAATTCGCTACCGCGATGAACATGTAACCGGCACTCGGAAAAATATTTTCGTCGCTCGGAATTAATTTGTCTCACTGTGGTGAGGTTTTTTTTTTCGATTACATCAACGGCACGAATTTTTAAATTTACAACTCTGCGGAACGAAATGGTGTCAGTAAATTATACCTTCAGTTTACTGGACACAAGTTTAATATCGTTAAAGTTCGGGGACGATAAACAGTTGTAAAAGGCACGAATGTGATTAAAAAATATTACGTTAATACACCACACTGATAAAGATAAACCGGTACGTGAACTAGGATCTGTGGTACATAGGATTAATTCGTTTCGCGGTGGTAAAGTTTTTTTTGCGATTAACTAAACATCAGAATACCGCTGAAGCGAATGCTTTCGGTAATTTTTATTTTAAGGTTTTGTAGGCCCTGGATCCTCACACGTGGAAGGTGCTTATTAAAATCACTTTTTTTCTAGCGCTGCACAGTAAAAAAATCGACGAGAAAGGGTTCTAAAAGTGCACGAATTTTTTTTTCTTTACCGTGGGCGAATTTGGTATGCAAGTTTGGCGAGTCGACTCGACAGATTCCACATGCATTTATAGACAAATTGATTTGAAAGTCCATCTGGGATCTGGCCAATTTACGATCTTGACGTTCGGCACGATTACGTCTGTCACGTGGGGGTTCGTCACTCGGCGAACGAAACCGACTGATCGAGGATCGATCCCCGCGAGGAGCCCGGCAAGAGAGTCTCGTTGACGCGTGCACGCCTCGGCTGTAACTGCAACACGGCTTTCGCGTACATGCGGCGCGCGATTGAGCAGGCTCCGCGATAGTTTTGCCGAGGAGGAGAACCGAGGAGCGCGCGTCGGGCAGGGAGGCGCGAATGTTCGCTCTAAAATTAGGCGGCCGTGTTTCAATCAATGACGGCAGTCGGACAACTGCGAATTGGAAAAAAAAAACGTTAGAATGCAAATACAAGAATTTGGTAGTCGTCTAAATATAGGATCGTTTTGAAATTCCGAAGGCGTAGAAAAAAATATTCTCGTTCGAATAAGACTTGATCTAAAATTCGAAATCCCGAGATCGAATTTCATCGAATCTAAAAAAAAAAAACATTTATTTATGCTTCGCCTGTAATTGTATGACTGAAGTAAGAGATTAAATGATTTTTTAATCTTGAAATAATTTTTTTTCCTGCCACGTTTAGCGATAATTGAGGGTCGAAAACTTCTCCGTTTAGCGTTTCAACGGCGGACCAACGGCCAGCGAGGGTCGTTGCACCGTATCGCACGGGCGTCTAATAGCCGCGCGGCGGAAAGATCGATTGCGGGCGTTTAATTGCCACACGGACTCGTGAATTTTCGCGCTCGAGAAAGACGTACGTCCAATCTTTGCCACGGCTGTCTCGAGGAGAAAATATAATTACCGGACTTTAATTAAGCTTTATCGATCAGCGGCAGTATAAGCGTAAAGAATTTACCGTTAAGCACAAAAAAAAAAAATCATCGAAGGATCAACCAATAAAAAATCCAACGTCTCCAACAGTCAACCAAATAAAAAAAAAGTTTTATCTCCCAAAAAAAAAAGGAAAAAAAATCCGATTTTTCTTGCCTTTTTTTTGCTGAATTATCTAATCGGGCACCGGGATAAAATTTTCCGTCCCTGAAGCATCGCGCCCGCGCCGATCGACCGGGGGCGGCTTCGGAGCAACTCCAGTGAGGCCGTGTCAATGTCGTGAGGTGAAGCTTCGTTGCCTCGCCGTCGCTAGCCGCCTGGCCAGCGAAAATGCGTGGCCATTTGCGTCGATTTCTGATACTGACGACGGTGGTAATATTTCTTCTAATATCGACGAGGCTCTTCGCTGGCCGGAGCCTGTTGGTCCCGATGGACACCGCGCGGCGTCTCGGGACTTCCGGTGACGTCGCTGCTGCGATGCAATCCCAGCAGCAGGACAACTCGAGGGCCGCGCCTGCGTACGCACCTGGAACTTACATGGCGGGTCAACGACCCGAAAATTCAACTTATTGCCGATGGTTTCACGGACTGCCGATGATGCTCGCGTATCCGGCCGCGAAATTGACCGGAAGTCCCGAGGCCGGCGAGCACGGTCCTTACAGAGTTCTGCCGTTCGTAGTGCGCGGTGCTACACAAAATATCCACAAAGTCGACTTACCGAGACTCACGCTGTGCACACACGCGACCGCCGATCAGGTTTACAACGTCGTGGAACTGGCGCGACGTTGGGAAGGTCCGATCAGTCTCTCCGTCTTCTCACCGGGACTCGATGCCGGCCTGGCTGTCGCCCTCCTCGAGAGAGCTTGCCGATGTGAGCTTGGAATGTCCAAGGTTTGATATTTTTATGACTTTTGAATTTATTATCACGGGCGAGGTTGAGAGTCGCGGTCACATGATATTAATAATATGCTGTGAAAAATTTGATGAATTTTCATTGTGTCGCATTGTGTAATGTAATAATGCAATTCTCAATATTAAAAAATTTCGGATCGTATTTTTGTTTTAATCCAGTAAAGTGTAGGACAGCAATGAATAATTTCCATTGTTATTAAATACCATGAGATTACGTACCGACTTGTTTTCTGCAGGTATCGGTCCATCTTGTATTTCCAGCTGGTCGCCCTCCGGCTCTGAGTCCAATAGTACAGCAACACACGCAAGGCGACTGTGCGGCGTCGGATCTGCAATGGCGGGAATCCGACACGGAGAGGAAAATTCGGGGCATGACTTATCCGATAAACGTAGCCAGGAACGTCGCGAGATCCTTAGCGCCAACGAGCAGAGTACTGGTCTCCGATATAGAATTGTTACCGAGCGACAGACTGGCTTCTGGTTTTCTGAAGATGATACGCGGCCGACCGCCGCGCGCTGGTGTCGTTTTCGTCGTTCCGACTTTCGAGATTCACGCTCACGAGCGACCACCGAGAAACAAGCGGGAACTGTTGGCCGCGGTACGGAATGGACTTGCAGTTTATTTTCACAGATTCGTATGCATTCACTGTCAGAGATTTCCCGGCATGACGAGATGGATGCTGAGACCGGATCCGGGCAGAGTCAGGCCCTTGATCGTCACGAGACGAGAGTATCCGCATCACCGATGGGAGCCCGTTTTCATCGGGACTCGGGAAGATCCGATGTACAACGAGGATATGTCGTGGGAAGGGAGACAGGACAAGATGGCGCAGGTGAGCATCTCCCCGGTCACGTGATTCGGTTAGATGTCCACGTGACCGACTCTTCGTAAACGAGGCAAACTAGTTAGATTCCTACGTAGATCTCATTCACTACTCATTTTATGATTCGAGAGGCAGTAAGATATGTTAGCTTTGTACGTAGTTTATGTTCGGTATTGTTTTATGTGAATATAATCTTTTTATTAATTTTAGAAAAAGTGAAAAAATAAATTGTTTTTAAATTAATTAATCAATACTATTTGTAAACTGGAAACTATCACATCGATATTGATTTCAGTTATTATCGTGTAAGATCCATTCTTGACCAATTAGCGTCTTCGAAAATTTGTGGATACTTTAATCATCCGAGCAATGCTGCCTCTAGTTTAGTTCGATTTATTTCCAACAGATGCTGGAAATGTGCCTGATGAATTATCGCCTGATCGTCCTCGACGGTGCGTTTCTCGTTCACACACCGGGCATAAAGGGCAAGGCATCGAGGATAAGCATAAGAACCGAGGAATTCAGTTTCGATCGTGTTCAAGAAAAACGTAACTCGCGTATATATCAAAGCGTGACTCGTCGATTGCTCATACAGTATCCTCCGAACCGTAGATGCAGGCAGTAGAACCACCGACTATCGAATTTCTGGTGAGATGCTGTTGAGATAAAAATACTGTTTTCTTACGTGAGACCGAAATTCAATATACTGTACGGTACCATATTTTTTGAAAATACTGTGAAAACCGATGAAATACCATGAAAGATAATATTTTTAATCGCCGAATGAAACGAATGTTAAGAATATTGCTGTTCCTGCGAATATAATAGCCGAATTAACCGTAAATATTTAGCAGCGCCTCCTATGTCATACGGTACAAGTACGCACACTACCGGACTACTGTCCGAGGCTTCACTGTAATCGTTAATGCCAACTACAAAATCGAAGCTATATCGGATACAGAGATCGTCAATACGTCGAAGTGATATAACTGTTGCATGCTCGCACCACGAAAACACGCTTATTAATCGAGTACCTATTAAGATTGCAACAATAAATTCATTCGATTCCGTCAGGTTAGAATAGCAACGATCCAGATAGAAAAACGGGCCGTGGAGCGGGTATTGTTTGGTGCCGCTACCGTTCCGTCGCCGTGGCGTCATTTTTCTACCTGGGGAAATATTTTTTTAATGTACTGTATATAAAAACTCTGAGGAGCTGCCGATTGAACGATATTTTGATTAAGAAGGGATGTAAATATCTCTGTCATAATAAATCAAGTTCCTCAAGCACGGATAAACAAAATCAATTTCCGTTTATCTTGCCTTCACGTCGAATTCCCTGAAGATTCGTGATCCATTTATCGTCGTGGCCAAGAACTTAGTTCCCGCATCCACGATCAACATCACCAAGTCCTGCTAGCGAACTTTATAACGCTCAAGTCGTATATATAGATATACTGCCAAATGCTTATTTAGAGTTGAAGATGCCTATAAAATAGATGGAACCGAGTCAGCCTGTTTTATCGACACGTCGGGAGAAAAGCCTCGGAGTTGAGCAGGTGCACCGTGCTCGAATGTCCCCTCCAAAAGAACAGGGAAACACGCAATCTCTGAGGCGTTTGTTTACGTTTTACGGATCGCTGTCAAAATTCTTCGTGCTTCGCTCTCATACGTTATGCGACACGATATATCCGATCGCTATAAAAAATTAGACGAATTTAGATTTAAAAAAAATTTGGTTGACACGGAAAATATCACTGCAATAGAGGTTCGTTGAAGCGCGTTAGAAAATATGACCGAGTCCGAGCGGGTTCCCTGCACGAACGATGGGTAAGTTTTTTTTAGGTTATTCGGCGCGGACCCAAATGCCTTGCACAACGATAATATTATATTTCATTGTCGTACGTTTTCCGAATATTTCTTATCGAATAATTTAACAGTCGCTTTTAATCGTTCCTCAGCGGCGACGAGAGAAACACGATCCTTCACGAGTGTGAGGTCGTCGTGGAGAGCCTGCTCGGTGACCTGGCGACATGCAAGGTGAGCCCTCCAAAATCCCAGCCTGCGGAAAAAACCAGTTGAGAGCAGACAGATCGCCGAACTTCTTCTCTTTATTTATTCAACATCACTTCTATTATAACTGTTTGCATGCGCTTTCTCATAATTATTGTTTGGTCACAAGTCTTCTTTTATGAGAAAGCGTCTTTCATATTTGTGGCATCCTTGTTGAAGAAACTTTGAAAATAAAGGAAGAATAAGAGAAAGCTATAGAAAGATGTCAATTTTCACTGTATTGTTTATTTATTTTAATTCTTCATTTTTTGAAAATTAGTTTGTGAACAATCACTTCAGTTTTATTTCTGACTATTAGATTCAACAAGATTATTATAAAGGAGGATTAACCAGAACCTTTGAAAAAATGTATATAAGCTTTTATCATTTCTTGTTTACGTTGAACACGAATATAATTATTTTAAAATATGTTAGAACCAACACAAGAGTGATGATTAGAAACAATTATAGAAGTTGCCCATGAAAAAGTTTAAAAAAAAGGAATAATAAAAGTATCCTAATTTTACTTTTTATCCCTGTCAGGACGAGCAAATGCGCTTGCGAGCTGAGCTGGAAACTCTCAGGAGAGAGAGCAAAGCCGCTAGGGATATTGCACGTGAGTCTTTTTCCCATTCGAACATGGAATGCCACACAGGAAACCAGGATTACCAGGATTCCGTGGCCAATCTCCAGAAGCGAATATCGATAATGGAGAAAGAGAAGGAATCGGTGTTTCAACTGTGGCAAATGTCACTGAAGACAGTAGAAACGCTGGAGCAGGAGTTGAAGACCACGCAAAAGGACGACAGAGCTCTGATGTATTACGAGGAGCAGGTGAACTGCGTTAAGGAAACATACTCAGAGGCTATAAAGATGTTGGAGGCAAAGTTACTTCAGGCCAAAGAGAATTTTCTCAAGCACCAGTCATTGTGGGAGTCGAGCAGAGAGAGATTGGAAAGTATCGGCAGAGAAAAAAATGAGCTAGAGATACAGTTGATCGATATTCGTAGCGAAGCTCGAACCAAGGAAGAGACATATGGCAGAGAGATTACTTCATTGCGGTCGGAACTGGAAAGATCGCGACTCGAGCTCGAGAGAACTCGAGGGTCGAAGGTGGAGTTACAGGAGAAATTCTTAAGGGTCGTCGCTAGAGATCAAGAATCGAAGACGAAGATATTGGAAGCCATAGAGCTCGTCGAGACGGCTGTGAGGGAAAAAGACATGGCACTTCAAAGGGAGGCCAGAGCGCTGGAGGAGACGGCAAAACTGGAGTCGCGTCTGAATCGCGTCGTCGAGGATTGCACGACGCGACTCGAGAGAGAACTCACGGCGGCGCGGGAATCTTTCGCAGCTGGTGACAAGAAATACATTCTGGAGATCAAGGAGCTGAAGGCCGAGTTAAGAGAAAAAGTGACTTTGCTAGACAGAGTTCAACGGGAGAACAGGCTGGTGGAGGACGAGCTAGAGAAAGTTCGACACGGTTCCGAAGATTTTCTCCAAAGATCGAGCGCAAATGTCCTGGAGCTTGAGCAGAAACTCAAAGAGGCCAACTTCAGGATCGAGACATGCGAAGAGAGTTGCCGGAGAAAGTACGAGGAAAAGATTCGTCAGGCGGAGGAGAGGATAGCCGAACTAGACGTGCGACTGGTAGCCTCCGCGGATCGACTGAGAAGAACTCAGCTCCACAGCGGCAAAGAGGTCGACGAGAGAGTCAGGGAAGCGGACGAAAGAACCAAAGAAGTTCTGGAGAAATACTCCGTTCTTGAGAGACGATTGGCCAGGACCCTTGACGAACGGGAGAATTTGTCGTGCGAGCTGAGAACGCTGCAGAGCAGTTATGATCGAGAAATCGGGAGGAGAGACAATGAAAGACGCTCGCAGGAGGCTCGGATTCGCGAGCTTCAAGACGATCTCCAGAACGCTAATAACAGTCTGGAGAAAGCCAACGCTCGGGGGACTTCGCTGATGAAGCAAGTGGAGAATTTGCAACAGGAGATGCAGAACAAGCAGGAGGCGTGAGTTTACATTCCATCAGCGGTTATCAATCTGAATGGGTAAAAGAGTGAAGAAATTTTTTTATACAGAAACTTTAACAGCAACGAGTTACAAGCGTTCAATGCGGAATTGACGTTGCGACTGAGAACGCTGCAGGAAAAGTTCGATCAGAGGACAAGAGACTTGAGTCAGCACGTGGAAACTCATCAGAAACTTTGCGGAAGGTAAAATTGCTGTAGACTAATGTGAGCTAAACGAAAATTAATGATATACATATGTTATTCGTTCCAGATGGAAAGACGAGGCAAAGTCCCTTACGACAAAGTTTCAACAACGATCCAAGGAGCTTCGTGATAAAATGAGTATACTGAGAAACGAGAACGAGGAATTGAACAAGGAGCTCCTCTCCTGCAGACAGGAGCTAGCTCACTGCAGAGTGCAAGTGCTACACCGGTACGCGCCAAGAGATTTATTTCATTAAAAAAAAAATCATCCGGAATCTGATAACGTCAGAATTCCCTCTTAAAAATATTGCTCACCGATTGCACGATAAATAGTTCGGTTCGACTCTCGTTCCAGGTACGACCACGGCGACGGAACTAGGTGACGAAATCGAGAAAGCGATCGTATCGCGTTCATCTCTCACGTCGCAGCAGCTGTAAATACAATATCGTCAATTATACATAATTTTACGGACGATAAGATAAATTATACACGAAGAGCGAAGAGAGTATCAAATATTCCGAGTGAGGTATTAATTACCAGTGAACGCTTATTCAATAGAAAAATGATCCATTTATTTGCACGATTGCCGTTAGGAACTTGAGTCAATGCATGCGGTGAACAAACTCGGAAACCAATAGAGCGTCTCCTCCTCGCCTTGTTCGTCCAGCCAAGCAAGACCGAGCTTCACCATGTGCTCCAGAGCTTTCTGAGCTCGCTCTTTCTCCCAGCGCAGTTCTCCGCGAAGTAGAGATATTGAGGCCGAAGCGTTGCCCGATTGGCTGGCCTGCTGCAGGACGGCCGTGTGATCCATGCTTAATTCCCCGGGAATTGATTGAACCAAGTGTTTTCCTCTGCCAATGGGAACAACGGAAAAACCGCTGCCGAAAATTCTGAGCTTCTTCGCGGCCGCGAGCAGATCGTCGTTTGTTATTTCTTGGTGCTCCTTTCGTCTGCCTCTCGCTTGCACGAGCCGCTCGCGGAGCTCGTCCAGCGAGATGAGACCGCCGGTCTTGTAGTTGGTCGACATGCAAACCTCGACGATTTGCACGGCAAGCTCGTAATAAAAATCTCCTATGCCGAGAACCGACCAGAAACCTTTCCCGGAAGCCAAAGGATCCACTCCGATCGACGCGCACATCTCCGTGAACTGACGACGAAACTGGGCGTTCTTCTTTATCTCGTTCTTGTGATTCGTCGCGAATTCCTCGAGATTAGTACGAAAGACCTCCATTTGTCTCGTCATCTGCTCAAATTGGGACTCCTGGATCTCCGTGCCTTTGTCCTTGTACTTTTCTTGCTCGAGCTTCTGTTTGTGAATCGCTCCGACTCCCGCCTTACGTCTCATTTTCGTCCTAAAATTGATCGAAAGCATTTAACGATATGTAGATGAAGAAAATTAAGTTAAACATGGGAAAAAGCAATGAGGATCGGTCACACCGAAACGGCATACGGGTAAAAAAGCGAATAGAAATATTGTGACGGACAGTCTCGTGAGTCGCCTACATACCCTTCGTTGATGAAATATTAATTAGAACAAAATCGACGATGTTCGAAAGTGTCAATACAATGGGACGTTGGAGATGATTGAAATCCTATCAAAGGATTCGACGACGAACACTCGTCAATCAGCTGTTCCAGGGCCGGAAATTAAGTGTGCCCTGTACAGTCATTCGCTGTACACTCGAAATGGTTTAAAGTTCTTTGGTGCAGAGTTGTCCTCGCGTCATTCTGTTGTAGTCCCGAATTTTTCAGAGTTCACGTTATTGAATTATCTCGGGGTTTTTTTTATTTTTTTTATTATTCAGTGCCCAGTGAAGTTTAGGGACTTTGTCTCTGGTGTCGTGATACTTTATTTATACTTTGGGTACGAATATATATATATATATATCATTATGGAAAGTTTCCCGGAGTAGAGTTGCCTTCCCTTCGTGTCGATGTTGTGTGTTGAATTTTTCAGTGTTCATGTCCCTTACTTATCTTGAGGTTTCAATCTTTTAAAAATGTGTCTCATAGATTTTAGGTACTTTGTCTCTAACGTTGTGGTACATTAGTTATATTTTGCTTTCGGTTCCAACATATACATCTATATGTATATGTATATATATATCGCTAGTATAAAATGGCAATTGAAACTGTGCGGGGACGACACTCGGCGCAAACGTCAGGTGACAGCTTGGATTTTGGGCATTCGAGACTTCTTCGCGGTGGAGAGGTTAGGAATTGCTCCAGCTACGGGGTGGAAATGGCAGCGATAAAGGGTCTGGGCCGGGACATACCGTACCTTAGACAGCAGTTCGCCGCTCTCCTTGGCAACACGAGCACAAGCGTCAAGTTCATATGTGTCGTCGTACTATTCTCGTACTGCCTCTCCTACATGGAGCAGGCTGTACTCACGCTCAGCGTCACACCAGGTTACCTTCTGCCTCCAGCATTTTGGATATGGACTGCGTTCACATTTTGCTTTCTTGAGATACACTTCTGGGAAGTGTGCGTCGACGCTGTTACCGTCGGCTTGTGCGGCAAACTCATCGAGCCTCTTTGGGGTGCCATGGAAATGATGACCTTCTTCGCGGTCGTTAATTTCGGCGTCGCGGTTCTTTCCACGCTGTTTTACTTATTTCTTTACATGTGCACCAGCGACACAGATCTCCTGTTTCACATACACATACATGGCCTCACAGGCTATATCGCAGGTAATATTTTTGTTTTTTTTTGAGATCAGGTGTATGGATAATAATTTGGCTGGTAAACGTATACTTTTTTTCAGGTGTAAGTGTCGCCGTCAAGCAAATAATGCCGGATCATATTATAATCAAGACACCTTTAGGGAAAATCACGAATAGAAACATACCGATGTTGGTCTGGGTTGTAAGCTTGCTCCTGTGGGTTGTCGGACTACTCGAGGGCACTCATCCGACTATGTTCCTCAGTGGTGTTATCATCTCTTGGATATATTTGAGGTTTTATCAGAGGCACAACAATGGCACCAGGGGTGACATGGCTGATAATTTTACATTTGCAAGGTAATTCAGACAAGACTGTGCAGATGCAAAAAAAAAATTGGTCTTACACAGTCAATCCCAAGCTCCATCACAAGCGATTATGCTCAGGCGAATGCATTGCAAATATTCTGATATCACTCAAATGTGCTGCATGGCATAAATAGCATATGTTAAACATAAATTTCATGAATGAAATATTTCTGTACTATTTGACAATATTTTTTTATCTGCGAGCATTGAAAAAGGTCTTGTATTTCATGTATAGGAAAGCTGCATCGAGAAAAATTCTATTACACTCGAGCAAACCTATTACAAAAATTAAACTATAGCCAAGTTTGATATGAAAATATTTAAAATAGATGCATTAATATTTTTTATCTGAAAACGCTGAAAGAAACGACTTTGAATGGGTAATCATGAATTCCATTACGACCATTTACGTGTGAGCAAGGTACACTCCAAAAATTTGATTACACCCTAACTTTGTATAAAAATATTTCATATTTAACAGTATTTTTTGTCTGTAATAATGAAAGTAATAAACATGTTTCAGCTTCTTTCCAAATGTCCTGCAACCCCCGATTGCGGTTGTGAGTAACACGGTACACGGATTTTTCGTGCGCATAGGAGTCTGCAAAAAGATCGTGCGACGCTTCGATATGTCGAACGCGCCGCCGGGTTTAGTCATAAATTTGCCTGGAATAGATCCACAGGACAGTGAGAGACGCAGGCAAATAGCGCTCAAGGCGTTGAGCGAGAGACTAAGCAAGGATCACGCCAAGCCGTGGCAGCACGACAGAAGTAAGAAACACTCGCCTATACCGCCCGCTGTTTCGATACCCATTCCCGAATCTAGTAATCCGAAACCACTCGCATCACCTCTAATACCCCAGATGAATGTCAACATTCACAGTCATCCGTCAACCAGTACGTGATTTTCCTCAACGAACTAAAAAAAAGTATAGAAAAAAATACTAACAAACAAAAAAATCATTATGTTCGAGTAACGATACGTTGAGAAGCTTTTAAAAAATGTTCCTCGTCAAACGGGATTCATTCGAGGCGACAAAACTTCGAGACTGTGTACTTCATCTTTTTTCTTTTTTATTTCACACGAAAAATTTTCGCTCGAATTGATTAATCGTTTGTCTAAATAAATTAATCGAATCTTTCATCACGCAGTATGTTAGATCAAGATATAGTTCAAACGTTATCTTTAAAAAACTTTTAACGAGTTTATTGTTAAATTCGGCTTCCTTTTTTTCACCTGACACCCGTTGGTTTGTCGGTAGAAAAAATTGAATGTCTCGGTTTATCGTAAAAAAGGGTTGTCATCGAGTAAATGTATCTTTAGTCGGGGACGGCGTAAGGAACGATGACCAGTCGGTTCTTTTCCTTGCATTGCGCAGTTCCAGGCTTTAGGATCGTTTTCGTTTGTTGTTTCGTCGAAGCCATGAAAAATTTAATAACAATAGAAAGAAAAAAACAGAAGATCGCACGACACTTTGACATTGTGATTTTTGCACTAGAAAGTTTGTTTCCCCGAAGACATATTGGGATGTTGGTAGACGCGGGAGGGGCGTAGACGTGTTAAAAAACCGATGGTTTTATTCTAAGAGATATACACCATTATTCAATGTAAACAGCTCTTTCGCACGTTCATTCCTAAGTGGATAATTAACGATTGGCGATGTAAATAACTTCCTCACTCGTTAAGTAACTCTTTCTCCTGTTCCAATGAATGGATCATCGCCCTTTTGCAGCGATAGCCGTACTGTATATATTAATATAAACGATGAAAAAACAATTTAACGATACTGTTTTCGTCTTCCAACACGGATGGTACAGTCGAATAATTCCGAAACGTGAACTCAGCGGACGCGTAGTTAAGATATGTACTACATAAAAAGGTAATTACACGTATGGCTCACGTGCGGATGAGTTGCAGGTACATTGAAGCGTGATGTAAAAAAAAATGGTGTAAAAGGGGA
Organism: Listrodromus nycthemerus; assembly: GCA_963978505.1. NCBI lineage: Eukaryota > Metazoa > Arthropoda > Insecta > Hymenoptera > Ichneumonidae > Listrodromus > Listrodromus nycthemerus. The sequence continues at coordinate 21,587,549 of OZ021680.1, read as the reverse complement.
ACAAGGTATCGAACATTTAAAAAAGCGGAAATGTTAGTTGGGGAAAAAAATCGAGGCATAAGTGTGATGGATTGAATTTAAAGAATATTTTTATGTGTAATATAAAAGGAAAATCTTGAAAATATTTGAATGTTCAAAGTGAATAAATCTTGGCCTCGTACTTATAACAACGCTTGTGCAAAAAAAAAAACTGAAAAAATGCCCTTCCGGCAGATTTTTTTCTGCAGTTACCCATCGACGGTTCCATCGAAAGATGTATAAAAACAAAAGCGTTGCGACAAAGTGTAAGGCAAAGATACCGTGTGTGAATAAATGGACATTTAGTTTATAATAACTCACCCGAGGATCTAATGTAATAATTAATTATTACAATATATTTAAGTGTTATATACATGTGATTACTTTTGTACATACCTTACAACTGTTACTGTCTGTACAATACTAAATTCTACGACTTAACTTTTAATTATCCTCTCATTTGCAAAAAACTTCACTCATAAAAAAAATTTATATTCGAATTTCAAGCAACATTCCTGTCTGCACGCAATACATATATATTATTTTTTAAAAATCTGTCCCGAATAAAAGGAACAAAAATGTCATAGACTCAGGAATGAAATTTTTTTTGTTCGGTACTTGATCAGTTCGTATGCCCAGATACAGCAACGGAGTACTGTTCCACATCCTGTCGATCATGATTCATATATCAAAATTGTACGGGTAATAAATGAGTGAAATATGTTAAAAAAAAAAACATATTTATTGCTGTACAACCTTCCGGGGTAGTGTTCTCTGTAGCTGGTCGTACTTTGGTTCGTTGAAAAATATATATATAAAAAAATAATAATAATTCTGAGGAACACCGAAACAATTGCGTCAATAAAGGAAATGGGTGTACAAGCTTTGATATTTTGATGTCTGATGATTGGTAGAAATTCAGTGTCACTCACGATGTTGCCTACTGCATAGCTATAGGATATTTTTTCGCGTCGTTCGCCTAAAAAAGGTAAAAATAAAAATCCATTCCCTCCCAATTAAACAATCATAATTGTAATAGCGTAATGACTACGCTTTCGGAGAACGTTCATTAGTCCTCGATCTTCGTCGTTAAAAGAAAACACTTGTGTCGCTAAATTCACTAGCGATCGCGGTCTCATTGAATTTGTCATTTTTTTCGTTTCTCAACGAGGACTTGTTTTATCGTTCGGTATACTTTCTCAGACGAATTATGCAAAGAAAAAAAAATCGCGTCATAAGCAACACGATAAGTGTACATCGATCTGTACCCGCCCTTCGCGAAAGGTCCGTTTCAGGTGCTTAAAAAATAAATTTTGGCGCGGCAACAAGTCTCATCTGTAAAATTGTTGCTGATGTTGCGACCACTGTGTCTGAGGCGGAGGCGGCTGTTGCTGCTGGGGCGACGGACGATACTGTGTTTCTTGCATGTAAGCGCTAGGAGACGGCCTGACGGAGGATGGCGCCGAGGAGACGTACTGTTGCGGTTGCGGCGGTGGTGGAGCGTAAGAAACTTGTCCGGGATGTTGGCCCTGAGCGTAATAATTCTGTGTTTGAGAGACCGGCGGCGGTACGTTGTAACCGCCGTAATTAACCTGAGAGGGCGGTGGATAGTAATGATGATTTTGTTGTGAATGAATATCGTGGGACGTTATTGTAGTGTCCTGTATCGGCACTGTTATGAGATTCGTTCGCATCGGCGCATTGCTCGACTGGGAGCTCGAAGAATTTTGCGAATAATTCTGTATCGACATCATTTGCTGCGGTCTGTGTTGCTGTCGATGCTCCGATGGCGATTGATTCACCATCGAATTGACGCGCGGATCGTTGCCCATTATCGGCTGCGCCATGTGAGCGGCGATCTGCTTCATTCGGCTGCCTTGCATGGAGACCGACGAAACTTTGGATAGTTGCGACTCCATGTCGGTCTTTGAAAGCGCGTACTGGGACTGGTCGACCTGCATACCCTGAACTGGCGGCGGAGGCGCCGAGACATGACGATGATTTATGTGAGCCTTGGAAAAAAATACAAAAAAAATTAGGTACATGGACATACGACGAAAAAAAAGTGAAATTATTTTTTTTTAATTTAAATTAGCTTCACTGACTTGCAAGTCTCGCTGACTGAGATAAGTCCGTCGGCAGCCCGCGTTGCCGTACCGCGTACCTCCGTGGGTACACATAAACACGGTTCCCAATCCTGTTTGTTCGACTCTCGATACTTTCTCCGTGCACCGCGGGCACATCTTGTCCTCTCGCTTTGCGCACGATAGGCAAAAAACGTGCTTACAAGGTATCTGGAAAAAATTGACAGTGTACAATGCTGCAGTACAACACAATGAAGTTATAACACTGTAGAAGATTGAGTTTTACATGTTCTTGATACGAGTCTTTTTTGTTTGTTTTTTCGCAATGAACTTTTTTGCCTAATAAGAAATTTCAAGATTTTACTGTCAGCGTTCTAGAAAAACAGAATAAAGAAATTTTTATCGTTTACGACCATAGTTCAGAAACAGTCTGAAATAGATATTGGCATGTGATACGCTAGAAGGAATATCGTCTCTTCGAACCATGCAATTTTTGCGAAAATTGACACCCGATTAGAAATTTCACCCGATATTGAATTTTCTTCAAAACCTTTGGGGTTTTCTAATTGATTATTAAAGTTATTATTTCGTTTAAATGAAAATTATCGAGATTACCACCACGATGCATGGTATTATATTTGGAAAATGTCAATAAGTGCGTTAAATTTTCTAATTTTAAAGTTTCCAAAGTTTATTTTTTTTTAATTTGTTTTTCGAAATGCCTGATAAAAAAATAGCGCTGAAAATAAATTAACTTTCTCTCATGACAACAAAATTCTTGAATTTCAGTGAGCAATTTTCTGTAATAAACGGTACAGTGAATGTTGACCATTTCAATTTCATGAGATACCCAAGTTTTTTACTGCCTGAAAAAAAGTGCAAGTTCTTAATTTGTTGCCATGTTAGGTCCAGCATTCTCACCATTCGTCCGTAAATAAGTATGGGCTTAAGACACTTGTCGCAACAGTGAATCATAGGATTGAGAACTTTTTCACCAATGAGATTGACCCGGTGATCCCATCTTAGGCGCAGCATGGGCTCCGGAGGTCCGCGATTTATGGTTGTGAAAGTAGGTGCCTCTAGCTGTGATATATCAGCTTCAAGATCGAACTGTTGCTCCGGCGGCGGTGGCTGTGGAATTTGCTGCGGCTCATGGACTTCCGATTCAGGCTCGCCCGTCTCCATCGGAGCCTCCTCAGGTGGTTGGGGAACATCTTCTTCATCGCTTTCTATTACCTGTGTGTGTAAAATATTACATTTTTTATTAAAGAAGAATTCAGTACATCGAACGTGCAATCATTTGTTGCGAATTTTTTGGACTCTACCTTGACTGCTTTTTTCGATCTTCCTCTCGCCCGACCTCGACCGCGTCCCCGCGCTCTTCCTCTCGCTCTGCCTCTCATTCTCTTCCCGCCATCTTCCTCCATCACTAAGGACAGAAAAAAATAAAAAACGAGTCAATTTTCTTCGAAGATTGTGATTGAAAGCCGGGATTGAAAAAGTAAGAATCGGAGGTTATGTTTATTAGTATTTTGTACACGAAACTGGAACGAACGAAAAAACAACGTTTAAGATTTTCTCGACGATACTTTAAGGTACGGAATAATTTCACCAACGAACGATCAATTTTTACTCACAGTGCTACGATAATCCGGGCGAATAAATATTAGGAATTATTTTACGATTAGATATTTGTTCGTAGATAGTTCAACGGAGTTGTTCATTCGATTCGCGCAAGCGACGAACCAATCACGCACGAACGGAACATCCTCGTCTCGTTGCCACGACAACTTCGGGCGCTTTTCAATATTAACTGCACGAGTTGCGCGGTAGAGCGTCGGAGGGACAAGGGGGAAAGAATGAGGATGGGAAGATGTGCGGGAAAAGACTTGTGCGCATGGCCAGCGCGCAGCTGTTGTTCACCTCGTTCCTTCGCGGTTATTTGCCATCTTGGACGTCGGGTGGAAAGAACTCGACGAAGAGCTTCACTTTTTACTCGTGATTGCAAGCGTCATCGATTGTAAAATGCATTTTAACATGTTACCGATGGTTGCCGCAATGGATAGAAGTAAAGTCAAGGATCGTCTTTGGGTAATTTATTTAATATTCCTTTACGACAAAACGACGCGAGCGACACGTTCGTTGTCCGTTTCGATGAATCTGAAACCTGTTATGATATTTTGAGCGAATTTGCCATACATAGCGAGTATGGTACGATATGTAATATTGTATCATACTAACGTTAATTCCTCGCCCTTAATCACTTAATTAAATGTTTTTTCGTGTAAATACATTCATTTCGAGTTTCGCCGGTAATGTTGGGAAATGACGATTTATTATCGGACTGGAAATGAAATTCGCCATGACGTGTCACAACGACATAGAGTCGGAAGACATGAACTTGCAGAGTTCAGCCAGTAAAGTTGAAACAGAAGTATTTATTCCAGAGAGACTAGTAATGACGGTTTGAAGCGACTCTACTGGCGACAGCAAAAGCGTCGACTGCATCTCGGAGGCTATTCGAGTCGGCCATGTTGCTGTTTTGTTTTCGTACGTCTTAACCATAGCGTTCTTTGTTTACATCGTCATTCAAGTCATATAAAAGTGAGAATATTCAGGATTCGAGGATTATAGAGACAGGCGAGACGTGGATGGACAAAGGAAATCAGGTTGATAAAGCGGATGAAATTCGATCAGATTAAAACACATGATGTATGGTAGTTTTGTTTATGAATTAAAAAATGCAGTTCACAATATATGTCGGTCTGGACGAAATTTCCATCGTTCAATACCGTTTCAGCTCTCGTCAATTTTTTACGGGTAAACATCGTCGAAAATAAAAATATGTCGACCACACGAATTCTAACGTTAGTACGTCCTTTCTTAACATAACTACGTCCTTTCTTATTACTCGATTCGGATTCGATTCGATTCAATGTATTCGGACGTTAGTTCTGCTTCGAACCGTTCTATTCTTTTAGTGCTATTTTTTCCCCTTTTTCTTTTATTTGCACTTAATGTTTTTCTTTTTTTCCGATTTAGTCTCGGTGCTTTTGTAGCGTCATTTTCGACGATAAAAAACTTGAGCACTTTGAATCACCATTCCTCAGCAGTTTATCCACATCTTCTTCTATTTCGGGCTCATAGGATAATAATACACGTGGAAATAAATGGGAATTATAAGATGACTTCATTTGGAGAAAAATACGTGGTAAAACGACGCGTTTCGAAAAAGGTGAAACTCGGGCATTAACAAAATAAAAAATAATCGAGACGCACTAAAGATAAGCGCGGACTTCCGGCGTACGTCTCAACCCAAAACTTAATGTGTCTTCATAAAAAGTATTAATTTTTTTATTAGAAAACTTCAACACTTCGAACCCCAATCCCGGTTGATTTCAGTCAAGTTTCTTCTGTTTTCCACCATTTTCCGTCTGAGTCGTTGTGATATCGTTCATTACCGCAACTGTCCCATTCTTTTTAAATGCGATTTCCGGTATTCGTGCCAGCATCGAATTTTCCGATAGGTTGAAATATTAACAAAGAAAAATAATAATTTTTTTTAACTTAGCAATCACAAGTTCAAGTGTTACGTAGATCTATTTGTCGATTTCGATTGGGCGTACCTGCTCAATAAACCGCGGCCTGTATCGTTCGTTTTTGCTGCTGGGACGGTGTCTCGGTTTTGAACGCTTGATACGTGTCGAGCAATAAAAATAGCAACAGAATAATGTCAGTACCAACCCGACTAGGGTACCTATTGAATATTCCTTCAACGCGATAATATTTTGCACGATCAAAAGTCCCAAAAGCGGAAGATATTCTGGAAAAAAAATTTCAATTAGACAAATAAAATCGAGTTTTAACAAAGCAAAAGTTATTTCATCGCGAGACTATTCGATCTCACTGGACATAATTTGAATGAGTATGAAAGCCATTTTGATGCTCAACGTCAGGACTTGCTGAAAAACCCGATCGACGGTGCGAAAAAACGTCAGCGTAATTGGTGGTACCGGATGATTCTTCCTTGGTACGTTCTTGTATTTTTCGCAATCTTCGGCTAGAACAAATTTGAATATTCTTATTTAATTAGTTAAATAATGATTTTTTTTTAATGTAGCAGAGCTTGTGCACAGTAAAAAAGATTAAACTATTTGCAACTTGTTTTCCACAAATGCAGAAAACCTTTTATTTGTTCATTTTTCGATCCCACCATCCAGATATAAAATAAAAAATAGAAACAAAAATTGTCAATGATAGGGGATATAAAAAGATAGATTTGCACATTTGACCAGTGATGAAGGAACTTTTTCCTCGTTTATCAAAATGATTTTTACGAAACTTTGTAGTATCATTTGAAGAAATTATATTATTTTTACGGTGTGTACTCACCGGATGAGACCAGAGCCATTAGTTTATCCGTCCAGCGCATTGCGTTGGGTTTGCAATGAATCGGCATTTCTTTCGGATTTTCCATATTTTTTTCAGATTCCTCCTTTTTAATTAAAAAATAAAAATGTTTTTCGTGTATATCGAGTCACTTAAGATTGCTTTCGGGATGAAACTGAAGATCGAAGTTTGTCCGAAATTCAAGGCACGCTTTAGATTTATTTTAAGCTTGATGTGAAGATCGAACTTAAGATGGAATTGAAACTACAATTGAATTTCGGTTCAGACTTGAGTTCGACCCTACCATAAGCATTGCACTGAAGGTGAGGGTCATTTGACCCGAAGACATATTACCTGCACAGCTTCCCGCCATACAACACCAAAGTTTACAATGAATACAATGGCTAAGCCGATTGACAAAATCAGCCAAACGTCACATTCCATGTTTGTTAATGCTTGAAACAAGTATAATACACAGGCAAAGATGATAATACTGTATTTCTGAGAACAGATGAAAAACCATTTAAAAATTTCAAACATTATTATTTTTTGTTTTCAAATATATCAAAATAGTTCATCTTTTTTTATACTTACATATGTCTCAATAAAGTTAAATAGTTGCGGAGTCAGTGAATTAGTCCACAATACAAAATCGTAGGCTATGTCGGACTCGCCACTTTTTATCATATTGTTGAGAATCGGGGCAACTTCTCGAAGCGGCAATATACCGAGGCCAAAGTTCTTTAGGGTTTTGAGGTCCGATGCTGTCCCTTCTAATACTACTCGACCATGAAACGATGAATCCCGTTCCTGTTGTTTTTTTTATCAAAGTTGGAATGATATTTTAACACTATTCTGATGAGAAGTTTACGAAGCAGCAATAGACGTTGTTGCGTCTCGGTGTCGATTATAAAAAAAAATAAAGATTTTTTTTAATGATCATAACTACCTCGAAATCCGTTCTCATAAGCAACATATTTACGACTCGTCTCGAAAACGCCTCATCGGAAATATCATTGAGCTGTGATAGGCATTTTTGGAGCTTTTTGTCGCACGGTATTTCATCGTCAGCTCTATAGTCATCGCTGTAAAAATTATTTGAAACATTTTCCTTTCCATACAACGCTAAAAAATTTGTATTGAGTGTATTTAATGTCGTCATAGAGAAGCAGGATCGTTATGGGTATATTTTTTACAGATAAATGTTCGTCGTCAGCATTTAATTAGTTATTGTCCTAACAAACATATTTTCAAATTCTGTTTCTCTACAATTTTAACGAATTTGCATTAGGCGTTTTCCTTTATTGCCACGATATAAAAGCAGGCCCAACAGTTCGATTTTTTTTACGAATTATTGCTGCAATAATAATGTAAACAAATTTTATTTTTATAAAATTTAAGTCTATTAAGATTTTTTTTAAAATGACGATGTATGGAGACCTCATGATAAATTTAGCAGTCATTAAACACGTAGCTCGAGAATTTCTCGCGATGATAATAATTATTGAAAAGTTACGGACTTTTCATCGTATCGCTTGGCTACATATGATTCTTCTTTGATTTCTGGTTTCTCCTTGGTATATTTCTGATAATAGTAAGATAGTTTATCCGCGATCTCTTTACTGCTTGTCCTGCAAATAATTAGTTTAATTACCGAGTCATAATCGAATATGAGTTTATCATTGAATGTTAATAAAAGTCGCCGTTCGAACCAGTATCAAAAGAATGGAGTCAGGAGTGATCTATATAAGGAGTGGTTTTGTTGACATTAATTTCTTACCGAACGTACAAAGATAGTCTGTCCAAGGAGTCGTATTCGGCTTTGCAAACGACGATTATTGTAAATGCCGAAAGCACGAGGAATTTTTTAATCACGTGCATCCTGGAGATGATGCCCAAAGGCAGATTTTCAGAGCTCACCGAATGACTTTGTAAGCCGGTCGTACCGTTAACCCGATTCTTACACGTCCTTCATTGTCAGTACTATTTGCGAGAGTTTTCTTCCGTTCTGTTTCGAACATCGCCATGCATAAAGTCCCGTAGAAGATAAAGTGTTGGTATCGTACGCCAAGTCCGTAGGTGAGTCACCGGCGTTGCACAACTGCGCGGATACAGGAATCTTCACCTGTCCGGTCGGTACGAAAATCCTGCAAATCCTCGAATCATTCCCCGACCTCGTGCTGTTCGCTTTGCCTGCTGTAGTAAATTCGTCCCTCTTTACGAAGTAGTTCGCCGAATAGGATGGAATGTCATTAAAAAACTCGTTAAGATTATCGTTAGAAAATAAAATGCATGAAAAATTAGTCATTACAATTATTATAGTACCAGCAATGAATTTATTGACAATACGTCACATGGAGTAGGTTTTGATACGTAATAGACTGAAATCTTATTTTCAAAGTTATAGTTCTAGTAAAGGATTTATTGACAATGTGTAAGATGGAAGAGTTTTTGATACATAATAAGCTTAATTGTTGTCACACCTGTTGCATATTGACAATTGACCATCAGCCGACGACCTTCAGGCATGTTTATTATAATTCAACAAACTTACATGAAAATTTTTATTTGCAGATCACGATATTGTTTCGAGAGTTTCATCGTACCGAATGGACGGACGAAATCGGATTCTCCAGTTTTGCCAATTTATGGATAGATAAAAGAATAACTAAATCCATTGGAGTGTTAAAAATCGGACGCCCTAATAGACTCTGTATAAAAGTAAGTACTTTTTATTTATTCATTATGTCATATACGGGACAATGCTCTATTTATACGAACAATGTATAGAATATTGGCAAATTCGTTCGATGGTACGATTATGCGTTAGCAATGAACCGGAATGGATATCGAGCGATAATTAATAATTAATGCGAATATCGCGATATAATCTGTGGCGTTCCATAATAATGATTTAATAAATATTGTATATTTATAGGCCAGTCGATCACGAATCGACTAGCCTACGTTCCATTAGACGATTTCGAGGAAACTCTGACCGTCGAACGTGTTTGCTCCGGAGGGTCGAACATAACATAAACCGGAAATTACAGTTCGCCTCGTTCAATAACTCCGGCGCTTGGACTCGGTCATTATGATTTCGACGATACTCTCGCGCGCCGACATCCAAACGCTATCTAATTTTCCCGATCTATCCACTTCGAATGAACCGTTGTTATTTGCAAAGTAGCATGGTCGTGATCGGAAACTCATACTGAGATCAAATTTTTGTCACAAAGTCAGTCGGTATAATATCATTTTCACTATGTTCTCCATGTATATTAATATTTCGGAAAAGAGAAATTTATATTTTGATTAATCTTCATAGACCGGAAAAGCTTAATTTACATTTGTCAATTATAAACCGATTTGTTATCGATCGAGTTTGTAACCTTTTAATGAAAATTAGTAGGAAATCAATTGCTTTGAAAGTTTATTCGGATTGCCGATGATGTCGAGTGATCCGACGATAAAAATTCCTCGAGCTTCTAGTTCGGAATGTAAATGTGTTTATTATTTCTTTTTTACTTTTATCGTTGCATTTTTGTTTTTTTATCGTCTAAAGTATCATTCAACGAGTATTGATTGATCGTTGCTAGATTTTGTTTGCTCAAGCGAGAATCATAGTCGTGCTGCGTCCAACATTGATTGGAGCGCGTGTTTGCTCACGCAAAAAAAAATCGCTTGAATTGACGGATTTACGATTTTTTTTTCAGAGCTCAGAGTGGCGACTTTTCGATTCTAGTTGGACTGTGACGAGGGCTACCCCCTTCACAGCTCTCGACGAGGATAACCACCCTACTCGAATATGTATGACGCCGGTTCACCCAACGATTCCAGAGAGGTGAGATCGTGTCGTACCGACATTTACTCTCCGGACAAGGCTTTCAACATTTTGTTCGTAGTACGTACCTATAGACCTCTTATATATATTTACACATATTGAAACATTAATGTATAGGTTTGTCATTTTTTGATCTTTGCTTTTTTATTTTTTATTTATTTATTTTTTTTATTTATTTGCATACACTCCAGACGAGATACTTTTTGAAAAGGCCGAACGAAACTATTTTAAGACCGTCGATCACGTAATTCTGATTTTTTTTTGCTTCTTCACCAGTTTTGAGCTAACTATTCATTGAGTAGTGAAGAATTTTTTTTTTGGCAAAATCGAAGAAATTATGCATTAGAGTGCAGTTTTAAGATTGCCTGATCTATTAGTGTGATAGTCGATAAATGAAACATTCAAAAATTGGTTTCGAGTTTGTGATCAACGCTTACAAATTGCATAGCTTCACGGGCTTCAATTCTCTGCATTTTTATTTAATCGCGAACACTTCAGATGCGATACTTTTTAAAAAGATTAATCGAAACTATCATCTGCCAGGCGATAACATATCATTCCGTATTTTTTTTCTTCTTCACGAGCATTGATGCATGTGATCGTCGATGGAAGAATAGTCAAAAAATCGGCCCCAAATCTCACAGTCAGCCCCTTCAAATTTTCGTTCAGATTGACAAAATAATCTGAAATTTTTGTACAGTGCTCTCTATCGTGCTTGGATTGTTTTTACATAGAAGCACTATTTAAATCGTCCACGCATTTATGTTTTAGTAAGTTTCGTGAGAGAATTATTCGGTAAAGTAGCGACTCGCGAACGTTAAACCTTTCAGGGAGTTTCGAATACAGGATAATTGGATGGAAGCGAAATTAGCGCCGTAAAACGATTTGATAGGTTTTTTCGTCGAATTTTTAATGATTCAACCACCGCTAAGTTGAATGAAAAATGGACGACGGACTCGGGAATGTCTGAGTAACGCGAGGCAACGGAAGAAAAAAGAAACATTCCTCGTCGATCAATAGAGGATTAATTCGAGAATCGTACGGTTCGTGTTCTCGAGGAGTAGCGTTTCGCCGAGTTCGCCAGTTTCAATCTTCTAGGTCTCGTATGCACCGGATCGAAGTGAGACCCGACGCTACGAAAGTAATTAGTCTCGCGAAGCAGGTACTCCAACCCACTTGGTTCCGTGATCGAGTTTGATCTCTGCTCGGTCCGGTGCGGAAAAAAAATTGAGCTTATACTCTCTGATTGAAAATCCTGCGGAGTTTCAGTTTTTTTTTCTCTTAGAAACCGCTTCTAAGTCTCGAGTTGAAACTTAGAAAGTCACAGATGTCTCTTTTTAAACTCAAAAATTACATGTTAATTTTAATGGCATTGATATTAAAAAAAACAATTCAAAAATCGATCTCTGCCAGTAGTATTTTCTGTAGCAACAGTATTTCGCGAATAGCTGCCAAATAACGTACAGAGCCAAGAAAAAAGTCAATTCCTTGTTCCCTGAAAAATGTTAGTATTGCTGTGTTCGAGTTCTTTTTCCGGTTTTAAAGTCTTGAATCGGCGTGACAGAAGACATTAGTCTGGGACCAGCGAAAAATGTATTATTCTTTAAAATCGTCCGAAGAATATTTTCTTCGTTTTTCAGAACGAAAATCCTCTTTTTGTTTTACTCAAAAATTAATTAAAAAATGTAATTATTTTTACATAAGCAAGGCAATTGTTTCTCGTCCCCGCATGTAGCACCTTCGGTGGTGGTTTCGAATAGCTACGAACGCGAGGAACTAGAAAAAGGGGAAAAAGTAACCTCTTCGTTCTCTGAAAAATGTGTGTTCAGCTGTAAAGCGAGAGAAATAAAAAGCATCGTTTGAGAATAGCATAGTTGACTCGGCCGAAGAAACTTCACTGGGCTAGATGAACCGCTCGTGTGGCAGAGCAAAGAGAGCCTCGAGTGCCCCGCTCGAGTACAGCAAATATAGGCTAGTGGTTTATAATATACTACACACCGAAGCTCCAAAGTTTCGCCAACCGCCGCGACTCCCTTGTTTGCAACGACTTGCACACATCCGCGCGTACCTTTACACTCGGGCGTACTTATGGGCGCCGCTTAAAATCACAAAGACCTAGGAGAAAATGGAAACGCTCGCGGGAGGAGAACCGGTAATTTTACAATGGGCACGAGTAAAGTTAACGCGGGAGAGAGAAAAGAATGGGAATGGCTCCGGCGAAGAAGACGAGAGAGCAGACGGGAGCGTACCATTTGCCGAGAGGCGATGAATATGCGACGAGAATGAGCGATGCGAAAGAAACATCCCGCTAGCTGGTCGGAAGGCGAATCACCCGCGAGCCGGAAGAAGTCCGCCGGTTCTCAAATTATTCGACATTCAAATTGAGACTAACGAAGTTTAACAAACAAATTTCTGAACTTTTTTTTATTTCGCGATTTGTACTCGAGGCGATGAGAAAAATGGCAAGCGGAATAAAATTGCTGTATATTGCCGATGATTTATTTCCGCTTTAGCTCGCAGGTTTTGTTATTGGGTTTTTTCCCGAGATCCAGTCAAGCATTTTTTTAGTAGAAAAGTCTTAGTTCTATCTACGAACAACGAAGCTGCCACATCATCGAAATCTACTCCGAGCGCGCAAGCCTCTGTTGCGAAATCTTCGGCCCTGTGAGACAAAAAATTTGATGCAAATTTAAGTATAGTGAGCAAGCCGGTACTTTTAACTCAAAGACGTTTAAACATTATTGTGCTTGCATGACTGGCATTTTGATAATCTCTCAGGAGCTCATACCTCTGTACGTTTATCCTTAAAAATAAATTCACGGCAGTACGGCGAGGTTCCCGTCCCTGTACGAAGGGCTAACTCCTTGACCCGGAAGTGAGACCATTAATTTGTGGTTCTACCGAGCGTTCCCACAATTCGCCGGTAACACTTATGTAAAAAAAAAAAAAAAAAAAAAAATTACAATAAGTAAAAAAATAATTGAAATTCAATACAAACTGAAGTTAGATAATTACGCGCAATTAAGATTATCAATTTCCATTTCCACCTGTAAGATTCATGAAAATGTATGAATACAAATTTACAAAACTTACAGTTTCGTCATTTCCAGGATTCAGGGAGAAAAATTACCACAGGACTTGAAAAAGGCTATCGATGCAACCCCGAATGCGCCATACGTGGAAAATCTCGATGGGCGAAGGCGTACGGGGTTCCTCCTGCAGAAGTTAAACATGCGGTGGTGGTGCGGTAGTGGCGGTGCGGCTACTGCGAGAGAAAGGCGACGATCCGTGTGGCATGAATATATAGTTTATTCGCGATGCAATTGTAGGGGTGTCGGGTGGGGGGGGGGGGGGGGGGGTTCTGTGCGTTGAAACTGTGCACCCGATGTACGGGTGATACGGGTAAGGCGGTCGTAGTGGTAAAAGCAGTATAGCGTTGGCATCGACTATGCTCGGTACGAATGTACTATAGAATCTTCGACCATAGATGCCATGGACGGGACTATAGAGCTCATGCTACCAGGTGGTGAACCGCGAGGCAGCCATAAAGGGGGGGGGGGTGGTGTGAATATCTGCCATTGCTGCGTTTACTAAGCGAAGCAACGTCCCACAGTTATTGTCCCCTTAAAGACAGAAACATTGGTCGACTTTCCGCTGGCAAGAATTCAATTTTTCCGATTCGAAAGGTTTCTCATTGAAACCTTTTCGCCCATTACTTTTACCGCGATATTAGGTGAAGCTGTACGATTGTCCCCCACTTGAGGACTGACGAGCTTTACGTTTCGGACTATCGTAGCTTTCTTTTACTTGGTCATTTGTCTACTGCGTACTGTTTTGAGTTTATGAGAATTAAGAAATCGTATGTTTAATTCTGCGGTTCATTATAATTGTATTGAAATCATGACAATAACCACTCTGGTTGGCAATGGCGAGATGCAATTTTGACACCGTGACGTCTTTGGAATACCGTTCGAATTCGCGTCTCTTCTGTGTGAAGGTCTATGGAACATTGCCAACTTTTCTTAATTATTCTCGAAAGATTTAAAAATTGCCACACGAGTTGAAGTATCAAGAATTTAAAGTACAATGCACTGGGTATATCTTCAGTATTGTCGGAGGTGAAATGGTGAAGTTCTGGTGACCAGCGCTGGAATCAATAATCGATACATTGATACGTACGTGAAGTACGTATTGAAGTATGAACGGCTTAAAGTACATACAGAAGTATCCGAGTGATCGTAGTTCCAAGCACTGGGTACCGGCAGAACTGAATTGGTAAAATTCCGAGTACCGCAGTAACCGACTCAGAACTTCATTATTGAATCCTCACGTGAACTGTACAACGAAGTATAAACACCTTAAAGTACGTATCGAATCATCGATCGGTCGAAGTACTCAGTACTATCTAGCTTTTGGGTCCTCTCGTATCGACTACTGGCAGAACCGAATCACCGAAGTTCCGATTACCGGACACTGACTCATTACTCGAGGCTTCGATACCTACGCGAAGCACTCGTTTTATTCTCCCAGCTCGGACACACATACATTTATAGAGCTTCTATTTTCTAGCCAATGACTGTCGAGTGTCCGGCAAAATGTACCAGTTTGTTTACGTACGTGTTGGTGGAGGGATAGCTATAGGTGTATCCATCGTCGTTGGTTTCGCGGGAGGACAAGCATGGCACGCAGAGCGCAGGTGTGCGCCGCTGGCCCGGCCGCTGCCGTCGGACGCCTGCCTTGTGTACTTCAGCAGGGGATAGAACGCCGGTGCGGGCACGTCGGGTGGCGACGCGAATCACTGGGACGGCGAGGGCACGAGGGGTTGGCCGGGAAGGAGAGGCGGGGGTGAAGGCGCAAGAGGAGGGAGATTTTGAAAGACCAAGAGAGACCGAGACAGAGTGGCCCGAAGGCTCGGCGGGTACGCGGAAGGCAAGAGAGTAGGAGTAACGGAGGAAAGAGGTGGAGGTGGAGGGTTGGTTGGCGAAAGCTCGAAGGGGTGGGATGGAGAGGAGGCACGTAGGGAAGGGGATGGTGCGTCACAAGCTGCAGTGAGCCCGGCAGTGAGGCGAAACGTTGAGCTCCGCGCGGGAGTCTCGTGCGCGCCCGATTCCTTCGGGCAACCCTCGGTCGACACGCGACTTAACCCTACCTGTCCGCCTACGGCCGAAAGTGAGCACTTGCGAGACGAGCGATTTATACGATTAAAAATCGAATTACCAACATCGTAAACATTTTTTTTATTTATTTTTTTTTTTTCAATCAACAATAAATAAATTAATTAAAAAATAATAACCCACGCGACGATTCGATTAAATGATAGCGTAATAAAACGGGTTGAAAAAAAAAATGTTGCAATCGTAACTCGTGTGCAGGGTGGGTCGACAATCGCAGGGGGAAAAAAAACGATATTGCTTTCTGTACGATTTGCTCGCCAATTCCCTCGTCAATTTTATGTTATTTATTAACTATCTCTTTTTTTTTTTTTTTTTAATTCTCGATGGAGCATCGTTGGGGAAGAAAATAATGGAATATCGTTGGTGCAGGCGATTGCCAAGTAGTTCACCGTTACACCATTCAGGGGAAAGTACGTCGGGTACGAATTCGTCGCTTACCCTGGCTGTATTACAGTGAACCGTTGGAAAAGCCGCGTCGTTCGCCACAGAGACCGCGGCTCTTTTTGTACGGGGATGTATGAAACAGCGGGGAAATATATCTGTACGGTGAACGAGTAGCAACACTGCGGTACGCTGTCACGACGGTGCATCGACGATGGCGTGTTAGTGGTGGATTTGCTTCGGGCCGTACATATGTATAAGCGTGTATATACAATACATATATATATATATACACATATACATGTATAAATGCATGGCTCACATGTTCGTCGCTATTCACTGCTCGCGTGTCAAAGTTGCTGCTAGGATGATCCACAACGATCGGTGCGCGACGGAGAATCGATAGCATAAACGATACTCCCATAAATGTAATTTTTTTTTATTTCTCTTCCGTTATCTCTCTATTATATATATAAAAATCGGGACATTGTTATTGGATATATCGGAATGGCGAGGCCGCGCCGCAGATAGATTCGAGGGTAACGACGGATTTACCTGTGAAACCGTTCGAGCTCCGGTAAAAAAAAAAAAAAATAATAATAAGAGTACCGAAGAAAAGTTTTGTTAATGGAAAGGTCAGAGGCGAGGTCTAGCGCTAGAATAGAATTGGCGTAGCGTTGATTCGTCGTATAAACCAGCGGGTCTATAAAGCGGCTTTGCTCGCGCCTATCGACGCTTAAAAGTACGTGTAAATACGGCGCATCTATCATTTATATTCACGTCCGGTGAGAAGGCACGAGTTTCCTGGTCCCTCGGTGCGAGACCGTGAACGGTCCGGACGACGGAGACGAGGAGACGCATCGATGTCGTACCTGCGGACGAACCGACGAATTAAAGGAGAAAATTCATGCGGGGGAGGGCGAGGAAGCGCAAGTAGGCAAGATAACGCTCTACGCGTCGCTGGGCCGGGAGGGAGGACTGCGGATGCGGCTTTTTCTCTCGTGTGTGTCCGTAGTTGGGTTCGCGATCTCCTGCGTCGGCAATGCGGCGAGAGCGGAGCGAACGCTCGCGGTTCTGGATAGTCTTATCATCCTTTGTTCCGACCCAACCGCTCGGCTCTACCTTCGACCCTGAGAGTACACAGTTATTTTTTTTTTTTTTTTTTCCATTTTTTACTCTTTTCGATTGACGTTTTTATTTTTATTTATTAAATGTATACGTGTATATATATATAGTTTTTTTTTTTTTTTTTTTTTTTTTTGAAAGATCAACACCTTGAACTCTCGCTCGTGGACGGAATTTTAATCGCGATCCGTGCTGTATTATATGCATTCGACGGGCTGCTTTTAATTTCGTTTCTCCGTTTAATTACGTTGATTGGAGCAAGTTTCAGAGGGTTCATGCAATTTGACGCTATAGCGCGAATTAAAGGGGACTTTTTTTCTGACGAAAGAGTCAAAAGGAAAACGAGAGCTAGGCAATTGATTTCTCACGGGTCGGAAAGCCGAATCAACGAAAATTTCAATATGAAATGCTCGCCCACGCGCGTGCGCGTGCGTGCGTGTGTGTGTATGTGCGTGTGAGTGGGTGAATGTGCATTTATAAGATTCTACTTGCTCAGCGGTTATAGTCTGGCTTTTATATTAATGCAGCTTTATACGCCGAACGGCTTTCTTTTCCTCGATCGCGCTACTAAATCGTCGCACCGGTCGAACGTAATTTTATCTTACTCTACCGGAAACAGGCTTTATTTGCTGTATTCCGTTGAAGAAGCGCAAAGACATTGATTCTGTCATTTTCGATAATCCTACTTCGACACGAGGTTTTTTTTTTTTTTTCGTGAGAAAAAAAAAAAAATTCCGACAGCGTAAACAATATTGATCATAGTATCGATAAGCGTGAACTTGAATCAGGCGACGATTAGAGAGTTAGGCGACGAGGGGAATTGAGTAAACAAATCGATCGAGAAAACGATACGAAAATTATCGTGGAGTCCCCAATGTAATTGTAAAAAAAAAAAAAAAAAAAAAACGAAAAACGAAAATGTTCAACGAAAAATATCCGAAACGCGTTTTAATTGTTACGTTAAACATTAAATAGTTTCGCATTACGAGTAAATAAAAGTGATTAATTTCCACGGGGATTTCAGTTTGGTTCGATGGTGAGAGAGGGTTAAAGAAGAGGGAAAAAAAAAGTGAACGACGCGCTGGGCAATAAAGAGGGTGCGAGATGTTAACGAAGGGTCGTCGGCCAGTCCGCGTAATGTGCTCGACTAGCCGCGAGAATTGCGTGCCCGGACGCAATATCTGAGGCTGCCGATCGCCCTCTCTTTACGGCTAACTGTGGTGTGACTGTGTAATCGGCCGCGGTGTACATACGCGTGCTGTGCGTTCGTTCCTCGCACCGCTCTAACAATAACTCGCCTTCGTACTGATTGTTTCGAATATTATATAATGACAAAGAGAGAGAGAGAGACGGAGAGAAGTTTACCTGCGAAATCGTCGACACAGTGAACGAGAACCGAAGACCGAAAGCTCGAGACTACGAATTCAACAGTATTCTGGATTAAAAGTGATCAGTGCGCGTCGATCTTTCGTTCGTCGTCAAGGTGCATATTACAAAAATTTACATTTTTTTTTTTTGAATCCTAGTCGGGAAAGTTTGCTCATTAATTTTCACCTTCGAGTTCGGGGAGAGTCCAAATTTTACCCGAAAAAAATATCGTACGTTGTCACACAAATTTCGTGGATTTTCATAAATTCATTCAAAACGTTGTCTGATCACTCTCCGAGATTATGTTGTCTTGTACGTAATTTCACTGCAATTTGTGTTTGTTCTATCGATGGTCGTCTCGTTTTCTCTGTGTGAGATTTTTCACTCCACATTCAACTGGTCATTTTTTTTTCTATTTATTCCATCTATGCCTCTCGCCGAGTAGGACGAGGCAAATTCTTGGCAATCCTCGTCGCCGTGTGCGACGATCTACAGGCTGTTGAACATTTGACAACGGAGTTCTCATTCGAGTGGACAGGCCTCTGCCATTCCCCCTTTTTTTCAACCACTCTTCTCTTTCCGTCACACTCGTTTTTTCATTCGTTCCGGTATACGCGGTATCGCGAAGCACATAAACCCTGCTGTCCATATGCACCGTTCTCCATCGTATACTTCTCAAATTGTTTTTCTTCATTTTAACGTTTTTTTTAATCACCTCATCTCGATACTATCATTTTTATTGTTCTATCGTAATACAATGTATTTAAATGCTCCGACAGATTATACGTCAAAAATTGAGTTTGCTATTCGAGGATTTCAGGCACTAAAATCCAGTATATAAATTCCTACAAATTATACGTCCGCATCGATTTAATCTATTTTTTTACAACTTTTTATTAATCTTCTTATCGCGAAAGTGCCATTAAAAAAAATTTATTTATTCGTTACCGAGTGTATAAAGATACGGTAAAAAGTATCGCGTCAAGAACTGAGTCTTCGAACCTGGGATTTCAGCGATGAAAATCTGTCGATAAATTCTGAAATTAACATCGACGATGCATCTTAATAAATGGATTCACTGCGAAACAGGACGGTCAATCGGGAAGAATCGATGGGACAAAATGATACGTCCTAAAATTGTTAAAAAATGTTTTAAAGTACGTTTTTTAAAACCGAATATTCCGATTTTAGGAGGTCGCGTTTTGCCCCATAAATACGCCCAGATTATCGGTCGCGTTTCGCCCAGCTTACCTTTAATTGCTCTTTTGTAAATCACAAATATTCGTTCATTTTCAAAACGTTTATCCGAAATGCATAGGTGAGAGGAAGAAGAGCGTGGCAGAGCGTTTATCCGCTAATGGAAGTGCGCTGTCCCGCGTGCGACAATCTAATTAGTCCCCCTGCAGGATAGCGTTATTTTTCTCTGGAGCAAGCTGAGCGGCTCGAACGGGAGGGGGGAGCGGGAAATAAAATATATAGTCGAGAAGACGCAGCACGATATTCACAGTATAGTAACAATGGTAACGGGCAAAAGCGGTACAGGCATCAGCCGCAATGCGTTAACTCGACTCGTCCTTTTTCATTTCTCCTTTCCATCGGGAAAAAAAGAACACTCCCGGTTGCCGTACACCTCCCTCTTTTCGTCCGCCCTCTCCCCTCGGGCTTACTTCAACCGGAATCCGCAGCGCAGAGAGAAACTTTAACCGGTCGATTTTTAACGGAGCGAAGTGGATCCTCTCGTGCTGTAACTCACCCCCAAACCCCGTCCGACCAGTCATACCGTCACGAAAAAAAATGAAAAAAAAAAAAAAAAAAAACATGAAATAAAAAATTCTCGTGCCACGATACGCCAAGGGATTCGTTTACTTCCGCGCTCACGCGGGCTTCATATTGAGGCAATGCGAGCTGGCTCTTCTTGTAAATTATGTACCGAGGTGAGACTCCGCTCAACATTTGTCATCATCGCATCGGGAGCAGAGCAAGATATTATTTAACAAATTTAACCTTTTACTGGGATACCAGTGATTCAGGAGAAACGCGGAGCGCTGCAGAAAAACGTTGAAATGCATAGAATTTTCGTGCGTCTGGTGGAAATGTTTTTTTAAACATGTTCGAGAAATATTTGAAAATTTATCTGAAAAGTACGCGAATTTCTCGATCGGAAACAGTGAAGGTTATTGAGTAAAAATGTTTTCGGAGATTTGTCAGGAACACTCGAATTTTCGCCGATTTACAACGAGTAACGGAATGAGTAGATTTTACACAGAATTTACATTTTCTACTAACGTACTCGATAACATAAAATCAGAGTTTTCCATAATTAATCGAAGAATACTCCAACTTTTTCTGATAAATTGGTGTCTGCTGCAGGTTGTCCCGATAAATATTAATATTGGAGACATTTAACAAATAGCATAGAAAATTTGGGAAAATTTTTAAGAGTCACTGAAACGGTTCAGTTAAAGATTTTTGGACAAATCATCAGAGAAATATTCCAAATTATCAGAGAATTATAATAAATTATTATGAATCAATAATTTATTATCAAATGTGCAAACATTTTTAGGCAGGAGGAAAATATTTTATCATTTTTTGTAAGTTGAAAACGTAAATATTTCCGTGATTTTAGCGGAACCTTTCATTACTTCCCGTTCTTCCCTACTTCCTGCTTTGCCTCTTATTTTCTTCACGACACACGAGAGCACTCACACACCGACGGTGTGCGACAGTGACGGTCTCGGCCTCAGTCAGCCCAGCAATACCTACAGCTCTCCCAACCTTTCCCTCGCCCCATCCGTTTGCCCCGGCTTCGTCAGTTCTAAACTTTCGGCCCCTTCGTTTATATTCGCTTCTCCTTTCCTCGTTACTCCGATTTCCGTCGGATCTCTGCATTCCGCTCCCTCCTTTACTACATGCAATCATACGAAATTGGAGGCAGAGATTCCTCTGCAAAATTCACGATACCTTCGGCTTCTTCGATCCATCGGGATGTCAACGAATTCAGCACTGCTTTCGACCGAGAGAAAAAAAAAATCAAACGAGATAAAACGTCAATGATAGTGGCCCGTCTTGCACAAATGTCCACAACGATTTACCCTACGGGATTCCCGAAGTCTCAATCATGCACCCTTGCCGGAGCGTGTGCTTCATCCTCAATACCTTTTCCCCTCCCCGAGTCGTTTGATTTTATCTGCTGTTACTTCGAAATCCACGAATTTGTCTCGAAATAGTATGTTACAAAAATAAAAACTTGAAGTCAATTTTGTTAAACATTTTTTTTTTCACAGGTACGAACGAGAGTGGAAAAATCCCCCTCGAAGGAAACATGTACCAGGAGCAATAAGGATCGTCAACACGGTTCGAGAGTCTGCAGAGTAAGGAGGAAAAAAGCCGGAGCGGTGAAACCAAATAGAAGAAACTCGTACAGTGGATAGTTGCAGTGACGAAGAAGAAAAAAGGTCCCGTGGGTGGACCGTGGTGAAGTGCGCGGGAGATAAGAGGAAAGTTGAGAAGACAAAGCGACGACAAAAACAAAACATCAACAATAGAAAGATATCGTATAGAGTAACAGGAATGGACGGAAGGAAGGTGTGAGTTTGGGAAGTGTCCGGAGGGGTTGAGGAATCGAGCGTACATCGAGGAAGTGGAAGCCGAAGAAGAAGCAGGCGAAAGGCAGAGGGGAGAGCTTAAGGTCGACGAGTTAGATAGAATAGATGGTGAAGGTGCTCGAGTGGCGGCCTTGGGAGCCTACGGGGCCGTGCACGGCACCTCGCACCTCCCCGAGTCTCCCGGGTAGCGATCGGCTGCCTCTGCCGGTGATCGTCGCCGATCGCCTGAGCGAAATTAATATCGGGGCCTCCTCGTCCGTTGAGGGGCCTTGCGTTCTTGCCGCAAGGATAACGCGGGTGCCCCGACGGGGCTCCTCCGAAAAGAGCGAGGCTGGCGAGCGCAATGTGGCAAAGCGGGGGCATGGGCGCCCATGCGGCCAACAACCCGTGGATGAAACTCATGGGCATCGTTCACAAGGAACGGAGACATCACGACTCTGGCGGGGGCGCGACCGGCGGTGGTCAGGGCTCGGCGGCTGCGGGGAGCAACGAACGAGCGCTCAATCAGTGAGTCTTTTTATTTTATCAACAACTATGCTTTTCTCATTTATTTTCATGTCTCATGACTTTTGGCCCGAGTGCCCTTATGGTTTTTTTTTTTATTTATAAGGCACCCAGGGTCTGATGGATCGTTCAATCTAGAGAAACCTTCACGGCCATCGGAAAAATGTGGCTCTAACCGTTAAGCAACGTTACTTCGGATTTTGATCCTTTATATCCTCGCAGATTGTCTCTTGCATAGACACGACCGCATCCGCCGCCGCGGACCCGATTGAATTTATCGTCTTCGTTCGCCGCGCGTTCAGAATTGGAACGAGCGCGTTTGGTGATCCGGCGAACCCGGAGGAGGGCCCCGGGAAGCTCTAAATCACGACCTCACCAAGTAGCGGAGAACTGTCGACACGTACCGAAACTCTCGCGTTCCCTCTACGGATACTGCCTCGTTCACCGGCAAACGTCGAATTCACCGAGTCCCGGTGCAGGAGCCCTCACCCTCCGCCACGGTGTATCTCATCGCGCGAGCATGCATAAATTCGCATGGATGACATATTCGAGAGTCGCTGAATATCGAAGAGATTCCCTTGGCACTGGCGGATGGCTTTACATCTTGTGGAACACCTATCCGTTATGGAGTGCGCAAAGGAAGCGTGAAAAAAAAAAAAATGAAAAAAAGTTCTATCAATCTTCGAAGGAAATTTATCCCGAAGCTCTCGACTTTCGGGGTCGTTCGAGTGAATTGAACTTTTCTGTACATAGTCTCGTTATCATCTTGAGGCGAGACGAAAGTATGTTCCGTCATGGTTTGGTTTACTGTTTTTTTCTTCTCGGTATCGCCCCGCGATTCTCCTTCGACGGTTAGGTGCGGTGAAAGGCCCAATTACTGACCATGGATCAATTACTGTCTGATAATCACAAAATTGTTTCTATCGTCAAAAAATTTTTCGTTCGTGAAGGAATGATTGTCGGGATCATTTGAGTGAATAGAAATTTTTTTTTGAGCCTTTGTTATCTGGCGAGGAGCGGGGGTTTATGTAGCTGTTTATTTGTCTATTTATCTATATTTATCGTCAATATTGTCGTAGGGTTAGCTCCGTTCTTCATCGGTTCAGAATTGTTTGTATCGCATAAATAATATTTCGTTAGCGGAGGATCGTTTCGTACGGAGTCTGCACGGGTCACCGCGATTCGTCGAAGCTCGAGTTTTCTCTCTCGATGTCTTTGACTATTCCGTTTTCGCTTCACAGTCAGTTTACACCGAGTCGACCGAAATCCCGTTACAGGTTCTCTGGACGATTCGTTTGTCGCTGCGCGGTATAAACTGCCGTCGGCTTTTTTCGGGACATTGGTTATCGATCGTGAGAACGAAATTCAATACGAACATCGTCTATCCTCTCCATATTGGCCCACAGATATCGAGATCTGGTCCGATAACAGCGAAGCCACGACCGTTGGGATCTGTTACATTCGCTTCGAAATTGTTTTTTTAAATCGCAATATCAAAACTACCGCTAAAAAAGCGAGGAATCGAATTTCCGAATAAATGTTCAGTTGACTTATCGAACTTTGTGAACGGCGAGCTGTTGGCTTAAAAAAAAATTGTTCGAATAAAGTTGAATACAGTTGAATGATTGAGAAAAACAAAAAAATTGAGAAATCTGCAATGCTTTGAAAGTGCAGTGAGCTAGAATCTTGACGTTCCGACCGTTCTCGTGTAGATCGTCAAGTGCAGACTTTCAGTATCAGGCTGTCAAAGTAAAATTTCCTTCGTACTGACCGGAACAGCTCTGTATCGTCGTCAAGATTTATATGTACCTAGTACAATATACATGCTCCTTCACATCACGATATTACATGCACGTAAATTTTCAATTTCTGTTGCTGATTCGAAGAAAAATTCCTAGAACAAAAAAAAAATCACTTATAGATTATAATTCGGATTAAAAAGAAAAACATCTGTTTTGCTCCAATATAGCGACGAGCTTGAATCTTGTCGTTCCAAGGGTCCTCGTGCAGTTCTTTCAGTCCAGAGGTTCAAAGCTAGTTCACTAACGAGGTAAAATGTCCGTCGAACTATCCGGAAAAGTTTATCCGCTCAGTGTTGATAAAATTTTCGGTTGTTGCTTCTGGTGTTCAGAAACACTTTTCGAACGAGATGGAGTGATCGCCTTGTCGATCGAGAAAATTCGCGTGTAGATTGGAATAGAGTAATTATGACAAAGGGAAAAATCTGTCATGGTTTGATACTGCGGTGAGTTTGAATCTTGTCGTTCTGACTTTCCTCGTGCGGATCGTCGAGCTTGGAGTGTCAGTATCAGGCAACTGTCGAGCTAAAATATCCCTCGTACAATCCGAAACAGCTCTGTATCGTCGTAAAGTATTATATGAACCTGGTATAATATACATGTAGACAGACTACCCAAGGCCCCAGTGGTCGTGAACTCGGCATACTCGTCCATGTCGCATTTTCACGCTTCAACGGACATGCTCGTTCGTGCTGCGCTACCCTGAAGCGAAGCGGTGAGCACCCAGTCAGAGTACCTGGGTTGGAAGCGACTCTCTAAGCCGGAGGGCCAAATCTAGCGTGAAGTATCCGCTCACCTCGGATAACGAGGAAGCACCGACCATCCGGTATCGAAGTTATCGTCGTAAATGTGGATTCCCATCGGTGAGAAAGAGCGTTAGACGAGGAGAGAGACATGTGGGCTTCGAACAAAATAGAAAAGGCGATTTGTCCATAATAAAAGTTTTTTAATTGCAGAATGTTAATATATCCTTGCAGATGTCAATAATTTTTTTTTTTTTTTTTTTAGGATCTTTCTCTTCTTATTTTCTGGAGCACAATGTTGGTTTTATGCCTTGCCGCGCGCAGCAGGCTATTCAGGATTAAGTGGAGGCTCTGAATCCGCGCCGGATCTTTATTCGCGATAAAACGCACAGAAAGGAATCGCGGGCCTCGAGTTTTATATACGGGCCGTCATTCCGACGGAGACGTTTCGAGGGATCGTCGGCAGTATATATTCCTTTCCGTGGAGGTGGCTCGTGCCGGACCAGAGAAAATGAGAAGGCAAAGAGGAACACGGAACGATCAATTTTACCCGACTGAAACTGGACAGGGGTCGTTGCATCCTAGTCGCAACATTTCTCTCGTCCTGCTTCTTCTTCTGTTAGTCCCGACGGTAGGCATCGTTTGCTCGGAACTAATGCTGCGTCGTCCAGCCTCTTCCGGTCGTAATGCAACTGGAATGAAACGAAGAAAAATAAAAATAGCTTCGTAACACGTTTAATCGTTCGGTCGAGAAAAAATAAATCAGATAGTTGATGCAGACAACGGTTTCTTAAAAAAAAAGTCTCATCGAAATTTTAATCTTTGGAACTCGAGGCCGTAACTGCAAGCTTTAATAATTTGTAATCGATCAAAGAATAGAGCTTATTTTTTCCCTTTTTCATCCAACGGAGCATTGAGAATCTTTCAAGCCTAGATTGAGTTCCGTTCTTAACGCCGGTAAAACGGAAATCGTGCATTCCTCCTCCCTTAGATGCTCCGTAACTTTACTCCCGTTCTACTACATCTTATGTTAGCCTCGATATATAAGTGGTGGGCACCGTTCGCTCGGAAATAATTATCCACGATCCAGCATCTTCCGGTCGTCAGGAAAATTGCTTCGCGATATCGAACGACACATTTAATTTTTCGGTCTCGAAAAAAAAAAAAAAAAAAAAAATTAGAGTTCATCATCAATTTCGTAAAAAAAAAAAAAAAAAAAAAAACGTTTGGAAGACCTACACTATTTTTTTAGCATAATTTTATCCTTTGCAATTTAGCGCCACAACTCGAATCTTGAATCATCCCATTAATCAAAGAAACTTTTTTGCCCTTTCTCCATTAATTCGATCGAGAATCTTTCGAATCTCGATTGAGTTGCTCTCGTATCGCTGGTAAAAAAGAAACCTTAATTTGCTTTTCCATCTTAACCGTCTTGTTGTAACATTCCACCGATTCGACCAAACGCAGCCCTGTCGTGTCTCATTAATTACGTATGCGGAATGGTAACAGCACTATCCGCTCCTACACTCGACGCGTGCCTTGAACTGCCTCTGGGATGCCAAAGACACGTCGATACAATTCGGCAGTATCCAAACATTAGCGGTCCTGTGTTTCCCCCTCTGATCGCCTAATATCCATTTATAGGATCCGTTGTCAATGACTACGCAATAGCTTGCACCGCAGTGCATCGTCACGAGCATCATCGAACTCGTGCCGCATAGCGATATACCGTTTAGCCGCACTGTCGATGCGCTTTTGACTGACGCCTCGGGATGCCCCTCGACCCTCGGTCGAATTAACTCCCTGGTAGGCGTTTCATACCTTCGAGACCGCAGTGTCCGCGTCTCCATTCACCGCCCTGCACGCCCTACGCGCTTCATCGAATCGGATTCTGGATTCCATTCCACGATACTCCATATAGAATCTGTGCCAAACTCGCAAAACTATTTTACGTACGTTTTATCTTTCGCTCACACGAATATGTTAATGCTGCAAATTTTGCTACGGCTGTTCAATAGAATTATAATACTAATAATTAAAATAATTTTTATTATTAATAATAATAATCATAATTATTATTATTACAAGTATTAAATTTTACCGAAAGTGCAGTACTCATAGAATCAGCATCTTGTCGATTGTATACACTCTTCTCATGTTACAAACTCTTGCAATTTCCTGTACAATTTTGTCTGAGCATATATAATTATAATCTCGATAATAATAACAATAATAATAATAATATTGGTCACGTCGTCACACAAGTATTTTTATAAGTGTGTTATCGAAGCGTAATCGAGTCTCTCGGCTATAACGAGCTTGTCGGTACAGCGAGAAATTTTGATGACCCTGTGGCGAGTCGAAGCGATCGCACTCAAGGAAACTCGAGGGTAGCTTCCTCAAACTCGGTACTCCTCTTTGTCGCTTTCGGCGGCCACTATAGAGGAGCAAAATTTCGAGATTTGGCACCCAATTTGTCACGTGAAGTTGCGCTCAGGATTACGTTTTATCGATATTGCCGGGTGTACACGCTGCAACCCTCCATTACCATCGAGGTAGCATTTACCGGCGAGCTCCGCATAGATAATTGTGTACAAACCAGGTACATATCTACCTGTCGATGGACTCGTCACCAAAAGACCCCCAGCCCTCTCGTTATATACAGCGTAAACATATTCTCGCGTGTCCCTGACGCCGCTACTCGACGTGACGGTTATGCGCATCGGTCGGCTACACACAGGCACGGTCGGGAGAACCGACCTCACCGGGAATACGCGATGAGAGATATCGATTCTCAATTATAACGCTAGATAGAAGAGATGCGAAAGATTATACAGCTTTAGTCTCACCCCCGTACCTTCCCGTACCCCTCGAACCATGTTCACGTGATGCATACACGATTTCGAGACCGTCCGTGCAAATTCGTGGGGATTTCGGTACCGTGGCTGTCGAGGGCTTGCAAATTTAATGATTTATTTTCCATTTTTTTTTTAACTCGGGAGAAAAAAGTTTTTGTTTTTTTTTTTTCACGAAGCAACGAATTTTGAGGCTGTTGAAAAGGTTTTTAGAATTTTCCGACAGATGGGGTAATCGGGTCTAGAAAAAATTTATGGATGCGCGTGTGCAGAGAGCCAATTTTTCAATAGATTTTGCATATTGTCGTGGAATGCGGTGGTTCGAAAGTGCAAAGGGAATGCAACGTAAAAATTATTTTTCGTAGAGGTCTTGTACATAAGAGTGCATTGTGTACGCTAAAGTACAGAAAAGTGACGAGGTGTCTTTGCGGAACACCTATATTTTTCACGGTTTTTTTTTTATTTTTCGTCACGTAAAATTTTTACCGTGCGCTTTTTGACGTTATACGGCGGAACTAACGAGGAAATATATTCGTACGGGATGTAAAACCTTAACTCATTCTGGGTCCATTGGCCTCGGAAGTGATTAATCAATTACCGCGGTTCGTGTGTTTCTATGCTGCAGTGGTTTACGGTTCTCGTTCGTATCAGAGAGGATGAGCAGAATTGTGTTTCCTACTGAAAAAAATCGTTATTCAAAACAGAGTTGAATTTACAATTTTTTATTTAGTCACAATTTATCGGTGCTTTACATTTCAAAGAAATTTCAGGAAGGAATTGGGAAAATTGTCTCCTCCCGTTTATTTTAAGTTTATCTTCATTGCCTCGAAAAAATATATATTTCATTATTCGTAGTACAAAAATATTTATTTAGTTCGTGTACAAAAAGATGTTGAAAAAGTGAAAAATACCTTCTTATCGACGAGATTTCGATAGAGGTGTTAAAGTGCGACTAATGGAACGGTCCAAATCCACGCACGCATGCGCATGCGCGGACGCATTAGGTAAACTTCGTTACGCACGAGTAACTGCAACACCAAGTTTACCCGAGTTAATTACACTGCGGCGGCATATAACGTGGATTTCGAGGATTAATGCTTATCGTGTTATCAGACTATTTATTCCGAGCATTAAACGTTAGGCTCAGCGAGAGTCCTGCAGGCTGCGTAATTCAACAAATTGGATGTTGCATAAAGCTTCCTGAAAGGAAGAGTTTGGGCGAATGCGATTGCACAGCAGTATCAATTCTCTTTATGATTTCATAACTCGCACACATATGAATTTCGTACTCGCGCTTGTTTCAATGAGACTAACAGTATTTGGCAAAACTGACTACACAGAATTACCAATTTTACTCTCATTTTCTTAATTCATTCAATTATAAATTCTATATTCGCGCCTGTTCGAATTAAAGGATTTGCGCAAAATTTATTACGCAAACGTATTAATTTTGTCCTCATTTCGGTAATTCGCACAAATGTGAATTTTACACTTACGACTGTTTCGAAGAGATTAAAAGTATTCGGAAAAATTTACTGCACAATAGTTAGCAATGGATATAAACTCGTATCGAAATGGAAAAGCCGCCCGGCATTTCTTCGAATTCAATAAACCTTCATTACGGGTTTGGCACAATGTCCGAAGACGGTCGTTCAAGCCGGGGAGCCAAGCAACAGAATTCAAGTGGAAATCGTACCTGGATGGGAGCCAAATCACGACGTGAAATACTAGTTGTATTACAACGGTTTCATCGTACCTGTTACGATTCACTTGAACGAACTTGGCCTACCGAGTCGGGGCGACACTGACATACAATGATTTTTCGCTTTTCTCATTTCACCGCGAGTGAAAAATTAAAAAAAAAAAAAACTCCCCTGTACACTTGGTTTTATGTGTCATAAAAAGTTCGTGCAATCTCATAACCGTGCAAGCAGAGACGTCGGTGATACGAACGGACGTCGAATTTTTTCCCTTGAAAAATTTAATTGTGTCGACCACATTGTTTCATTTATTTGGCTTCTTTTTACAGTTTTTTTTATGAAATGATTTTTCATTCATCATCGTTGCGTTTTTTCTTATCCATTTTCGATTTAGTTTCCTATGATTCATCGTCGACTTATTTTTCATATTCATTATTGGTGCAGTTTCGATCACTCTTCGTTTTTCAATTTTTCACTATTAAACAGTGCAGTTTTTTTTTTTTTTTTTTTTTTTTTTTAAATCATTTCTCGAATTTATTCGAAATACTTCGACGATCCCGTCGATGACTCCAAGTGTGAACGGTCCTCGACTATAAGATCGTATCGCACTTGACGACAAAGCTCGTACGCTCCCTTGCGTTTCCTTTCCCGAGCTCTTGTGAAGTTACAAGGATCTTCTTCCTCGAACATCCGCGATTCCTTTCGGTAACGAGAACCTTGGTATTAAAGGCGCGCTCGCAACAAATATTTACGTCGTTAAATTCGCGAACATTACAAAGCCCTCATTTGTACGTGTATAAAATAATAATTGCTGTTTTCCCTTTGAAGCCAGCATGGCGAGGTAACGGGCGACGGTGTGCATGCACGCGAACCGGGGGCGCGGCATGCGAGGCTGAGTCGCACGGAGCGCGCCCCTCAATCGCTGAAGGGGTTTCACGGCGCGCGAGAGGATAGACAGAGCAGGAGAGAGGAAACCCCTTGGAGGTTGCAGCTTCAACGCGACGGACTTTTGTGCGTAGAATAGCACGGAACAGGCAAAGCTCGGAGAGAGTAACAGCTGGAGTCACGCCGGACGTTTAAGTACGCTCGTCTTGAAAATCGTCTCTCAACGTGGTATTTCAATTTTTTAATTTTTTTGAGAATACATTTTATACTCTTTTTGCCCTTTACCAGGCGAGAGACTCGCGGAAAGTCGGAAACGTTTAAAGCAGCATGGACAAGAGTGAAATTCCCCGGTAGGGAAGAGGCCAGGTTAGAATTTTGCTGGTTTACGTCGAGATCGTAGTGTGGAAGGGCATTTGGAAGCCCGAGGCGAGCCTAGAAGACGAAAAAAAATTATCGTTGCGGTTCTTGCAATCTCGCCGGAAGTTACGAACATTTCCCCTGCTGATCGACCGATATTCTCCGGCGTGGATGACTGTCGCGATTCGACTATAACCGTCTGTGAAAAATCCTGGTCTGCTCCGAACGATAGTCATTATCGTCAACGGGTTTACACGCTGGGAATCTTCGGTTCATCGGCAGAGGACACATCAGGATTTATCGGGACTTATCGCTTTCCAATATCTTTCGTTATAAACGCCTTCCGGTCCAGCGAGTGTTAATCCCATTTCCGGCAGTTATTTCAATCGTATTACACCGTGGCTAGTCGGACCGGGTCGGGCAGATCGGATAAATGATTCAGAGTCGAAGGTAAATCACTATCGCTATGCGTTTCCGCGACAAAAAGCAATTGCATTTTTTTTTCGGAAATGTGAACTTAGCAGTCGACTTGAAAAAAAAACGGAATTATCACTCGGTGTGAAGCTGATGGCAGTAACAAGTTTTCTGTTTATATTCGACCAAAAAAATTATGGGGTTGACTTTCGGATTCGAACAGGAATTAGAGAGATTCGTCTATAGATGATGGACATTCGAGCGAAAGAAAATTATTTTCTCAAAGGAATTTTTGTATTCCTGTGTGTTAATGTGACAAAGTAAAATTCTATAGTATTTTCGGCTATTTAAACTTTGCGCATAATTTTGAAAGGTTCGTTTAAATCCCGTACGTGAAGTTTTAAAAATAGTGTTTTTTTTTAAAGATTTTTTCGCAACCTGTTTTTTCGCTTAGGAAAAAATTTACGGAGCACCGAAGAATGCGCATCGAATCGTAGATACAAGTGTGCGGTGATATTGCGAAAGCGAGGTAATGGAGGGCGTAGAATAGCGTCGCAAACGATTTGATATATAGTGAATTCCGGAGCAACGATATTCCAATCGCGAACGAAGTCACCGGAGCGACGATTCGCGCGGCTGCCGGCTATGATGAAAAAGACGAGCGAGAATCTGTCGTCGCGATATCGAAATATGTATTTTATTCCCCTCCCTCTGCCGACTGTGAATATTTTACGGGAAAATAACGTGAAGAACGTCTCATCGTTCAACGGAACATATTACGATTCGGTAACTCGACCACAAACGGGCGGGGGAGAAAAAAAATATTGCCTCTCCCACAGCACTCCCCGAGTAAATACTCCAGCCATCGCGTATTCTTTTGCCGCCACCGATATTGTCTGCGGAGATAAAAGTCGTCGCTTACTGCAGCTCTCTTCGTTCTTTCTTTCGCGGCTCCGTGAATGCACCACTTTTGTATTTTTTTTTGTCGACACGACGGCAACGAGTGAATCCCAAGTGATTACAGTTTTCACTTTAGCTTAGAGATGTATGCACTCTCCGCATAATTGTTCGAAACCGCGCTCCGTTTAATTTGCATATCCAAACCTTAATTATGAAATTGAATAATTTAAATCTTACGAATAATTTTTCGCCGGACCTGTTGGTGGAAATAATTATTTGTATTGGAAGGATGTGGAAAGGGGGTTCTCGACGAGTATGAAGATGCCCTGTCTCGACATTCACACGAGCCAGAACTCCGTTTTTTACCTCCATGCAATTGGGTAATTTTTTCTTATAAATTCATATTTTCCTGCACGCGATGCCAAATAACATCTTTCTGTGCACGAAAAAACTATTTTGTTTTTTTTTTTTTAGTTTTGGACTCGGGTTTTTTTGTCTTAACATTTTTTTTTAATTTCGAGCTACTAAGTTTCCACCGTTCCGGCAATAGAAACGATCTCCTCGTAAATCAGCAGAGTGACGCGGAATGCCAAATTATCGGAAGCACGCGCGATAAATTCGAGGGTCGTCCTCGCGAGCGTTCGCCCGCTCGAACTTGATCCTGGCTAGTTGGGCTAGGCATGATCCATGGTCGCAGATGCTGCGCTCTTTATCAGACCTCCCCTGAGCATGATAGAAACTGCACCCAAGAGATTTTCCCTATTCACGTGAGCGAACGAGCGGCGGAGAAAAAAAGAAAAGAGAATCCCACCTACCATGAATAGTGATCAAGGCACACCGAGAAAGGAGAAACCTCCGAGGATGTCGTAAAACTTATGTTTTATGGCGCATTCGTTCATTCTCTCTAAAATATTTGTTCGCATTCAGTATTTCATTATACTCTATACTATATTTTGAGCAATTTTTGCTAAGAAATTTTTATAATTTAAGGATGTTTTTCTTCACGGTCCTAACGTTGTGCTTCGTTGTCTCGCTTCTGAAATTCGGTGGACAAGATAAAAAAATGCTATAGACTTTTTTTGAGTGAAAATTAAGGTTTGTCTCTTTTGACGCATTCGAGTGTTGTCTTCCTCGCGCGCTAAGGAAATAAAAACCAGTCGTCGGACATTCCTGTGCAGATATAATTTATTACGAATTTAAGGATTGGACATTAAATTTGAAATTTGTGATCGTATATACAAAAAATATTTTTAGCGTTCCCCAAAAGTAGATACGAAAATGTAGTTTGTGAATGAAATTTTCGCGTCTAAAAATCAAATCTTTCGTCTTTACTTAACGGATCCGAAAAAAATTTGTTGATTTTTCGGACGTCAGTCAGCGTAACCGAGAGCTCTCGAAATAAAAACAATTTTTTTACTCGTCGAGGAACAAGCTCGCGGGTCGACGCGCCCTCGCTTTCATCAATATTTTTCTTTAAAGCTCGGGGGACTTTATCGGAGAGTGCAGAGGGTGGTTCGGGTTCAGGGATTTTGTGGTAATAGCGTTAAGTAGAAGAGATTCGGGTTCTTGAGCGCCTTTCGCGTCCATCCCGTTCTCTCAGGCAATGTCCTCCTCGGAATGATATCAGAATAGGCAGCAGTCGGATTATTCTTTTTACAATAAAATCTTTTCTGGAAGAAAAGCTCTGCCGACTCTGTACGTCGGAATTGGCGCTTCCCACGACTCTTTCGCTTCGTACTTGAGGCCAATCCCTTTCTCTCTCCGTCGTTTCGAGAGTTTCAAGAGAGTTTCACTATGACGGTTTGTACTACTTTCAAATATCTCCCCCGCGCGTTATTTTCACCCCTCGACTAGAACCGCTCAAAAGTCTCGAAAACTTTCTTCAGACTCGATCAACAGAGTTGGAATCGCAAAAGATTTCGGGCGTTGAGACAAGATTATTGATTTGCTCTCCCGATGCGAAATCCTGTCATGTATGTGACTCACAATATTTTAATAATTTCTTCGATCACTTTGAATTAAATGTAATTTTTTAAATACCACTGGAATCGTGAAAAAAGATATCTGTTATGATTCTTGAAAAATGACGAATCATACGTCTGACAAATCGGTACGTCTTTAAATTTCGATTAACTTTCCGATAATTCTGAATCGAAGCAAACATTTAAATATTACTAGAAAAAATGAGAAAAAATATGTCTCCGACAATGTCTCAATTTTTGTTACATCTGTACATCAAGTATTCTTCCATACTCGATAATTTATGCGAAGTCGAAATTCTATTCGGAATTTATCTAAGACGTGGTTTCACACAAATTTATCCCGCAGGACTTAACGCCACTCGACGAAAAACCGTAAAAAATAAAAGCAAAGTAGAACGGTACCAGTCGGTCGTCTGTTCAGCGAATTGGCCGGACAGTTGGTATAAAAAATAAATAAAATGAAAAGATATTTTTTCGAGTGTAGTTAACGGGTCCAAACTACCCGCAGGGTGGAACTGTTTGCAGTCTGTCGGACATAAGTGGACGCCAGAGATTTGGAGTAAATACAGCGTGTGTATCGAGGGACGCCGTTATATTCCTGCCCGTGCCAGGCAGATTAGCTCCCGTCGAGCATATTCTTCGTGGCCGTACCCATCGGTGGATAACTCGATTGTGTGTTCGCGAACCGTTCGTGCTGAAGCAGCAGTGTACATTGCGGGATTTACGGTAATACGAACACGGCATTGCGGGGGGACGCAAACCGTAAAGCGCGTTC
Source organism: Listrodromus nycthemerus (assembly GCA_963978505.1). Lineage (NCBI taxonomy): Eukaryota > Metazoa > Arthropoda > Insecta > Hymenoptera > Ichneumonidae > Listrodromus > Listrodromus nycthemerus. Next base: position 21,552,644 of record OZ021680.1, on the reverse strand, counting down.
CTGTGTGCACGTGCGTGTGTTCGCGATTCTGGGCCGAGCTTGCGTCGACTCCCGAATATTCGCGCTATTCGTAACGCGGCTGCGTACCATCAGACGTAAAAAAAAATTTGACTCGCCACTTTTCGCAATGCCATTCTCGGAAAGAAGACTTGATTCACGACTATTTGCTTTTAATCGCAAAATCTTTCACGCGATATTATCGGTTTTTCAAATTTTGGGAGAACTTTATTCCCGGGTCTGTCGGAGAGAGAATAAAATATTGGCTAACTGCCTCGTATGATTTAAAAGGGGAGTCCGGCTAGAGATACGAGTACCGGATGGGCTAATGCCAATGTTTAGTTACGTTAAAAAGAATGCATAAAGTCAACGGTTATTTTATATTTCTTCTGACAGTATGGACATCATGGTTGACACATTTTTTTTAAATCTCGGCGTACGAAATTTGCACGATATAAATTTTAAAAATCATGAAAAAATCATTCAAAACGGATTGAAGAAATTTGAACAAAAATTTGAAAATCATAGATAATTCCAATCAAAGAAATTTCGGTCAACACACGTACGATTGTATTTGGACCTCCCAGGTAGAAAATTAATGGTGCGGGAACTAATCGGTCCAAGCACAGGAATGCAGCCCGTGATGACGCGCAGACATGTCCTCGGGTGACGATATTGTGATCGCACGGCGTTTTGATATCAGAATCTGCTTGCACAGTTCCAATGCACCGCATAGATCCGCAATCTTGACGTTGAGCTCCCCTGCGAACCGAAACCGGGCTACCCGCTTCCGGTATCAAAACGCCGTGACGTCACTATATAGTCGGTATCGCATACACATGTCTGCACTTCGTTGGCACGGAGTGTTCAATTCACCGACTCTCTTTTATTTCCGGATTCCTTGAACAAAATGACCCCGTTGCGTCTTTCCCTGCAAAATCGGAAAATTTTATAGCGACGAAGAATAATATTTTGGCTCGAATTATTTTTAAACTAAATTAACTTTTACATTTTGTTTTTTTCGTATTTATTATAACGATTTTAGGTCGTATTCAGTACCAATGAGTTTTTACTGAATCTTTACGATGCAAACCCCTTGCGCATTGGGAAACATCTTTTGTCTTGACTGTGCGATAATCGTCCGTATAAAAATCTTCGGTAAATCGAGATTTTTCACATTTGCGACTAACTAGATTTTCAAATTCTGTTTTGTTTATTAATGTGCATTGTGCAAACTAAATTTCATTTTTTTTTCGTAACAATTAACAATTTGGTGGAAAGACATTTTTACCCGATTAGCTCGGATAATAAACATGAAATAAAAATGCATTAAAAATTAAATTAAAAACAAAAAAAATCTATCCGGGTCAATGTAGACAATTCGATTTATCTCACATTTCTGACAAAAAAAAAACACGACATTTCGTACGTCAGTGTTCGTCTTAGTGAAATTTCGAAAATGTCCAGCTTCCCTCCCCCCCGCCTCGAAAATCTATGAATATTTGGTCGGGTCGGGGTCGCGGCTCGTTCTCTCGGATCAATGACAAGAGCCCTGCATGCCTGAGATCCCAGCATCCAAATGCAATACGACTCGAGAGCGGCGGTGCCCTTCGCGTGCTGACCGAGATACGCGAGCCACGAAATAGGATATTTCGTGGACGGATGGGCTTCGTACGATGCCCATGCTAGACCGGTAATGGTTCTCGCGTGGTTTCTCCACTGTCGAAGGAACATTAGGACTCGCGAAGAGGGGCGCAATTGAATTCCGCGCGGATCGAGCGTGCATTTCCGCTCCCACGAAGTACTTCTCGTATACTTCTACACCTTTCATTATTATTATTTTTATTATTTTTATTATATCTTGAATTCGTAACTTTCTCTTGAGGCGTAAATCGTTCAATTTTAATGCTCTGATTTTTCGGGAATATTTTACGAAATTGAAAAAAAAAAAGATGCATCACTTGTAAAACAAGCTGCGCGACAAATTGCCGGAATTTTGGAATCGTTTGGATAAATTTCATGAATAAATTAACCAAGCTACCCCGAGACTGTTTGTGTTTAAACACTGAGGCACGCACACATTCGCTTCTGGTCTCTATCGGGCCATCTCTGCGAAGGCGGTCTCCAGTAATTCTCACCGAGGTGACACATGCAAATTCGAGGATCTTCAGTTATACTATATAGATGTATAGTGTGCATGTATAGTATATATGCACACGTGCATGTAGTGCCGTGTGTGCTCAGCGGTTTGTTCCCACAAGACACATTGTTGATTGAAGTGACAAGCGTAAGTTACCGACTCGGCGTGTGCATGAGGAAGAGAAAGGGTTGTGTCCCACGACTTTCATTGAATTCCGCGAGTGAAAGAAGGAGAATGGAACATTTCGCAGAGGGACAGGGCCGGGAACAGCCTTAATTTTTCTCTATGATTTTCCTGGATTTTAAAAAAGCTTCACTTCTTTTAAAATTGTATTTGAATTTGAATTCATAATTTAAAAAAATATGTTTTACAGATCAAAGAATTATTCATGCCACTTTGAGCATAGGAAACTAATGGTAATTGAATAATAGTCACTACATTATAAAAATCACGGAGATGAATTGCGGATCTGTGTCAGTTTTTCGTACGCATGCAAATATTATATTTCGTACCGAAAAAGAACACTTGAAACATAAAAAAAAAAAAACATGCTAGCGATGACATTTCTGTGATATCCGATAAGCTCGAGAGAATCAGTGTGGTGTGGCAATGCATCGTATAAACTTGTCCTCGAATGCCGAAGTAATTTCGCTTACCGTCAGTTTGTCCGATGTGCGGCAGTTCGCGAGAGATTCGCGGCTCGCGGTTCTAGGGAATAATCTCGTTCCTTATACTGCACCGACAGCAAACCTGATCCCATTAAGTCGCCGAGAACAAAGCGCCTTGCATCGCCGAGGCGAACCTCTTGGGGATTAAGTAGGTCTCCACGGGCATCCGATGTGTTTAGCTCCCCCGCTCCGTTCCCATTTCCCTTCGTCGCGGGCTTCGGTTGTTTTGTCCTCCTCTCGGTTTTCGACCAAAATCGCTTCTTCGTGGCTGGGCTTGGAAATTTCTCGTAATGAGCATAGCCGCACCGGCGACGCGAACGACGGCGTAGTCACAGCGGTTCCATTGCACGAGTAAACGAGCACCCGTGCACAGCTTCTATCGAAAACAGAGAAAGCGCCGGGGGTGTTTATTTGTCGGGAGAAGCCTTCTATAGCGGTCTCCGGAAACTCGGCTAAGAGAGCGTATACACGTTTGAGTGCTTGCAGGTTGCACCGTGGCTCAGACTATCGCGGCTTTATTCTCCGTTGTCCTATATTAGTATTCTATTTGAAATGCGGCATGAAAAAAAAAACATAAATTTCCAATTTTTATTTGAATTATTTTTCACAGTTTTTTGACTATTTTATTTATTGATGCGTATCAATGTTTTACTGTACCGTTTATAATAAATCCTCAAGGCGAGTCAGTTTAAGGATTCTATTCGCAGGAGAAAGTACATAGCTTTTTTATCACAATTGTATATTAAATTTAATGTATCAGTTTTTGTATAAAAATTTCAGTCAGATACTTTGAATTTAAAAAAATGCATGCTCTTGTATATAAATTCATGATTTGGAACGATAATTTTTCAACCAAATTCCGATAGTTTTTTTTGATCGATTCCATTAATCATCCGTCAGCTTTATTGAACGTGATTCGAGGGCTCCAATAAATTTTTCTTAGCCTCTCACCCCCTTTTTCTCCTACGTTCTGGAGTGCAGTGAAAAACGACGTGACGCAGTTTCCCGGGAAGCAACGAGCTTTCATGTTCGCGGTTTTGTTCCGATGCGGTTTTTATACCATCAGGAAGAACCCGAGAAGCTCTTTGCAGACGTTCGAGTGTTCTGCCGATGCGACTACGGAGGCTTTTACTATTTCCTCTGCACGGTCTCTTTTCTTCACTCTCTCTCCGTTTCTCTCTTTCGTGCTCTCGTTGCCATCGAGACTTCTCACTTTCCGGCGCGTTTGCTCCTTCTTGCTCCCCGAGCCCAGTAGCACCACGCTATGCAAGATCGTTCGACAATTCACGGCAATGCGGCACTCCTATCTATGTTTAATAGTCTGCATAGAGGCGCGTGTTACCCATCTACGCGACCTATACGTCTACTTAAAATGTGCTTACACTATCGGGGCATTCGACACGAATATCCAGTTCCAACGGAGAACATTACGAATTCATTACAGAGTAACGTGATTTATCAATTTGTTTTTCAAGTTCGAAGAAAAAAAATAATTGTCGATCTGACGTAAAGATTCTTCACACATGATTGTTCATACTGCGTTCTGGTCAGGCAACAAATCGTCAACGATTTCTGTATAACAATTTGCAGGTGTTGATATTTTTCCAGTAATATTTTTGGACGAATTTTCATTTCCAAAAAAATTGGTTAAATTGAGCCTTTATTGGTTAAATTGATTCTGTGTATGATCTTTTTTGTCTCTGTGATGAGTGTTGCTCACGTACGCGACCTACACGTGTAGTTAAAAAAAAAAAAAATTCTAGAAGTTTCCGGGCCTGGAAAATATCTTGAATTCCTGGATGTCAATTGCAGACTTCCACATTTCACTCACTCACTTAACACGGTTTAATTCTATTATGTCCTCCGACTCAATTAAAATTCCTTTAAATCGTGGCGCATAAAACTCATCGCATCGCATTGTATCCAAGTCCGTTCTCAAATATTTTTTCGCACCCTTTCCCGACCTCCGGGATATTCAGGAAGAGCTTGTATTACAATTTCTCAATTTTCTTTTTGCTCCTTTTTTTCTTCGCCGCTCTTATTCCATTCTTCTTGGAAAAACCCGAGAGAAACTTTTTCACCCCCGGCGGCTGTATTCTAAGACGCTGGTCCCAGCTTACAAGAGTTCGCCTTGCTAGGAAACTTGTTTCCCGCTTAATGATAAGATGTATAGAAAAATAAAATAAAATTTAAAAAAAATTGGCGAAATGCACCCGGGTACGTCGACGTGCTAACGACGAGATGCATTTTGCCCTGCAATTAAATAACTCCTCTGTTCGATCTGGATTCGATTTTTTTAACGATGTTTAAAAAATTTTTTTTTTTTTTTTGTTTCATTTGAATTTAAATTGCATTGTAACGTGCATAAGCTCCGTTCTGTTATGCACTTAACGTACCGTGCGTCGAGCCGATTTGGCTATTTTATCGAGGCACCGTACGGCATAGCGGAGTCTACAGCCACGCGGCTATACGTATGCGCAAACGAGGAAGAGAGAGAGATCGTTTCGGTACATTTTGTCGTTTTATCGATTACCCTCCGTTCCGTCCGAACGTTACCTGCTATAAATATACACTGCCATGTTTTAATCATGGGATAAATATAGACAGATAGAGTGTGCATGCTCGATTTCATGGCTACTCGTTAGCATATCAACTTTCAGACCCCGATTTGCCGGACTCACCCTGTGTATCTACCTTCGCCGGCAAATTTTATCTACGGCGGAAGCGACCGGGGTGAAAAGTAACAACCGTAACAAAGTGAGCAACGTTGCGGACATCAACTTATTGTTCTCCACTGATCGCACAGGCGCATTTTCAAAAACACCGTTTCGCTGAAAACAAATGTCATTCGCGAGTGCAGATTTTCGGCCATGCGGATCTCGTCACTCAGGCAACACAGGGCAAAATATTCGTGCAGACACAAGGAGTTCCGTCCAAATAAATGAAAAAACGGGAACGTTGAATGTCCAATTGTGATTAAAAATTAATATTCAGTGTACTGAAAACATAACGAATTCTTGATTTTTAGCAATTTTCTTTATTTTTCATTGTACAAGGACTTTTATGTCGTCGATTATTTTTAATTTTAATGAAGAAGTCTATTGATATTTCATCACAACTGTACATTAAATTTGATGTACCGGCCGGTGAACGAAAAACTTTCTGTCTGCTGCATTTAATTTATATATTTTTTTTTGCACCACGCATGACTTGCTCGTTTCTGGAAAAGTTCTTCTCGCAGTTATAAAATTCGCTCAGGACTCGAGTAACTGCGCTGGTAAATTCACCATTATACTCAGGTTCCATCGGCCAAAGATATCAGTTAAATTCGGAGGGAATGGAAAATCACTCATCCGGAGAGTTTGGGAATTCCGGTAACTTCGAAAGTGGAAGGTTTGAGAGAGCCATAGGAATTCAATTAGGCGTCTCTTACATCGATTAATCAGCCTCAACTCGGCAAAGTCGACTGCTTTATCCGCGACCACGCGACCGAGACGGAGTATGGCGAACGGGAGCTCGGTTGGATCGGACATAGCTCATGCGGAAGCAGCCAGTGCAGGGTTTGCGGAGTAGCCAGCGAGGAGGGCGACGCCACGGGCATCAGAAGGGGTTCGCATTGTAATGTACCACATGTTGCTGGCAAGCTCTCTCGGCCAGCTCACGTACACTGGCGACGCGCGACCCCTTTTTATCTGTCCGACTCTTGGCATTTCCCGTGTGTGTGTTGTTTTACGTATGAGTCAAAGCGTCGAAGAAATTTTTTCAAACGGTGAAACGTGTTCGGCGATTTCACGGTTGGGCTCCGGGGGAAAAAATCTGGAAATCCTCAAAAATTTGAGGGGGCAAAAAAATCGGGAACACGAGGAAAGAGTCTGCATATTTTATTGCTCGAGAAAAATGACTGGAATTATCGGAAAGAAATTTTTTAAATGAAACTCCGCAAAAAGCGGGGAAACATGTATTTTTATTTCGCGTTCGAGATTCCTCGTAAATTGAAACAAATGTGTAAATAGTGGAAGTGAAGGTTTGGGGCGGAAAAGTAACTTATCGTGTACATGACAAAGAGTAGAGATTATTGTGCCATGAGCATTAAATAATTGGTAGGACGGGTCTTTATAACTTATAATAATGAAGCTCCGATATTTAGTTACGCTCATCGAAATCGAAATTTTTGCTCTCGGTAATGCCAGAAAAAATTAATTTTTTCATGTCAATTTATCGGAAATTCAGGTTCATGTGATGTCATTAAATTCACGAAAATGAAAAAGTCATCAAGCAGTTAACAGCATGAGATCCCGTCTCAATCGGTAATAAAGCGGTATTCCTATTTTCCATCCCGATTATTAATATTCCCCCGAGAGGGAAATTGATTTTTCGTAGTATGTCGGTTATATTTCTCGTGTTGAAAATATTAACGATCGCGGTGATAATAGATAAACCGATTTGTATCTGCGACGCACGGGCGCAACACACGATGGAACACGCGAAAGTGATCGACATTTATTGCAATCAGTCGTGCGAAATTTCCTCAACGAAGTCCTCCACAAATTTCGGGGAAAGGGAATATGTGGATCGAGTGATCCATGTCGCGCCTCTGTAACTCCCGATCAGCATTCGTAACATTATAGTTAATACCATTAGGTTGAATAATTGATGCCTCGACAGCGTCGGACCGCGGCGCGAGTGTAATTCCAATCGGCTTTACTCTCGAGGATTTCAACGCGAAACTTTTCGACTTGTCCCGATAAATGCCGCTGAGAGAGCCCAGTTCTACCGCAGAAGTCCATTCGCTGAAGGGAGCCCATCGTGATTTTGCGGTCCCCTCAAAACAGTCTCTCCATCGGCTTACACACCCGCCAACAGTTTGTTACCATTACGTGCGATTATGCGGCGGTGTTGATAATGAGAAGCTTCCACGCCAAATTCGCTGACGTAACAATAAACCGCGACCTCGAATCGTCCCGCAAACAGCGAGTTTCGCAGTCGAAGAATCACAGAAATTGACACAGAAAACCGTGAAAATCATGGAAAGTTCGGAAAATTTGAAAACAAATGATAGTAGGGAAATGTAGGCATTTTTTTATTTGTTACACTCTGAACAAAAAATAATTCCACACCGCAAAAAAGATTCGTACATTTTAGAATTTTTTTTTGTTTACAAGCTACCACAATTTTCTGTTTTTATTTTGATAAAAAATTAACGTGAAAAGAATCTTGGATTTTCGTGAGGATGAAACATCGATTCTTATTTCACTGTGCTTCCGACATGTCGTCAATAAACGTACTGTTGGTACGAAGTTTCCAGGAGGAAAAAATAACGTTGACTCTATATGAAAATAAAATTCAAAGAATAATTTATTTGCTTTATCATAAATTATTCAGTAAGAATTTATAATCGTGACAATTATTACTTGGTCGCAGACAGTTAAAAAAAAATTATGGAATTTTCTGCTCTCATTTTGGTGGTTGTGTGGAATATGGGAGAACAATTTTTGGATACGATTCCCCGGTGCATTATAATGGAGCGTCCATCGTGGAAACTCTCTCGGTGTTAGCGATAATTGAAATACGAACAACAGCTGAAGTAATTGAAATAATTGAACAGCGTACAGCAGTTTGTTCCCGTTGTAAACGTTACGGAAAATTTGCCAACCCAAGCTCGATGATTGTATGACGATGCGATCCGAAGAGTGTTATTATACTCACCGGCTCAAATTGCCGAACCAATATCGTATTTCATTGTGTCAGAATCCAAAATTCCAATATGCGAATGAAAACATTTTTCAATTTGTTAACTCAAATATTTCATATGCAAAGTGAAACAATTAACCTGTCTCCATATGGAAACAAACTTCAAGGAACATAATATTTTTTACACGCGGAACATTGTAAGATCGATTCATTTTCGGGAGAGAGTTATTACTAGATCGGTGAAAGTCGATGAAAAATCGAGGAATACTTGATTGTAAAATTCAAAGAATATTTTTTTTTTATACGTCGGACACTGAAACATCGAATTACGTTCTGGCAAAGCTTGTTCCTTGATTGGGGTGGATCTGGCAAAAATCGACGAATTTTTTCCCCTTATTATTGTGATCACTATGGATTACGGCTACAAATTTTTGAAAACGACTCTCCGATGCATTGTAGTGAAGCTTCTATGGATGCCCTCTGAGTGCCGCGTTATTATAATTACGCGAGCCGGAGGCTGCATGCCGCAGTTTCGATTATTGTCCAAAATTGTTTGGACGATAATGTGGGTCGAGCATTCGCCAGATATTCGACGAGATCGCGCCGTCCGGGCTTTTCAGCATCTTCATTGTGCAAATACGTTCCACACATCACGTTTCTCACGGGAACATTTTAAACTTTTCGTGTCGCTATTGTTAGCCGTTTCACACGTTCGTGTACAAGTGTCTTCGGCCGACAGTTTCGCCAGAACTTTCGGACAGTCCAGGCGAATACTGTCGAGACGGGAGCAAGATGGAGCAACGAAAAAGGAGCACCGAAAAATGTTCTGATAAATATATATTGGAAGTTTTGGGCAATGCAGAAAAAATGGACAGTGTGAAAATATCGGATATACGTGACCCAATAAATTGCCTCCTAAAAAGTGTGTACGCACATAGAATCATATCGTTGTGACAAGAATTTCGCTGTCACATCTCATCCACCTGGTTAACATAGGGACAACCAAATATTTTTCTGTGGTAACAAATATTTTGCTGTGGAAATATTTTTGATACCAAAACAATGAACTATTACCGGTCTACATTTTCTTAGAAAAGCAGAATTTTTTTTTCTCCCTGTGAATTAAAATATTTCTGCTTTCGTGGAAACGCTAGAATCTTAAGGTACTCCATTTCGCCCCAAGCCCCAAATTTCCCTCGAATTCACGGACAAATCGTCGCGAATTAAATTCGATTTGTTATTAAAGCATCGATTAGTAACTTTGGAATCGTGCGAACCGTTTTTATTTCTGAATCTCCGTTTTCACTCTCTTCTCGCCCTTCTTATTATTTTCTTATTTCTCCGCAGGCGTTCGAGAAAAGTTCGTCATCGACCTCGAACTCCAGTGTTCCGGGAGAAAAATAAAGTTTGCTGAAAATTATAACTCCAAGGTTGTCGGAAACTCTTTCGGCTTCGGCGATTTAATCGATTCCATCGCCGAATTCAATTGACCCCATGTATTTTTGCCCTATTATTTTTTCGCTTGATTCAACCCACCTTCGGAACTTGATTCACTGGCGAAAAAATGTATATCGCCCGCGGATGCGAGAGCAAACAAATTACCATTTGATAACGCTCCATCTACTTTTATAAACTCACCGGCCCCGTCGTATTTCGACCTCTGAATATTCATACCCCTCCGATCTCTCGAAGACTATACCGTACGTACATATTCGAACGGAAATGCACGGTTCATGTATATTCCACGTGGCTTTACGGTAAAAATTGAAGAAAGCCCAGATCCGCATCCACGTCATTTTGAGGTCGAGCGCAAGACGCCTTTATCCGTTTTTCCTCGTCCACTCTATATATATATATATATATATATATATATATATATATATATATATATATGTATTTATAACTTTCGTATGCTTTTATTGAAGAAGCCAACGTCATGTTCAAATATATAGATGTATATATAAGGAGTGCGGGACAAAACGGAATAATGGGACAAAACTCAATTTTCCAATAACTTTTAGATGGCGATGGTAGTACGTGGGGCAAAACGGGTTCGAAAATACGGCTGTATCGTTGAAAACTTAATGAAAAATTGAGTTTTGTCCCACTGTCCTATTTTGCCCCGCTCCCCCAGATATTAGTGCTTCCGATGGCTCGGGTGCATTACGCGCTCGCACGAAGACTTTGCAGAAGACTTAAAAATAATCACAATTGGAGAGGGCCCTTATATACAGGGGAACCATGTATAGAAATATAGATAGAAATCTTGATAGACATATGAATAGATATATAGGTATACGTGAACGAACACATGGTATTTATATTAGTGAATTTCATCCGATGAATTTCGTCGCCAGGCCGAATTCAACCTTTCGAATAGTGGGCTCAGTGCGGAAGGTGAGGCTGTTGACGTTTTTACCCTTTCGGAAGTATAACGTACGTGAGTGGAGTTTCGCCGAGCGCGGAGGGTAAAAAGGGTACGTAGAGCGGAGGACATCGGGCCAGCGAGGTCGGAGTGCGATAGAGCTCCGGCAAAAGAAAAAAGAGGCGAAAAAAGAAAGGGGAAGAAGCGGTGGGAACGTAAGAGAAGTGAACGAGTTACGTCGTTGGGGCGTGAGTGTGAGATGAAATAGTCGTCGGATAGAAGGGAGATGTAGCGGAGAAGTTAAAAGAGCGACAGTGCAGTGAAAAGAGCGAGACTTGTTCAGCCCTGGCGGTATAAAATGTTTGGTCGGTGGGCGGGAAATTAACTCGTTCGTTACCTGTATACGTGCATTGGCCGTATAGAGAGAAGGATGAGCGAAATAGGGTCGGTGGGAAAATTCGTTTGAGCGTATGTGTACCAAACGTGTACGCACGGTCGAGCGCGGTCATCGCAGCTTTACAGCTGGACCAGCGCGAAATCTGTATATGTGTATATGTTTGTGTGTATGTATGTATATACGTATGTGTACTGGAAGTCGAGTGCGCGAACCGGGAGCGAGGGTTTGTGTACTCTTCCGTACGTATCCGTCGTCGCCTCTCTCACCAATGCTTGGCCATCGTCGGGGCGTCTGTTGAAACTCTGCCAATTTTGAGCGTGCCTAGGGAAAGAGAGAAAAAAAGTGGTGGGCGAGGAAGAGAGATAACCCTGGAAAAACGCTTGTCGGCTCAACTCGGCACTCGCGCCAAACCGCATCTCATAAATTCTCGAATCTCTCAGTGCACGCCCGTAATACTTATCTATTCGCCGTTGGCTCGTGACACTTTTTTTCAGCCCTTTTTCGAAGACCGACTCATCGAGGGGTGTAAGATTGAGCGCAGTCGGGGTTGACGATTCGGGTTAAGATGCGAGGGCGTTTTGTCGTTGGGAACTTTGGATTATGTGTCGTTATCGTAATCGCGAATAATTAAATAACCAGAAATTAATCGTGAGATTTTTCGATGCGGTAGATTTTTTTTTAGGTGGAAAACAACACCTAGTATTGATAGTTTCAGTTATCCTCAAGTTAAAGAAATACATAATTCGTAATTGTTTAGAGTATTAGATCAACATGAGTTTAAATCAATTACCGGAGTGAATTATTTGGGTGGATGCGAAGTCGTTTTTGTTTTGCGGCGGAACTTTATATAGCTTCAGTTATGTGGGGGTTGGAAAAATAATTCGAATTAGTTTAAAACATTGGATTAACGTCATTTGAAATTAATTACTGTGTGTTACCGCGTGAACAGTAGTGAAAAGCTTGTCTCACGTGTCAAATTAAATCTTTGCTATTGATAAATTCATCCACGTATCCAAATAATACCAGTTCTGTTTGCCGTCTCGATGCCGCATCCCTGATTAAATAATAATGACCGTTCCAAACGCACACCTGTTATCTGTAAGCGGCACTCGATGCTTCACATTTGCCATGGTTACGTGACCAAAGATAGAAACGCGAGTGCGGATCGATCCTTGATATGCGGTGTTACGCCGAGAGTAACGAATGAAGCCGACCGATCAGCACACATAGAAATGATACATAAAACCGATCCACATTCGCTCATCGCAACCCCAAATAAATGTGTCAAAATTTGTATAAATTGTTCTCTCGCCGATGCCCCGACTGAAGTTCGTCGTATTTACCTTTGCCGCAGTAGATACGCTATTTGTACAGGAAATTGGATAGTCGAGGCTTTGGTCCATTGTAGTTCGCTGGAAACGGCGACGCCATTGTCAGCGTGTACCGAGAGTTTCCATAGTTGGGTCGCTCCCGCTCATTCGGACTTCCGGTTCGACGATTCACCCCCGGCAAAGGATTTGTCCGGTTGAACGGTGAAGACCGGGCGGTCTTCTGACCAGACTGTAAGCGCACAGCATGAGGTTCCTAATCGTTTCGCCATTTCTCTAATGATCAAGCTTCTTGTCGTTAACTTCTCGAATTTCAAAATTTCTTCCGTTATTTCGCTATCCTCAAAATAAAAAATTGACCATTTACATCACGCAAAAAAAAGAAACCTCTATCGAATTTGAAGTGAAAATATACCGGAATCGAAAGAAAAATTCTACCGGAATACAAGATCCAGAATTTCGGCTTGTATTCCGCTAGAGTTTTATTTCGAATCCAGTAGAGTTCTAACACAATAAAATTAACGTGTGACAGAGTTCTTGTAGCTGTCCCGTTGAGTAAAGTTTTTATTTATTGTTACATTTGGTGACGAATGTTGTAATTCAATCTAACCATACCTCCTGGACATTCGGAGCGCATAATGAAAAAGCTGCTGTACCTCTCATTATTCTTTCCTTAAAATTCTGAAAAACTCCGACGTCGCTGTCGTGCTTGGCTCGGTGGCTTATTTTTCTAAAGGAATACATCCACGTGGCCTCGGTAAATAGAACGACTACTTTAATTCACGGTGGGTTGGCACGGTCTTCCGAGTCGAGCTCGGGAGCCTCCGGGCCGCCGTTCGCCCAGTGACTCTTCCTCGAGGTCGAAAACTTTTGTCGAACATTAATTAACCTTATACCGTCGTGCCTCGCGTAAGCAGTCGTTTCACTTCCAGTTTAATTTCTCGTGTGTTTTGGGGATAAATAAAAGATTTGTTTTCAATTACGTTAAAGTAATTACGTCGGGGTAGAGTGGAGTGGGTTTCTTTCATCGACTAGTTGGAAGACTGCCCGAAAAGGAATTTGCACAGTGAAGGGTAGTTGAGAGCTCGTTAAACAAGTATGTTTAGGCTTGCTCTATCGTTCAGTTGCACTTGCGATATTCTTCGAACTCGTCGAACAAAAAATATTAACAACAACAGACGGAACATCGGATAACTATTACCCCAGGGAGATGGTGAATGTCCTTAGGAGAATTGGCAATTATACTGTTCTCTGGTTCCTCTAATGACACCACTGTGCTCGTCGACCGAACAATGCCTGTGCGTTTGACCTGAAACCTGAAACTCGACGTTTCAGGCATTGATTGCCCGAATCACGGCGCTCCTATCTCATCGGCTCTGATTACCATATGACGCATATGACGATATGCCGTATGCATGAGGAAGTTATCAATAATTTAAGTGGTCTAGATCACCGGAATAGATGTATTTTAGTTTCAGCGAATTTGCGTCATTGGGCGATATGTTACCAGCAATTAGTTATTTTGGCAGAGGAAAAATCTATGTCTGCACTCCGTTGCCCCTGAATTCTGGTGGACTTTCAATTTGGTAGACGTTGAATCCGGTGGACTTTAACTCTGGTTGGCTTGCAATCTGGCAGACTTCTGATGATGTAAACTTTCAACTTGGCAGACTTTTTTAGTCTTACAGATTTCGAATACCGTAAAGACATTGTCGGATTCCGGAGCATGAGAATCTCATTATCTCCCAGAGTTAAATCGAATCGAGAGGAATGTTGAACAATTGTTAATGAGATCGTACACGGAAAGTAACATTATCGAAACGAGTAATCATGGCAACCATATACGAGAATCATTGAAATCTGTAAGTTCGAATTATCACGAACTCCAACTGTTTCATCGTTCGGCTCAGCACGACTCGACGAAACGTTCCACGTTCTCGCGATTGTATGTCGATATCTAACATCCGCAAGAGTCTCACACAGTATGTCTATAACCGCAGACGATGGCGCCTTTGAGGGTTGAGCCAACGATACGATCAACCGGATCGTTGATGTAAAGAAATCTTGCCCTCGAAGTGGTGTTCCATAAGGTCACTTGTTGCCACCGAGCAGGCCAGACATCCGAGCCAGGACGCAGTGTTCGACCGACAACCTGTTAGGACAATGTCATGGCGCACATTCAAATATTGATGTACACCATATACATGCTTATCAACCCGTTTTCCTCTCAATCGATACACCGATTGCAATTCCTTCATTTATGAATCTGACCTACCCAACCTCACATCGGATGCAACAACGCGAATGACTTTGTATTTTTGCTTGTTCAGTACGAATTCAACTGGAAATTGCCAGCGAGAGACGGAAGATAGAGCCAGCTTCCTCGTAATGTTATCAGTGAAAACCGTGCAAAAAAGAAGAAAAATTTCAGAGCGACCCAGTTGTCGAAATAACAGAAGAGATGGATTGTATACCCACCAAACAAACGGGATACCGTAATCGTCGCTGCTTTTGGTGTGGCTGGTAGCTTTTGCTGCTTGCAGTGGAAAGGGAGGGTAAAAAAATAGTGAGCTTTCAGGTAGGCAACGGCTCGAGTCTCAGTTCAACCTGCACCCTCCAACCGCACGAATAATGTAGCGGAGGGGTTGCATCTATTTAGACTAGAACGAGAAACGACGACGACGACGAGGTTGTTATGTTACTCATGGCCACGTGTACTAATACTTACGCACGTGGAAACTCGTTATATGTGTGTGTGCCTGTGTATGTGTGTGTGAGCCGGTTTGTGTCTATGCGCTGTGTACGGTAAGTAGGTCGTTACCACGCTCGCTACGAAATACAATGAGGAGGTAGTACTTCGCGCGGACATAGGTCTTCTCTTGACGCTCTGGCATCAACTGGGCTGTCCCGCTGTACACGTGTATCACGTACTCGGTGCTTTCCGCAGGCTGAGATTGAGGGGAAAACACGAGGGTGGCGTGAAGCTACGGTACAATGATACGGTTGCGGTGCAAGTGGAAAAGGTGTCGGCCCGAAATTCATAGCGGCTAATTGTGGCTTTCCGCGACGATGTGCATCTAGGCCTTTGAGAAATCTCGGGGTGGAGAATGGCGTAAAGGTTACCTTGCGATGGTCCTTGGCCGGGTCGAGTTTAACCGATGGACGTGAAACTCTTCGCTGAGCGCAGGGGCTTGACGGGACCTTTGCAGAAATATTTCGATCCAACACGAAGAGTTCAATTTTTAGCTGTATCACCGTAAAGGTCGTGTTTTACTTTTACGCGAAATCATTAGGCGGCTTATCTTCAGTGCGAATAAATACCCAAAAAGCAGCGAGGAAAAATTTAATAAATTAGGAAGTTATGTGCGAATTATTTCGAAACTCTTTCGGAGCATAAAAATTTTTTTTGTAGAAAATCACTGAGTATAAAGTGGAAGCAGAGGCAAGAAAAGAGCCCTTCGATGACGGAGATTGCATCTCCAAAATGCCACAATTTTTTTTTCCAAATTTTTCCACCATTCAGAAGTGTTTTGAAATTTTTTCTCATTTCTCTGAAATCTAAGCTGAAACTTTGACGTTATCTGCTTAAGCTTTTATCAAATCTCCGGAGCGCTACCGGGACGCGAGTTTATGTTGGATGTCGCACTCTCATATTACACATCATCAATCCGGATAGTGTAATTTTCGGTGAGTGATTAAACCGCGTCGCCACGGTACGGTGAACTGTCGTGCACGGCGGCTAAGGATTCCCCGAGGACGGCTTACCGCTGGGTCGCGTGAATGTCTGGACTATAGCGCAGCTATCGCGATCGCTACTTAGCTCGTACACGGCGTCGACAACATCGACATCGGCGACGGGTTGCAGAATCGTCGCGAGCCTGCTGCGCAGTGGCAATTCAGCATCGAGGTACGATTTGCCTTCTCGTACGTGCCATTAACACGCATCCCGGACACGAACCGTGGATTGGTCTAGAAGCAGGCACAGTATCAGGGGAGAAGGCTCAGAGTGCCGTTGGTCAAAGTCATTTGCACGGATTACGAACGGAGGCGAGAGATCCTTGACCTCGCCCGACCTTAAGCTTCGGCAGGATAAGATACGGTTAGTGCGAATTTGGATTGGATTTTTATTTTATTGAATTCAATTCGATTGGACAATTATTTTGACTCTGTAAAATTAGTCTGTACGTTTCGCCGATGGACCATTTTTCGGCGGTAGTTTTTATTTTCGATTTATTATCAATTTTTATAGATCTTTTTTTTTTAAAGTAGTTTGTGTGATCCCAGATGGAGGCGATCCGCATATCCATAGATTCATAAAGCCACTGCGCGGCTCCTTGCGTTCGATATCAAAATCCGCAACTACCCGTCTCGGAATCCTATTAAGTCCAAGTCCTATTAATCAAGCACGGCTTGTGAGATATCGCGCTTGTACCGAATTCTTGACGCGAGATCCTGGAATATCATTGCCTCTGTACAGGGTCCTTGGAGACTTAACTCCAAGCCCGCCTGTACGTTAATACTGAAATAGCATCGGATTTTGTACACGATTCGGGCAGAAAATTAAACTCATTGTTCTGTTAACAAGATTTTTAATAAACAAATGTTCGGAAATCAAGTTTAATGTACATTCCGGTAAAATCATTTTTATTCGGAGTGCATTATTTCTTTGATAGCAGGCTGGGTGCAATTATAAGAAAGATAGAAAACCAATTAACAATGCGAGAGAAATCCAAAGTTGCCCCAGTGACGTAGTGACCAGTAATCGTGGGACCAGTTTTTGGAAATGTGATGAGCTCTCATGTCCTTGTGATGGGTTCTCCTTTTGACGTTATGTCCGATCGGAGACCTGGAATTGCAGAAAAAAATACTATTCAATACGCATTTAGCAGAAAGTGTGTTGGTGACGATTAAATAAAAATATTGCAAATATATTTTTTATTGAAAAAAACTACGATTTAAATCCGTCGTAGCTTCAATTATATAAATTTTAAATTCAGTCGACAAATATTGCTGCATTGGGTGACAATTCGACGAAAATTATTGTTAAATCGATGGCTTCAGTTTTCCTCAGGGGAAATCGTGAATGTTATCAGAATTTCACTGACACCCTCAGTGTACGTGACGCGCTTGTTTGCTGAGGATACGGAGAGCGCTCTCCGTGCCACAGAGATTTTTGTTTATCTCCTAGCCTAATAAAGCACGAACATGCTGTAAAAAAAAAAGAGTAAGGCGAACAATGCAAACGTATGACGAGCTGTCGAACAAGGGAGCGAACGAAGCAGGCAGCGCAATCGGTGTATAGGTAGGGAGGAAGCCTCTGGCAAAGTCTTTCGATCGGAAAACCTGCTTCATACGCTCTAATGAGCAAGAACGATGAAAAAGCCGAGAAAAAAAAATGGTGAAAAATACCAACTCCACTCTCGACTACGATACCCGATCACTCCTCTCGTTAATGATTTTATGTTATCGGTGTACTTTCCGCTGGCGACGTGCATATACGTATATAGTTTTTGCTCTTATCCGACGTCCTAGCATAGGTGCTGCTTTCCAGCTTCGATTTTATCGCATCGGTCATCAAACTTCGAATTTTCCTTACAGGTAAAATTTTTTTTTTTTTCTATTAATATTTTTCGAACAAGTCATCGAAACGTTCCTCCTCGCGATTTTTGACAGTTGTCGATGTAACTTACTATTTTTATTTTAAGTCGTCAATTTTATTTTGAATGATCGATAATGATTTTAATCGAGCCGTCGTTTATTCGCGACTCATATTTCTCACACGAATATCTCGATAAAAAATTTGACATTGGTTAGAATAATTTTCTCCGCCTCGAGGGAGGCTTAACTCTTAATGGGTCGAGGGTAGTTTACTGTCCGAAGGCCAATATTTTTATAAATCTTGTACGGCTTTCGTTGCGTTTCGATATTAACAGAAGTTTTAGTTGCGCGCGGAGCGGCGTCTCTCTCTCTCGGGGATGTAAATTTTTTTATTGTGAAATTGTTCGAAGGATTGGCCGTGCACTTGCGCGGATTCTGGCTTCTCTCCCCTTTCGGTAGACTTTTAGTTTCGCGTTGGAAAACAGCATTGTCCAATCTAGGCGAAACTCCCACCGCTGCTGGTGCTCTCGGGTGGCTCCGAGAACTTTTTAAAACACGAATCCCCGTGGGGTCTTGGAGGATTTATGCGGGGAGGCGGCCAATTATTGATTCGCCACGTGCAATCTCGCTGCGGTACTGTGTTATTTATTATCGTACGGTGCAACACGCACGTATCACGATTTTAAGCCTGTCGTACTAACGAATTTTCGTTCTTTAACGATGAAATTATTCCACCTCACAGTTTCGACTATACCGACGTGCGCATATACAGGAACTCGGCAGAATTGTAGGAGTTATTGAACATACATTTTTACCCGCGTCGGAAGTTATGGCGCGGTAGCTCAAAAGCTCTCCGGCTATTCTGGCGGTCTGGTAAAAATTATCGATTGACCTCAGACACATAGATACTTCGGGAGGGAGTGTTTTCTATCCTCCTATAAAATTTCTAGCCTGCAAACATTTTGATACTGAAGGGAAAAAAAAATATGTATCGTTAGACTGCACCATCGCGGATTTACTATTGGTACAAAAATATGTTTCTCTTCTAATGAATAATCATTTCTAGACGATTAAATTTGTTCGAATACATCTGGTTGAGTAAAAAAAAAAAAATACTAAATCTAATCAACGGAATTTACAATTTAGGAACAGAATAAGCGCAGTCCGCACTTCGGAAGACTTTTAAAAAAGGAAAAAAAAAACATGGCTATGAACCACTCATGCTATGTGTGAAATTTCAACTTTATCTGTCGAGACACTCTCACGTTGGGACTGTTCAATTTTTTTGTGTCTGATTGACACACGCACGTACATGAGGTCATTTTCTTCGAATATGATCTCCCGATGTTTTGGAACATTGTAAAAATATTTTCAGAATAATCTGCAATTTTTTTTTTCAGACAAAAGCAATTTTTTGTTTCACCAAAAAAAGCTTTCTCTATGAAGGAGAAAAATATGGAAAATTCATATGTAAATTACCTTGCACCTTTTCATTCAATTAAAATCATCTAAAAATAACTTCAAGATTTATTACAATTTTTCTCGCACAGGTACGTTATGTATTTCACTGAATAAGGAAACGATTGTAATTTTTATTTCCGAGGGCGATTAAATTTTACCTTTATGATCCCCAGCGGGGGTTTGAAAATATCATTACGGAAATTGGAATGAAGCTCGCCGGGCGCAAAGCGACGAGCTCCGATAATTGGATGAACCGCTCTGGCTTCGAAGTGCAAATATCGACGGTAGGCGACTCGCGGTGTCAAGTATTACCTAACCGTGATTTCCACATTGGTTTTACGGTCAGACGGTCTTGTACAATCTGCCGGCTCTCCGCTCGGCACTGCCGAGTCTTCGAAACTCGACCACTTTCGCCCATCGCTTCCTTCCTCGCGATCTCTCTGCTCTTTCCTTCCGCCAAACTCCTCCATTCTCCCCGTCACTGTACGCTAGTTTCGCTATACTTCGTCTACCCTCAACGACTTATCCCGGAGTTCTGGCAACGTTCCAACTGAATCGCGTAATTGGAGATGGTCAAAATGCCGTGACGGGGGTGCGGTGAAATGATTACAATTGTCCATTCGACACGTCCTTCGCCCGGACCAGTCAATATGCTGAAGTTGTACCAATTTGCACCTGATGACTTGCCTCAAACCTCGCATCGGGTCCCCAGTAAAGCAATTGTCCCTCAGCGTTACGAACAACCCCGTAAAAAATTATTTCTCGGATGCGAATAATTTTTTTTCTCCCGAAATGTATCTTCTTGCGTAGAGGACAAAATGTGCGTGTAATAGATCATTTCTACCGCTTTGACAATTTCCGTCTTCCTTAATTTCCAAATTTTCTCTCCACCCCATCGTCCTGTCATTAGCCGACGCTGTGTTCGAGCCCAGTGCGGCGTTTCCGACAAAGGTGTATGACGATAAACGGAACTGGTCGGGATGATTAACGACCAACGAGGTATTACGTCCTTTCAGTTTCCTCCCCACGGGTGTACACACTAGAAGCTTTTTACCCCCGTTTCTCCCCGTTTCCTATTATGAACGAAATTCCGACCTCGTATTTCAGATTCAGCGCGCGTAACCACTCCTCGGGGATGGAATGGTCGGCGGGGTGGGAATAAGTTGGTCTCGTTTACCAGCACTAATGGTGCGATGAGTAGCGAAGGCCTCCAGAAAGTAAGAAACCTTTTCCGGGTCTCGGCTTTGAGGCTCTTAACGCGCTACGGTACGCAAAGCGCAAAGAAAATTTCTCATCCAAAGATCGCCGAGGATGCTCGGGTGAAAAACGTATGAAAATCTTTTCTGCCTCTGCGCTTGTGGCAAAGTGGCAATTTAATGCCCGATTCGAGTACAGTCAGAGACACGTGTGGCCGAGGAAAATATTGTCACCGCGAGCTGAGTTTGCGAATAGAGTCGGGTCTTTCGACGGCCCCATTATAAACGAGCTCGAGCGTTCAGAGAGGTACTTTTTTATATTTTTTTATATATAGAATGCCCTGTGTGGGTTATCGAGCTGTGGTTTGATGAAAAAAGGTAGGGCGAATTTTCTTCTAAGGTTCTTCGGTGCGGGAAGCTTTATAAGTCTCTTGGAACTGTTCAAAGCTCCCCTAGGGTATCTGAGTCGCTCAGCCGATGCGGGGAAAATTTTGTGGCGAATTCTGAACTTTAAGCAATCAATTTAGTTGCATCAGACAAAACGGTCGATCCGATAATATTATCAATGAATATCGTTGGAAAGATTGATGGATTCGTAAGTGGTTGACGTTGGGTGGAAGTGTCTGAGCAACTTTCGAGGGAACTTAGAGTTGAATTTCGAGACGCTCGCTTGATCTTAAGATCGCTCTAGAGTTCGAACGAACCACAGTTCGAACTTGATTACGTGCAATCAAATTTAAACTCGCAATGAAATTCCGGCTAAACCTCAATCTGAAGTTTGATCTTTGGAGCGGTCTCAAGTTCAAATTAATGTCTGAAAATTCGGTTTCTTAGGTAGTTCCGCCCTGTCGTTTTATGAAAACTACATGGCGAAATTTTTCACTCAGTCGCTAAAGTAAAAAAAAAAATTGTAACAAATTTTAAGCTTTAAACAATTTATTTGTCAAAGTAACCAATGTTATTTGGGAAGGTAAGTGGCTTCCTAAATCACACTTGTATGGAATTGTCCCGGCAGCTTCCGAGCAAGCTTAGAAGGGCTAAGCGTCGATATGACACGTTGTAGTTTGTGGACGAGAAAAAAGAGCGAAGTCTAAGCGCGGCATTCGCGTTGTATAGCTATATACAAAGTGCAAACGGTAACGGCGTTTATTGACGTTTTTATCGGTGTTCGGAGCTCTTCTGTTGAGAGTCATTCAGTAACTCTTTTATGAATGACGTGGCGATACAATAGAGGCGTGCTTGGAATGTCGCTTCGGCATCTCAATTGCTCCACGCGCGGCTCTTTAGTGCAGAGGCGAAAGCTATTTTGCCCCACCAACCTTTAATAGGCCAGTACACAACGCGACTCTTGAGCTTTCGAGATTATCTGTCGAGAATGATTGACGAAAGAATCATCGATTACGGTATTAATACGAATTTACTGTGATTCAGTCTCCGATATCTCCAGTATTTTCAGTTTCCAGAATCGAACAAATTTTTTGGATATTAAGAATAAAAATGAAACGTCAATGATTTTTTATATTCGAATTTGAAGATTTTCTTGCACGATCGATGGACTGTATTAAATTTTCGATTGAGTTCATTGTCAGCGAAAGATAATTAACTATTTTTATTGCGATGGATTCTTCTCAATCCTTGATACTTTTCAACTTAATCCGCAAAAAGTCGTTTTTCCGTGAAAAAAGAGGGGAGAAAAAAAATACTCAAAGCCTTATACTATTCAGAGTATCCAGCAGAGCGTGCTCCCGAAGACGGAGAGTGATGAAAGTAACGATTTCACCGTTGTGTAAACCGATTAGCAAGTACAAAACACGTTGATAATGCAGGATAAGCGAAAGCACTCTCAGAGCTCCGCTTGAAAAGTATCGCTTCTATACGCGACAGATAATGCACGAACTTTCGCGGGCGAAAATTTTGTCACCGAAATTGATCTACGGCATTGTTTTCTCCGTGTTGCAGATGCGCCACTAAATAAAACTACTCAAGGCTTCCTAATATAAATTCATAAATGAAATTTCATATAAATATATGAAAATAAATAAATAAATAAATAAATAAATAAATATGCTCTCTAAAAAAGTAACATAAACCTGAAAATATTACAGCAAAACAAAAAAAATACAGGATTGTTTTACCCGTATATTCGGATCATACAATTCTTTTTTATCGTCGTACTTTTTCTTGAGTAAGAGGAGGGTTAATAAAAGCTGACAGAAAGCCGCCGAGCGACTGTGACGCTGGGCGTCACGACAAAGCCCCCCCTCGACCTGGCTGGGCTCAACGTCGGGACAAAGTAAACATTATTGTCGCGAAGGAACGTGGTGCCATCTATACAGCACTCGTTGACCGAGCGTACGCAAGAGCTGCTTGCCGGTCGAGTACGGAGGCTTTAATTTTCATCGGCCTCGGTGAGCTTTCGAGGCGTTGCGGCTTCGGCTCTCGTCATCGAGCAGCAGCGCGCGTCGACGAGAGAGCGAGTTTCCCGTCGTCCCCGTGTCGCGACTAAGTAAGCCCCACGAGAGCCGAGTCAGGAGGGGTTTGCTTCGAGAACCGAACGAGCCATCACAATGGGCAGGAAGGGGTGAACTCTCTTCGCCCAACACCGCGCAGTGATTACGCCTGATGCTGGATCAGACATATTCGAAACAACATCAACGTAATTTATGACCATCGAGTAACGAATGAATATTCACCTAAAAATAATTGATAATAAAAGGGATCATTTAATATAAATTATTTTTCTGGGTGTTGGTGAAAAAAATGTACAGTGAACTATATCGTAATTTTGAACATTTCGGACAAAGCAGAAAAAAAAGTCTGTAAATTCAAGGAAATATATTTGTTCACAAGAGATCAGGATTTTCTCCTTTTTGTTAATTCTATTTTGATAAACAATATTCTGTACTTTTATTTCGAAAATTCTAAAAAAATATATAGAGGACTTTATTAATGCATGTGAGCTTCGGGAAAACCGAGGAGCTTCCGTTGAGCAGTGAACGCGCTACCACAATAGATAGGAAGGAGTGAACTCTCGTTGGGTCAGGCCGCGCAGTGATCACGGCCGGTGCTAGATCAGACCCGTTCGCGACACCGTCAACATAATTTATTATCATCGAGCAACCCCACTCATCAAACTCGCTGAAATTTTGATTAAAACTTTCTCATTGCACCCGAGCCAGAAACATGTGTAAACACGGACTTCTCAGGTAATTAAAAAGTTAGCGCGGTTATGAAATTTCCTAGGAGCATCGCGATTGGAAAGTTTCGTACGATAAGCAGACTCTATCGTGTGTAGTGACTTACGTTTGTGGGTTGCATGGTGAAAAAGGTTTGCAAATTCGACGACAATTTGTTATTTAAAAACGTCTATATATATATATATTTTTTTTTTTCCAATGCCTTTTTTTTGTAAGTACAGATTTTTTGTAAACCGTGTAAGCCTCACTGCTGTACGGGATATTTGAAATTAAAGTATAGTTCACCGTCTGCTTTTTCGGCAGTGACTGAAAATTCCCTTCCGGTTACTCTATCTATCCCTTCCGGTTGTGCATGCACGGGCTCTGTTATTCACAATTTGCCGTAAGTGTCGTTATTCGATGATAAATTCTGCTGGCGGTCTCTCGATCATGTCCGACCTAGCACCAGCTGTAATCACTGTGTGGCCGATCCCAAGAGACTTCACCCCTTTCTGGCAACTGTGATGACTCTTCTCGGCTTTCCCGGCTCTTACGCTAACATTGCTAGGTTTTTTTTTGTCAGAAATGTTGGGTCAAAATTGAAGAAGATATTTGAAAAAGAAGCTACTCCACTACCGTAGCGATTGTGCTGAATTCAAAGGATTGACAAGGAAGAGAAAAAATAGTCGGGCTTTTGTGAAAAAGTAACTTTTGTTAAATGTGCACGTATTTATTTTCAACCGTGTGCGCCTCTCCGTTGCACGTGATATTAGAAATTAAAGGATAGCTCACTGTGCTTTTTCACGAATGACTCCCTTCCAGTCTCTCCATCTATCTCTTCCCGTTGTGCATACACGCTGCTCGTATAACTGTATCGCTCTCGAGGAATTTGCATAATACGAGGGAAAAATAAGAATGCGAATTCGCTCGAATACGAAGGGGCTGCCGGAGGGAGAGACAGCCCGGCACGTTTGGAATGTATATATAAGATTATTCCGAGCATATCGAGTTTCTACATACGTAATATTAGCGGTATAAATTCCGTAGGTGCTATTTTTGTAACCTATCGTTGGACTTATAGGAATATACAATTTTTACCTGCCCAGTATTTTTGTAATTCGTGACATTTGTATTCATAACGCGAATTTCTCGCTGCTCTCTCCGTTGGTAAAATCGCGGATATGGATACGTGTTGTCTGCAAAGCGAACGTGACAGGCCGGCAGTCATTGCCGCAATCTGGGTCATCGTCGCGTCGGACCAATGAAAGCCTCGCTAGTCGAAAAACAAGAGGCGGTAATTTTATCAAATCTTCGTCACAATTTGCACTATTAATTCCACGCGGCAAGTCTCTCGACGAATACCTCGGCACTCGCGTACGTAGGTTTTCGTTTTCGCGCAGGATTAACTAGAGTAATGAGTTGTGTGAGACGGCTTAGAGCGAGAACATTAATTATGAGAGTAATTAGAGTGACGACAGCTTTCGTATACACGAAATTTATAGTCGAGTTCCGCGGATTGAAAAAAGGTGTACTAAAAAAAAACCGAATATTTTTTCATAGCATAAAAACATAATTGATTATTAGCTACACATGCTACGTGTGTGATTTCAGGTTGATCACCCAAGGCATTTTCGAGTTATAGCAGTTTCAAATATTCATGCACGTCACGCACTGACATTGTGACATTTAAAAAAAATGTGACATTTTGACACATTGTGAATATGTTTTTTTTTTTTTTAATTGAAATACTAAATGTTTTTTTCAGCACGAAGCAGAAAGAACTATTTAAGAATGAAGACAAAAAATTGAAAAGAAATGTGAAAAGTTGTCTCACTGCTCCTGTGTTTTACGAAACGAGTTCGAGAATCTCCTTCGAATTTTTCAATCCAGAAACTTGACAACACGTCGAGTGAGGGCCAGGGCAGGCAATTTTTTTTTTTTCCTTTTTATATACATGTATCTGCAGTGCACCCTCGGGCAAATCGATTGCTTCTTGCATAATACCGCAGCTATGTACTGAGATACGGAGATGCATATTGGCAAGCTTAGAAAGTAAGCTTTGCTAAATCTTTCCGTCATTCGCCCGAATCTCACGGGAGGGTTAAGGAATCTTTGCTCCTCAGCTAGGGGATTGCCGGAAAATGTTGGTTTGGATTACAGTGAAAACTTTGATCCGTATTAATAACCCGGAAAGTTTTCGAAGACGGGGACGTAAACGTGAGTGTTGCGATGAAAGCATACGTGCTAACGAAATTGCAGTCCGTCGGAGTTTTCCATAACAGGGATGAAGTTCCGGGTGGAAGGATTCACACGAAACGGGGCGTGGGAAATTGCGTGAGCGCCAGCTGTGCAATTTCCTTACTTAAGAATCATTCTAGTTAAAATAAAAAAAATAAGCATTTTCAAATTAAAACTTGACCGCAAGCTCAAAGGAACTTAAGCTTTGAGCCTAGCTTTAGTGAGCTCAGCCCAACTTCGCCCATCAAACTTCATTTATCCATTGTAAATAAATAAAATGAAATAATAATTTAAAAATATCGAGAGTTCGCCGACTACGGTGCGGACAAAAGCAACAACGACAAGCGGATAAAGGGAAAGTTTCCGCGACAAGTTTTGTTTGCACTCGGAGTCGAGAGTATTTCATTTAAAAATAACGATCGTTAGTCCTTTTTCCCTCTCCGCCCTTCCATCTTTGTCCCTTAGGCGGAGAACGGTCGAGGGAAAGTTTGTAACTCCCAACCGCAAAAGTTTGAGAATTCCTCGTGAGTTTCTCTCGGAAAATGTGACAATTAAATAAAAGCTATAGTGCATCCCTCGAGGGCCACTTGAATCTTGGATCTCTCATGAGCTAATATCCGACAGTTTCATCTCTCGGGCTGAAATTTTAATCTGCCCCGTCCGGCTCCATAATTTTGCCCGGTGGATTTGAATTTCGAAGCGCCAACAAAGATTCCTTCCCGAGGAGACGAAAAAAAAAAAACCGAAAAATCGACGAAGATCAGATTGGGCCACTCGGAGAATGAATTTCCGAGGCGGCGGAATATCGAACGTCACTCAGATATGGATGTGCGGCAAAGCCGCGAACCACAAATTTTCGAGTGTCACTCCGAAAGGCCAATTTGTCGTCGGCTGTGAGCGCCTCACCACCTACCTTCGTCTATATAGTTCACCGGGTACGTCAGGTTCGGACCATCGATTTCCATACGAAATTCGATAGACGCTCGTCCGTCCGAAAACCCAATTCTTTTTTCCGCTTTTTCGACTTTTTTTTTTTGTTACCCGTTCAGTTCAACGTTGTAGCGCTTGAAAACGATCGAATTGAAAAAGTAAAAATAAATTTAGTAATATCGCTTGCAATGAGAAACGAAAGAAAATATTAAACAAATAAAATGAAGCATTCTTTGCTCATTTGACGCACTTGTCGCAATTGATAATTCATTTGCTGCAAGTGGATCCGTCGTTGTCGAATGAATTTTATCCGGAATGCACTCCATCGAGCACAGTTTGTGTCGATTTTTTTTCTCTATAAATGATTTCCTGACCTATATATGACCTATAAATCATTGATAAGTGGAAAAAAAAATCCTCAAAGATCATTTTCGAAAACACTATCTAATTCATATTGACCAAGCGTCGAGTGCCGTTTGGAAAATCAACATGAACCATATAATATTTAAGCAACTTGTTAAAATTAATTCCATTCAAGCTCAGAGATACTCGCCGTAACTCAAATAATGAATCACTATAATCAATAGATGCCTGAAAGTTTGTATAAATGACTTCAACGATACGTCACTCAGTAATGAAAACAGTGAACGTCGATTTCGATTTCAGAATTAATTCGAGCTCATATTAAGCCGAGCGTCGAGCGATTCCCTGCAATAGTTCGCTTTGGCGCCTTTCAGGAAAAAGGAGGAAATGAAATTTTAATTGCACATTTCCACGGCCTGACGCTTGGACGAGTGGTACGAGTGAGCGGGCGGCATCGAGACACATTATTCTTGCTGCGGGGTATCCCATCTGGTTCCACCTTGCATTACATGCGCCTGTACGCACCCCCTCATCCCCTTCCCACCTTAACACAGGAGCTAACCGACGAGGGGAATTGCCCGTACTCTTTCGGAGTGGGGAGGCTGACGGTGGCGCTGTGCGCCAGTGTGCGTGCGCTATTCGCCGAGCCAGAGAATCGTCTGCAAGCACGTAAAAGCTGCACGAGCTCCGGCTAGCGTTAGTCGAACGCGGAGCAGCAGCAGTCCGCGATACCTACTGCACCGGCAAATTGGACAGTTCTTCTCTCTATACGACACGGAAACGAACTCTGCAAAGCTACATTAAATGTACCCCATTTCTCCATCTCGTCCGACCAGCAACCGGCATGATCACTGCACCGAGAGTTTATTCAATTTTAACGAATCTTTCGCGAGATACAGCAGGATAATTAGAGTTACTGCGACATTTCTGTTGGGTGAAATATATATACATATATATATATATACATTTGTAAATGGTTCAATATTTTTTTTTTTGGGTCAATTTTATTTTATTTCGCTGAAATTTTCTAAAAGTTTGTCAACAATAAATTAATTGTTATTTCGCCATATACAGTAATGTCGAATACATCAGCAAAATTCGCGTTTATGCAATGTCAACGAATCCCTTGTGGGTTAGTGCAAAATAATTATTAATATATTGCAAAATTTCCGTTGATTAAAATAATTTTTTTTTCTTATGAGCGAATGCCTCAATAGTTCAATAGACTGTTGCTCGACTGAAAATTTGTTGACCTTCGTTAGTTCCAGTAAAAGATATTACGGGTCTCTGTATCACCGCTTGACCACATCATCACCTCAACTCAACATATTCATTAATTCCGATGAGCCCGCAATTATTCTCTTATCCGGTTATTCCGAGTTTTCCTGGTGTATTACAGTAGCAGCACGTGGCGGCGATTTGGCCTCTGCGTCGGCCTCCGCCGACACACCGTACTCGCCTCTGACCGGCAGTGCATACCAATGGGTTCTGGGGTTGGCAAGTGGAGGCGCCCGGTGGTGGCCCCGTGCACCAAAAGCACCGTTCACCGTCGTTGCCGTCGTTGTCCCCTTTTCGTTCCCCACCAGAGAGCTCCCTCCATCCCGCGCACGAGCTCCGCCAACCACGTCCGTGACGTCAAGACGCATTGCGACATACCCTCCTGCCTCGCCGGTACCGTGCACTTCCGTTTCTGCTGCCACTGCTGTGCCGTTGCTGTGCCGCTGCCGGTGCTCCTCCGGCCGGCTCTCTTCATGCCCGAGAGCTCGTGGGGGGCGTCACCGGCAGTACCGGCTTCAACTGCGCTACTACACGAATTCCATTGCCGATATCGCCCTCCTCACGTCAACCCCATTGAACCCTCCGCCGATCCTGTTGGCAATAGCCGCATCAACTCGGCGCCAACCCTCTCGACGGTTCCACTTTGAGCCGGGCGAGTCCGGAGATATAATGCAAATACGCGAAACCCCGCGCAAACAAAGAATGCGTTTGTCATGTGTGCGAATGCGCTGCACATGTAGGGTTGGTCACGGTTGGCCGTTACATCCCAGCACTGGCACGGGACTGGTCCGACTCCCGGGCTTTGGGTAGTCTCGTATCAGTGCTGGCATGCTAAGGGCCGGTCACGACTACCCCCAGCTGGACGCAGAGTCTACCACTGGGGTGGGGAGAGGGAGAACTGGATGTTCCACCACTTGTTCAGTGAAGTGGACCGTACACCACCGCTTGGAAAATGTTGACCCCACGGAAATATGTATGAGATACCGGGAGCCCAAGGAGCACTTGGTCTTGTTCGTTCCCTCATGAACGAGACCCTGGACCACCGGGGTTTTCTTTTCTCCTCGGTTTTATCCATTCTTTGAGGATACTCGAGAGGACTCCTGGCCTTTTCACAGAGATGGGTGGGAATACTCATAGGAGAATTATTCTGGAATTAGGCGTATTTCAGCTGGAACTATTGCCGTTGGATCGGACAGAATTTTTTTTTTGTGTTCGCAGTGTCTCGATGCACTTGGTCTTCTTAGTTTTTTCTGAGACAAGGGCAGTTTTTTTTTCTCCGCGGTTTTATCTACTCGTTGAGGATAAAACCGCGGAGAAAAGAAAAACCCTTATTCGAGGTGGCTCCTGGCCTTTGAACACTAATGGAATGATCCAGTAAAACTGATTATATGGCACGATAGATATTGACGTAGCATATAGTGGCAGAGCGCTAGACGCCAATTATGGTAAGACGTACCGGATTCATAAGAATTTTTCTTAGATATTATGGTAAAAATTCTTGGATAATCTGAGACTTTTTCTTATCACAGATGGTTGGGAATTTTTATTAATTTTTCTTGGATGTTCTGCAATTTTTCCTGACATCTCTCGCGGTGTAAAAGTAGGCGAGAATACTTATAAGAGACTTATTCTAGAATTGGACGTATTTGCGCTGTGACTATTGCGGTCGGTTCGAATGAAATTTTTTTTTACCGTTAGGGTCGCTTCGATGCATTTGGTCTTGTTCGTTCTTTTCGCACCAAGACGCTGAACCTCTGGGGTTTTCTTTTTTCCGCGGTTTTATTCATTCGCTGAGAATACCTGAGGGAAGTCCTGGCCTTTGTGAAGATGGAAAAGGATACTCATAGGGGAGTTATTTGGGAATTAGACTACTTGACCTGGGTACATTGCGGTTGGTTTGGACAGAATCTTTTTTTTTTTACTATTGCGACTTGACGTGGCGAAAATGTTGTTTTGACATACAAAGTCGTCATTCGCGTGTCTTCTTTGTACCAGTTGGAGGTCGAAATTTTTAAATACCTACTGTGTCGTGTGACAAGTCAGACTTCGATTACCTTTCGCCAAGATATTTTTCGCCAGGTCGACTTGATTTTGTTTTCTGCTTGGATCGTTTATTATCCAGATAACGATGTTTTGTTATCAACATTCGGGTTTTTCATCACTCAAAGATAAAATACTTCGGTAACAAAATTATTATTTAACAAAAAATACGTTTTTCGACCAAGAAATAGGTTTCAGTCAATAAAATTGGATACTTGGAAACGTTACTGGAGAAGAGAAGCGATGTTTGCTGACTGCACAAAGTCTTCTGAGCTCGCGTATGGCAAGTGGAACATGAGAGGAGTCGACATGACTCCTCATTTTCGTGTTGGAAAGAGAATTGCGAAATTCCCAAGGTATAATGAATGCAAATTATGTAATTGGGATTAACCGTGACGACTTCCAACTGTCCGGGTGATAGCACTCCTGCACCACGGTACCTTAGTAACTCCCAGCCTCGGTGCACGAAAGGAATACGTAGGGTTAATATACCTGTAGGAAGGTAACGGCTGAGGTGCGCCGTCTCCAAATTACCATCAATTACCATCAGGCACTAATAAGATGAGCTTACTCGGATCGTCTGGAAAAAGAGTTCTCTCATCCTATCTTTGCCCCTTAACCTTTTTCTCCAAGAGTAAACGCAACTTACATTGATCTTCGAGACAATGGCCGAAACTTCTTCATTGGATGGTCACGAGACGGTCGGTGCAGTTTCGGAAAAACATAGTAGGGAAAGTTCGTTCAGGTGGAAGGGAGCAAAATTCTTGACATATCTTGATTTTTTTTTATGGCATTCGATGCAAAGTTGATTGGACCGATAGCGCCGATTTATCTCCACGGTATTGATATCCGCGTATTGCGCCGGATATGAAATACCATTCGGTATTATGGCGTCACTTCTTTTATTTATTGCCTGATGAACGAGTGTTGGAAGCTTGCCCGTTACTCCGACAACCTCCGCGCGTAGCGATCCGTGGAATTTTCGCGAAAGAGGGGAGAGTTCGGGAAAAAGGAGACTCGGGAATCTCGTTTTCTCCTCATCCACAGCTTCAAACTTTTTATTTTCAATAGCCTCGCGTGTAATGAGGCACATCTTGCATATAGGAGGAGAACTACGCGGAACGGAAACTTTTCACGATCCATTGACCTAGTCACTTTATTGAAATCAATAAAGTCCCCTTTATTTATTTCGAATCTACATGAAGTACACCTACCAATATTCCACTGATTCTTCTGGTACTTACTCAAGTGCAGAAATGATAGTCTCAGCAGAATGAGCCTCCGACTCAACGGTTAATTCATCAGCCGGTGCGCGGCTGACCGTTCACCCATCGAATCACTGACCGCGAACGGTATTGTTTGTATTGTGAGAATGCCGGAGCCGAGCACTGAGCGTGCATCCACCGCGTTCGGTCATTATAGAGATAAATATATATTTTTTTAAATACATAGAGGGTGACCGTGTACCTGCGAGGTTATTAGAGTTTGTTAAAAAGTGATTTAGATCGAGAGTACGTTTCAAAAACAGTCCACTGCATCACTGACACGCTGTATATCTCCTTTTTTTATTTTAGCTGGTTAAGTACATTGTGCGAGAGTATCAAAATTCGTCATCTCGGTGTTGTATCGACTAATCAGCGTTGCGGTTGATCGAAGAAATAAAAACAAATGAAAAAAGCCGAAGGCACGTTTTTCCACAGGTAGTCTCGCTGATTGCTTCGGTCGGGTACAACAAACTCGTGAGCGCTTCACCGGGCGTTCCCAAACTTTTCGTCAAAGTTTTAAAGGCCTTTGCTTGGCTGGACGACTTTATCCGTTGAGTCTTGGCAATTTGGTGTCTGCTTTCCCGACGACTTTTCCCTAACTGTATCAAGGAAAAGTGCCCGCTTATTTATCCGCGAAGCTGGCACTAATTACCTTATCGTAGTTGATAATTCTTTCATAACAGCGACGTCTTCCTATTCGTCAAGATGTTGAAAACGCGAATAGAAAAATATCACCAATTACACAGAATTAATTGGGTCACTAATCATGTATTTTTCTTTTGTTTTCAGGTAAGTGCGATCAGGATATTTCAACCCAAAATATAACGCCGAATTGCTCGGTAAGTCATATAAAAAAATGTTTTCTCGATGATTAGCTGACAGCTTTAGTCGCTAGGCTGTTTGAGAAAGTAAGTGAGGCAAGTGTTACAATTGCAGTTGCAATCTCGCATCGTACGCCGTACAATTAACGGGCTGTAACGGAAGCGCCTAGGAGCTCGGGTAGATCAAGGCACTACAATAGTTGAATCGTTGCTTCTGTTTAGCAAAGCTTAGGGAAGGACTAGCATAAATTCTCTCCGTTGATCCTCCGGAGTGGACGACGAGCGAGGCACTCGGAGAACTACCGTATACAATTCAACGTGATCGTGTTACACTCACAAGCCATAGACATACCGGAAGAGTGATAATGTTGCGGTTTCCTGTTGAGTTCCACCGACGTCGTAACCGCTGATGCTGTCGAATCTTAAGCGATCACGGTTTTAACGCTCTCTCATCGTAACCTGTTTGTTCAATTACCGAATCGATCGTTCAAACTTGAGAAAATAGGATACGAAGTATGAAGAGGTCCGATAGCGCGGAAAACTTGGCAAACATTTTATGACTGGCGGATCTCCAGGGATTAGACGAAGTGGAAAAGGTCGGCGTTGAGTTGAAACTTTAGGAGGGTCGGGGGGGATTTCGTCGGGTCGCGATTATACGACAATACGATTCTTTTTTTGTGTTCTATGAAAGCGTTGAAGGCGAGGAAAATACACACAATTCCTGTACGTATCGGTTTTAATAGTTGACATCCTGACGTCGAATTTCATTTTTGTACAGTTGAAAAACACCGCCGTTTCAAGCAGAAACATCATTTCTACCGCTGTTTTCGCCATTTTTGTTTTAGGTCAAGAAAGCGTCTTAAAAAAAATCGAATCATGCGTTGTAGATATTTGTGGACGAGAAATTTTTCCTGGACGTCGTACCTTTTTTGACCGTGCATTGACGGATCTTATTGTAGTTTTAATCTCAATGGATTAGACGAAGTGGAATAGGTCGACGTTGTCTTGAAACTTCGTTATTCCTTGAGTCTGATTATAGTGGGTAGAGATTACACAATACGATTCTTCTTTTACGGGTCATGGAAGTCTTGAAACGGAAACAAAAAATAAGAATTTTCCATTTATACTTTATAAAAGTTGGAATCCTGACAATGAATTCATATTCTTGTACACATCATGAATGTCTTTGTTTTCCTAGTTCCTTTTCTTGTTTTGAGAAAACATCTTTTTAATAAACAAAAAAATGAAAAAAAAAAAACTTAAAAGCATACACTGTGAGGAACACATTTAAAAAAAAAATTTCTTACCTTTGTGGATCGTGGGTGACATAGTTTTATTGTATTTTTTATCTCATTTCTCATTTATTCTACTTCTTGCTGAATATTTGATACGGAAAGTGAAGCCAAAAATAATTTACTTCGTCTTTTTTTGACAATCAAATAAAAATAGTAATTCTGTTTAATCGTCGACGTAAACGCGAATTATTCGTGTGGATTAATCGACAAAATGATCACCGTGGGCTGCATTTGATACGACTGAGAAATATTAAACGCGTTTGAAGTGAATAGAGACAGGGATGAGGTCGGGCAGCCCGCTTGGACCACGTTGCAGCTTCCTTTGCAGTATTATTTTACAGAGATGAAGTGGTTAACTCAGTTGCAGCCTTTTGTTCCACGGTGGATGGTTAAGAGTTTCAGCATTACAACAATTTAGCACCTGCAGTTGTCATTGCTGGAAGATTGAGAAAATAATTATTCCTCTCGTCTCTCACTTATTTCATCACCAGAAACTAAATAAAAAAGAAAAAAAAAAGAATTTGTTTAACATCTAAAGAAAGAAAACATGAAATGAAATGAGAATCATCGTTGAATTCAATCATCTGAATTTGTCGGAAATGAGTAGTTTATTCTTTATGCTTCAATTAGTGTGGATTAAAAAATAAACCCCGAATTATACCGCAGGAGTGAAAGATTTTTTCAGCGACTCCAAGAATCGATCCAATCGCCGATAAACGACTTTCCATTCCATTGCGATATTCTAAGAAACTCACAGTGCAGGTGTTATCCGAATAGCTGAACAGGAAACGCCATAAATAAACCTATCGATTCTCCTGGAATAGAACTTTGCGAGAATAATCCCCACTGTTCGCGCGTACTCCTGAGCAGTAAACTGTCCAATTCGGTACCGTTAAATATCGAAAATCGATCGGTTTCACCGACTTTCGCCATCCTCCGCTCTTTTCCACAGTTCTCCAGAAATACTGAGCCGAAAAAGAACGAAAGTTTCTCTTCGGGAGTACTTCTTCAACTCTGACTTCAATTCAGACAGTGAGAGAATACCGACGATTTTTCTGCCACCGAGTCGATGCCGCAAGCTTGAAATAAACAGAGAGAACCCATGTTAGTCCGAGGTCTTTATCGATGTTTGTTCCAATCGGTCAATGTAGCACTGGAGCACAAAAGTATCCACCTTCAAACACCAAAAAACCAATAACCCACTCTACCATACTTTGAGAGCCACGTATCGGTCCATCAATCCTTCGCACTTTCAGTTCAAATTTACAAAAATTACCTAAACATTCGGCTCTCGCCACTGATAATTTATTTAAAATTATGAAAAATATAAATCAAGCTACCAATATTAAAAAAAAATGTACTGGCAAGTTTTGTGGCTCTTTTGGGGTTGATCTTACATATATTTTATGTAAAATTAACAAAAAAAATAATTGTTGACGTTCGTCGACAAAGAGAGTTACTCGAATGT
This sequence comes from Listrodromus nycthemerus, assembly GCA_963978505.1. Lineage (NCBI taxonomy): Eukaryota > Metazoa > Arthropoda > Insecta > Hymenoptera > Ichneumonidae > Listrodromus > Listrodromus nycthemerus. Next base: position 21,516,929 of record OZ021680.1, on the reverse strand, counting down.
ACTATTTTTTGTACTGCGTACTGGTCGTATACTTTACATTGCAGAGAATTAAAAAATTTGGCTTCTGACATCGGTTATTTACATCTTATATATTTAAAAAAACCGCGTAAAAATATCAAAGAAAAAACAAACAAAATAATTGAGACAAAAACAATGACAAGTTCCTTCACTATCCTTACTTTCTGCAAAACAAATTTTTCGTATTCACTAAAAAATTGTTTCCGTGGATGCCGGAAGTTACGGAAGATCGAAGCGGAGCACGAGCGTATCGCGATCCGAGAGTCGTCCATCGAGGTCTCGGTCTCCCCGTAGCCGGACGGGCAACGGTGTCAATCCCACTGCCCGATATTCCCAGGCCAGCTATGCCGTGTTTCCAAAATACACTCTTCTCCCGTTGACCGCGAGCCCAAATAATTCAAGTCTTCAGACCGACCGCGCTGACTCGCCCACTCGGCGGCCCGGAACGTCTCTAGTAGATTGATCTGTCCCGCCTCTCCGGTTCGAGACCTTGTTAGTTCGACGACACTAAGAGACAAACAGCGATACAATACAAAAACAAATGCTACAGCGACACCATTAAAATTGAGACATCCGCGCTAAATATGTTTGTGGAAACTACGTGTTTCATAGCCACAAAACCTATTACAACATCCGGCTCGCCGCTGATGTTAGACGCTAGACTCGCCAGACAGTTGTTGTCGTTGGGGCTCGATTCAGTCGAAAATCGCGACGTTCCGCGGCCGAAGTTCTCATTCGCGTTCCCGCCTCGACACCGCCTCGTACCGTGGCATTTATTTTCGTTAACGCTCCATTCGCGAGCATCAAAGTCGGCGCGACTGACAGCGGATATCTCGTTCCATATCTCTTCCAAGAATTTTTTCTTCTTCCTTCTTTTTTGTTTTTATCTCCGCACGATAAGTTGAAGGGAAAGTCGTCATAAGAGCTATAAATGCATCAGTGCCGGGTTCGACGGTGTGGTTTTTATCTTCCGACTCGTTTTCATCGCGCTCTCTCAAAGACGTCATTAACTCCACCGGGAAACGTCCAATTATAAAATAACCTCGGGAAATGTGGGTTGAGTGAAAAGGGACGTTAGAGGGAAACAAATTTTTCTATGTCTTCGTGGATTTTTTTCATATTTAATAGTGTACTTTGCATAACGAATATACTCGGGCGTGCACAGTGTACATTAGTCGGGCGATGCGTGGGTGTCGCCAGTGTCGAAGAGCGCCGTGAAATCTTGCACATAGCGTTAAATGAGCTTTGGAATAGCGCCGGCCTGGTCCCTCGTTCCTGGTAGCGTTGAGGCGTAATTTAAGGGACGCACATTGGATATTTTATTGTACAGCGGCACGACGAAGAAGGCGACGCTCTAATCAGTATGCATGCGGGAATGAGGAGCGCGTTTGTCGGGGCGAAGAGGTCGGTACCGACGGGCGGAAGCAACCGAAGGTACGAACGGCAGGTAATGATGAATAAATTCCGACGTCGAATCACTAACGACCCTTGATCGATTAAATTATCATTCATTCTTTCCGATAACCATGCTCGATTGATAAAACGAAATTAAAAAGTAACAATTAATCTTCATTCATTGTAAGACGATATGGAAAGTCAATTTCATTCCACGAGATACGATTTAATACCTTTGATTAGATCCGTCGAGGATGAAATTTCTGTAACGAACTTTCTTGAAATTGAATTTTTTAAATAAAACGAGTGAGGGAAAACGGGACAAAAAAATCGTAATTTATCGATGGCGTAAAATGGGATGTTCTAGAATGATTACAAAAATGCTTAAAAAAAAATTATTTTCCAATAATTTTAAGACGTTCGATTTTGTTTTATTCAGACAGCCAGATTTTTTCTCCCATTTTGCATTATTGCTCTATTTGGTGAAAGATCCAAAACCGCCTTTCAAAAAACTTATTTCTCATTTCGCCCCATCAATGCATCCCAATGTCTCTGCTGTTCTACTTCGGTACGCATGAATACACAGTATATTTATTTTTGGAAACGATTAAAAATTACAAAAACCGGTCAATATTTTCATAAGTCAAACATTTAACCTTGTTCTCGATAAACGCACCGAAAATCCTATTGGGCTTAACCGGCAATGCGTATCGATCGATAAAAATCGTCGCCGACGGTTTAAAAAATTCATTTCGCTAGTGCGTGGCGCTCGAACTCCCTGAAACAGAGTCGCGTGTTCTCGCGAGTTGTCGGAGTTCCATCTAGCGCCGAGCGGTCGGAAACGTCGGAAGCTCCGAGCTTTCGTGTCGGCGAGCTCCGACCGGAAGCCGGCTCGAGGGATTCTCTAGAGCCTGCAGTTCGATCCAAAACCCGTCGCTGCAGTCCTCATAAGATAACAAACGTTGCGGAGCGTTGCAGCAGTCAGGGATCTTCGGCTGGTAACTCGTGAACGCTTTCCGAGCGATGATAACGCGAGCTTCCAGCGGAAGTTTGTATCGGCGATCGGCCTGCCAGTTTCCCGCCTGAAAACGCAACGACCGCTGATGTTGCCGGTGGATGGTTGCATTCACCGCCGATAATCTCCCACGATACGTGTTATTATCTACTTATCGACAATCGACTCGAATAACTCGACGTCTCGGCGTGCAGCAAACTACAATTTCCTCGTTAAAAAAAAAAAAAAAACACGCCTCCGCGCAAACTTCCGGTCACTAATCGCCACTTTTCTGCGCCCGACTACCTCGTTTATGACTATCAAGAAATCATATAGGTCGCTTAATATAGTCGAGTGGGAGGGCGTGGCGTTTTAATATTTTTTTTTTCTTTTTTTTTATATCGATTTTTTGTCCGACCTCGAGTCTCGAAACCGTGAAAAAGTAATAACAAAAAACAAATCCTACGCAATGGTGTTTTTTTTTTTTTTAATTTCTAGGCTCGAAAGTTTGTTCCATACGTTCTGTTGCGTTGTTGAATGTGCAACGAGTGAAGTTGCGCTCCTGTTTTACTTGTGCGTGTATCACAGCCGGACAATAAAAGAGAAATTATCAGGTCGGTGTGTAAATCAATAAATCGTCCGAGCAATCCAATTCTCCCCTATGAATTATTTCCGTCTTCCTGGGCTCGCGATTGCGCGCGTATTACCGACCAGACTGCTCTCAACGAGAACGGTCCAGTCGCTATTGCAAGCCCCGAATTGCACACACAATCTACACAACGCCAACATTATATACGCTCATTCTTTCCCTTTTACAATTACCCGCAAAACCAGCCATATCGATTTTTTTTTTCTATACTCACACATTCCGTTAACCATTGTTATTGGCACACATCTCGACTCGCTGTAAAAATGCGGTATAACAAAAAATTCTACGTCCATCGAAAAAAATTAAGTTGAATTATTAGCCTATTGTTCAAACTCCGAACGGCTTTGCACTCATACTATTTTTAGTTTGAGTTTTTTTAACTTTTTACACATTTAAACGAGATTCACATTTACGGATTTGCCGAGCACGACACTCCAAAGTTACGTCCCAATTCTAACCTTTCGAATAACTTTATTGGTCTGATATCTTTGTGATTATTTTGTGACAACGTGAATCTTGTTCTCCATTGTATGTTCCACACTTCTCTACTCACCGTAAAAAGACCACGGGATGGACAAAAAACAAAAAAAATTAAATGTTCGTCGAAAAAAATAACTTGCAATATTAGGGTGATCTTCGAGCTCTGAACGGGTTCACAGTCAAAGGCTCTTTTTAGCATTGTATATTAACTTTGCGCATTTGCTAAACATAATAACATCGCCAAAGTCACGTTCGATTTCTGACCGCGCGAATTTCTTTGTTGCATTATTATTATTGTTATTTTGGTACAACGTTAATGCGTTCGGAAATAGGTGGCTGGATTGCTTTCCAACGTATGGAGTGATACGAGCAGCGGTAACAAGGAGATGCAGGCTGCTCGGGGAGTTCCACATATCGTTGACCTGGGTCATGAGTTCGTAATATTGCCTGCGGATAATCGCGCGGGGAATTGTACAGTGTGCGTTTCGAGCTCGCCGGAGTTGGCGAATGAGAGCGCGTACACATCTCGTGCATGCATGCGTTTTGTCGGTGTAAAACTTAATTAGCATTGCATATGTATGAAATATGTATGTCTACAATATATCTGGCCTGCCGCATTGACGGGAATTCGCTTGCTCGTTCTTTCGCTTCTCCTCTCTCCCCTCCTGGGTTTTCCCACATTGTGCGCGAGGACAATCGATGACCACTTAATTATCTGATCTCGCATGTGAGGAACTATAAACGACTCGTAGGTGGGGGGGTTACCAAAGAAATGTTTTATATGAATTTTGTGTTATGTTTTTGTGTGGACTTCTCGCAAGTCTGACGAAAAAAGGTTTTGACTACTTAAAGAAAATTGAATCGCCAATTTCATTCTGCGTTTTATCCTTACGTGGGCGGCACGATTGGAAATAGAACGTTACCAAGAGAGAAGGTTTTGAGATAATTTCAATCAATAAAAGTGTCGACCGGTCAAAGGAAATCCTTGTTGGGCGTCTATATGCACGCGATATTGACACACTTTATTATCTAGCATGTGTGTGACTATGTATGGATTGGAGGCGGTGGGGAAACATCCACGAGAAAAAATGTTTGTGCTTAATTTCTTTTTCTTTTTCGTGACGATTTTCCGACAAATCTGAACGCAAAAGGATTGGACCACTTAAAAAAAACTAAACCATATATTTTTTTTACGTATAGCATCGTAGGCTTATGGAAGACTAAACCACTTTTCTTTATCGAAATGTTATTCTTAGTTGAGTCTCAAAATTAAAAAAGAACCAAAGTATTGAAATTTCGAAGATGTGCGTCGACAAAAGTGTCGACTAGTTCAGAAACCTGCTTATTGCCAATCGCTATCCTTTGTGCTCAATGGTATTTTCTCGGTTCCTAAGAAGTCCTCTGGAGTCTGACAATGAACGGGTTTTACTACTGCGTGCTGCAGCCGGCTCTACTATCGATCAGTGCAATCTGCTGGCTGCAGCCAGCCCAGGACAATATCATTCCGCACGTAGCACGACAACAAGACGAGTCTTAGCCTTATCCACACCCCAAGATCCGCATATAAATAAGCTAGCAAATAAATAAACAAACAAACCAACCGACCATCGGCAATTTCACCACCGCCACAAAAAAAGCTCCATCTCGTGCGACTACGTGGTTTAACCAAATTGTAGATTTAACGCACTGCATCTTGAAATTTCCAGTACTCTGCTTATGGAATAAAAATACCAGCTATCAAAATTAGAAATCTTTCGTTCGCAGTTTCGGAAACGCTTTATGTCAAAAAACCTTCGAGTACCCTTCATTAGCTGTTAAAAGAATTTTTTTGCAGTGCACAAGAGTTTTCGGCTTTTCTCTGCACTGAGATCCTTCGAAAATAAATAAACATATAAAAAAACCGACGGGTCATCCGCAATTCCGTCACCGCCCCTGAAAACGAATTCCACCTTGAGCAGCGAATTCAGCTCGCGACCTCGAGGAATCGGAGCGGACCCGCCCGTTCCATTGTTCATTCGTTTTTTCCCTCATATTGATACAACTATACGTCCCATCCGCTCTTCGTCAATATCTATGCAGATAGCCAAAGTCAGTCAGTGGGTCGACGCGGCTCGGTAATATGTACCGAGCTCGCTAGGGTCGCCGACTGAACTCAACACTGGCGTCACCGCCCGACTCGCTGCCCCGTCCTCACCCTGCGGAGCCTTCTCCGGCTGCTTTGCATCGTGCACGCCATCCACGAACACAACGAACGGTTAACGTTAGCTGGTAACGCCCCGAGCCAGTTGCGCACATGGCGATACGCTCTCAGGCGGGGTTGCTTTTCTACAGACACTGTAGAGTACCACCGAGAGACCAGCCGCTGAAGAGAACCGACTCACGACATGAATACACGCGAGGAAAAGCCCTCGCCAGCCACTGAGAAACCCAGGAGGGAGGGGGGGGGGGGGGAGGCGAGGTGGTGAGAGGGTTGGAAAAAGGGAGCAAGCTAGAGAGAGCAAGCTGAAGAGAACAAGACAAAGAGAGAAAGCCAGAGAGACCAAGTTAGAGAGAGTTAGTAAAGCTTGGGGGAGCAAGTTGGAGAGAGCAAGTTGGTTGGTACTCGACTGCCCGCGAGGGGGCTGCGTAGGGGATGAAGGAGGAAAGAAAATCGAGAGGCTAGGTTACGAGTACCGGTAGGCTTGGATTACTCCGTGCCCCAGCGGGGGGGCCGAGCGAGGGAATCGCAAAGAACCCCGCCTACCGGTTTACCCGTAAGTCGCTCCGAAGGGGGTGTGGGGCGGATTGCAGTCCCTCAGTCAGTCATTCCAACGCCGTGATCCGATTCACTTCAGCAGGGACATTTCTCAACTGGGACGAGGAAAAAAGAAGGCTTCGACTCCTTGGACTGGGACTGCGATTCGGGAGATTTTTTGACGACCTTGGCCGACTCTCGGTGGATAAAGCGATCAAACCTAACGTACCGATCACCGAACTCGTGACCCACTAAAGGCCAACTTACCGACGAGACATCTGTGGGACCTCGCGGGAATCGACTGGACTATCCCGACGTATCCTGGGAGATATCGTGTCGGTCGGTTCGCTCAGAGCTGGAGGAAGCGCTTTGATCCGTACTGGGGAAGAAAGAGGCCCGGGAGAACCGGACTTTGAGCCTCGCGGCCGGATCTTTGGACGGGGCGAAAACTGTCGACTCGAGGGCAAAAGGCACAACCACGGATCGGAAAGATTCCTCGACGGAGGGAAAACGATAAGATACAGTAAAAAGAGAAAAATTAAATTTTGCGAGCAGCATTTTTAATTTAAATTAATTGTTTTTTTTTTAGTTCGATGATTTATGATTTATGATCGATGAGATGTTGGAGCGTGGTGCGGATGTTGGGAATGGATGCGCGTCACTATCGTGACTCTCTGCGAACTAGATCCGAGGCTTGAATGCGAGTTACCGTTGTGACGAGGTGATTTTTTTTTTGTTGAAAATTGTGACGCTCGTGAAGTTGTGCTTCGGCAATTCTGCGCTATAAACGTCAAGATTCCGTGACCTTGTGACCCTTAATTGCTCCTGATAGATTGAGGAATTCCAATCGGCGTCGAGTATGCAATCGAAGGGGTGCAGTTTAAGAAATTTAATTTATCATTTTGACTCACTGCATATTTGGAGATTATTTTTAAATTAAATTAAATGTTCCGATAAATCAATTTCGATCCTTTTTTACGATAGTATTACGTCAATTTTTCGAAATGTATTTGTTTTTAATGGACTCTGTTTTTTTATTTCTCTTCAATGTGCATCTACACTAAAATTGTTCCTTCCCGTTAAATTAATGACGAATGATGCCGTAATTGTCGATGACCGCGTCCCTTAATACTGTTCTCGTATTAATTTTATCTTACCACGAGCCTTCCAACAACAAACGCAATTTTTTCACATCAATAAAGTCACCAAATTAAATGCACAGACCAATCAATTGCCCTAAACATAAAATAAAAATCGTCTGCAATTTTTTATCACTCACCAATCAGTATCTTTCGAATATTGCTTTTTCCTGATAATTCGACTCCAAGCGATTGTGTAATTGCTCTCGGTGCAGTTCCCATTTTTATTTTTATTTATCATGTTACTTCTCAAATTAACGGCTATAGGTGAAATCAGGCCATTCGGTAGAGAAATGTGGATCATAGACGCGGAGAGGGTTACGGTATCCTCTAATCGAGGTTAGCGTGCCGAGCAGGCGACAGAGTGCTTTCATATATGGTTTTGAGGCGTATCGACCAGCCGGCCGGCTACCGAGCGCAGCGTCCTTTCGGCACAAGTTTCGCGCGCGCCATCCCACGGAAAATCTCGGAACCCGATGAAGTTCCGTCTCCTCCCGTGGAGAGTCGCGGCCTCGCGAATCGCAGTCGGGGGGGGGGGGATTCCTTGGCGGGGTTGGAAAGTTGAAAGCGCGAATCGGTCGGAGAGCCGAAAGGGGGATGAAGGAGAGAGACACGGTCGGGCGCAACGTGTGCTGCGCGCCGAATCTGTTGCGAGCACGTTGTTTCCCTCGTCCTCGTGGAATATAAATCCCCGCGTTTGTAATGAGGGGGCGGGGTGGGGAGGGGGAGGGGACGGCTCGTCGAAGGGGTTCGGCGAAAATCACGCGAGGGACAGTGCGCTTCGGCCAGGAGTCGACTAATTGAACAGAAATCGGCCCGTAAGGTCAAGTGTGCCAGGGTGTGTTCGCATGTGATGTCGATAGTGAACATGTGACGATGGGCGATTGGATGGGAAAACCGGACTGAGTGCGTCGACGACCAAGTGCATGTGCTGAGAACGGAGGGGAATGGAAAAAAAAAATTGAATAATAAGTAGGTATTTCGTATAGATGTGTGGTGTGTCGAGGGCGAAGAGAAAAGCGGGATGAAAGTAGATTGATCGAAGGAATCTTCGTAGGTTCAGCGAACATTGATTTCCGGCATAGTTTCTGCATTTTTTTTTTTTCAGCTCCATTCAGGAATGTTCCATTCGCGAACATTATTTTCGATCAGGATCATGTAAATTTCACGCGAAATTTCGTTCAAATCAGCAAGCATAAGACTCCCAAAGTGAGCAGTGAGAGAAATAATTGACAAACCAATGATTGTCTAGTATGGAAGATTTTTTTTTTTTTTTTAATCGAGCGGAGAAAGTGAGCGATAGCGAGGAAGGATTGGATGCGCGCCCGAGGGTGCAGTAGGGGGTCGCGAGGCGAGAATGCACGCTTGTGTGTGGATGGCAAAAGATAGAGAGTTTGTCGAGGTGTTGTCCACGTTCCGGTAGTGATTGAACTCCATCGATTTTCCCGACTTCCCGGTGAGATTGTTGTAATGACCGTGTAAGCTTCTAAAAAAAAAAAAAAATATCACCTTACGATTTGGTAAGGCTCGGAATTTTTTTTTTTTTGGCAAATTGGCCCAGCTAGGAAAGAAGTGGAGTCAACGGGCGTAAATCATCGAGTTGAATGGGTGGGCCAGGCGCCGAGCGGGCTACGAGGCACAAGCTGAACGCGGTGCCACACCACGTCGGTCACGGGGAAAGGATCCTCGTTATCGGCGAGCCACCCGCCACCGCTTGCCGCTGTTACCAGCCGAATAATCATCATTCACCACCCGGGACCATTATTTTACCCTCGCCTCCGCCCCTCGGCATACTTCACGCAAACAACAATCCGTTCGCCGAGCCGAACAACATTGACAGCATAAACAACAACAACAACAACAACAACAACAACAACAACAACAACAACAACGTTACCAATCACAACAACACCAACAGCAACGGTAACCACGCCAAAGTCATCGCCGCTGACGGTGGAGCCAAGACGACCGCGATGTCATCGCCGCCAAAGCATCGTCGGGGCTTCGACCCGAATGATTCATCGAACAATGACTTTCGCCGCTATCGTCGTGTCAAGACGCGACAGCGGTGAGTCTTAATGATAGGCTGCCGAACGATAGATAGAAGTCGTCAAAGAGCTTTCGCAGACTCGAGTCGACTTTATTTGGCGAGCTGACTCGCGTCGACCTCCGTGTTTGAAACACTCGCATTCGCCATTACACTTTGGCGGGAATGACTGGGAACGAGCGGCTTTGTGACTAATTTGGTCGATACATTGCGAGAGAACAAAATTTTAAGACGAAGTGTAGCTCGAAGACTCTGGATTACTGTGCCTAATTCCAGTAAGGTTTTTTTTTTTTTTTAAATTTTTGTATTAAATTTTTAGCTGCTCAATGGCAGAAAAAGGAACTCGTTCGAGCACTCGCGTAGAGTCCAGTTGATGTCTCTTTGACGAGTTGATCTACGTTGGTCTTTGTGTCTGAAACGCGCGCACACGCGGTTATTTCGTTCTGGCGGGAATGGCTTGGGAACGAGTTCGTGGCTTTGTGACTGTAACCCTGTTGATATGTTGCGGAAAGCAAATTTTTTCACTTCCCGCAAAGCGAGAAAGCAAAAAAATTGCGAGCCGATTCGGAAAGTTCAAAGACTTTGAATTTCTGTTCCTGATTCCAGTACCGTGAAAAAATAAATCAATAAAAATAATAATTTTATTACATGGGATAAAAATGGTGAACATGGTCCTCAGAATTGACATTAAAGAGTTCCAAAAAAAAAAAATATATGAAAAGATCTACAATCACCTATTTTACCCTACACGGAGCTTTACTTATTGGCCAATGCATGAATGTTCACAGTGGTTTGTGACTCCAAATCTGTTGATACATTGCAAAAACGAAATTTATTTTTTTAAGAATCTCGGAGTCCTCGAACGGAGATTGATTTTGAAAGTTCGAAGACTCTGAATTTCGATTCCTGATTCCAGTACCATGAAAAGTAAATAACAAAAAGAGGTAATTTTATTAAATGGGATAAAAATGGTGAAGATGAGCGTCGTTCAATCAATGTCAGAAATTGGAGGGCTCGTTAAAAAATATAACTGTCCATGATCACCAATTTTACCCTACACGGAGCTTTACTTATTGGCGAATGCACAAATGTTCACAGAGGCTTTGTATGTTCCCACCGTGAACTTCGAGGCTGGGCACACAGACCTCCCTGACCTCTGTACCCGACACATCCAAGAGCACAGGCACGTCCAATACACGCTTGCGATGTTTGATGTTGGACCGCTTGACCGGTTTGTCTGCCGGTTGTACCATCTGTCCGATGGAGTCACTGCGATGTTCGAATGAATAAAGCAAATTTTTGAAAAATCCCAAAGGAATGAAAAAAAAAAAGATTGACAACAAAAAAATAAACCATGCGTCACTGCTTAAATCCCTTCCGTCTCGATGTCCACCGATGTGCACTCACGCTCGTCGCTTACTCCGACTGACCAAGCTTCTCCGAGTACGCGACCATCAGCCCATGAAGATCGTTGGTACATGATGTTTGCCTCTGTTATTTTTTTTCTTTATTTTTTGGGCGTTTGCGTATCGATGCCTATGCAGCGGTCGAAATGACCATCGAGCAATGCTTGGAATGAAATTGGGTATTGCACTTAATATTTCATCATAATATTTTTATGAATATTTTTAAAAATATTATACATACGTCCTTATGAATATTGTGGAAAGTAATCCCGATATCCAGGTTTAAGTATCGCTGGCTCCGAGTATGTCAATTTTTTTTTAGGGTAGAATAAATATCGCGGAGCTTGAATAACAAACAATTATTCAATGCGTATGATTCACGACTGTGTTTACTTGACTTTTGAAACACTTCGTCGTAATATTTTTTTTCAACAGTTTTTTATGATCCTGATGATATTTGGATGACAGCGAATTTCGTCGTTAATAAGCCTGTACCAATCCACGGCTTACGGTAGAAAAAAGTATTGTATATTTGTAGAATTTTATTTTTCAAGTGTACTTTCCCTAATAAACTATCCCCAAGAAATTTCGTTTCATGCAGATACCTTCAGGGTCATCATTTGTTAAAATATTATATTATACATACACGAATATTATGAAAAGTAATGTTGGTATAATAATTTAAGTAGTCGTCAATTTTTTTAGGGTAGCCAAAATATCTTGAATTTTGAATAACAAATAGTTATGCAATACGTGTAACGTACAACTCTGTTTACTCATCGGTAAGAATGGATTAAGGAGAGGAGGCGCCTTGAGCTAGTGACCTCGACTTCTGCCGGAAGTATTGAATACGAACACGCGAGTAAACGCAAACGTAGCCGTAGTTACCGCGATTTAGGCTGCAAATCAAACGACACGGGACGGCTTGGTTCCGGAATTCACGTAAATTACGTTGTTCCGAGGGCGCGCAAACGTCGATCAAAATACGTACAGTAGAAGCATTAACAGACATTTCAAATTCGCTCAGCGTATTTTGGGGAAATATATTTTTTGGGCTGGGATGGATTTCCGTTGCAGGTTTTGAGGATTCCGAGAAGGTAATTACAGAGAATATATGTTCCCACAAATGTGGAGAAAAAAAAATGGATGACGGACTTAAATATTTTTTTCGGGTTTACACTCATGATCACGTATACATTTTCAACAAAAAAATTAATTCCATGCGAATTTCAATAATTGTAAAAAAAAAAATATCGAAATCTTTTGGATTCAGAATGAATTTCTTTTTTTAGAATTAATATAATTTTTTTCAGACCTTTCTGACATTTCAAACATTTACTTCTCGGGTATTTAGAAAATCGATGCAGAGTTCGAGTTTTAACAGTATCCTTAAAAAGTTTCAGGTCAAATGTACCAATAAGATTTAAAAATTTACGAAAATTAACAAAATTCAATGTGGCTTTTAGAACATCAATGAATTCGTTTGAAAAGAAACGAAAGGTTCACAGATTATCTGATGCACCAATTTTTCACTCCATTTTTCGATAACTTCTCCACATTTTGTTATGCAACGTCAACGTTCTTTACCCCTTTAATACGATTTATTTTCTCCAGATTTTAATATCAACAGAAAGTATTAAAGTCTCACCGAGTCTAACTTTTGGCTGGGGATGTACACGTGAAGTCTACTTATATATATTTGCCGATAACAAGGCAAAATTGCCTTCGTTTCAAGGTACAGCAATCTTGGATTCTGCAAGCGAATTGCAGAAATTTCAATCAACGCTCGACGTTTTTTTGCGGAATTAATTGCTCGGGACGCGAAGGTTTTTCCATGCGAGCATTATGAGGTTCCATGACAAGCGAAATTGCGAAAAACGAATGAAAACTGATGGCCGACTTTAAATAATCTTCGAACCCGAAACTTACGTAATTGCAAAATTGTCTTGACTTCGAGCAAGGCGAATCTTGCAAAAGCTCTTAAACGATTTAAATAATCTCGGCTGAACACATCGATATTTATTTCGTGCGATTGCACGACGGTTCAGGGTTGATTAAATTCTGTTCTAAACCGCAGCAGATGTGGATTGTGAAGTGACAATGGAAAGCCGTGCTCGTCGCTCGCGACCTGGAAATTAACGCTAAATGGAACTGTCCGCTTTGTCTCTTCACGATCGACGTACCGTGTGACTGGGTATAAATTTGACCACAAAATTCCGTTGGTGTGCGCCACGGAGAAAAAGCCATTTGGCCCGATAGTTTCAATTTTTCTGGAATAGTATTCTGGACAAAAAATTAAGAAAAAAAATACAATTCCCTTAGATTTGGAAATTTTTGCACGACATGAATATCCTCATTCTGTGCGACATTTGTGATTTATTTTTTCTCCTTTCCGTTCTTCGATATCTCGTGTCTGTAGCACGGAGCATGTACGAACGTCGGATGGACTTAAATGGCATTCCAAATGAACTTACCGCGTGCCCTTATTCTCTACCTTCTGGTCGGAGTACCTCGCTCGAATGGAATTAATTGTCAATGGGAATAAAATTAGATATTCCATTCGAAACGTTGTAACTCCATTAACACTTTCAACGGTTAGTTCACGGAGAGAAAATGATTTTATATCGCCCTGCACACTTAACAGCCTCGCCGTTTCGCTGTTCGAGGAATCCGGAAACGATGAAACTTTTTGTTTTCCTCTTTGACACGGAGAAGGGCAATATTTCCATATTTTATACGGGAGCAACCAATAGCAGAAAAATCGATCGGTACCCGTTACTTTACTCTAAGCTGCTCCCTCGGTACCGAACGAAATTACTAATTCAACCATAAACTAAATTATAAAGTAAAAAATCAATTAGCCTACAAATTAAATTATTCATTAAATCATGAAACAAAGTATACCTTGAATAATCCAAATTGAATTTATAATTACACGTTTCATTATAAATTAAATAAGTATCTAAATTTATTCATCATTTTTCATGGTACAGAAAAAAAAATGAAATCTGTCGAAACAATTTTTTTTAAAGAAAAAGTCTTAATCTCTGCGGCATGCGAGCTTTGAGCGTGCCGCGAGCGAGTTGTGGTATTGCACAATCATATTTCTTACGAGCTTATTCCTTCTCCTCAAAGCGGATCCCTTCTTTCAACACGATGTACCTTCTCATTGGTTACCAGCTTTGGGAAACCCATCAAGTGCTTTAGCGCTGTAAACGTACACATTGCCTTCGGCCAGGGGCGTATCGTGCAAATACGGGGCCCGCCTGTTGGCAAACATCAACCGCAGTTTTACATATCTCGAGCTTCATCCATTCTCGCCGTTTCCAACATTGGGCAAAAGTTCACGAGCCCAATTCGACCTTGGATAATATTTTGCCACCCCCATCCATTTAGTCGCGGACTTTCCTACCGTCTTTTTTTTCCAACTTATCGAGATTTCGTTTTATTACGAAGGTGTCTGAGCCGCAAACGCTGATTATCAAACTTTCAATCGTGTTCAAGGTTCGAACAGTCGCGTGCCGCGAATTCATTAATTTTCGGCATATTGCGATCCGTTTTTATTTTCTTTCGCCAATTTCCTCCGAACGATATTCCGACGGAAAGTTAAACTTCAAAAAAATGTGCTATCAAATTTATCGCACCGATACTGGAAGTTTTATGCATGAGCTGGTAAATTTCGTGTACAGTCGCGATAAAAAATTAACGTACGATATATTCAAAAATTTACTCTCAATGATTTACATTAATTTTGCTATAAGAGCGGTTCGAATTCAATAATTTAGTCACAATTCACCGTTCAAGTTAATTAATATTTCATTATAATTGTACATTAAATGTGATAGTTTTTTGCGCGATAACTTCCAAATCGTTGTGTCAAATTGACCATTTTTTTTTAACAGTCTATTAAATTTTCTCTTTTTGGGGGTGGAAAAATAATGAAAGTCGACTCGTCGTCCCAACGCACTAACCGTCTCACGCTACTGACGATCCCAATGGTATTAGGCAGTCGCGCGTGTACGACTAGCGGAAAACGTTAACACTGGCCAGTTGCCGGATGACAAGGTGGCCGGTATCGGGCTCGGAGAGTGCTCGCGAGCGAAGTTCTCCACAGCCGAGCGTGAACGATGTGGACGCTGTTTTTTAGAAAAATCGTGATCGGGAGATCGTTCGCAAACGAGTGATATGGGTTTTGGTCACACATTTTTGGATTCAGTGATCCTCGTTATCGCCTGCAACCTCTTACTTAGATTCCTCGGTGTCTGCGACATTTGCATACCTTACGCCATCCTTATCACTGTCGTCTTTATCACCTACTGTTTTATGTAAGTAAAAATAAATTACAAA
Source organism: Listrodromus nycthemerus (assembly GCA_963978505.1). Taxonomy (NCBI): domain Eukaryota; kingdom Metazoa; phylum Arthropoda; class Insecta; order Hymenoptera; family Ichneumonidae; genus Listrodromus; species Listrodromus nycthemerus. The sequence continues at coordinate 21,501,720 of OZ021680.1, read as the reverse complement.
TAATTTTTGTTGTCAGCAAGAAACGAAACCTGCGATCGCGTCCTTGCGGCGCATACGAATTTCCGTGTTTCGCGAGGATCGATCGGTATTTTTGTTTTTTTTTTTTCGTTTGGGGCGAACTGTCTGAGCGAAGTTATATCGGCAATCGATCCACAGGGTTGGAAGAGGTTCGTCGAGCCAGGGCTGTGTACGCGATTCGAGGGATTTATACCTAAAATACAACGAAAACCGATATGTCAGAGGCTCGGAGCGGACCGCCAAGCTCGACGCTAAGGTCGAATCTCCCGTTGACCCGCATTACTTGAACTTTTCTTGCAACCTTTTAGTCTCGTACATTATTCGATGCTTTTCTCTTTTTCCCCCAACCGAGATGACGATCGATCGCGGGTTTCGTCTTTGACGGTCTTTCTGTGGCGTTTTAGGTAGGTTTGTATTTTTGGGTGTTGATTTCTTGTTGACTTCCTTCTTGTGAATTCAACGTCGACCCCTCGGGCCGCCGGAGCTACGTCAGTAATAGCTTTTGTAGGCTCCTCGTGCAAATACCGTATTATCATAATCAATAAATGCATACATTCATCAGGATTTAGGTAACGGAGTAAAAAAAAGAAAAAAAAAGTAGGTTTGTTCAAGGCAATGATGTCGCACAGGATTAATTAATTTTGTATGATATCAACGTGGCATTTGATGGTTGCGGCTGGATTGTGTTTATTTTATTATGATTTCATGATGACACTATGAAATTACTCATTTTGTTTACACACACTTGGTGTTTTTTTATTGTTTTTTTTTAATTACCATATAACAAATCTGTCAGTGTACTGAAAAAAATAAAGGGTTTGATTAATCAAGACTCGGTAATGTAATCAATACATGACAAAATTTGTCAAAATTTGTCTAACGAATTTTATATGATACCGATGATTATAGTTTCACATTTACACTTGTTTCACATTGCTTTGATTGGATTAATTACGTAACAGCTTCGAATGTATGTTACCGCGATTTTTGGCAAATTTTAACGTTTCTTACTCAGTGTACTGATTGTCATCTTCATATCATTATTATTATTGAGTGGGAATTATGATTAGTATCCGCTGGTTATCAATAGCTCAACGCTTTAATGCTTCTTCAAGATCGGCGCTGTTGTTCAAAGTTTAATACGTTGTACGTGTGGGCAACGTGCTCGCTGATTTTAGACGGAAGGGACGTAGCCGGACGGAGGTCGGGAGCTGCTGAGCGCGACACACCAAATTTGTGGGATAAGTGGCCGCAACGATTAATTGTAATGACGTAGTTGATAGTGGCCCGAGGGTGTCGTACGTGTAATCCGTATCGCCTGGAGGTCGCGGCCCTTGCATCGAAATTTCACGACCCAATATATCGACGTGGAGCGATTAAATTCAGTCCTTTGCGAAGAACTTAATTTCAGAGTTTCGAACTCTTAAGTAGTAAACAAAAGAAAAGAATTTTTTTTATATACCGGAAGGTATAAGGGAAGGGAAGCTCTCAAAAGTATAAGCGTGGCAGTATAATTGAGTGCATATATAGCGTACTTGAGACGGCTAACTTGGTCAAACTTCCGCTCGGTTTTTATCTCGTTGAAGTAAAACTTTCTTCCGATACTTGAGAAATTTACTGTTCGAGATTTTTTCTTATCCTTGAAATAGTATAAAATGTTTTTCGCTTCAACGGAGATCTCTATGCACTGGCGGGACGACGTGACCTTCCGGCGATAGATTTTACACACGGTTTAACAAGGTTTGGGTCTTCAATCAATATTCATTTCCACAAGCCTGCATAATTGTCTTCCCTCTAATTTTATCATTTTCTCCATTGTTAATTTTACAATTTTTGTAGTTAAAAAACATGATTCAGTTACAAACAAAAAGAGATTATAAAATTAATAAGAAAAAAAAATGGCGTCTCTTTGTAGACAAGAAATGGTCGTTGAATTCTCGAAATCTGCCGTGTAAACTAATAGTGTTTTGTATCACGAGAAAATTAACGTTCGAACACTCAAACGTTTACGTGTTGCTTGGCAGCTCCTCTATCCCGTTGGATCGGAGAAAGGCTGGAGAGGATGTTGAAGTGGATCACCAAATTATACGTAGCATGGGTGATCCTCCCAGGACAGGGTGGTAGCTGTCCGTACGCGAGGCGAAAGAAGCGGTGATGCCTTTGAGTACCACAGTCTAGTAGAATATTCCACTTTAGTTTTGCTCACATCTTGTATGGTATTCGGATAGTTGCTTTTTATATCATAGTACCAAAAATCTATTTCATTGTACCTAAATCCACAGCGGGGAAACATGATTTTAAGTTATCGTACCGAAACTGCACACGAATATGAAATATGATCGCCGACCTTTGGCACTGAATTTAGTGAAAAATCATTCAGAATATCACATGCGGAATTTTCATTTTTTTGATAATTGTTCAATTCGGATGAAAATTGGGCATTGAGCTCAAATTTCATATGGGAATATGAATTTGTTCATATGGTAATGGCCTCTTTGGTATTTAATTTGTGAAAAATGATCTAGCCGTGCAAGTTTCACGAAATCTTAAAGATTTTTCGTTTCTTGAAAATTAGTTAGACGCTGACCGTAAAACCAACATTGATTTTGTAATCAGTAGTAAAAAAATAAATAAAAAATTGTCACGAGTCCATTGTTCAACAGTCAAAATTGGAACGGTGAGACAGACGCGTTTCCGACGAAAATCGTACAAATACTTTGGTACTTCAGTACTGCACAACTCAGTCTAAAACTCCAAAATGACGACGAAAAGTAAAAAAAAAAAAAATCAAATAAAAATCGGGTAGTCCGGCCGGTGAGCAGATCGATAGATGATGCACGAAAAAATAGACTAGAAATGTTTTTCCTCCAAACAGCCTAGTCGATGAACGCTAAACGTGAAAACAAACCGGGAACAAGATCCGAAGATTTTTCTGCTTTGATACTTCAATACGCGCTTTAATCTCTTTGGTGCTTGATACAAGAGTGGTAACGGAAGAGAATCGCGAGGATTAAAAGGTGAGCTGTGGGTTATCGTGAGATGGCGGGTGAGACCGTTGCCAAGAAGTTGAGGAGGTATCAGAGGTCGAAGGGTGTCGTTGGGGTGCATTTAACCCGTTTGCGAGAGTGTTCGAATCGAGATATAAAGAGAAAGAGTATCCGGCGAAAATACATCGGCCACTCGAGGTAAAGCGCTAGTGAAGGCTTCGTCGAACTAACGCTCGGGTATAAATCCCCGACGGGCAAGTTGGTAAAGTAGCCGCCCGATGGTATAAACTTTGCTTCCGACGGAGTCAAAGAATGTAGAGTTCCCCGCGGGCGAGGCAAACAGCCGCCCCAACCCCCTTGACGCCGCCCCGGTTTCCTTCGGCTTCACCGAAGTCATACCAGATGGCGCGAGAGGACAATGTGTACTCCGAAACAAAGTCCAACCGAGTCGACGGGGGTTCTCAACCTTGCAAGCCTTGACCTCTGCACCTCGTGACGCTACGGCTCCGCACTGACGTATAGTGTGCGGTATCGTATCGCGGACCAACCGCGAAGAGTTGCGCAAACGAAAGCGCTGTTCGGGAAATAAATTATTTTAATACGTCGGCTGGTCATACGAAAAAAACTAAAAAATTATAAAAGATATTATAAGGAACACTTCACTGATGAGAAATACGATTGAGTCAACTGAGTTTTTGGGCAGAAAAGTTCAAATAAATATTTCGTTTAATCACCCGAAAGAATGGTTGGATCAACATTTTTTTTATCATCGTACCTAAAAATACTTTTGAAGCGATAAAATATTTTGACAACCGTACTGTCCGAATCGTTATGCGATTCAAACATACTTGTTTAATCGGTGTATGAAAACATGAAAAATGTTATGGGAAACTTTGAAAAAAGTGTTACGTAGTAAAATTATCGTAGTATATTTTTTTACATATGGACTTATAGTTTATTTTTAGGATTTCCAGGCTAAGAAATTTTTTTTAATGAACCAGAACTATTCGTTATTTCAATGTTGAAAAGCATTAACCAAGGGAGCGAAAGGTCGAAAATTGAAAATTAGTGGTAGGGCACGTCCGTCGGATCATCAAGTTCTTCTCGAAGTAGGTCGCGACGCGTGGGGATCTCGATGATCGTGAAACTGGGCCACCCTACGCTGGGTGAGCACATATGTCTGAGAGTCACTGCGTGCTTGGCCAGGATGCCAGGATTCTAGCTCGGTCTATGCCACTGTGCGCTATTGCCTTCTGCGTACGTGTGTGCGCGCGCGCGCGCGCGCTCGGTGGTTCACATCCTGCGTTGCGGTTCTCACCCCGAGAACACCCGCCTAAGAGATGGATACTGCTCCGATGTACAACACTCGAAACTTCGAGCGAATCCTCTCGACCAATCGGAAATCTCTATAGTTCCGTAGTTATCAGCGTCGATATGACTCACTAGAAAATACTCGAAATTCACCGAGGCACGACTATCGATTAATCACTTGTTTTCTTCGGTTCTAATTGCCTAGTCACTCCGCGACTAAACTGGGTCACCAAAAAAGAGTAGAAGACAAAAAATAATAATAATTGGCGACACAGTGTCGAGCAGTCATACGATAGAAAGTATGCGTTTGTTATTACCGACAATAAGAAATTTGATAAAGGGCGATAATAACGATATTTCGCCTGATAATCGACCGCTTCTTCGACATGCTTAGTCAGTGCGTGAGTGAAAAACGTAGCTAAAGTCAGTGGTTAGATAGACACGAAGTCTGCTGTTCATTGAATTTATCTCAGAATCGAAATCGTGAATTCTCTTGACGTTTGGACACAATGTCTGGTAGGTTTTTTTTTTTTTTTTTCGAATTTATGTGAAATCGGTGAGGAAAAAATTACTACGGTCGGTGAGGAAATCACTATTCGCAAGGACTACCCAAAGAAACCGGCGGAGGGAACACGTATACCGCCTTTTGCATAGCGTACAAGAACGCTCGAATAACTAAAGACAACCTCGCATCCACCGACGCCATGCAGTCGATCGAGATCATGCTGGTACCAGCTGGCAACCTTTCCTTACCTCCCATTCTCTTCCGCTCGTGTCCCGAAGCCGTGCGCCTTGCGGAAGCTTGGATTGGAACTCTCGTCGGTGTAACTTCGCTAAGGGAATATCGATGTAAGCTATCTCTTAGCGACGCGTCCCGCGATCGGGCCTAGTTGAGACACTGAAGAATTCACGACACGTTCGGTGGTCGTCCCGGCTGCCACTGCTCTCCCAGTTGCTTCCAGTGACGCTACCAAGAGTATATCCTTTACCCGATACCGGCATGTCGCTTCACCCCCTTCTCCAGCTCGAACTGATGCAGGAATTTTGACCGTGCCGCAGTGGAAACCCTTCGCGACAGTTCTGGGAATTCATCTCGGAAACCTATTGACGCCTAAACGGTTGCCATCGTTTCCGCCCACTCTTCACCCTCTACCCATCAAAGCTCAAACCTCGATTCGACTTTGCTCGTTTGTTTCGATTTTCGGCACTTTAAATCGACTGTCGTTCGTCAATCGCCTGCGACTGCGAGGGTCGCCAGTCAAAGTTTCGGAAGGCGGATAAAATGGAACCGCCCACTGCTCTCCACTTCCCGTATCGGATGTCCTCGATAAAGGATTTCTTTTTCTAACCAACGTATATACTCTTCGGATCGTGATTTACTAAAGAACTTTTTACCACCCCATCCAGCCGAGTTTAACGCTTTATGGATACGCTTCTACACTGGGACTTCCGCGCATTCAATTTTCGTATACTAATACATTGCGATCGAAGACACTTTTGTTAGAATTATGGCGGCGGATATTGCGAGCTTGGAGGCATTTCGTTTCGGGAATTCGTGGGTGGTGTGCTGCATCGCCTCGAAGGAAATTGCTCACCAAAAGCTCGGGTCGGTTATTGTGGGATGAAAGTATTAGGCGTTATATCCAGTCGGGTTCAACGTCACCGGTATTGCACCACCCAACATTTTTTTAAATTCCAAGAAAGCGAAAAGTGTTTTATCGATACTTAAAAATTTCCACTGTAAAAAGGTTTGCCTTTTGATTGCCTTTTGACGGAATGTACTTTTAATATATCGATAGAATTTTTTTGTTTTTTTTTTGTGGGAGGGAATATGGGAAAAATTAAATAATTATTCGAAAGGTGTTTCATGATCTTTATCATATGCGCATTTTCGAAGGAATTTCGATTCTTTGGAGATTTTTCGAAATTTCGTTGTACATCACGCGAATATGGTATGACATCAGCAAAGCCAACGGTGAGATGGCAAAATTGCCCCTTTAAGGTCACACTCGTACCGTGTAGTCTGTAGTTTTTCTCGCGTAATTCGAAGAATGGATCCATAATTAAATCAATTTATCGCTGCTATCGCTAGGTCAAAACATAGCTGCGAACGCGGTTTCATTATCTTCGTTCGACGCAGATAGCGTCGAGGCAACCTCTCATTTTAGATTTTAGATGACAAATCGGTATCGCTCCCTTACCTGAAAAACCCGCGGAAAAATGGGGTACAACGGGGAATTCTGAAAAATTCATAGGAACATTATCGGGGTTTCTTTGGAATCGATCATGTAGACTGCATAAAATGTATCGACCACCATTATCACCAAGGCCATATCACCCTGACACTACGGGTGAAATGGGCATAGAAATGCTACAATTAAATTACGCCTCGAAAATATCGAAAGTTCTGAGTGGATTATTTCAGTTCGATGGACATCGAGTTGGTTACAATCAAAATTTGAAGATTTTTCTTTATTGTTAAGCCTGAAATTTTTATTCCTTAATAAATCATGGTCATGCAACTTTCCCTATGAAGTATGCATTGTGCATCGTGCCAAAAACAAGCATGCCCTAGGAGGGAGGCGGATCGGGGAAAGGGTACCAGTGTCACCTCGGTGGTAGATGCAGCAAGTAGTAAGCTTCCGCGAAGCTCAGACATTCCACTTGGCTCGGGACGGCAGTCCGTCGCTGTCGGGCCGCCGATCGTTTAAATGAAATTGGATTTTAACGGTGATTTACGAACCCCGAGCGATACTTAACGCTCGAGGATTTAAACAAGGAGCACAACCTAAGTAAGTTAGGTAGTCGAGCTGAAAATACCCAGTATTTCTTGATAGACTTTCCGGACGTTCGCGATCTCCGATCCATATCGTACGGCTTCTTACCGCACTGTCTTATCCTCTCGATCAGGCTCCCCTACTAATCACATTACCAACGCGTAATGTCCGTGCAATCGGGGTTGCTACACGAACAATGCACCGACTTTTTGGTCCAATAAAAATACTTGTGAACTGGAATTATTTAAAAGTTCTCGTCTGAGCGATCGTCGCGATTGTAGAAGCACGAACTTTGGCACCGGTTACGATGCCAAATTTTTAACATTTTACGAACAATGCATTCAGGAACGATAATCGCAATCCGCTTCAGAGATTTCATTAATTGAAACTATATTCGCAAATATGTGTTTCACCGAATATTGTAATGAGAATTCTATAATTAAAATCGCCGATTAGTCTCCACGCGATGTTTGCGCTCCGTACCAATATTGTAAACATTATGAATTGGGGACGACTGTTTTATTGAGTGTGTCAAGTCATTACGTGAGACCTGCAGCTCGCAAGCATACATAACTACGTCATATTTGTGTATTAATCAATAATTTGCTTATTTATTATCAATCGTTGAATTTTAGTGATTACCTCTCTGTTTGAGCACATCTCTTGCTGGTTACGTTGATGCGTTCAATCTTTATTCCGAAAAAGCTATGTCAGAGTCGTCACATAACATTTACTAACGCCAATTTTTTATGAATGTCGATAGAATTATTTTAGCATTTCCATAATACGACTGAGTAATTAGGTAGTAACTACCTCAACCGATTAAACGAGATGAAAATCCAATAATTCTAATAATTTTTGGATGTTTGATACGTTGAGTTGTCCCAACGATACAACAGAATTTTTAATACCATTTTGCCACACTTACCATCACAGCGATCATCCAAAAGTTACTGGAAAATTATGTTTTGTACCATTATCACGTTTTACAGCACTGTCTCATTTTGCCCCATTCTCCCTCGCAGCTGGCCATATCACCCGCGTCCTCACATCACACTGACTCACCTCAATGCATTATAAATTTAGGTGGCCATACTTTAGAATTTTTATGATACAACCGACTGACTGATTTCCGAGTAAATCCCTTAAAGGGTCAAACGAGATGAAAGTCGATCGACATCGTGGAATTTCGTATAGGTCGCAGCGAAGCTGCCGACACAAATCTACCCGGGCGCCCGTCGCGGACAGATCGGACATTCGATTTCGTAAATTCATTGAATATCCGAATACCGATAGAACCTCGCCCAGTCGAAGTAACGCGACTATACGAATGGTACATGGATGTCCTTGAAGGACGATATTGGTTGCCATTGTACCCGACGTAAGCTATGAATGCTATACATAACAGTACCCCATTGCGGATCAATAAATCGATATCAAATGATTTCATTCCGCGTGACCGCGCAAACAGCCGAGACGCGCATCTCAAGACGGGACACGGCAGTCGAGATAATTACATCCACGCTTCGGTATGTCGAACTCCTATTGACTCGGGAATTATATCTCAGGATATCGGTAAGGGGATCGATAATTATTCTGCGTTCCTATTCAATACACGAGACAATTTCCATAACAGTTACGCTCGGATGGAGGTACGAGCATTTTTTATTAGTTTTCTTGAAAAATCCAGATAGTACCATTTTTTTACCACCTCGTTATAAATACCGATATCTTGTTGGTATCGCGATTTTCGTCTAAAATAATGTCTCAAATTTTGTTCTGGAGGCTTCGACCATTACGTCGGTAGTTGCAGGAGAGTGAGTACTCAACAGGAATGAAACATTCCAACTGGGAAAAAATGGCACATTATTCACCATCAGTTGGAGCAATGTGCCATTTTTTTAGTTTCTCAGAAAGAATGAACCGTGCATTAGTAATCTGATCTGTTTTTTTCTTAAAATAATGCTTCGAATTTGGTCAGAAGTATTTGTCCATGCGGCACGGAGAGTAATCGAGGTACACGAAGATGGTGCGATTCGACAAAAAAAAAAGGAAATTAAATCACAGCTGAACAGTAAAGATAACTTTTTAAATATATTTTTTTTAAATTTAATAATTTCTCCTTGATTCGCCGAAATGTGCCCTGGGGCACATTATTTCCATCTGTCAGTCTCGTACTCTCTTCCTAAATCCCTTTCGCCCCGACGATCCTGGCCTCTTAAAAACTCGTAACGATTTCGTCGGTTCAGTCGAGGATGTTAGCTCTCGACGGAAATTCATAGTCGGTTTCGCGTGGAGAGGGTGTATTTCGGTCACGGTCGTGGGACTCGGGAAGGGCGGCGGTAACGGTGCCTGCAGCTCCGCAATGGCAATTGTCGGCTAAGTATACAGGCGCATACACATCTTATCCACCGACAGACACCGGTTCCGTCTACCTATCTATCCTCGCCTAGCTTGTGTAATCTGCCCCGTTGATTTCCACGCGACGCCGGATAATGACCGAGCTCTCCGCTCTATCCGCTACCACGAACCCGGCTAAAACACCCTCGTCACTTTGGTGCCCTTGCGCCGGTTCCGTGAGTCTCTCTCACCTGGCAAACGCACTCGTACCGCCGAACCCACGGCAATTGAAACTCGAGACAGCGGTGGTGTTCCACGCGCTCTGAAGTCACCGCTATCGACTGCGCCGTTCGCACCTCACAGGATCGACTCTACTTGCAGAGTTTCCGCGAGCAATTACCCTTCCCTCGTTATCTCATCGACATCGATCCTGAGCCCGGTATTCCTCGACACTCTTCGCGTACATCCTGATATTACCATCGGGAACTCTTTTATTTTACCTTCCACCGGATCCTCCAACGACAGGACCTAGAAATTGCTAAAACCCGCACCCAGAAAAAAACTTTATTCCGATAAATGAAAATTTATTAACGTGAAGAAAAATGTTCGTGTGGGTTTAAAAAACATTCACAATATTTCGTAAATTCACAGTAGAACGTTTATTGAGTTCGGATGAATTTTCATCTAATATATGATTTATTTATTGGATTCTGGTAAAAATATGCTAGTTAATAGACGCAATGGAAGAGTGATTTATTGCAGAGGACACATATCTGTTTGCTTGGACGTAAAATCCTACAACTAGAAGTTACATTTATTTCAATCCTGTTTCCCTCAGAATTTCGTCCAGAGTACAGTCTCGGCATCTACGGGTATGCATTCTTCATATGAATAAGAGGCCTCGAGAAAAAGAAAGAAAAAAATAACGCATATCCTACATACTTCTTCTTATTTCCTTTTTACTGGAATCTATTTGCTCTTCGCTCGTTTGCTCTTCAAAATCCGATTTTCTTGCTCGCATGTTTCATCTCTTCGCGTCGATGTCGATCTCCGATCTCGGGACGTTACGCGCTGTGGACTATTTTTTTGCGTCTCTCTCCTCAGTCTATTTTCAGAATTTTTTTTTGGCCCACTTTCGGTAATTCCAATGGGTTACTGTGTTGCGCAGTGTGTCGAGGTGCGCGCTGTTCACTCGCGATTCGCAGCCAACTCCGTTTGTTGAAAGGAATAGAAAAAAAAAAAAAATACAAGAAAATGTCAGACCCTCAGTTTCATCTCATAAAATATTCATGTGAACGTGTAACCATGTAGGCAGATGTACGGCCGAAGTACAGGCGAACAACGGATTTGGTGTCATGAAAAAAAGAAATTCCGTGGGGAACATTCTTCCAACTGTTTCCTGGGGTACTTTGCGATGTTTTATTATACAGCTATTACAGGACAAAAGTGTGAGGGTAAAGACGGCGCGGAATAGAAAAAAATAATAATATCGTATGCCATAGTCTACTCGAATCAAAACCTTCGTCCTTACCGCACAGGACAACATCAGTTGTGCCCATTAGTTACTCCAGTTACGGAACAGTCATTACTTCTCAAAATAGTACTTGCGATGAATTTCCGCTAATCGTAAATTTTGTAGGAAATTTTGAACACTTGTCGATGGAAACAAAATCTGAACGAATCAGATGTATGGTAGGTGTTTAAAGAAAAGATATTTTGTTGTAACTAATAATGCTCATTTGTCATTGTCAAAGTGGCAATCGAAATTATTATTCGACGAATTACCTGACGACTTAACTGTCAAGTTAATTTTCCTTTATATAAATAATTTCTTGATTATTCTGAACACGTATTAATTTTTTTTTAATCATTGTATTCTTTGAAAATTGCGTTTTTTCGATGTTCTAACTGTGAAAAAATAAAATTTTCGAACATCACGAAAAATTCGAAATACATTAATACCCATTCAAAAAGATAAACGAAATGTTTTAAAAAAATAGTCAAATTGTCGGGTAATCTGTGAAATAATAATTTATATCTTTGATTGTTTTATAAAAAATTGGAATTATTATTTCACAAAAGTAATTTTTGTGGCACCTCCCCACGCACATTTTTTTTTTTAAATTTCTATCTCATCGAGAAGACATTGAATTTTGGTCTGAAAGTCGCGTTTGAGGGGACTGTGCCGCAAGTACTCCTTTAATGTGAGCGGGTTATTCGGTTTCAGAAAAAACCTGTAAACTGCGCTCTACTTCCGTGCGAGCCTTTTGGACGAAGACACGAGCATACACGTGCCGATTATCCGGACGAGAGTAAATGGCCCGCGAAAACTGCAGGAGAAACAGTCGGTGTCAGGCGTAGTTACCGAAATAGGTGGACGATCGTAATTAGGGCGTCGTTATCTCTCTCTGGCACAGCTACTGGCGCTGTGGTCGTCACGCTAAGCGCCATTGATAGTGGATTTGGGATTGGCAAGCGCGTGCTGAAACAGCCACTTCTAGCATAGCGGAGCTCGACGGGTATGCTCGCTTGTTTTCGGTCTAGAGAAACGTCGATTCTATCCCCGTACGAGCTTGTACTCGCTATCGGCATTTCACTCCAAAACCCCGTTCGATACTCTCTTCGGTTCTCACTGCTCACGTTTATTTCTTCTTCTTTCTCTTCCTATTGTTGACACCCAAATTTCAATGAATTTCTCCAAGCGAGGTTCTTCAAACGGATTTTATACGATGCAACCACAGTTGTTGTAACTCGATAAAATTTAGTCTTGATATCTTCATGGTCATCGTCTGTGAACTTGGTTTTTCATGATTTTGTCAATTTTGGGAACGCGATTATTTGAAGTAGTCGAGGCTGACGTAATGACTGACAGAATACATTCCGCCCGGTCTCCAATTAAAATAAATGTCTATCTCCCGGATCACGGTGAAAGGAGGGATCGATCAGGAAGTCACGATATTTTATTGTTTCGACGGGACATTGAAGGAGACGCAGTATATAAAAGTCGGAAGGTCGTCAACGACAAACACATATTTCAAATTATTTCAATGAAACTGCCAGAAGTATAACAATTTATCGACAATGAATAAGTAAACGGTCCATGAATTCCAATTTCTCACGCGAATCATGCTGCATTCTTGATGCCCTGTGTTGGCGAACAACGGAGTACGTACGGTAAGGATATCTCTCGTCAGACTCGGAAGGAAAGAAAGGTCGTCCGTGGTTATTTTTGGCTCGGATGCTGCTTTAAATCACATCGACGGTGTCACGAATTGATGGGTATTCCACAACAGGTAGTGATCGTGATATATGACAGTGCAACCTACCCGGGATGTGACGAGAATAGTCGTGCGATCCGGTCGTCCCGACGCCCTTTTCGAATGGTTCCCTACGCGCGTCCCATTGATTAAAATAGTCCAACAGGGTTATCTCTTTTATCCTGACGCACGCCGGTGTATGCGAGCGGGTTATTCATTCGTGTGAGCTTTTCGTGTCGACGCGCTCCAATAGGCTACTTCGGTGTCCCTTTTGCTTTCCCCCCCCACCCGTTCGTACTACCCCATCGCAACCGATTAATGTGGTACGCGAGCTCTTTCGGATTTCTATGCATGAACGCTCGTTGACGGGTCTGCTTATTGTACGCGGTGCGACAGTGAGGGAGAGAAACCGAACACATTCTCCGGAGCATCAGATGCATCAGTTACGACACAGTGGGCGAACCGAGCGTGAATCGCTCACGATTCGTATTCTACAACTGATGCTCGATGCAAGTAATTTTTTTGTTTGTTATTCGGTATTCTGAAAAGCGTGCGATTGGATTTTGGATTTTTGGAATTAATTGCCGTGGAGCGAATTAATTTCCTCGCGATTGCTGCGGATAGGTGAAACTTACTCGAGAATTTTTGGACCGAAAATAAGGATGCGTCGATGGTGCATAATGGAGCTCTCAAAATATTTGGAAAACCGTGTTTTTGAAAACTCAATTTCCCAATGTCTTTGAGTCGTAGCGTTTCGGAATCGGATCGGAATCGGATTTTCATGGACGCCTCGAGAGCCACGATAAGGATTGTTCTAGGGAGAAAGTTCAATTTATTAAATGGAAATGAATTTTTTTTTAGTGTCCGGTAGAATATCGTTGTCGCAGCCGCTGACCGCAATGGATTTCTTTATTCTGTTTCGTCCTCGGTAGTCGAGAGACGCGAGTGCACCGAGGATCAGAACGAATGGCCCAACGATCCCTGCTGCGTTCTTCTTCCGCCTTCCTGTCGTGCTCCATTTCGCTTCCTTATACTATAGCTTCGTGTATGTATATGTGTTTAGATGTATATATACATACAGTGAGGAAGCAAAACGTGATTTGCCTTTGTTGGAGTGGAAGCGAAGTCGGTAGCTTTCAGGCTACCCCGCGGCGATTTTATTTTTGGCAAGCTTACAAGCCGCATGTAAGGTAGTAGTTTCGGCAGCGGTTTGCGGCAACGTCACTCTCGTACCGCTGCCCCTTTAAATTTTCCGTCGAGGATAAACAAACAGTATTAAGATGACGAATACACTCTGCATACATTTTTGTTTTACTCTACTTGTGTCAGTATTTTTTTATTTCGCCATTTTTTATAGAAGGTTTAACTGGGACTCGGATCAGGCTCCTGAGTTCTTGAGCCAGCAGACGTGCAATGTACATTTCGTTGAACGTGGTCCAGTCAAAACAGCAATCGGAATAAAAAGAACTCGTTTCCTTCATTCTTCTCCCCTCGCGAAAAAAGAAAAACAATGACTCCGCTGGTTTTGTCCAGCGCCAAAATTTCTCCCTAGCCTCGAATGTCCCAAAGTCTTCCCTGGCTTTGATTCACTCCACATCGACCGGAAACGAAATTTAATCGATAGACGTATTACAGCAGTATGAATTGTCCCATTTCCGTAAACCGTGCACGATGCAAGTGCGGTTTTCTTTCGCGGTAACTCGCCCCCGTGCGATCAACCTTCTCGCCCACGCGGTTCCGCAGCCGCCTCGAGGTGCGCACCACCTCGCCCCATCGGCGTGGTCGAGCCCGAAGAAATTGATCTCCGTCTGCATAATCCGTTCTGTTCGATTCGATGAGTGATTCGGCCGAGCCGGGCGTCGCAGGAGCGGCTTTCACCCCTTAACCCGGTGACAAGGATCGAGGGTCGAGGCTCGGACCTTAAAGGATCCCGAAGTGTTCGAGGGGGTTAGCGGCGCCAGTAGCGCGCCACAGCCAGGATACACTGTCGGTAGGGTGGGCGCTTTTGGGAGGAGGCGGCGAGAGCAGAATTGCGTGCAGTTGAGTAAGGGTAGGGCCACTGCTTGTCAGGGGTGGATATCGACTGGAGAGTGGAGAGACGGCAACCCCACGCGGCTGATAGCGGCTTCCTCGTTCGCTCCCACTCCTCCCCCCGGCCGACCTCCGGCTCCGTCTCTCTCTAGCACGCCTCGAGTCTGCAACCCTCCCGGCAAGCTTCCCTCTTCCTCTCCCGAGCTTTTACTTCTCTGATCTCATCCCGTCTGCCCCGCTCTCTTCGTTCGAACCGTTCCTGCCCTACTCGCCATATATATCATCTCTCCTCCCCCCTCCCCCACTCCCTCCTCCTCCTTCTTCTCCCCCGCACGCCCAACCCCACGAAACCCCTTTTGCCCTCCCGCCGAGCCGAAGCTACCAGCAAGCTTGCTTACCCCCACTCCCGCTCCGGTCGACTGGCGCGGCGAGCTTTTCCCGCGCGAGTGGCGCCCTCCCGAAACTCTGCGGCGACGCCTCGCATCGCCCCACCGCTATTCTCTACTACCTACCGACCAACCATCCCAGGTCCAACCTACCCGACACAAACCTATTTAGCCCAGAGGGGCATCCTAGCCGCTCGCTGCCGCGAGCTTTTCGTCATCACCGGTGTTGTAACGTTGTAACGGGGTGCGCGGGCCTTCTCGCTCTCCTTCTCTCTTTCTGTTTATCTCTCTCTCTCTCGCTCTCTCTCTCTCTCTCTCTCTCTTTCTCTCTCTCCTTCTCTCTCTAGTTATCAACGCTCACCCTCGCAACGCGCTTCTCTCCGTTCTCGACGCGTTGCCCGTCGCAAATCGCTCTCGTCGTCGTCGCAGTTTACAGGAGGTGTCAGTGGTGGTTTTTCGAAGCTTCCTCGTCGTCACGTTCTCCGCGCCGCACGCACACCCCCAGGTCCGATCCATTCCTCCCGGTCTCGTGCACGGTTTTTCCGCTTCCTCATCGCCCTCCGCACGCCGCTCACCCGCTCCGGTCTCCCGTCTCTTCCTCGTGCCACACTTTCACCATCGCCGTTTTTCTTCCCTCGGCCCCTCGTTCGGAATCCAACCCTCGGCCCGCGCGCGACCCTCCGCTCTACGATTCAGTCATAGCCGACTCACTGAATCGCTTCCTCTTCGCCCTTACGCGAGTCGCCTCGGTGCATGTTCGCTGCTCGACGCGCATCGTCCTGATCATCGGCGCGGCCGTCGCCAGCCCGATGGCCTGAGTGTGCGTCGGCGCTACTCCGTGTCTGTGTCACTGTGTTACAACTTACACACGCGCACGCATCGTACACAAAAAAAAAAACGTAACGAACGCGACAGGAGTTAACAGTTTCGTGTGCGAGGGAAATTGCCGCAGCGCGCGTCAAAGCACCGACGCGACTCGGAGGAGCTTCCCAGTGGATTTCGACCAGAGGCAGAGCCGCCTTACCGCCGAAACGGGCGCCAGGTCGGCTCGCGAGCCTCGGGACTCGCGGGGAGAACAGTCAAGAAGCACGCTCGCGAGACGCACGAGACGCTCCGTTATCGTCGCCGTCCCAGCTTTCGCTCCGTCGATGCGCCTCTTCGCGATACTCCTCGAGTGATATTTCTCGGTCAGCTGGTCGACAGCCCTCGTCGACGTGCGGCGTGTTCGACGTTGCCAGCGCGCGCACGCACGACCGTTGATAAACCGTGCTGGCGCGTTCACGCGGCCGACACACCACGCAATCCACCACGGGTCTGACGAGAACTGGACGTCCGCTGTCGGGCGGCCGAAAAAACGGCAGCGGCAGGGACAGCAGCCTCAACGAGCGCGCCACCGCCGCGGCCCTCGTCAACGTTGTCATCGGGGATCCCGCGGAATCGACGAGCGGCACCGGCAACAGCGTCAATTGCGTCAACGAACACGAGAACAACAGCGACGACGAAGACAAGCATTGTCGAGGGAGCGAACGGAACGGTCGTCTCGGCTCTCGGGATAATTCCGCTTATCGGGCATGTTGTCGAATTCGTCGGTGCGGATTATGCGAGTGAGAGTGTGGTGATTCGTGACTGCACGCGACACCTTTGGGTTACGGTGAGCTCTTTGTCCGCGGCTTTGATCGACCGTCATCCGCCTCTTTCGGCAGCTCTTACGAAAACCGACCCGACTATCGTCGTCGTCGTCGTCGTCGTCGTCGATCGCCCGTCGCGTCTCGCAATCACCGAAGACAACGCGCTGCCGGTCGCCGTCGACCCTCCGCCATCCGGCGATAGATCGCCTCGCGACGTAACGACCACGTTCCGCATCGTGTCCCGCTTGTCTTTCTCGGTCCCGGCCAACAGAGGCGTTGAATTAATGCCGAGAAGGAAGGAAGCGGCGGAAGCACCGTACCCGGCCAGGGCCAAACGTGGCCCCGAGGTAGACCAGCTCCGCGGCTCGCGTTTCCCCGTTGCCTGGTCGAGTCCAGCCTCCGGCAGTCAAGCCAGTCCAACGGCCCGCAACGCAGCCCGTCTCCGCTCTACACGTCCAGCACAATTCGTATCTACACCGAATCCGTTCACTCCGTCCTTCCGCAAAACAATTAATTTAATCAAAAAATAGAGAAATTTTCAAGCGATAAAATAAGGGATTTTCGTCGAAGGAACGAGCTTCGATACTGGCCGCTGGTTAAATTATTTAACGCGGCAAACACACACACACACACCGACACATACATACGCGTGCTGAGTCGTGGTGTAACGACTGCGTAAACGCGGCTACGAACCACGGTAAACAAAGCTTCCGGTCCTCGTCTTCTCGGTACCGGATTCGGCATCGCTTTCGTCGTATTTCCCCAGCACGTCCTCTCGTTAATTGCTCTCGATTAGTGGTCGCCCGACGACCCGGAGATAACCCGTCCAACGTGTGCCAACCGCCTTGTGTTACGAATAAATTACTCCAAGATTTGTCGAGAAAAGTCCTAACAAATTGAAAAAAAAAAAAAAAAAACGTATCGGAAGGTGCGAAGAGCCTGTGGGAGAGTGATTGCTAGTGAGAAAAGGTGAAGGAAAGTGAGAGGATACACAAGTGGGCGAGGAGGAGAGAGGGGGGTGGGAGGGTTGAGGTGAGTGGATAGCGCAGAGCGCTCTTTTTTTTGACAGTAAAGCGAGAGCGAAGCACCAAGAGCAGCCGCCCCCATGCAACATGCAGATGATCCTGGTTGCCGGCGGGTGAGTCCACATCGTTCATCGTTCATCCTCGCTACTCCTTTCTCCGCGGCCCGCAAAATTCGCACTTCCCTGGAATTTATTCACTTCGAATAATAACGATTATTAAAAAATAATAACGAGGGTAACGGTGACAACGTTAATTATAATAATCATAACTGTGACGATTATAATTATCGTAACCATCAGTAAAAATTATAATGATCGTAACGACCATAACGATCACTGTGATAATTACGATCATTACGATTATTATTATTATTATGATTAGTAAGATTATTATGAATAACGGCTCTGTAAGTCTGTCGATGCGCAGCTTTCGCTAAAATTCGCTGCATTTGTTTGTCTATGGAAATTTATACGTGTCGCTCTGCTCGTATCGTTGGACGTTAATGCTTGCTGGCTGCTCGATTTTGCATCTGTTCGATGTGCGCGGAAATTGAAATCATTTCGCTGTATCGTGGATTTCGTCTGGCTGAATGACCGAACCTCCGCATTCCACGTCGCGAGAGAAACGCAGCACGAGCATCGCTTATCTCACGCATCCGCCAACGTTCCCTCTTCGCAACCCAATGCCAAAACTCTCGTGTGCACGACTTCTGTTCGATCCTCGAAGAAATATAATACTTCTGCTCTGTCGACGAATCTTTCCACCACTTTGTCCACGACCTTCCACAGCGCAACGTCGACGCCGATTCCTGAATTTTAGTGTCTACATGTGTTGCCAAAAAAAAAATAAAAAAAAATAAACACGATAAAAAAATATACACTTGGGTATCGTGTGCGCAAACTGGGGAACGCCACGTGCCACACCGCTGACGCGCTCCCTGCCTGTTCCACACATGCAGATACACATGGGCCAGAGTCCGTCCTAGTGACCCGGTCACGTGTTTCACCTGCAGCTTCCGGCGTCCTCTCGGTTAACCCTCTCGGTACTGTTACGAAATTTCACTGCGTGCAACTGTTTCCGTTTTTCGTTTTTTCTTACACTTGTTTACAATTTTTTTTTTTTTTTTTTTTTTTTTTTTTTTTTTTAGCGCATGAAGTGTATGTCGGATAGCAATCGATGAAAGCTCGATGTGTCGCTGAGTGTGTATGCATATATAAATATACACCGAAGCCCTTGATGCGCGAATGCCCCAATTCGCTGTTTCGGTCGATGTCTTTTTATCCAGCTATTCCCCGGACGAGGAGCCGAAACACACAAAAAATAGCTCGACCAACTGTCAGGGCGCTTCGTGATCTATTATAGGATTCGGAGGGGATTATTGCGTGAATCGTCGTGTTACTTGTCGGTGATTATTACCGATACGAAGCTCACCCCGGACCGAGACGTGTCATTACGTACCTTGTGGTTCTTCGACTGCACCGCAACGTCTCAACTTCCGATTATGAAATCTCAGTTCCGAGACGGTCGAGATTGATGGACGAGCCGGATGGTGCTCCGCCTCGCAACACACGTTCAACTTGTTTTCAAATGTGACGAAAAAAAAACAACAATAATTATAGAAAACGTCAGTTTGTTCGCGTTAAAATGGAAAAGAACATTTCGATCTATCGGTAAGTTATGAGACAGAAGAAAATCGTTAACACTTGTCGCTTTTGTAAGAAATCTGAAGGAAATGACAATTTTGTACGATCTTTCATTTAAAATATTGCGATTGGGGAAAAATTAAAAAATAACTTGCACAACGAAAAAATTTCGATTTACCGACGTTGATTATTATTATTATTAATTTTGTTTTTTTACGATGGAATACACGATAATTATTAATATTTATTTTTTTACGCTAAAATACACTGCGACGTACGTATTTTTCGTGGTTCTCCAAGAATTGCACAAAGGTTGCATTGTTTCCTCGATATATTTATAAATGTGCATTTTTGTCTCGAGGGATTCGCGTGTGTCTCGCTCGATCATGTGTAACGCTGTGCAGTTCACGACGGCGAGCATCGGTTCGACCTTGCTAATCGACAAGCTACAGGGTCTTCAAAGCCCCTCCGCTCGTCATTCGATGGCTTAACACTCTGCATCGACACCTTCGAGAGCTTTTTTTCCTCGGGATTTCCACACAAGCGCGAATGAAGGAAAGAAGCGAAATGAAAAAATTGTCAACGTACGCGCACACTTCTTCCCTTCCCCGACCCTCGCTTTCTTACCTTCTCGCTGACCTCCGGACTGTCAGTTCGCGTTGAGGAAGGCTCAGGGTCGAGAATTGATTTTTCACCCCTGCCCCTCCTCCCGGTCACGAGTACATCTTGCGCACAAATAATCTCATTACGAGACCTTAGCCTCGGCCTGTGAACGCCACATCCGTATTATCCTCTGTATCACTTATCTCTGCGCGACAGAAAAGCGTTCTAGCGCGTAGAATCCTCGAAAATTCTACAGCTTTGTGTACTCATGTGACTCAAAAAAAATTGTTTTACGGGTATATTTTCTGTTTTTTTTTTTTTTTTATTATTGCATTTTACCGTTTGAATTCATTGATTTCAGTCGATGTTGTATTTTTTTTTTCGAAAGAAAGAGTGGGAACGTCGCTTCGTTCAATATAATTTTCGTAAATATTGAGGTCCGATTGAAAATATTACACAATTTTCAAATTTAATTTTTATTTTCGAATTTAATTTTTTTTTTTGTAAAACGTGTACGCTGACAATTTCTTACTTTTGGTTATTCGTAACGGTTTCGGCTATGTGAAAAATTCGAGGGGTTCCTCCCACATGTTTGTATACACGGAGCCGGTGACTTTTGTCCACTGTCGGAATACCTTTGCAGACAACCAAGCACAGCTGCTTTTCCGTAAAATGTTTTATTAAGAAAGAAAAAAAAATAATTCAAACATTTTTCCTTCTTCCTAAAATTGCGTATTCATCTTTGAGCCAAGGAAGTGTTCTCATACTGAGAACAGTGCGAAGTGTCAGGTTTCTCGGCCGTTCTCACCATTTCAGTAAAAAACTCTCGTTGTCCGCCGCGGGACAGTCGTGGTTCGCGATGATTTATCGTTTAAATTCATTAAGCGATCGACAAAGTACGACGGGAGAGGAATAAAACGGCCAACGGTGCGAAAGCGCCACCCGGAGAGGGTCGTGAGAGAATAATTTAAAAAATTATCAAAAAAGTTATCGGTGGCGCGTAGTCGGCGGATGCCACAGGGTCGCAAAAGCCTCACCGACACAGGGGTGGGATCTATTGATTACGTAATCGCGTTCAACGGATCGCCCGCCCACTCTCCGACTCTCACCCGTTTATGTCCGGTCGCCGCCAATGAAAAATAGCGGAAAGCAAAATTCTAACGGAATAACGAGGCCCCGATGTTTTCGCGCGTGAAACGTTAAATTCCATATTATCCAACGACGTCGGCTTTTCCCGCTCCTCCGTGCGCCATACTTGGTTCAATAATACGACATCGATCGTCACGTCAAAGTCAAATTTTTTTTATCCAATTTTCGACGATTTTCCGCTAATTTATTTTTGAGAATGACAAAAATTGCAAATAAATAAATGTATTTTTTATTTGAAAAATTGTAATCATGCGTGAAATGGTAAAGCGTATGGTCACGTTTAGTCGTTTTCGATAGAATGGGTAGCATAGAAAAAATTAACGTTTCCCGCATCGCGAGACTAAAATGGAGAGAAGCAAGTCTTGCTTTTTTCTCCCAATTTGCCGTAAGGCACACTCGATTCAATACATCGCTGCTTCAATCGTCGCGTCCACATCAAATCTTTTTGATTAATTCCCCGACAGTCGTCCGCTGATAAATTCTCCAAAATGACAAAATCTGCAGAAAATTAATAAAATTTTGCAATGAAAAAAAATCGCAAACACGCACGAATCGAAAAAGAGTTCTCCGCGTCGATACTTGAGAGTCTCGTTAAAGGAAAACGAGAGGCACCGTGAGCAAACAAAAAAATCACCGATCCCCGCAAGCGAGACCTCGCAAATTGGATGGACAGATGCAAGAACAAGGATAATAATAATGAAACAGAAAAATTTCGGAAACAAGATTGCAAGGGATTTTCTCGATATTGCGTGATACGAAACGTTCGTGCTTTTCCGGTTTGGCTAACGCCCGCCTGTTTTCACATTTCCACCGAGCCGAGGTCGGCCCTCTTCGAGGCATTATATTCGAGTGCTTACACTACAATCGTACCGTAGAAGCCGCTCATTGTTCTCGCGAACTACAGATTGTGGAAGCGCGTCAACTCTTTTTAACCCTTTTATTTTCTTCCGTTCTTTTTTTTTCCTCCTGTTTTATATTTCTCCCTTGGAAGAGTCGGGGCACCCTCCGGTCCGCTACGCGGGTGTGTTTTGTGTCGCGGAGTCTGTGGAAAACGGTGCATTGTACAACATGCTCCATCAACCAAAGCATCCCTGGCCACTCTTGCGTAATTGGAAGGGGTTAGAGGCTCCGCGTACAGCGGGAGGTTATAGTTGTCGCAACTGTTTGGCCGACGCGGATAGCCTCTTCGCTCATATCGCTTATGTACTTGCGTATGGTTTAAATCAGTTACATTGTGTTAGGACATATATGATGCATCATGTACAATGTATTACACGTAACGCCAGGCGATTATCGATCCTAAAGAGTCTCTACCCTTCGCCGACCGACAATCCCACCACCCCTTCGCCGTCAACCCCTCTGATCCACCCCGCGCCGCAGAGACTTCGACGTTGCATCGATAAATCTCCACCTCCTCCGCCCAACGATATGAGGAAAAACGATCTTGTCGCACGAAGGGGGCCTCACGTAACGCGTTCGAGCCCCTGAGATTAAAGACGGTATATATATATATGTATGCACACAAATATACATACATATCGATGTATAAAATTATTTATTTTTTCAATCGTATTGACGAATGGACGAGATAATTTTTGGTATTATCGGTTCTGCTAAGGGCTCACTGAGCGATTCCTGAGGGCCGGATTAAAAGTTTGGAAGTGCGAGATTTGACAGAAAAAAAATGTTTTCCCCATTTTTTTATACTTTGAAAAAATTCCTTGTAATTATAATTATGGTCCCTCGATGTAAAATTGTTGTCATTTAAATAAGCGGGGATAAATCAATGGGTTTAAAAATTTATTTTTCTGGCTTATTAATGTTGTGGAATTATTAACGCTTTTTGAAAGATTTTAATCAGAATTCGTTAAGGCCACGGGTGTAAAGTCGCTGGTCCAAAATCTCTGCGTGCGCCCTCGATTTCTGAGCTCCCCGTGACATTGACAAGGCCGCGTCTAAATACGTTAACGACGGAGTCTTCCGTGTTATTTATAGTCAAATACGACGGCTTGTCTCGTTCAAGACGAAATAACGTTGGGTAGTCTCAGGGATCATGGATGAAATTAAAGTTTTACTGCCCTGCCGCGGTATAATTCATTCCGTGTCGGCCGATAAATGTTAGTTCTATCACAACAACTCAGTTCCTCGCTGCTTCGCACACAGAAAAATATTCTATTCGACGGTGACCGCGCGAGTGAATATTTTTTCGCTTCACATAAATATTTATTGCACTTCAATACGTATTTATGTACTCAATAAATAATATTTATTTGCAATTGCCCGTCAAATTATTTCACTGACGAGCGTTGCTTGGTCAAGTATTGTCGAAATGTTGTTAAAAAAATGTTTCGTCATTTTTTTCTATCGACATAATCGTTACTGCACGCGCTGCAACTCATCCGGCATGGAAACTCGTACAAACAACGAGACTTTAATTCGCAAAATTATATAAATGTGAATGACAACGGTCAGTTAATTGGCCGTCTGTGCTGATGATCATTTATCGAGGTTGGACGTTGTAATTAACAAATTAATCACTGAATAATTAATTAATTATTTTTTTATTCGAGCTGGAATTGCTACCTCGTTAATCCGGCGCGGTGCAACACCGCTTAATCACGTACACAGATTCTCGGACGTTGAGAAATGTATTTAAACTGTTCGACTTCGGCGCGTTTTCACCCAATTTATACTCGTACCGTACTCACCCACTTTGCGTTATTCATAAATCGACTGCATTTCATGTTTTTGGCATGACCGAGCACTCTCAACAGTTGATTTATGCATAACAGCGTTTATAAGCGATTTTGAAAATCAGACACTCACTCGACTGGTGTCGAGCGCTTCGACCTCTTTAACGGCCACGTTCGGATCTGAGACAGTTCCGAAAGCTCAGTTAGCACTCGATAACCGGTGAGCGGCAAAGGCCAACAATATGCTGTCGTTGCCGAATTTCTGACACGAGAATATGCTGCAGTTTGCCGCCTCTCCGAATAGTCCGGAGTGTACGGTATGCAATATCGTGTGCACATATTATCAGCGTTATCACGTCGAATTCAAGGATAGGCTTTGCCGCACAAATATGTGGAGAAGCTCGTATGCAGATAGAGGACGACGAAGAAACCTCTCCAATATATATATATATATATATATATATATGAATGTGTGGAGGCGTACGCCTTGAATGGGCGATCAGCGTGAATCACAACGGAAGTGTCGATGTGTTCGCCATGGCAAAGCTGCAACGTTTGGAGTTTAAAGTACGGCAATGCAAAGCAGAACGGATCGTATTAACGGACAAACGTGTTATCAACCCTCTCGGATTTTTTTGATTTATTTAGCGCAGTGCAGACCTCGACTCAACCCGGCTGGGCGACGATGATTGCAGAATGAACGATCTATCGAGACACGTTTCGTGATGCTTTTTTTTCCGAAAAAATCCAAACGTATTAAGAAGCTTTGAAGCGTGTGGTTGCACATGCTGGCAGGTTGAGATGATCAACCGTACGGCGATGAGTTGCCGGCGCTTCCCGAAGCAAATTTAATTATCGTGTATTAAAATTGCGCCTTTGCATCGCGTGGGCAAACGTTGTAATTCAACGTGGAATTTCCACGAGGTGGAAAATTAAATTTCGATGAAATTAAGGGGTTGGGCGAAGGGTTGGGGGGAGGGGGGAGGAAGAGGCTTTAAAGAGGCTGCCTTCGTTGTAGCCTCCAGACATTGGACAGAAATGACCATCGGCATAGCTGCTGGCTGGCTTCTTCGCCAACAGACGGCACGGTATAATCGTGCGCCAGGCTATTCCTGGAATTTCCTACGTTTCTTAATCGTGTCTAATCGCTTCGAAGATTAGGTACAAGGAAAATGTACGTCAAGCTTCTCTTAATCTCTTCACTCCAATTTTCCTGCTATTGGAATCTAAAGTTTGAACTTTCCATGCAATCAATTTTATTAAACATACACGAGGTTCGTTAATTTTTAAAAATATTTGTCTGTGATATATAAATTTTATCTACAAATGCGATTTGTTTTAATATTTTCTTCTTCTTTTTTAGCAACTATTTTTGCAGCTAAAAAGTAGTAAAATTAACACTACGGGGATTGCAAAATTAATATGGATAAAACAAATGGGAGTATTCGTGAACAAAAAAAAATTTTTTTAGATGCACGACTCTCTTTTAACGCCTGTAAAGTAATTTGATTTATTGTAACGAGCGTTTTTCATGGCCGAATTGTTTTATTATTTAACCGCTTAAACGAGAGGGGAAACAGCGTCTGGCTGACTGCTGGAGGAGTGTTAACGAGTGACGCACGAGACCACTACGACGATATCCACACGTGCTCGCTCGATTTATTTTCGGCTTGATCACTTTAAAATAGAGAGGTGGAAACGAGTCGTCCAACTTTGCTCCCACACCCGTATCCACTACATGGGTTTACGAAAACCTTCCAGAAGAGTCGCCTCTGGGAGCTTTATTTATTTATCGACCGCGTTTATTAAAAAATATATATTTCAGATGGAATATATTAGCAGGGAAAGCACTTGAGAACGGTGACATTGTCGTTTCAACTCTCGGTCGAGGAACTTCCGGATTCTTTGCGTAACATCAGTACACTCGGGAAGGCTTGAGAGGCTTTTTCCGGAAAACACGTTTCTTCGTTCTCCGTAGCTTTGTTTATATTTATTTTACTCTGACTCTGGCAACTTTTTCATGTCTTTGAGATCCTCGTTGCAATCTTCATCCGACTCTCCTTAGTACGGTAACGTAGAAAAATTCACTACCATCTTTAATTATTTTATTTTGGAGGAGTTTAAATATTCAGCGGAAATCGTTTTTGCTTTTGCATTGGAAACTCAAAGAATATAGAAATGAAAAAATTATGCAATAAAATCAACGAGGGATCATTTATTGAAATTTCTCACATTAGACACATTAGAAAATTTTAGAATCTCTCATCCTCTTTAATTATTCAGCAACAAAAATATTTTTTATTTCTTATTGGAGATACAAAGGAATAAAAATCTATTGAAATCACTTAAGAATAATTTCTTAATATGCTCAGTTTCGACCTATCTTAAGATTTAAAATGTTTCCTTTAGTCATTTGGTTTAATGGTTCGCCAACAAAAATCTCAATTCCACAAATGATGCAATTAGTTAACTAAAGAGTAATTTTTCCAACGGAACGGTTCAGTTTGGAGACATCTTGAATTTAAATATCACTCGTACACTTGAGGTGAAAATGCGTGTACTACATTATTGAAGGCACATTCTGATGCCCTTTGTGAGAATTGGTGCTCGTCGTGTGGTGTGCACAGATGCTGGGTTTGCCATGTACAGGCAGTTTATTCGGTAAGGGCGCATTCGACTGTCGACGCTCTTTGTTGGCAAGAAGAGCCACGGACCAATTCATGTGGGATTAAATAGAGTGCGAGGCTTCGTTGGGATGACAATGAGTCGGTGGATAGGAGCGTCAGCTCCGGACCAAAGGATCCTCTATCCGATTGAATCTTCGTGCGCTCGACCGTACCTCCAAAAACGTTCTTTGCATAAATACTTAACATTAGTACATGCCTAGTCCAAACCGTGTGTTCCACTTTCCAGCGAACAATTGAAAGCAGACGTTTATTGATTCAACCTGTTCACAGTGCAAAATTATCTATTTCCTATCGAATCGTTGTCTTGTTTGGTCGTATGATCGAACAACGAACAACGGACGGAGCTTTAACGATCTTAAATCCTTGGTTACCGATGCCGAAACTTCGAAAATATTAATTAACACACATTCACATAAAACCAAACTTACATAATTATCTGATAGATGCTTTCGCCAACTCCGTCACTTCTAAAGATTCATCCTTAGAGTCACGATCACCAAAAATGGTACGTTATCCCAATTTATCTCAGTGTCAATAAAATCGAAGTACCTAGTCAAAGCATGGATAAGCCTACAGTAGAAAAAATGTGTAGATATAGAAACAACTTATTGACGGCAAACGTTTACAATTTTTTTTCCTCAATTCTCCACTCGCACCTGACTCCAATTTTACACTATAAAGTGCAAACAAAAATTGTCATTACCGCAGGTAATAAAGTTGCACGTATATCCGAACCAGAACAGACGACTCTGTCACATACTGAATAAAACTATTTAACCAAACTCCCTATTAACATTTCACGAAATGATTTTTAACTCCGCAGTACCGAATACCTTTCACCATAACTTTTGTAACCGCGAATCGACCTGCATCGTCCGATTTCTCTCCGCTTAACCAGATCCATTTCCTGGATGCCTTAGCGCCAGAATCTTCGGGAGATATCCGGTCGATGTACCGCAGGCTTTCAACGTGTCTCTCGCACTCCCACGAGCTCTTCCTCTTCTACCCCGCACCTTTCCCTCGTTTTCGATACTGGAGCATAAATTCATATTATTTCCTCTCCGGCCCGCGAAGCTCTCTTCTTAACGTGACGTTACCGCCACAACCGTTCGGAAGTCCCATATGGCCGCGTGTCCTTCCAGCGCTCCGTCCTATTCCGGCTCGGGGTTATGCGATGCAAAGCGACGAACATGCTGGCCCGCTGCCCGCACAGCATCGCCACCTTCTCCTCATCACGCCAGCCTGAATTCTCACGATAAGAAGCTACGTACGCCCACCCGTTCGCCGCTCTCTCCCGTTCTTCAGCAACCGCGTTCTACGTCCTTTGGCGCTTCCGGCCTGAAATAGTTTATAATAAAATGCCCGTGACGTCGGCGACGCCGTCTGTCTACTTCGCGTCGACATCGCAAGCTTTCGCCACTCTTCTCATCGCTCGTGATTCAACCTCCTTCGGGATTCACCGACAGCGCTCGTCGCGCGCTACTCGGCGTTATTGAATTTTCCGACTACCGCGATAGTTGTCCCAAACTCCATCGACGATCCGCATCCTAAACGTCGCTGACGTCGCTCGATCTCTCGATTGCACCGTTTCGCTCGCTCTGCGTTGGGGCGTCGCATTGATTCTCGTTTCTGAGCTTCTCCAGGGGAGAGCGGGGCAAAACGGGACAGACAATCGTATGCATCGACGGGACTGAAATGAGACATGCTCGAATTATTGGAAATTTGTATTTTTCATAACGTTCGTGAAAACGCAGTTCCCAAATAACTTCAGGACGTGATATTTTGGTTCCATCGCTGCATCCCCATTGTGCAGTTTTAGCCGCTCTATGATGTGGATATTCCATTGATTCCTTCACTCGGTAAAAAAATGTTATTCGGCTTGTGCCTCGTATGACAATATGTATTTAATTTTAATAAATTTTTATTTTACTAGAATTAATATGCACTCCTATTAAATAATCATCCATTTAAACTAAAAAATGTATATTGAAATTAATAGGTTATATCAATATTGCCGGGAATTTAGCAAATAAATGTTTATTTCATCGTTAAACGAATATTTTTTTGCCAGGTACGAGACAAACGATTAATTTTTCTCGGTGCATCGCCTCGTCGTTTGGCTTTTCGTCGGTCACTTGGGTCGTTTCATTTTACCGTCATCCGTGGTTCCAAACGCCAGAGCGATCGGGTTGACGGTCCCGAGCATTTCTTGTGTAACATGCAAATTCACTGCTGTCACGTTGCCAATCCGTCCGATGATAAGTCGCGACTGCGTGTGTGTTTGTCGCTCTATCCTTCGCCGGTTGAACTTCAACCGAGTGATACCAGGATGTGCTCGTGTTTCCGCAGGGCGAAGGGAACGACATACGCACCCTTGACCCTACAACGGGAATTAATCATCCTCCGTGCATGTGCCCATTCCCTCCTTCTCGTGTTACTGACTCCAGCAGGAAGTAAATCCGCGATTATGCAGTGGAACCGCCCATCCACCCCCTTTTCGTCCTCCAATGCCCATTAGAGCGCTAAGAGATGATCGGAGCAACGTGATGGGACTGAGTGAACCAGGCTCTCCTCTGATCGACCCTTGGTGTCCACGCATTAATCCGTGGCAACGGACTATTCGCCGCTCCGCGTTATCGTTCGATACAGCAACTACCAAACCGAGTACTTGGCCCATGTCGGATTTGGCAACCGCTCCATAATTCCACATACGTACCAAACATACGATCATTTTTGCACGGTTTATCGTCATTTTGTTCGTCGTTCTCTGTTCAGTACGACTGCTTTCTTCACCCTAAAACCCTCGACACCAAGTCCCCAACGCCGAGTTGCGATTGCCGATGACGGTGTTCGAGGAAATATGGAGAAAATTGAATTGCCTGAACCAGATCGTCTCAGCGATAAAAATCGTCAGTATCTGCGGCTCTCAACTCCTCTTATTAGTTTGCACAAATATTTTTCACTCTGTTGGCCAACTGAGACGATCTGCAAACCCGAAAAACCACTCCTACACTCGTCAGCACATTTGTTTTTACCCGATTGGTTTTTTTGAAAACCCAGCTATTCGACAATTGCAGAACAATAAGTCGTTGCCTGCAATGTCGCTCATTTTCGACACCTTCGATCGTGCACATCGTCACGCCACCGCTCGTTACAGCTGAGTTCTGTTACTGCTGTGGCCAATCTCCTTCAACGTTACCTTTCGTAAAAAAAAAATCGCAACCTTCCGGAGTCCCAAGCAAATAAGTGGTAGAGCCCCGCGTGTAGTCAGACGGTGACCTGCGGAGCGCCGATAGCTTCCTAAAGAGCTAGGGCGTCGAAGCCCCCGATATTCACGAATCCTCTTCTGGCACGCCTGCGAAAGTCCGCTGCATAAATATCGTCAATCGTACGCCGATAGAATCCCGTAAAACCGTTAAACCCAGGAATCGTGCGGAGTCGAGGTACGGCGACGAGGGCGAACACCGCCGGATAGCGATTCTGCTGTACGGTGTAGGTTAACGCGTCGAGGGTTCTGCAGCGTTTCGGTGCACACACGAACACACCGATGGAATAGGGATGGATGGAGGGACAGCGTAGAGGGATTACAAGCGGCCTCGTCTATCCAGCAGGGAGGGAAGCGATGGAGATAGAGGACTTAGACTGGCATAACAGGCCGGCCGCGAGACGCTCGAGGTACGATCGATGTTTATCTATCCAGTGCTGCAAGCTCAGCTCCTTGCTGCCATAAGTATTTTATCGGAGAATATGACCTTTGAGTAACTGGCGTCCCATTTCTTCTTTGTCAAAATAAAAAGATTTTTTGGTTTTGATTTATCTTATTTTTTAAATGCTACTTAGTGATGTCGAATTTAGTAGTATTTTTTAAATATTGAACTTGCAAACTTGTCGATTGATAAACGTATCGGGCAGAGTGAGACATGTTTTATTTTTTTGAGGTGACTCCTTGAGATTAATAAAACCTCGTATGCATAATCGGGGTTGACTCAAACCGAATGATGCTTATAATAAATAACCACAGACTGTCCCAACAATCCTTACAAAAAAGGTAATATTCGTTATAAACAATGTTAGAATTCCCGAAAGAAGTGAAGATAAACGATCAAAGCCGCACTCTACTGATAAATCGGAACCAGACGGATACATGAATGCCAACAAATGTATTTATCATCCGTTCACGCGGTTCACGAGGAAGTATAGCCATTTTATTATTTATTAACGGTTTTGACCCGCAAATGTAGTTCCAGCTTTCGAGACGCTCGACTTCAGATCGACACGCGGGCTTCTCGATCTAGTATCTTTGACGAACGAGTTTGACCTCCTCACCCGACGAAGCCCTGAATATTTCATCCTGGGATTTGTCCAGCGGTCAGCGCAAACCTTCGTTTCAGTCCCCCTCGTCGAGGTACGTGGACGAAGTTCCGTACGTTCGAGTTTACTACGAATTTCGATATCGGAGAAGCAAACTTCGAAACACCGAGGCAGCTATCTCTGGAAATGTCTTCTTGAATCGTGATGTAAAAAATTTTGTGAATATTTAAGGAATTTCAGTATTGCCTGCAAAATTTTTTCGAATACAATTTCATGATCTGTTTTTTAATGCCTCGGTATTATAATTGAATAAGTAATTTTCTGAAATTTTTTTCAATGTAAAATTCGCGAACTCGTTCATTCAAAAAAAGTGTGCACATTGATACATATTTAATTTTTATGAGGTAATCTTCGAAATTATATTCACTTCGCATATACTTCACAGAAGTGAAAGGAAATTGCAAACATTTCTGGATGGTATGAAAATCTAAAAACATCAAGTACACGAAATTTGCTGAAAACATTAATTCAAAAAATAGCTTTCCGGAAAGTCACTCGAACAACATTATTTTTGATGGATTTGTTAATAGCACATCGGACTTATTATTCTGTACGATTAATATTTTCACCCCTCGACTACGCTTGATTCTACCAGATTTTTACATCATCCAGAAATATTTGCAATTCGCTCACTGAAGCTCAAGCGAAGTTTTCCTATTCGCAAGGAGAGAGCCTATCAAAATGGCACAGCGAGGCAAAACGGGACAGTGAGAGCTAAACTCAATCTTATGATAATTTCTAATGCCCAATTTTACCTCACGGATACAGTCGAGTTTTGAAACTCCTTTTGCCGAACGTACCGTCGTTGCCACTATCCAAAAGTTATTCGGTCTTGGAGAGTTCCGGGCCTCGGTACATTAACACGCTGAAAATGTTGGCCTGTCGGTCGCGCACTACCCGTGACAGGGTCGTCCGATAGGGGTAAGTGAGCCCTTCGAGGCGACAGTGTTTGTGGTTAGCCGCGGTCACCGTTCACCGTGAGGAACAGAATGGTCCGCACTGCTGGACCAATGTCGTGAACCGGAACGGCTTCCAGAGTTGCGCCCATACACAACGGGCGTTCGACTGTTGGGCCTCAATTAGATAGTAATTCAAGCTACCTCAGTGAGACAGAGCTAGAGGGACGGCCATTCTCGTTCGACCGAAAAGCTTTTTTTTCTCCTTTCCACAGCCGCGCACATATACACAGTAGATTAAGTAGCGAGTATACGATTCACCCCGGTCTCGTTCTCTTCGGAGCGAGAGAAAGGTTCCTCCGTGTAACCACCCTCTTGACGATCTCAGCGGTTTTACCTTTCGCTCCCGAGGCGAACGATCCTTTCCCTGAACACTTCAACTATACAGTCCACTTAGCCAAGGAAGTGCATGGCACGGCAGGTGGGATGAGAAAATAAGAAAAAAGAAAGAACTCGAGGAGCTTAAGGCAATTATCATAATTCACCGGTACGTTTAGCCTTTCACTTTATTACTGTGATAGAGGTGTCGTGATGTACACAACGCACTGAGATCGTTAGTGATTTTACGAAATTTCATGGTTCGTAATTCGGTTAGGGAATAGGGAGAATTTCACAATGATTTTATTGAAGATTGAAGAAAGATGAGTAGGAGGATTTTTTATTCTTATCGATTTTGTTTTTTTTTCTTGCGACTGACTTAACGTGTAATCATAAAGTTTGTGAAACATGAGATGCGTTTTAAATGATTTGCGAAATTATTATAATAGTATTATAATAATGAAGGTCTTAAGGCGGGTACAACATACTGATATCTTCGGTAATTGTGTGATATTCTATGGTTTGTAAATAAAGTCGGAAATTCGGTTTATTCTCTTGGGTTTTTGTAATTATTTCTCGATAAGTTATTGTCTCAAGCTTTTCTAGAACTGAAAGTGACAACGTTTTTTCTCTTCGTTGAGTTTTTTCCGCTACGTTCTCATTTTTTTCGTGAGTTTGGATAACTTTTCAACATTTCAATATCAAATTTACGATGATCTACAATTTTCTACTAGATCCGTAATTCGTTGAAATTATTCCCATTGAATGAAAATGTATCCTCTCATTTTTTGTCTTAATTTTATGACGTCATACCGACTATCGTCGTACGAACACAGCAGAAATCAGAATACATTTTTTTTCTTTTTCCCTTCCTGGCTGAGATTTATCGGTTCGTTAATAAAGCTCGGAAAGACATTGAGCGAACGGAATGTCAACGGGTTGCGTACACACGGGGAAGTAGCTCGCGAAAAGGTGCGACACGAGAGGATAGAATTAGGTCAGACATTGTTGATGTAAAACCGATCGTTTTACAAACGATGTGTTTCGTTGATTGTATTGCAATCGTTGCGTACAGTCGTTGCTTCTGCAACGGGGTTCGAGCACGAGTCGTATCGAATTGGATTTATCGTGAGAGATCAATTCACAAGATTGGATTGAATTGCATTCTTTTCCGTCCGAAGTGAATATTGTTGCGAAAAGCAATGACGATTTCTTGCAACAAAAAAATCATGCATTCTGTCAGAAGAAATTTTCCATAAATGCGGGAACCGTTTCCACCGTCCAATTTGGTTCGCGTACTTTGTCGGGTCGAGGTTGAAAATTTGGAATATCGAAATCCGTGGGAGGCACGCAACTTTATCCGACTCGGAGACACGATAGCGTCGAGTAACCTCTGGACCAAACAATGAGCGAAATTCGCGGAGTCGAGGGAGAGACCGAGTTTGCCGGTTGTCGGTGATTATGCTGATATAGGCGGGGTAAAAGACGGGGGAACTCCGGCTGCTGGGTTGTTACGCGGGTTGTGGATCTGAGGGTGGAAAACGAGGCCACGCTGCAGCATAAGGTGAAGAGGGGTCGGGGAGGGGGGAGGGGCATATACGTTTTTAATTTATTAATACAACCCCTTCGATACTCCGCAGCTGGCTGTCACGTAAATAATACATAATATCACCTTCGAGCAATTGACAAGTGAGAAACCCATTAAATTTAGTCAAGTGCTCGGAAACCCGTGATTGTTATCATATATATTATTTTAATATCAATGGAAACATATTCATCAAACAGACAGACATGAAATGTTTACGTGTCATTCGAGATTTCGTAAGAATTTCTTTCGTCTGCTGCAGTTGAGCAATAATTCACAATCTTTTATGACCATTAAGTCGAATGTACGCGAGATTAGAAAAGGCCCGGTAACGTTATCGAGAAAGTTTGATAGAGAACTCCGAATAAAAAAAAATATACATGAAAATAATTTACGACCGATTTTTTTTTTATCGAGAATAAGTTTTGTTCTCAATTTTTTCGATAATAAGTTCATCGAAGATTTTATTTTTTTTAATTTACAATAAGTTTTTTTTTCAATTTTTTTTTCATCATTGAAATGACAGTGAAACTATCGGATCAATATTAACTCACCCTCTGTTTTTACCTTCGTTTTTAAATACATAATTGACAATCAGTCCTCTGAATAATATACGGCTTGAAACGAGGGAAAATATGTATACTAGCTTTAACGAGCAGAAGAGGACAAATTCCCATCTATAGGGAGATCGAAAACGCCCGGTCGGATTATCAAGAAAATTTAATGAAGAGCACTGAATGAAAAAAAAAATACCATTCAACCGATTTGTTATCAAGTTTGTTGATAGTCATTTTATTGAAAACTTGATTGCTCTTTTATCTAAATATTTTGATTTATTATCCATTTTTTTTTATACATTTTTTTTTGCATCACTTGAGCGAAAACGAAACTGTCGAATCAATGTTAAAGCTCCCCGTGTATTTGCCCCTTTTTAAATACACAATCGACGATCAGACGACTGAATAATCTCCGACTTAAAAAGCGACGACGAAATGTCAGCTGTAACGAGCAGAACAGGGGAGATTCGAGATAGAATAGCTCATGAATTGCATAGAAAACACAGCGGGAGACATGCGTCGGTTCTGAGCTTTAATGTAATATCATCCCGTGGAAAGTCGGGAGTTTCCACCTTCCCGAAGCTCTTAGAGCGCCGAGCACTCGCAGATGTAGGCACGGAGAAGCGGATAGACGTAACGTGTCGCCGTTTGCTCAGTCGTACTTATTTTTCTCCGTTACTCTTTCTCGTTACTCTTTCCTCCTCTTTTCTCGTTACTCTTTCCTCGCGTATAATTGCGGCACACGCGGCTGTTTTGCTATTTTTGCATAAGGAGGCGTTTTCTTTACATATGACATTTTTCTTAAATGTATACAAGAGGAAGTCAAATTTCCACATGCCTGTAATTTTGCATTATCGAGCAGATTTAAGGAGGGGGTAAAGATGAACATGACCTTCGAATATTTTGAAACCTCTCTTTCTAAGTGAACTTCGCAGAAATTACATTTTTTTCCTTTATGAAAATGATTCGTTAATTTTTCTGAATACGCACGGATTTTCTCAGAATATCGTTTAATTTTTTAAAATTGCGTTTTTTTAAATAATGAAAGTAATTTTCAAAAAATTACACGAAACTGTTAAAATTCGCACTTCTTTCAGGATATAGAAAATTGTTTTTATGCGAAGAAAAAAGAATAGTTGCCAGGGAATTTGGTGAACTTTTTTTTAATAACATTTTGGAATGTGTATTGTGCAAAATAAATTATTTTAACACATTCGATGTTCTTGCTATTTCTGATTATTATTCCATCTGGAAGTGATCGAAACTCCCTCGCCTTTCTCTAAAATTTATGCAAAGTGAACACTTTTCGCAAGGACTACCTTTACAAAGATGGAAAGAATAGGGAAAAAGGCGAGCGGTTCTTGCGTACTTCCTACTGTAAACGTGCCCTTCGTCGCCAATTCACTTCCCCGTTTTAATCGAGATTTATCTAAGTGGATGGTGGGATTCTTTCTTTTTTTTCAGATTTTCTCACTGCGCGCAATCAGTTCGTTAATTGCTCGGTGCACACACGCCTTGTTTTCTGGAGCATGTGCGGTAATCGTTATAATTAATCGTTGAAGTACCACCATTTGCGGTAACGTTGCTCCGGACTCTTGGCCCTTATTTTTTATATATTTTTTTCAGTACTCCAGTTTTACTAAGCTCAGAAATTTTATCATTCGAGCGGGGAGCCGCATTGTCCATAAATCAGGATGATTTTTCAATGAGGCATGCGCCAGTATAAATCTCGAAGTCTAGCTTACGGCGATCGCTTTCTCCGCACCGAACTTTTAATCGAAGACCATCAAACTATCGCCCGTTCAGGGGGGTTAAATCTGGCATAAATTCTCAAAGCAAAGATCAATTTCCACGATCAAACTTGATACTTTTTTACTTGTTTTTTTCTTTTTTAAACTCTTCTCGCCCAAGATGTACTTTTCGCGATAACCGACAATGCCCCGGATTGAGGAAAAAAATCTTAGATATTTTTTTTCCGTAAATTTTTGCGATGGAGATACAAAAACGTGGAACATGAAGTCCACAATTGGAACATCGAACAATCGACCGGCAAAACTTCTCTATGGATACATTACTCTCCACGATCGATATTGGTACTTCCTTACTTCTTTTTTTTTCGTTTTTATTTAACACTTCTCGATTACGAGTCCGGGAATGCCTCGAATATTACTCACACTCATCGAGAGCATTTCAATATTTTTCTCCTCGGATTATTCCGATGGAGATAAAAAAATACGGGATATGGAGTACACCCGGGGGAATTTTCGACGGGATGCGGCACTCCCGGAAGTAGATATAACGAGAGGAGAGCAAAAATGAAAAAAAAAAGTCACCCGATAGCGAACCGTGAAACGAATATCCGCGCGATTTCTCCCAATCCTGAATCGCCACGTGCAGATTCTCTTCACCGTCAGCGAAATCAAGCTTTCATATTTTTTTGTACACTTTTGTTTACGTCGGGATGAAAAGTGCCGGATGAATACCCAAAAGAGCTTGTATACGTGTACGTCGGGCTGTAACAGTGCTCCTGAGTCTGACTGCTCACGTAGGCTTGCAGACATTCCGCGGCTCGCAACTCCTCGATATAACGAATCCGCCGTCCCCAGATGCGATGAGCGGCGGATGTAGACGAAAAAAACGAAAGTATCGTCAACGATAACTCCAAAGTAGGAAAAAAAAGTCACCCTCGATGGCTCGAAGGAAAATGCAATGTCATTAATATTTTTCGCGAAATTGGTAAAAACTTGGGACTAAGTTGCTAGTCACTAAATACAAAATTTGTCTGAACGAAGTAATAAAAAAAAAACACTCGTTCGTCACTCTCAAGTAAATTGTATAAAGATTGATATTCTTCTAACTTTCTTCGTCTTCGAGCGAATTAGCGAATTATTTGGAAATTTTACAAATGACGACATGGTTTGTCTATCACATTCCGTACTAAATGGCGAATCGAGCTTCGTTCAAAGAATACTTAAAACGATATCTCTTTAGCTAAAGTTTTGAGCAATCTCGACTTTTTTATCGCTCGAACCTCAAAATAAAAAAAAAAGAAACAAACAAATTTCCCCAACAGAATTCCCCAACCTCACCAAAATACTGAAAATCCCACAAAACAGAAGACCACAGCGTTCACGCTTTGACCGCCGTGCGGGATAAATTAGCTAGGTGCATTTTCGGTTCACCGATGGAAAATGACGATCTAATTATCCTTCGACCCTTTGGCTCTTCAATTGAATAGCCAACATATTTCGAGGCCGCTTGCTTATCGTCGCACTCTCACACCTCCCACATCCCCA
Source organism: Listrodromus nycthemerus (assembly GCA_963978505.1). Taxonomy (NCBI): domain Eukaryota; kingdom Metazoa; phylum Arthropoda; class Insecta; order Hymenoptera; family Ichneumonidae; genus Listrodromus; species Listrodromus nycthemerus. The sequence continues at coordinate 21,464,102 of OZ021680.1, read as the reverse complement.
CCGGCGACTCCTTGATTTTTATTTTATTTCGACTCTGCGGCTTCGAAGCTATTTTCAGCTGGAACGCTGCAGGGCTGGTCCGCCACGGCCATATGTCTGCGCATGACCCGGACCTACCCCACTGCAGTTTTACACGAGAAATCGAACGGCTCCGCGGAAAGGAGAAGAATAAAAACGCTGTAGGGACTCCCTCAAGGCGGGAAAACTGAGGTTCGCCCCGGCATCAAAAAATTGGGGGTAGGCAAGTGAAAAAAAAAAGCAGGAACATAAACCCCCGGGCAGAAGCCTGCCAAAACTGTGGTATACCTATGAACGATTCAAATTAAATTTATAAAACGTTCTTGGCACGCCGAACTACTCTCGCTATCTGCGCGGATCCCTTTTTTGCTTCTCTTCACTCTCGGGCCGTATCCGTCCATCCGTTTCGCATTATCTCCCACACCGACCGGCCAGACAGAGCAAAGTGCAATTTTCGCGCTTTAACGTACGATAGAAGAGGTGAGAAACATTGGCCGACATGCCAAGTCGGAATATTCGCTAGGGTGAAACTTTCGAGGCTCCCACCAACCTACCGATGCCTCGTCGTTGATCGCAAAAATTGTCCACGTGTCCTCTTGGCAAAAGCTGAAACTACTGTGTTTTACCCCCCAGCACCCTCTTACCGAGGGAGTGAGAGAAACTTTTATTCGACACTGATACAACGTGAATCACACGACGATATCGACAAACATCTTCTCACGGAGTCTGGACGATATTTACCCAATTTTATTTTTCTCGATTTCGCGCGGATTCCTCCAAACTTTTTCACGATAATGAGAAAAAATTATTGTCTAAGCCGCAATTACAGATTAATCATGTGTGTATATATAGCATCGGAAACTATTCATGTAAACTTTTTCCCTTCGAACTATTCGATATAGTAGGAAATAATATCCTTTTCTCAGTATATGGATTTCGACGCTTGATTAGTCTTATGGATTTTTTTTTTAACAATTAATTACTATTATTCGACATAATAAATAATAATTTTACGGGAGGCAGTGCAGTTGTCGAATCGTGCTGAGCTCGAGTTTCCCGCGGATATCGCCAGCAGCAGCAGACGATAAATACCGCTCGTATTTCGTACACCGAACCATATGCTACTTCAATTTTACGCCCGATGCAATCCTGGAATTGCCCGCGGATAACCGAAAAATAGAGATATCACGGAACCCATTGCGAGAAAAGCTCCTACGTACATACAACCCTTTTCCCGGGAAAGTATCTAACTATGTTTACCGCAGCCGTTCCCTTTTCATTAAAAATTGTTCATGCGGTCACTATAAAGTCCTGGCCGTAACTTACCGCATCCAGATTTTTCACTATTATTGTTTTTCCCAACTCCCAATCACCGAGGATACTCGCCAAGAGAAATTAACTTCTCGTCAATGTCGACTAATTTTTTCCACTGGAAAAAAAAAATTGCTTCCGGTCTACCGAAGACTGTTTTCATTGTAATAATTACCTGTAATTGTTACGACTCCATGCGATATAAAACAAGGCACGACTCCCAAGGCGACATCTTACCGTGTCAACGCCGAATCGAATTGTAAGGATTTAAAAGTAGAATTGAAATTTAAAAAAATTTCGGCCGTAGCTCGCAAGCAAAGTTTACTCGAGTTGATAATTTTTTTATTTAGTGTTCTTTTGGCGCGACGTGAAAAGAGGAAAAAATTAGTGACCAAGCGCCGCTGTCGCGTGACGTGCGACGATCGAGTGTACAACGTCTGAGTCGCAGTCTTACCCTATTACTTCCGGTACATCGCTCGTACTGTGCGGAAATTATCGCGTGAGCATTTATTAAGGCGAATCGGTCTGCGAGCTCGTGTGTGTGAGTGCATGTGAGATACTGACTACATACGCACACACACACACCCACACACACGCACACACACGTGGATCGGCTCGGAGGTCGGGAGGGTTTCGAGCAGGGCACGGTTGACACCGACAACCAGTGACCCGAGCCTAACATCTTCCGATAAAATTTTCCACCCCCGAGACTCCTCGTTGTCTCTCCCGCTTCCTCGCGAGTTCTTGCCGCTTACGTGATGGCGATGCGCCACGGCCACGGTCTGGCGCTGTGCGGGAATTGCCGCTCGCTGCTCGAGTGGATTTCGCGTGTCACGGGAAGACACGCGAACACGGTAGGGCTCGCGAGAATCGTGGGCACCGTTGAGCCCGAGCGAGATGCTCGAACCGCCTTGAAACCTCCCTGAACGGTCTTCGTACACCGAGGGGTAAATTTTTCCACGCCACTTCACCTACGAGTTTATTTTATTTTTCGCAAAAAAAAAAATGTGAACAAAAAATATAAACCAAAAGTACGTAAACTTACATTGTGCGCTGCGAAAAATTGTTTTAAACATTTATATGTGATATACGAAGTTTATACACGGCATCAATTTTCTTTTTATAGGCGCCTGGAATATCTGCCAATTAATTTTACATCAATCTTTCCACATTGAATTTTATGTAACTGTCTTTGTGAGTAAAAGCACGAAGCTTCTAAGGGTATAAAAAAATTACGCAGAAATTAATGCGCACGGTCACGAAGACCATTAATTTCGTCTATTAATTATGTTGCAATTTTTAAAGCGTTCTACGTTAGGGGGAAATGGTTGGTACAATGAGATTTTCGTTACCGCTACGCATTTAATTTGTTGATATGGAAAACGGAAACAGCTTAATTCAACATTTTTTAGTTGGTCTTCAATATTACATGAGATTGTAAAAACTGTAAGTACAATTGAAATAACAATTTTTTTCTCTGGCAGCCCGCAGACAATTTTTTTTAGTGTGGCTGGATATAATTATTAGTTTGTCTCGTCTAGTCCAATTATTTGTTTGTTTCTCCATACGATAATTTTCGATGACAGTATTTGCCACGCTCGTCAATTTTTTTTACGGTAACAAACGAATTTTATCAGTATCAGAGTAAGATATGTGTTTTTTTGTTTTGCGATTCGCATCTGCCGTTTGGTGGTTGCTGAAAATATCGCGAAGTATCGATCACACGCGATTCGGAGTCAAGGAGACAAACATGTAGATAAAGTACAGCCTGTTTTCCTGGCTTCGGACGTTTTGCGACATGCAAAATGAAATTTGAGTATAATAACGGTATTATTAGTTGAAATTGTAATCGAATCTTCCGAATGAACGCCTCGAGGCCCGTCGCTTCGGCTGGATAGTGGTTGTATAGTGGGCTGTTATCACACAGCTGGTCGGGCTGACTCACTGGACGACTGGGATCAGCAATTCAGCGTGGCGCTCCGTTAGATCGCCTGCTAGACCGAGAACTCGGTCGGTAACGGACGTGCAAGCGTGCGTGCGTATTGTCCAGCTTACTCTCGTCGCAGTCGAGTTGGTCTCTATATCGTTGAAATCGTACATGGGCTGCAGAGTGGGCATTCACTTTAACGCGTTAAATTCGAATTCGGAGAGCGAGACGGACCGACAACGTATCGAGTCACAGGCGGAAACAGAAGGGGTGATAAATTGTGCTGGCTTTGCAAATTTTTGTAGTTTGTACGAAACTTACTTTTGAGATATTGAGTCAGTGGTAGGAAATTTTTATACATTTATCAAAAACGTTTAATTTTCTTTGTGGAATTTTAGAAAATGCTTTTGCAAGATTTTTATGAAATTTTCGTCGAAAATACATATTGAATTGATTATTTACTTACGATTAAATCTTTTTTGAATCATCAATTATTTGAGTGATTCAATGAGTTTTATGTTCTTAATGAAAATTTAACTGAAAATGTATTAGAGGATTAATAGTAATTTCATTAAAAGTCAAAACTTTCTCCGACAAATATGCAGAGTGGGCATCCACTTTAAAGCGCATTTGGCGAGCGGGACCGGCCGATGAGAAATCGAGACAGAGGCGAAAAAAGTGGATGATTAATGGAGCGACGTGTACGAATTCAAATAGAGTTCATATGAAATGTCCATCAATTATTTTTTAAAAATTATATAAATTTTTCGAAATTGTTGAATTCTCTTACGGAATTCTCGTAAAATTAAGGGTTTCCTTAAAGTTTATTCAAAACTGTGTATTCAAGTAATTACTGCATTAAATTTAATTAAAACTATATAACTGCATTCACAAAAAAAAAAATTTTAAGTAAAAAAGCTCTTGAACAAATTCCGACCTGACCCTATTTCCAATGTTGAGATTTCATGACCACACGCTATATCTTCCGCAGTGCCTCGATACGAGCCTGTTCGGACTACACCCCCTGTCAGAAAAGAGTTATAGTCGCCACAACCATTCGGTATGCACATATGCATAGCTACATTTTTTATTTTAGTTACAACTATATTTGTGTTACAACAAATTACCCTTACGATTTAAACATATACTTATTCTTAACAAAATTTTAACACCAACTCCATAACAGAATTGTCAAAGAAACTGCACCAAAAGTTCCAAAAAAATTGTCGACACTGTCCGTCCCAATGAAATTTTTATACACAAATTATCCTCGCAATGAAACAAAACGCTCATCGTCAACAAAATAAAAAAATCAACCCTATATATAAAAAAAAAAAATCATTAAAGCGTAAAAAAAAAAATTTGCTTTCGTCGAAATTGTGACCCAACCCAGCCTCCACTGTCGAGATTCCGTGACGACACGCTATCCGACCGCAGTGCCTCGCTGTAAGCCCGGACTCTAGCGCTCGTTGGTCGAGACTTGACCATCGAGCAACGAGACTGCTCGTCGTCGTCGCGAGGGGTAGCGAGCGATGTCGAGCTACCCGTTTTCCCAACGTTAACCCACACACATAACGTACGTCCAACGGGGTAAAGAAAGAATATCGAGCCGCCGTTGCGACGATGGGGAAGGAGTAATGGAAGTGGATAAAGAGAAGGAGAGAGGAAAACGCGCGGCGATGGTAAACGCCGCCACGCCGCGTCGTCGCGCCGAGAATGTCTCCGTGCGTTTGTGTGTGCGTTTGTGTAAGTGTGCGACTCCACGGATATGCAAGCTGAGCGCACACACGGCCGGCCGGCGAGTACAAGGGGGTGGGTCGGGGGTGGGGACAAGTAGCGGGTATGGGGGTGAAAGGATGGCACGCGCCCCCAGCAGCCAAGGCCTCCTCGGGCACACAGAGAGCCCACGCTGCCTCTGCACGGCCGGTCGGGCGGTCGCGCGCGGTCGGACGCTCGTTCTCGCAAGCTCTCCGAACCTCGGTCCTGATTCTTCTTCTTGGTCTCCGTCGTCGTTTCGCACTCTCGAGAGCGGCGTCGAGTGGTGGGGAAAAAAGCTTCCGGCCGCCGTTTCGACGACGAACCGGGACGGCGTCCGATCTAAGTCCGATCTGCGATTCTTCGAAACTCCGAGTCGCGGTCACTGAGAATTTTTTTTTTGGAAATCAAGATAAATGGAACTTTGGAGCGGCGAGTGCGGTCCTTTAAACGGGAAGGAATCTGCGAGAGATTGGAAGGGTTGTTGGTTGTAAATGTTCGCATTGATTTGGAGGATATAAAAAATCGAAAATTAAACTCCGATACCGCGCGTGCGGTCGCATCTACGGGAATAAATCGGTGAATAGAATTCTGGGATAATTACACTAGCACAACGTTCGATCGGCAATTTTTTCGGTCCAGTCTTACGCCGATTTACTTCTCTTGGAAACTTCGAGTCATTGGGATTCTGTTTTTTTTTTTTGCACGAAAATCGAGAGATTGCATACATTATCGTTCGCATTGATATAAAATAGTGGGGGATCAAGAAATAAATGGAAAAATAAAACTTTGGTGTCGCGTGCGCGGTCGCACATACAGGAAGAAATCGGTGAATGGAATTATGAGATAATTACAGTTTACCGGTTCGTTATTCGCCGCGGAGTACCGGCGGTAACCCCTGCCGGTCGGGAAAACCGGAGACTCTTCATTATCGCTCTACTCAACTTCTACACATCGCGAGTGTATGTTTCTCTCTGCTTCTCTCCGTGTGTGTGCGAGTTCTTTGCTTTAACGGTGTACCGAGGATGCGGCACGGAAAATACGCTGCGGATTAATCAATCGTCACTCCGGACACCCGCCGAGACGACATTCATGATTTATTGAGGATTTTGGCATCGACTGGTGTGTCAAAAAAATAAAAAAAGACAATGTTCAGTTAAATTTAATTACGGCGAGTGTTCGATAATATTAAAAAAAATTATTTTCGAATTTATCTATCGAAAGAACTATTAAAATCTGCAGTTTGCAATTTTTTCCAATCGACGATTTTGGGTTCAACTCTCAACGTCTTAAAAAAAAAAAAATCATCAGCCAAATTAAATTACCGCGAGTGTGTAGCTTTATTTAATTTATTAAATAATAATTTATCTTTCGGACGATCCATTAAAGGCCGCAGTTTGTAATATTGTTTAGTGCAACGCGAGTGAAACGACGTGAATTTTTTCATTTTTTAAACGATAACCGCCTCGACTTGAAGGGTGGAACATAAATGGAAAAACGCAACTTCTGCGTGAGATTATAGGTCCTTCCTGCGCAGTACGTTCAGCCAGTGCCGAATAACCGATTTCCACTGCGAGGCTAGAGTCACTAATAAGCCTCATAAATATCTCATACGGTTCTTTCGGCTCTCAGACTTCCCCATACGCTTTCGAGTCTCTTTCAACTACTCTGCCGCCTATTTCTTTCCTTTGAGTTTCGAGGGGAATCCCCAAAGGTATTACCTCCGCAAGTGGAACGATACTCTTCCTCTCGAGATGGCCAGGCCAGGCCTAAAGCATCCCGCTTGTATTCCGCCAAGCTCTTGTAACTTCCTTCTCACTTTCTTATTTTTCTTTTCTTCTTCCTTACCCTTCAATTTTTTTTATCGTCCTCTACAGCGAACAACCTGTCTGCCGACTTTTCGCGGAAAACTCGAGGAAACTATCGTGTCTGTGTAAAAAATAGATTAAAACCGAGAACTATAGAGATTGTCGAAGTCGCGCTTCGGTGCAAAAATTAATATATATATATATATATATATATATTTAATAAAGTTTATTAGAGCTGGTGCTGGTGGAAAGTTTTTCAAACTAGACTTTCGCGCTTAGCCCACTCGCTGGTTTACTTTACGATATTTTGATCTTGAAGTCAAAAATTTCATGCAAAAAAAAAATTTTTTTGACAGTTGTTGGTTCGATTTGACGATGATTAATTTTACTTGAAAGTTAATGTTTGTTTGGTTTACACAAACATTTTTTAAATTCAAGTCAATATTTATTTGCGGGCTGTGTCGAATTAATGATTTTTCTGAGTGTAGAGAACAAGAAAAATTAATTATTTTCCATAGACTGGATGGATCGCCTTGAACGCGAAACTGAGAGAAAAGGATAATCAGATGTTAAATTCACCGGCATAAATTTTCACTACCGGACCGGATGGAGACCGGATCGTGCATCCTACTCCGGATCCGGATTTACGTCCGGTGGTGCGTCCGTCTCTCAAAGCCGTTCATCTGTGCAGTCGTTTGAGCTATCGGTAAAGCCCGAACCTCACCGATGGCTGTAAAATTAAAATAATTTTCTTCCGCTAAATCGACCATTCTAAGCCTCTCTTAATCGCCCTCGCGCAATCGAGTTTTTCCAATAATTTGCATGTATAATTTTTTTATTTTCAATTTTTTTACAATTACCACGCTTTATTTTTTAATTTATTTGAGCGTCATCCTGCTTAATGCGACGTAGAGTACGAGCACGTAGGACGGAGCGCTGGTTAACAAAAAAAAAAAGTCGATCGAAGCCGACATGCAGTTTCACGTACGGATAGCTTCGGTCGACACGACAGTCAACCGGTTGATCATAGATTCGCGAAACGCCAGAGAAGCTTTCAGCCACGTTTATCATTGCGTTACCAACTGTCCCGCAATTTCATTAATTTTTTTGCACTGTTCAACACTCTATTAAAGAATATTCGTGCGCCCAACTTTTCGCCTTCACAAACTGTCACCATTTTATTTTCTCGATGATTCCACTATTTTCACTGTTTTTCTATTTTTCTGTTTTTTTTTTTAAAGTCGTCTAATTTCGTGCATCGCCTTTGAATTATTGAGTAATCTTATTGAGTGTACAAAACTCTGTTTTTTTTTATTCACGTGCACTCAGCGACGCATTGTGGACGCAAGTCGAACTAAAAACTTTGCATTATACCGACGTGGCTTATAGTGAAAAAAAAATGTCTTTGATAACCACGCGGACTTTTACCTTCGCGTTTCGCCCCATTGTTCACGATATAACAATTTTCGAGCCATAGCAATCGCGCGTTCCGAGTCCACAGTTCTATTGGCTATATACATCATACGTAAAATGGCATTTACTTCACAGAGCGAAGGAGTGAGGCGGAGAATGTGTATATTGCGCGCCAGAGTCCAAGCGGTTAGAGGCGTGTCGATCGAAGTTAGCACTCGAGCTTACGTGGAAATTACGGTTAAGCCTGCAAAATTCTACGGCTGAGCGGCATTCTATATCAACGACGAGGTCTCACACACGATAAGACAATATAATACAAAATGGGGCCGCAGGGCAAAATGGCTCAGAAGGGCGCTGGATAGGCGGACGGTTGCGTCCGAGTAGCACCCGGCCGCGTGAAGCCCGGGGGTTCCGGCGAGTATTGGGCCAGTGCTGGGGAGTAATCAGGCCAACCATGTGTGGACGCCATTGGGGCAAAATTAGAGCAAAATAAAAACACCAAATTCTTCGTCCGCAAAGCTTCCAATTTCGAATTTTTATTTTACAATTTTTATATTTAATTGCGCAAAATTTTTGGCAAATGAACAACATTTTTTGGTTACAAGTGACGGGAAAATAAGTTGGGAATGTTAGTGGACACGAAGTGTTGGCGACTGTTCAACTGTGCCGAGTGAATTTTCGAATCGTGTGGACATTAATTTCGCGACGCCCATTTTGCCCCTAACTGCCTTATTACAGAATTAAAATAAAATTAACAGACATTTTTCCAAAAACGATATTTAAAAAAATTCATTAACTAGAAGATAATTTTGGATTTTTTTGCACAGGAAACTTTGATAAACATTTAATTGTGCGTGGCGAATTTCGAAGGCTTCGACGAACCGCGATATGGAAAGGTTGTCCATTTTCCCCCGAGCCGTCATTTTCCTCGGACCCTCGAAAAAATCATTACCATTTTTTACCGATGTGTTTCTCAACTGTGCAGTTTTTCTCCCCCCTCCTCGTAATGTATCTACGGGGCTGCGATCTGTGCGACCAGTCCGACGTAGCTCGGGCTTGGATTAGAGCTCGATGTGCGCACGTGCTAAAAAAAGTGGTCGAGCCTGCAGGGTCTCGGTCGGAACGAGGACACACGCGGTTTGTTCCTACTCGCCATTTCCTCCGTGTTACTCTCCGCGTTTACAATTTATATTACACTATTTCTCCGTTCACTCTCGGGGCTGTTTTGCAATACGGTGAATGACGATCCAGCAAAAGCCGGACATAACTAAAATCCACAAAAGCACTCGAATAACCTTGCTTCTCAACACATATTTTTATATTCTTTTGGAGAAAGATTTTTATCATTTTATTTTGTATCATAATTATTTTTTATACTGCGCTTTCCACATTCCATACTCGACTGATTGCATTCTTATTATTTATTTGGTCGAGTAGTGGCGAAAGCTTTTCTGGACTTGGACAAAGTTTTGAATAAAATGTGTCGCGGAAAATGAAAAGATAAAAAGAGTGCAATCTCTATGTGGCTTTTTGACGAAAAATAGAAGATTTCATGTCGCGAAATGTACGTCACTTTATCGCTGGACACACTTTTTTTTTTCGTTTACGCTGCGCCACTGCCGTGATAATACGCGCCAAATTTTCTGGTCCCGAGTACATATTTAATGCGGACACGGGCCACCGGAAGAAATTTCTCGCTCGCGGTACGGTTGACTCATCGCACTGAATAAAGCACTTCGTCCGCTCCGCGGCTCCCGCGTTCGTCTGTTGTAGCCGATCGAAAAAAAAAAAAACTTCAATCCTCGACAGTTTAACGGCTAGAATTTCGATATTTACGAAATTAGATGTTGGAGGAGACGCAAGGAGCGCCACTGTTCATCGCGGCCGGGTGGTTCGGTGGATTGGTAAAACGCGGAAATTCATCTCGGATTCGTTAGGAAGCTTCGGCGTTGGGCGCACAGCGCCGATGATCTTTGAGTCCGGTGACGCGACGTTCAGTGTCATGGATTTTTCGACAACGCTGCTAAGCCGTTCGATCGAGTAGCGGACTCCGAGGGAATTAAAAAATTTAATCAGTTTAGTGAAATTGAAAAAAAAAAAAAAAATACTTTCGAGAATGTTTTGTGCCAGAAGTTTCATGCCAAAAGGAGTTCTCGTCCGAATTGTGATGAGATTAGGGTTGGTAAAGTGGATTCTACGATTACTGTAATTGTGCTGCGAGAATAGAAGAAGGAAAACCGCAGAAGTGTAAACTCTCTGTGCGAACTATGACTGTCTGGTGAATTCGGTTCGAGGTATGGCCGCAGTAGCGGGCATTTACGGGATTTCAGACGATCGTCACAGCAGGTTTACCGAACACCGGCATCATGTGTGAGTTTTAATCCGAAAATTAAAAAAAAAAATTGTTATTCGCTGTGTCGCGAATACTTGGTAGGTTTAGAAAATAACAAGCGTCATTTTTTTTAAATTGTTTCATCGCATTGTGAAAAACTATCGAGGAGAATTCTGAACTGATTCAGCGATAGAAATTTAATAATAAAGACGCGGCGAAGGAAAATTCCCGAGTAGATATTCCTGATGTTGACGCACGTCCTTATTAAATACCGCGCTGGCAGTGATTGTTATGCACTCACGAAAAAAACTGTCCCAACAGACAATCCTTTTTTAATGAAAACGAGAACTCACATTCATAAAAACTGCCTTCATGGTACTTCTCAGACGCTTGGCACTGTTAGACTACGCGTCCTTTAGCGAGCGCACGAACAACCGAGCATAAAAATGAGACGAAAAATGTTCTCGGACTGGAGTGGGACAAGTGCCCATTTGTTGGCAATGCATCGCCGAGATCTTTATTAACTCTCGAGGATGGCTTTGTTTCTCAGGCAATGTGAAAAGTTTTGCCACCATTTACTGAAAAACGAAAGAGTCCTTCCGATGATATTTTTGGCTTTAATGCGAATTATCACGGTCGGTGAAAAATCGCCTTTCCTATTTTTCTCGACACTATTTCCATTGGAATACATGGACAGTCTCGAGAAAAACAGGAAGAGTAAGAGACGGAGAGTAATACTGTTCTCACCCGTTCATCTTAATGCCCGCAAAAATGCAATTTTCCTTTCCTGAAAATTTTAATTTTTTGAGAAAATTAAAAAAGCCTATTTCTGTCTTACCGAGAAATTAAATGAGAAATTGTTTACCGGCGAAACGATAATTTGTTTTTTGGTGTTCGTCGTACGGGTAGTTCTTTAATGATCGTCAGCCTTTAAGTGCAACTATTATCTGTCTTTAGCTCCGCCATTATAAGTACAGTGCCGTTCATTAATGCCCGACCGATCAGAACAGCGCTGCAACTAGTAAAGAGACCGGGTATTAATTCAGGGCTGTGTGCTACGCGACAAGGTATCAAGATCGTCACGCCAAACTGGCTATACGATTCGTACAACCTCAAATGGGCTTGAACGAGATAAAAAAAAATATATATGTATTTTTAAAGAATAAAAGTTAAACATTTTTCGGTTTAAGTTTTGACCTCGACCCGAGGCCATGAAAATACTGTCAGTCAATTTCCGGAAAACTTAAACATTTTTTAGGTACTGAATTAAGCAACTAATAAATGGTCCAGCTTTGAAGAAAAAAATAAATATATATAATTGTCTTTTATTATTATTTTTTTTACAAAAATCATTTATGAAAGTTTACATGTAGGCGATTCCCTCGATATAATCTCGTTCCATGGCGTATACGCGTTACTATCAGCAGATCAATCGAACGGCGGAGTAATTCAAATTAGCCGTCGACATGCACGTTAGCGAGGCCGCTGTCTAGTCGCGCGCGAGCATTTACAACCCAGTGCCTGGTTATTTATTTATAAAACGGACAGAGTTGCAACGATGAGTCGTGCATTAAAGCCTGCGTCCCTGGACAGATTCGTCAAATCGGGCGTGAAAAAGTTCGCGGGAACAATTGATTGTTGTACCGAGCTTATTTTACTGTACGCCGTCAGTCCCTTGGTCAATGAGCACTCAGTCAGCCAAATTATTTCCCGCAATATGCAAATCTTTCGATTAAACCGAACGAACGACTACACGATAGGTCAATCTAAGGGTTTTTGAATCGATGCATTATTCGAGTATCTGAAAATGCAATATCCGTGAATCCGCTTTATCTATTTATTTTAGCCTATTAGAGTGGCAAATATTATTCTGCGATTTTCTGCATTTTTACTGAAAAGCTATGTGTCTTCGACATGGTAGAGGATTTTTTGTTCATTCTCAAACATTTAAAGCCTACAAAGATGCAAGATTTTGTATCTGTTCTTTTCCGAATTTTTCCGACTTAAAAAGTAAATTGACAAATTAATGAAGGGAAAAATTGTGCATTTTTGCGGATAAGAAATATTCATTAAATGTATGAAAATCCTTCTTCATGAGACATGAGAATAGAGGGAAATATATTTACGAAGCTTCGCAAAAGACTCATGGAAAAGATTCGGACGGTGCTATCTTTATTCAAATTTGTATATTTACATGTAATTGCCTCATACAATTTTCATGTAAAATCGGGTTGCCCACGAATAGTAAAAAAAAAAAAAAATACACTGCACAGTTCATGTTTTCCTCCTCACTCGAGGTGTGCCTGCGCAATATAGATTTTTCAGGGTGCGAAAAAGTACCGCGCCGATATCTCCGTATATTCTTTTTTCGAAGTTCCGAATTTACGATGGAAGCAAAAATCTATCCCGGCAAGGACGATAAATTCAGTTATCGCGAAATACGTCCTCCACGGAGCAAGAGTGGTGAAAATGACGTACCCAGATTGCCACCCGAGAATCGGTGACATATGGACCAGGCCTATTAATCACTTTGGTTCGAACAAAGAACGGGGCGAAATGGGCCAGTGGGGTGAAATGGAACAGTGGACACGAACTCCATTTTCCAATGATTTTTCCATACTCCATTTCTTTTCAACTACAAATGCAATCAATCGCATTTCGCAACACTTATCGGCACCGATACTATCAAAAAGTTATTTAAAAAAATGCTGTTCGCCGGGCATGACATTTCGCCTCAGTATCCCATTCTGCCCCGCAATTTCCTATGGACATGTATATATATATATATATACACCATTCGATGCTCCGTAACAGTGACTCTCCTTTTTTTTCTCTTACGGATCAGTCCAGTCAATTGTGAAGCTGGTACGAGATTAGGAGCAATCTCGAATGTGCAGTATTGTACCGCAGTTTTGAATGCCAACGGCAAGGTATTCCACGCTCGTTTAATTGATTTCCGATATCGGGCTCTGTCGGTATCTGCTGCTGATATCGAAGCCCAACTCGGCCGGACCATCCTTCGGAACGTCGTTCCGGCACGTGAACTCCTTGTGTGCCCTCACAATGAACCGTCGATACGACGGGCCACACTGGTTATCATACGGTAATAGAACCCTATTCACAGGAATCATGTTCATTATATGACACCGGCTGGATCTCGATCAAGAGAGCAATGGAGGCGCCGTCGTCGACGACGAATAGAAATACCGGAACGTTTATAACGACGATATTACAGTAAGGATGAATCGCGTGTACGAGATGGAAAATTGGCGAGTGTTGCGGTTCGCCAACTTCGCAATAATACATAACTTACTTGCAACGTTTATCGACACTTCTGCGACGGTCGCGCGTACCGCACCCATTTCGTCAATTAACGCGACCACCGAAAGCCAATTACGATTAATTTTGCAACGTTGTCGCAATTGAGTAATCAATTTTCCCGCACTGCTTTTCGAATCTCACCAATTACTGCAATCGAGCAGAACTCCGACGATGATTTTTCATTTTATTTCCCTCTCGTGCGGAGTTTATGGAGAATGATTTTTTTATCTGATGTATCCTTATTGAGAGAAGCGATACAGCGAATTTTGCCTTTCTCGAAATAAGGTACAAAAGTCGTTTTGGCTTCCGCATAGAGCGACTTTATAAATTTGTTCGTACGCTGATTGCACACCAGTGGCTTGTTCTTACGGTCGATTCTTCCCCGACACTGAAACCTATAACGACAAATCGAATTTCCATCGTATGCGATGAGATGTTTTTCTTGTTTATATTTCCAGACAAAAAATAAAAATCCCAATTTTGTTGCACCTATATTCAAGCTCCTTTATATCCTCGACTGTTGAGATCGGCACTGTAGATTTCCGACGATTTCTCAACAAACTAGTCACTTCCGGTTTGAAAATCACCTTTTCCGTACCGGAAGTAGGTAATTTGCAGTTCGAAAATGTTATTTTTAGACCGGACGTGGCTTTGGATCTATCATATTTCTATGTCTGATAGCTTGGCTGCCCAATTCTTGCCGACTTCGTTTTTTTTACCATAAATCTGTCTGTTGAAAACCCACTTTGACCCGTTGCTGCATCGCTAGTTGTTTGCTCGTTCTGCCTCGCTTTATCATATTTCCTGTGTGACGTCACATTCGGTTGTGAAATAAGATTTCCAAACAGGAAATAATGGTTTCTCGGTAAGTCGTCACTCCCGGTCGGAGAATTAGATTTTCCAACCGGAAGTGATGCATATTCTGTATGACGTCACTCTCGTAGCCGGTCCTCTCACATGGACACTCATGGGCACTCATGGACACTGAAGGACCCTCATGTACACTCAAAATATTGATGTCGTGAATGTCCTTGAGAGTGCTTGAGTGTCCTGAATAGCCATGAGCGTCAATGCGATTCGTCCATGTGAATGTTGAGAGTGCCGAGTGGTCTTGTACTTTATTATTGAGGGAAAGCGGGGCAAAACGGGTCCGACAACCGCGATAGATTATTATTGAAAATATTTTCTAATTATTGGAACGCAGCGATTTTCATATCGCAGTTTTTCATTAATTTTTAGATTTTTCGTTTTGCCCCATTAAAATGCATCCCTATATTCTGTCTAGCTTTGTCCCGCTCTCCCTTATAATTTTCATTCTTTTTTTATATCGTGTATTATATATTTCTGAAGATGTTGAGCACACGTTGTACATTAAAGTCAAAGTGAACTGAATATATATTGTATGAGAAACTTTATACGAGCCAGCTCCTGAAACTTGATATCTGTGGGAAACGAGCTAGCGTGTGAAGAGGCACGCGGATGAGTAATACAAAATTTCTTGGCAATGATATCCAGAAAGTTTGGATATCGTCTTACCGACACCCATGTGTCTCCCGTACTCTTGGCGTATATTTCTCGGGCGATAAGTCGTTAATGCGTCTGGAGGCGATTTGGGCGCGACCGAGACTATTCGAAACGGGGCTAAGTGTACCATAAGCATTTTACGAAACTGAATCGTTCTTGACACTCGATCGAGAATTGATATACTTCTTATTTAACGTTCATTGAACCACGGCCAACCTTGGCAGTAAATTTGTACACAGTATATCTCGTTTTCATCCTCTTTCTACTTAAAATGTATATTGAAAAGGCGCAAGTGGGACACGACACCAATATTACCGCTACTGCGACCCGCCGACAAAGTGACTCTACACGCAAAAGATACACCGAGGGATAAAATATCACAGGGAATCTGTATAATGTTACGGTACTATAAAAATGTTTTCCTATCGTGGATACATTTCGAATGGCACGATGTCACACATAAAGCTTCAAGATATCCGATTAGTCCATCTAGGTTTCCTCGAAGTATTTATACGGTAATTCAGAATGATTTAGTCTGATATTTGTCAGCCCGACTTGTTAACATGCTGGTACAAATTATTTGTACAACATTTTTTTTTTTTATAATTCCTTGGCTAAGCTTATTAATTTATTTATCTAAACGATTAACGTCTTGGTCCTGCTTATACATTTTTTAACATATCTTATTAATTTATACGTTCAAATGATTAATTTATTGGGAAGTAATTAGCTTTCAGACTCCCAGTCAAATACATCGGAGCGACCCACGAGTGTATTTCGGAGTAAGTCACAAATTGTTTCGAAAAGCCAATGTATTACCACCGATGCGTCGACGCGCGTGGCGGTTCGAGGCACAAAGGAAACACAGTAGCGGGGGTCATAAAATATTTCCATCAAATCTAAACGAGGGTGGTAGATGGCGAACAAAAGTACCGTCGACGAAGTGAGGTCAGCCGAGCAGTCGCCTCGCGGGAGCCCTTGAAAACTTTTTTCCTCTGTTACCGCGAAACGAAGAGTTTCCTCGTTCTCTGTCACTGTCCTAGATATTATACGCCCCCTCGCTGCTTCAACGCGCCCGCGGATCTCTCTCTGCAACGCTACGTTACCCACGTACTAGCGTAACATATGGTTGACCACAGCCGAAGGGGCCAGCAAACACAATTTAGGACCATTTCGCTATATATATATATATATATATATATATTACAACGTAGTATATACATATCCATAGCGTGGCACGTACTATACATATTATGCAAGCAGATGCCAGTAGACAAACACTCGTCGGAGAACCGTGGGACACGCGCTCAAAATGACTCCTGCAGTTTGTTTGGAGAACTTGTATCATGGAGCGAGTGTCCTAGCCGCAGATCGTTTCCTGCCTCACTAATTATGTATTCACGTTTTTATAATTCGATAATTGGTGGCGGTGTTGCGCGGAAAACAAACGTTCCAGAAAGAGCACTGGGTAATTGAGAAACCGCTGTACCACTTCGGTTTTTCCGCGAGCTGCCTGACCGAAATTCGGATCACCATTGAAAAATAACGAGACCGGGTTTTTTAGATTGAAAAAGAAATCAATAGCGCTTCGTCTGTTTCACCGACGAGAAGGAAGAGCATTAATTAATCTTTTCTTTTTTTTTTCAGTAGAAAGATTACAATTGAGGGTCTCTTCGTGAATTTCTTAAAAAAATGTTCAGACTTTCAGACATCTTATGCGTCTCCGGCGAAATTTCAACTATTGCGGTTCGATTTTGCTACAAATATTTCTTCTTGATTTTAAATTGTAAAAATTATCATTCGATAAAGATTGTGGAATTCTTGAGGAAAAATCTTGGAAGGAATCAGATAACCGAGGTCGTACGGATTTCCGGTTCCCTCCGTTGGAAACAGCCATAAAAGCAATAAAATATTCAAAATATCTCATCTATCATCCATTCGGAGCGTTTGCCCGTCCAGTATCGGCAATGGTACAATTTTTTTTCTTATTCAACACGAAAATAACATTCGATAGTTCCTTCACAAATTTCTTGATATTTCTTTTCTTTTAAGGAATAATCATTGCGCAGTCTTCGGTAAAATTTTAACAACTGCTCTACAAAGTTGCCAAAAATATCTCTCTCTCTGACTTCACATTATGAAGATTCTATAAAAGATACAGACTTCGAAAAAAATGTCCTAGATTCTATAAAATGAACGTCATGTCACGTGACTTTATACAGAACAGAGGTCACATGGGTGTTCGGTTCTCTTTCCGTCGGGAGCAACCGTAGAATCAATACAAACTTTAAAACAGCTCTCTTATCGTGAATTCGAAATTCTTGACCGTACAGAACTGGCAATCGTACGAGTTTCCTATTTAACCATAACTATAAAATTCGGGGGTTCCATTGTGAGTTCCGTACTGTTATTTGTTTATTTATTTTTGATGATTTTTTTTTAAAGATTGACCACACTACGTATGTGCGGTAAAATTTTTGTAACTGCTGTAAAATTTTGCGGAAAATATTTCTCTTCGATCAAAAATTCAACTAATTTTAATATTTTTTCTAAAGTACTCAACATACTTTAAGTCCTGCTATGTTCGAAAAATGATTTAACTGTTTGCAATAAATATTTGTCTGCGCTATCAAAAAAGAATACTTCAAGGTACGGCTGTGAATTGGTTCAAATTTTTTTGTGTTAACTTGCTACGTAAATTGTCCAAAAGCTGCATCTTGGCAAATTTTGGCGTTCCGCTGAGCTGGTCACCGTGAAGGGTTAATATTTCTCTCGAATATTTCCCACGTTTCAAAAATCTATAAAAATTACGTAATGTCATGTTATATAACCTGACTTCAGACAGAACCAAATAACCAAGTCCGGAAGGCCTTACCGTTTTCTCTCTGCTCTCTGGAGCAGCGCGCAAAATCGATACGATCTTCAAAATAGCCTATCTACCGTGAATTCGAAAGCGTTCAACCGGTTACTATCTGCAATTGTACCGTCCCCGAAATAATAGGCCTTTCCTCTGTGAGCACTGTGTCGAAAGTTTTCGACCTCCTCGTCGCACACCAGCCGGCGATATTAACCCAATAATTTATCTCAATAAATAATAACGCGACTACGCGTGTGCTAAAGAAGCGTATGCGCATGTAACTTTAACAACGATACCTATATATACATACATATATATATATAAACACAGCGGGAGTGGCTGTTGCCGATGACGGGACAGCATACTGGTGGCAAACCAGTTCTACATATGTACATATATATATACATTGATATATATATATATAAATGGTAACACGAGTATGTGGCAACGCGAACGAGGGCGTAACTTTGCAATTTGCAACTGTAGCACGCACATGACGCGCGGTATTACGAATCGTCACCGTCGGCGACGGCCTGCAAAACAACGATATGTTCCGCGGCATTACCCATCCAGTTTCTGTGCACCAGAGCAAATATCCAATGATCTCGCGACGAAGGCTCTGTCGACTCGGGTGACCAGAAAAGGCTCCGAACATTTTCCGCCAACTCTGCGCTTCCAAGCTCCTCGAGCACTTTTTTCTTTCCACCTCTCGGCATTTTTTTTTTTCTCGCTTTGTACATTTTCTAGACAGTTTAATGGTAATACCCACGGGTCGAAACATAGCTGTGTCGGTTTTTTCTATTACATTTTCAATTTTTTTTCCCTCGTCCCTTTTGTTCCTACGGTGGATCTGTGACAATAGTGAGATAGGGAAAAAAGGACGAGTCGGTGGTCGGTGCTCGATTGAATCGAGGAACAAAAGTAGATGTTCAGACTGAGACGAGTTGGATCGATGTCGTCGCTGCGGATAGCGCCGTGATGCTCTCCTTCTTGTTCTCCGAGAGAGTGAATTTACGAGGTAACTCGAGGACACGCTCGGTGCCTTCGCCAAATTTACACGCACGCGCGGGGAGTGACACATGCGGATTGTCCTGGACTGCAACGTTTCGGTTCGGTAATTTCGCGAAAGCTCGCGTTATGACTGAGGTGCTCTTCGTCGAAAGTGGGGCATTTTTTTGCGAGTTTCTGATCGCATTCAAAGCATTCACGATTTCTCGCTGGTCGAAGCATTTTGAAGAAATATTATTAATTCATTGATCGATATTAGGCTAGCAATTTATTTTCATTCATTTTTTTACTCTTCAGAAAGTTTTCTGTTCCGGTTAAGGAGAAATTACAATTTTTTGCTGCCTTCGTGGTTGGTTAAAGCTTTCCGAGAAAATTCTATTAATTCGTTGATTTAAATGAGTGTTATGAGATATTATTATTATTATTTTCACGCGACAGATTCTACCGTAGATCGACCCATTTATCATGTCGAATCATTTGAATGTTTAACGCCGTGGAAGAAGATTCACAATTGATGATGCCAAAAATAAGGAAGATCAGAACTCCATGAAGAAGTATATTAAAGACCATTGGACGAATGATCCGTGAATTATCGGCTTCCGAATAGCGCTAGGCAGAGAGCGTTGCTTCGTTCCGGATTTAGCGCGAAGCCGATCCGAGGAGCCGTGGAGGATTTGCAGTCTTGCGAACTCAATAGAGGCCCAATATCTCACCATTGAGTCAGACGAATAATATTTTTGCTCCAATCCTCGAGCGCATAACCATCTCTCTTCTCCTTCAAATATCTACAATGCGATAGAAAAAAAACATTCCCATCCAAACGTTAAATTCGATCAATATTTTAGTATTTCACTATGTGTCATAACTCTGGAAAGAATCAGACGTATTAATCATGTCAAGCAGTTCGATCGTAGCTGTTTAATCGTAGCGCCAAAACGTGATTAAAAAGTTTTTACACAAATGCATTATTTTAAGAGAAATAAAAAAAATGTTATATTTTTATTTTAAATCAATTCTGTGATTTTGTGAGTCAATGAACAGAATTGCAACGATGCCGTATAAAAGTCGAGCTGGAGCGGACCTCTGTAACTAACAAAGTTCATATTTTACTGAATAAAATTCTCGATGATACGCCCGTCGTGCAATTAATTTTCCGCCTCGTTGAAATCATTATGTTTCGTCGCACGTTGTCTCATCACGTCGAATAAGAAACCATCGCTCGCTCTTTCATCTTTTCGTCGAGCTTCTTCATTAAGTAGGTAATGAGAGAGTAGCGTAATCGGAGTGCTTCAAACTTGGCGCGAGAGTGACTATAAATATTGCACTGTGTAATCTATAGACGTTGCGCTCTAGTCCTGTTATATTTCGCCATCGAGGAGGAAAAATTAATTTGCACTTTTAATGCAGCCAACCCCTGTTGGACACTCGATCAGCGTTACGTGGCCGTAAATTCTTGTGCACGTGTCGACATTTGAATTCTCTCTGCGTACTCTCCACACCTTCCGTCGTTTTCACTCCGCATGTATAATTCTAGGTGAAAGTCGTTAAAGTTTCAATCCACGAAGAAATAAATCCACCGACATTAAACGCAGTGACAAATTTTTCTCGGCTTATAAATAGTAAAAAATAAATTACCGTTTTAAAAGCCCAACAATTGTGAAATTTTGGATTTTTATTTCACTAGCAACCGCGATAATGAATCAGCATTCATGGTGGAAAAAAGAATTACCGATTTGTAACTTAAATTATTTCCAATGCAGGTGGTATTGTAAAAAAATCAACAAAAAATATAAACAGTCTCGTTAAGAAACATTGATCGTATACAATCGCTGACAATCTCTTCTCTCGTTGATTTTATAGTTTTTAGTTGAAGATGCATTGAGTTCAAAAAGTGTAAAAATCAACAAGAAATAACTAAATTGTATACATTATCACACAAAAAAAATTATAAAACATGGCAAGCCCCAAAAATGATCAGTTAATTTTTTTTAACAATCCATAATAAAGAATAAATTCCCATGCGATGGAGAAAAGAATTACTGATATTTAATCTGGCTTATCCCCAGTGCTAGTAATATTTTTGACAAAGCTTACATTAACCCTCTCCTTGACGAGTATTCATTCTACACACATTTAATTTTACGGCAAAAAAGCCATTTCATTGACTAAATGTTAAAATTAACATGGAAAATATTCACTGCGTGCGAGTACCATAGTGAGATATGTTAAGCCCGTCGATTCGTCGAAAACGTGCTCTCGAGTGCGTCCTCTGGTTTCGAGCCCGCGTTATTCAGGCTAATGGCTTGAATTTATTGTAACGAATAAAGGTGCGCACGTTTCGAGGTTCCGGGTGTGGAGAGGTGTAGCCGGTGTGCCTAATGGACGTGTGCATGACATGACACAGGAAGTAGCAGCGGAGGGGTTACAGTCGAACGGACGGTGTGATTTGGTGCAGTGACGTCGATAAGCGTCGTCGGGCAGAGGACGGTAACGCCACCTAGCCAAATATCGCCGAAGCGTACTCGGGAGAGACTTGCTCAGCGGGGCTCGAAAGTTCTGCAGACTCTACCGGAGGGTAACACATTCCGAGAGGGATTCTGCATACCCGAGTGTGTTACCTCCGCATGAGAGGCCTTGCTCCGTTGGAAAATCGCTCTTGAGTGTGCATTCCGCTTCCAGAGACAGAGTTCGCTATCTGACCTCGTCATTTTTTTTTTACTTCCCAATCGCCATCCAATATTCAGACTGAAAGCTTTCGTAGTCCTGTCGAGCGATGACACTATAAAAATTGTGGTGATTATTAATAATTGGGGAAGTTTTGTTCGCATAAGCTGGTTCACAAATTTCGGATATTCAGACGTTTCAATTTTAGAGTAAAATATAATCTGAGAAATTTCATGTACCTTGTGCCGACAGTTTAAATTGATTCGCACAAAAAAAAAAATTATCTGTAGAACAACAAATTCAAATACCGTTAATTAATTTGGGACACTCAATAATTAAAGTTCAGTGTTATAAAAAACCACAATCGTGATGAAAAAAGAGACTTGCGTTACAATTTTACGCTAAAACATTTATATGCAATAAATATGTTTCCAAACTTTAAGCAAAATATTTCCAATTCCACTATCTGCCATTTACATTTTACAAAAGACGTGCATTGATCTTCAATGACCATAAGTGACGTTAGCAAATTTCGAATTTCGGTACATGAACTTGAAAAGTTATTTCGCAGTCCACCTTCATTTTTTAGCCAAAAATCCAGGTGCGAGAACGTACCAGTCAGCTCCTAAAACCGAATAAAAAAAAAACAATTTCTTCACTGTAGTGGAGTGGTTTGCGGTGATCATTCCCTCGTTCTCTTCCACGCACAGGCACCAATGGGTCCCGACCGAAAACCGCCAGTCTAAACATTAACAAACGCCACGACAGTCCGCAGAAGCCCGTCTGACCAGTGCCGGGCCATTACTACTTTCCCAGAAGCGTTCTGCGGCGAGCCCGCTAATACTCGCGACAAGTGTTCTCGATAGCGTTCGCGTGAGGCATTCTCTCGATTAAAACACACGGCTGTGCAAACAGAGCTCGTACTATAATCGTCGAGTGTTTGACCAGTTCTGTCTATCCTTTCTCCCTCTCGCGGTGCTTTCTGGGGTTTATTTTATCATGTCCATCGCGAGGAGTCGCTGGAAGGAGAACGAGCGAGCTTTGAGCTGACGATGGGAGAGAAATAGACAAGGGGGGCATAGAGTGGTGGTGGCTCGAGGTGGGGGTTGCTATTAATACTTCCCGAGTTATTAAATATAGCCCAAATAAAAGCCACTTGGGTCAATGATCGATGGTTCAATTTATTACTGAAGAGGGAAGACTCAGTTCGACCGCGGCGAGCGAAAAACGCGGTGTCAATCATTACGATCCTAGGCGTACCGTCGGTCAGATGCTCGTCTGTACGTCAGCCGTCGATGCTTCCTTCCTTCTCCCGTTTCTGTCCTCTCGGAGGATTCGTGGTGCCCAAATGTTCCTTTTTCGCCAACGTCGCGACAATGCTGGAATAGTCCATCGTTGAACTCTCTCCGCTCCGTGTGTTCTCTTCTCGTTCGTTTGACGTCACACGCTGATCGTTAGAACGAGGCGGTGGGGAGAGCGAGCGGGGGAAAACGGGGGAACGAAGGCGGAGAGCAGCGAGCCGACTGTCGACGAGCCACGGTGGCAGTGACCGAATTATTATAAATAATCTTGCCGTGTCTTGCGTGGCCGTTTCACCGTGGCAAAGTTCCTCGTGTCCAACTTCGGTCAGTAACGAAATAAAACTATCTGCTCTTTAGTTTTTGCCTTTGAAAAAAAAAAGTATTGATCGATCCGGCGGTTGTGTTATGTAATAGGTATAAGATGAGCGGGGAAATCTGGTCTCAGGGAAAGTACAATGTACACAGAATACTTATAAAATTTAATGCACCAGACCGGAAGATTTTAAGCAAAAGCTGGTACATTAAATTTTATGGGTGATTGTCATCCAAAATTAACGTTCGATGCATTATAAGCATAGGAGACAATTTATTTTTGATAATGTTATATGATTTCAAACAAGCATTATATTATTTTTTTAACGCAATTTTATTTACGAATTTTTCTGTAAGAACTTTCAGCCCGGTACATTAAATTTACAATTTTCTAGCAGTATGTTAGTACCACAGCACTGTCGAAAATGACTTTTATACCCCGCACTGGAAGTTTTTATGCATAAACGCATATGAATAGTAATGTGCTTGTAAAGTTTTTAATATACTGCGCGTCAATTTTTCATCAAAACTGTGCAAGCGAATTACAACACCAGTTTATTCGTACAAACTTTCACAACTACAAAACATAAGATTCCATATTCATCTATGGAATCTGATATATCTTAAAATATGTCACAAAATATATTTCAAAATATATCTCAAAATATATCTGGAGCGAAACTGGGGTTGATTTTAATAACCGTCAATGACATAATAATAGGTCTGAGAGCGCGTTGAATGGATACGGATTGGACTTTCCATCACGTATACATTTTATTTCGTCCCTCGACGCTTCGATTTTTTTATCGGAGCTCCGGTCGGAAGAGGGGCGAATCTCAAGGCCAACGGTGACGGCGACCCGAATAAAGTTGCCATGGGGTTTGTGACGGTGGTTTTCCGCCAGAGAGCGTGCCTGATATTTCATTGATGTACGAGAGATGGCCCGCATTCACTGGAAGCGAGGAACACCGCGTTTGCCACCCCATCGAAGCTTCTATGCGGAGAAGCAGGTAGCAGCAGCGGCGGCAGCACCGAGGTGACCTAGATTGGCCCGCCGAGCCGCGGCTGTAACTCGCTCTCCGCTTCACCTTCGTTTCCCGATGCCGGTGAATGGACTCCGACATGACGCACACACCATAGCGCACACCAGTGGTTTTTTTTTCTTCGCGGGTGAAAACCCCCTTCTTGCCTACCTTTGGCGAACGAGAGCCGCATCAGTCGTTCGCTCGTTCCTTCGAATCGCCACACGGATGTTGCACAGCTTCAGTTCCTCCCCCCCAACCGCCTCGGTATATGCTACTCGCACCATTGGGAAATTTTCCGTCGGGAACCTCCATCAAATCGAACGAATATACCACCGCAAATGCCTCGTACGATGCGCGACCTAAAAATTCTCTTCGCATCCCTATTTACCAGACGATGATTGTCAAACACCCTGGAATGAAGGCACTTTTTCACGATGCTCTGTTCAATTCGTGATCACGATTACGGTGTGTGTCTGTGTGTGTTTTTTTTTTCCTTTTTATTCCATCTGTATCGAAAATAAACTTTTGTCAGAAGTGTGCGGTAACACTTTTGGAATCATCGATTTTTTATTCAACGAATATTTTCATAAATGTAACAGACGTTTTTGGAGAACTACCAAATATTTTTGTTGAATTGAGAACCCATTAAAAAATTGACAAAACGTTATCTTTCGTAAAAGTAACGAAAAAAAAAAAACATTTCAACCGTTTGTGGGCAAGAAATGTTGGTTCCCATAGACAGTGTTGTACGAGATAATTTTTTAAACATAGACTGAAGCTAACAGAGCTGCACGATTCATTCATAGAGCGGAGAGTATTATAAATTTTCTCTATATCATCTCTAATTCCAAAGAAACGTCCTTCGATATTCGACGGAAGCGATATTCGTAGTCGCGAGGTCAAATAAAATCCCCCGAAGCTCGGAAATATCGATAAAAAAAAGGTCGTCTCGTCGCAGCAACATAATTTCATCCACGACGACACGTAATTTCATTGAGCGCGATTAAATCGTACCGTCACCCAGAAGCGAATCGAAGGGTAGGAGGGAGAGATGAAAAGCGAGTCGACGGCACGGGTCTATCGAGTTTGCAAATGGGTCAGTCGATGCTGATGGATTGCATAGACGCCGACAACCACCGCAAGATGTTGCCTTGTCATGCCGGCACAGCCGACGGGTGGAGCGTCGGAGGGGATTCGCGGGAGAGCGAGACGAATCGACGGTACAGTTAAACCGTCGAAGCGATAATTGATCGGCAGAAACTGTGCTACGGCGCGTTCGTCAATGAATTCGTCAATAGCTCGAGCAGTTTCTTCCCGTCCCTTTCCACCGGAGAGTCCGCAGTCGGAACTTACGTAAGCGTGATTTCTCGGTTCCAAACTGGAGTTACATCGGAAACTTGCCCAACGATATCGACACGGTCGTGATCGATAATTTCCAACGAACACTTCTAAATCAGTCGTCAAACGAATGTTCCATTTCCGCACCGACCGGAGCAGCGAGGGAAGACATACGAATGGGGAAAAGCGGGGCAAAACGGGATAACGGGACAAAAGAGAATTTTCCAACTATTGGATGGTGGGGATGATCGTAAGTGGGGCAAAAGGGTAGTAAATTACCGATGATGTAAGAAAAATCACGAGAGCACGTAGCCATAGGGCGCGAAGCTGCCACCTATGGCAAGAAAGTCTCAGATTATCCAATAAATTTTACCATCACACCTAAGGAAAACTATTATAAATCCGGCATTTCCTACCACACACGGAAAAATAATTATTTTGCAAGCCCTCCGCATTGATATATATTTATTTGGTTAAAATAAATATTAACGTGGTATAAATAAATATTTATTCAAATGAATTAAGATATTAATTTCAAGCAAATGAATATTTATGTGAGGGTGTCCTGCAAATAAATTATATTTCCGCGTGCACAGATGGCGCCCTAACGCCCAACTACCACGTATTATGGTAACAGCGCTCAAGCTGTATAGTCATTTTTATGAGATCCTTCTCTCAGTGTCCAAAAACTCCCCTTATCGTAACCAAAAAATATTTGAAAGTTGAGTTTAGGCTCGGTCTATTTATGCCCCGATTTTCCCTACGAGAATTGTGTGGAAACCTCTTAATTCGAAATGTCCCCTCGGTGAAGTTCTGATCGTGCGGTTGGCCTGGTATGCTCTCGGACCCTCGCTTTGATGCGCGATTGCCCCAAATGCGCGAACCTTCAATCACCGATGCCCAACTGGGGGAGGCCGGAGTAGGGAAAGCTCCAAAGCGCAGTTTCGCTATTGGGAACACGTGGGTATGACTGCGGTTAATTGCATTCGAGCGGAGCTCGATTGAACCGAGACTTTCCCCGCACGATACTGCGGAGTTGTTCTGAAAATTGTAAATATCACTAATTAGAACTTTCAAACGGTGTTGCGCAATGCGCAAGCTCTGTGATGAACGCTCCGTCGATTGCGTGCGCGAAGAAATCCGTAAGAGGCGATCGGGCTGAGCGTGTAGGCGTGGCGCGGCACATCGGCGACGACGCAGTTTCAAGTGGACTCGTCAGCCACTTTGGTCTTTAATCTTTGGTCGGCCCGAATGTTGTCACTTCTAGGCTCTCCTTCTTCGTCGAGAATTACGGAGCCGATGCTGTGGGTCGAGATCAATCATCGAGTAGAAACACGAGAGACAAGCCGAACTTGCCGGCTCTTCAATCCTACCACAGCGCATTGTTTCTCGCTGAAAGAGTTTTCGAGACCCAAGCACTCGTCAGCGATGCTTTGTCGCGCTACAACGGTGAGGCTCTTCGGATTTTGCGAGATCAGGTGTATTGAACCCTCTCATCGATAATCGGTATTCAATTGTTTTTGATAGTTTCGTTAATGGATATGAAAAATTTCTAGAATGAAGCTAAATGTACGTCACGTGCCATTAATTACTGCAAAGTAAAAAAAAGTTTGTAAATTCTACAACTTTCGTTGGCAAACGTCCCCAATGTTTGTTTTTTCTAATTTTCCGATCGTACAATCTGGCTGAGATTTTACGAATAAAAGTACAATCCAAAATCATTAATTATACGGGCAAAAGAAAAAATGGCTTTTCTATATTCAAACTTGAACACAAAAATTTGTCCCTCAATCAACAATAATATTTATTAAAAGAATTTGTGTCCGAATTTACGAAATTGTTATTTCTTGCGTAGTGAGAACTTCGAGAAGAAAACCTTTGACCTAAAATCCACAGGAACCCCTTGGCGCTTCCGATATCGCGATGAACACGCCCCCGTGTGGATATTCCCCGGGTTAAAGTTACGTAAAACAAGGGAGATGGCTGGAAACTTGGAAATGGAAATCGTCCAAAGAATTATTTCGTACGACTGGATAGAATTGCAGACGGAGGAAGAACGCTTTGCTGACTTATTTCCACTTCGCGTTGCGGACCGAATTCCGGTGCCCCAAATCTGCCTCTATTCGTTCGACTTTATCAAAGCTCGCCTATTTTCGATTGTATCTTGTAGCTCGAATCTCTTCTTTCCGCAGCCAAATGTTTACTTCGAAAGAAAAAAATGAATATTCCGTTACCATGCTGCAACCCTAGTGCAACCGTGGATTACCCGGTTTCGCGGAATTTTAATTAACGTGAAAAACAAAACAGTAACAAGCAATTTTCCTCCATTTTCCTTCTCCACCATCTCGCTGACTTTCGAAGCTATTTTATTTTTCAATTAAGTCGCCGGTTCTCCCCGTCATCTCAAGCGACATCATTTTTAGAGAGGAAAAAGAAAGTGCTTACTCCGCCAGTGAAGAAAAAAAAAATTCCGGAAGCTTCCTGCCGGGGCACTCCTGAAGCTAAGATATATGGCTCTTCTCTTTCCGAACCTGTAATTTATTTGACGATATTGCTTCTGCACCCCCTCCGAACTTTTATCGGTATAATACGTATCGTGGCTATCCGACCTGGCTCAGTCCCGCTTAGCCCCCCCCCCCCCCCCCACCCCTTCCATAACCGCGCCTATTGTGCTTTTCTTATACGGAATCACGACTAACGCAATTTTTCCGCTTATACAGTATTTATACATATATATATCGGATTTTACGAGAAGCTCGTATATATATATATATATATATATATATGTAGAGACGAGCTTCCCGTAAAATCCTGGTCGTCGAAACTTACACCGGTGTATTGGTCGCTCGACGAAGTAGGACCGTGCGACCCCCCCTCGATCCCCGCGGCCTTAATAATCGATCCCGATTGGTACCCATAGTCGCGTAGTGAAACCGAGCGGATACTCAATAGGATAGTCATGTACAACCCTGCGCTATATCCAACCACCGCTAGCTATGAATAGGGTCAACTCTCCGCAACGAGGCGCCCATTTCAATTGAAATTTCTCCAATAACAAACCACCCCCTCCACGCCCCACCCTTAGCCACAGCAACCCTTGTCCCCTTTCATGCGTTCCCACAACCCTAATTATCCACGCCTCCACCTCTACACCTTGCACCTGTAGACGTTAATAGACCTCATTCACGTTCCACCTCAATCAATAATATCGGTAAAAAAATAAAATAAATTGTTTCTCTCTTCGTCGCGCATAAAGTCGTACGGCGTTGATGGAATAACGAGGCTATCGCGAAGTTTGTCTCGAAGCGTGGCAGACGCAGCGAGAGGCTTCGGTCGTACGTGGGGACTCGGTTTTCCGAACGCGTGGCTCGCGACCACCAGCGATGTCGATATCGGTGGTCGCCGCACTCGTTCCTGTGAAAGTAGGCGGATCCATCGTGTACAACGACGTGATCCGATAGCAGCGAACCGCGCGCCGTGCGACAGCGTAACGTTATCCACCGGCGCCGGTTGATCGTGCGAGTTCCGCACGTAGTTTCTGTTCCACAAACTACCGCCGCTGCTCGTGACAGCCTGCAAGCTCGAAAGTCCGGTAGCGCGCGCCACGCTACCTGGACGTGGTTTCTGCTCGGCCGCGATTGCGAGAATCGGCCAGCGACATGCGCGGCGCGCGTGCATCAACGAAATGCGTTCGGAGACCTTGGGCTTTTAGGGGCGCGGGTCTGACGTGCCGGAAATTCTTGTTGCGTCCTCCTCTCGATCAGCTGACTCAATCCGCGATATGGTCTAGACGGAGGCAAATCGCTGGTGAAGGAAGAGCTCGGATGACGATGGAGGCAGATGGGCCTGATAGGGAAAACTTGGCGTGGAATCCAACCATGTTATCAGTCGTGGTCTCCGTAAATAGTTACAACGGTTTATACCCGTATCATGACCAGGGACAGATAGCCGGATCTTAAGTAGAGATGGATGGGTGGAGACGGTAACTTACGCGCAAGGACGGGGAGAGGAAACGCGCGGCAGACGTTCGGCGGAGGAGGCGAGGAGTGAGTGGCGCAGTGAAGAGTAGAGACACACACGGTGGGGGAGAGAGAGTGAGGTGAAAGAAAGAGCGAGGGCAAGTGATGCCGGTGGCGTGGGAGGTCTCGGTGGAGCCAGGATCAGGCGCGGGGAGTGGCGGTGATACACGGGAGGGTTTCGAGTCAAGCCGGACGGGTGAGCAGCCGTGGAGAGAGGGGTGTATTGATTGCGCGTCGTTGGCGAAGGAGAGAACGAGAGAGAAATTGTGTGCGAGGGAGAGAGAAAGGGGCGGGGAGCGGGGTAGGGGGGAGAGATGAACATCAGCGCCACGGCCTTGTCTCTTCGTCCATCCTGCGCACTGCACGCTCTTCTCGCCCTCCGACTCTATCCTTTCGCCTGATCCGTCTCACTCCGCGGAGTTCGCTTCCCTTCCTCGCCGTCCGTGTCTCTCGCGTTCCTGAGCTTTCTCCCTCATTCCCGATGTGTATGCCGGCCCTTCTGTTGTTCCCGAGTCTCTTCCCGCTCGGCCAGCCCCAACGTGTACACCCTCGTATTCTTTCGAGGCCCGCTCGTCGGGATCAATGCCGTCACTGCATGCACTGACTCCGGGCCAGCGTGCCGATGTGGGTTCTCATTGTGTCGCTCCTACACCCGCCGGTTATTCTCGCAACGCTCGGGCAGGTGTGCGCACTACGGATTTTCCCATCCGAGACACACTTGTCCCTTGATTGTCCAGCCGTTGATGTCGAACAAGAGATGAGGAGGAGATGGTTCGGACACGCGTTTCTCGGATCCTACGCTATTATATTCAGAGTGTTACTCACGTTCGAATTGTCCCTTCCACCTCTTCGCATTGTCACGGATGGAGGTTGGGCCTATGCATACACTGCTTTTTTATGAATGTCCGGAATTCCTTGCGTCCTGTTCGACGTCCTGGTGGATGACTTGGTAGATATCTTGAGAGACGTTATGGCGGATAACTTGGTAGATATCTTGAGAGACGCCTTGGTGAATGACTCCGTGGATGTCTCGGTGGACGTCTCGGAAAATGTCTCGTTGGATCTCTTGATGTATAACTCGGTGGGCGTTTTGATGGACGTCTTGCTGTATGACTTCCTCGGTATCTTCAACCCCGTTGAGACATAGAGCAAAATATCCTGGAAGATTAAAGAAAAAATCAGAAAAGACACGCATTCATGAATTGGCATGATTGCAACCTCTTCGAGCTTTCATCCGCATCCAACCCCGAACACCGATTCTTTTCATCGCCGCATCGCGCGCGGAGGTGGCCGACTCGGCTGGTACTCGGTACTCGGATATTGTCGCGCGAGCCGTAGAGGAACCGCCGGTACGTTGGCGCGCATGGCCGAATACCCACGAAAATTCTCGACCGCGTGTGCAACTTCGAAGCCATGCTTGTAGACCAGCTTCCAGAGGCCCCGCGCCTTCGACCGCAATTGACACTGAAGCGCGGGCGCAACACGCCCGTGTCCTCCCCCTGCGACGGAAATTCTTCGTAACCTTACTGCGGATTTTGAACACACACACACACAAACACACACAGATGTACACGTGTAACGTAATTGCTTTTCTGCGGTTCTAACTTGCAATCCGAAGGGGTGATCGTTATCTTGCAATGGACCCGGATACGCTCTCCACCTTGCCTGTCTTTGGAACGGTCTCCTCAAATTCAGCTAATTCCGCTTCGCATTGCCCAACCGTGACTGCTCCAGTTGCTTTCAAAGATGCCTGGGTCATCATTTTTTTCTCCAGTTGTTCGTCGTTCGATTCAGCGCGCCGTGCCAAAATTCCGCTAAAAGAACGGGAGTACTCGATCAGGGCTGCTCTTTTTTCCTAGATAAATAAAAATCCTCGCATGGTAACATCTCACAACTGCCATCGTAACGGCTCACGTAACAAGGACCTCGAGACTCTCGAGGACCCGCAGGCTTACGAAACGTCGCCGAGTCTCCCAGGACCGGCGAAAATAGCCGTCCAAGAGCCACCCTTCGAAATCCAATCCGGTACGACCGGATCTACAAATCTCCCGAAGAATCCTCCCCTAAGTCGAAGTGGTACAACTCGATCGAAATTCCTTCGCCGCTGACAAAAAAACCATGTGCTCAGCACGAACCAGAAAATCAGCAGGGCCCGCCCCGTCGCGCGTCACGTCGTTGGGCGCCGACGATAACCGAAGCGGGCTCGTCGCTCCTCGAGCCTTCGCGACGGTTCGGCGAGCGAGCTTACGTAGTGTACGTGCGAGAGCGCTCGACGACGAGAGCTTTCCCGGTGCGCGTGTCCGTCTATCCGTGTCCGTGCGATTGGTATCGGTGATGTACTTACACACGAGAGTCTCCGGAGGCGAGTAACGGCTGAGCTTGCGACCGGGGGTGAGGAGAAGGACGCGCAGCGCGGTGTTTCGAGGCGACTGAGAAGGAGAGCTCGAGAGGAGACGACGTGGCCGGGGGGAGGGACGTCAGGCGCGCGAGAGAAAGATAAAGAGCGACGGCGAGCGCGGGTGGGAAAGGCTCAGGGGCGAGAGAGGCTGAAGGAAGGATAGATAGAGGAGTCGAAGAGCAATAAGAGAGCGAGGCGGCTTCGGCAGTGGAGACGGCCAGTGGGCAGACGGGCGTGAAGGGGTCGGAGGTGGAGGCAGCGCGTGCAAAAGCGAAAGGCCGAGAGAGAGAGAGAGAGAGAGAGAGAGAAGGGGGGGGGGGGGGGGTCGCTCGGGCTTTCGAGCGAGAGGCGCAGCGAGGGAGCTTGCGGGGCGGTGTGGTAACGCTGGAAATAAGAGAGAAAGGCGGACACAGACACGTAGAACGCGGAGCGAGAGAGGGAGAGACACGCGGGGTAGAAGGGATGTAGCGACGCAGCGAGCGACGCGAAAGCAGGTGGGGGTCGCGCGCAGCTCAGGCCTGACAGGCAAGGCAGCAGGCAGGCACGCAGGCGGCCAGCGCACCGCTACCGCAGCCTTGCAAGCTCTCTTCCGAAAAAGCTTAGAGCTTAAACCTCGTCGCTGTGCGCTCTCCGGCGATGTGTGTCGTTGTCGTGATCGTCGCAACGCTCGCAGAGCGCTGAACGAGAAAGGCGAGTGAGCGAAGTCGCCGGCTTTGTCGGACTGTTACGACGACACTCGCACTCGGACGGTGTTGTTTCCCCGTGTGTCTGCCCCGTTGAATTATCGGTTTAGTGATCGTCGGAGACGAGATCATGCGTGCGCGCCTCAGAAAAAAAGCCTCTCCCGGACGGAGAGGCGAGACCGACTTCACGGCAATTTGGAGCGCGTAGGATGAGCGAATGAGAGAACGGTGAGCGGCGAAGGAGCGATTAATAAATATATATATATATATATAAACAGTGTGAGTGGGAAGAGCCTCGACTCTTCGGAACTGCGTGAGGAATGAGTAGGGAGTCTTCGTGCTGCTATCGTCGCGAGAGCCCGGAGTGAAAAAACGGAAGAGAAAAACTCGAGTGGAGAACCGAAGCGAGAAGAAGTGCGCGGGCAACGTGTCGAGATAAAGCGAGATAACGAAGGGGGTGGGGTGGAGAGGAGGTGGGTGGTGGAAAAAGGAGATAGAGCGAAAGGACAGACAGAGCGGATCGTAGGATCGGAGTGAGAGAGGTTCTGCCAACGTTCCGGTAGCTCCTGTCGCTGGTGCTGCTGGTGCTGCTCCTGGCGCTACTGGCGCTGCTGGCACCGAGGCTGGCCGGCTGTGTGTTTTGTCTTTCCTCTCCTCATCCCCGAGAATCTTCTTTCTGATCCGAGGCCACATCTTGGGCAAAAGCCCAATAATAATTTGAAAAAATTGAATTTGAAAAAAAAAAAGAAAAGAAATACCGCGTTGTCGAAAACGAATCGGAGACTAGAACTATCGGAATCCAAAGGAAAAAAAAACAATTAAAAAAACAGGACGACGAAGGAGAAACGACGGATCGGAGGATGAAAGTGGCGAGGGGAAAAGGCTGACTGCGTGCGGACGTCGTCGAACGGATATCGAGTGACTTCGATTTTTTTTTTCGTACGAGGATTGAATTCGTGGATGAAAGAAGAGCGAATAGGAAACGGAGACTATACCGCCCGTGTCGTGGAGAAGGTGCAAGGGGCGCGGGGGAGGGGGCAGAAGCGGAAAGAGAGAAGGGAGTGCGAGAAAGAGCTCTCCGGCGACGGACACTCCTAGGCCGTGGGTGTCGGCGTGTCGTCGGTTCGTGCAACGGTACAGTGGGTGTTAGTGGTTGGTGTACGAGAGGAGAACGGACACAGAACCGAACGGATACGCGCGGGGGTGAGAGACGGGACTCGCTGCGAGGCGCGTCCTCGCGAACCTGAAAGGCTCCTCTCTCCGGCATCGGCGACAGTTGCGTGCACGGGGTGTGTACGCTTCGACGTTACAGCCCTCCTTTCTTTTTTCATCCCTCTCGCGCGTATCCACTTTGCTTCGTGCGGTCGAGCGGCATTTCGCGGGGACGTCCGAGAGAAAAGAAAAAATCGGAAGTTTCGAAAGCCGAGGCACGATACGCGAGGTAAAAGCAACGCCGGACCCGCTCCGGCCACGGTCAGAGCGATCCATAATTCTGGTACGCTATCCGCGAGGATGCAACGCTCCGCTACTCTCCGAGACACGTACGCGGAGAACGCGACCATCTCGCCTACGCTGCGTCGCACGCGAGGCGCTTGAAGAAAAAAAAGGCAACAAGATATATTAAAAAAATTGTCAAAATAAAGAAAACATATACGAGATATGTAAGAGGGAGTTCGAAGGGAAACACATGTCTCTCTTCGCGTTGCATTGAGCGACGGAGAAAACGGAACTTTAGAAAAAATAAAATAAAATACTCGTGGCGAGTGTCGGCCAAACGTACGAAGGTGAGATGCGTGGGGAGAGAAGTGCGATGACCGGTTCGATATTCATTTGGTTTTTCGTTATTCCGACAGCTACGCAGCGCTTCCCCTCACGGTTTACTATTTCGTAGTACAGCGCAGAGCGTTCGGCTCTCGTACATTACAACGTGAAAAGGGTCGCGCGCGCGCGCGGCTACTCCTGCGCGTCTGACCCTCGTTTGCACTGACTACTCGTCGGGGACCTTGGTCCTTCGGAGGATGACGAGGACCCTCGTTTCGTGATCCGCGCCTCGAGTTCTCAAACGTTTTTTTATTCACTTATTTAACTTCCTCAAAATTTTTCGCAGAACAATATAAACACATATCCGAAAGTTATCCGCGCCCGAACGTGATTACGTGCTTGCGGTGATTTTACATTAGTGGTGACAGTGATTTTAATTGTGAAGAATATATATTTAAAAAAAATATGAAACAAATAAAATAAATAAGAAGTGTAAAGAAAAATTGGTTCGTGGCTAAATGCCGTCCTCAGGCTGTGCTTCAGAGTCGGCCACTGCGTCGTCGTCGTTCCCGTCGTTGTCATCGTTCTCGCTAATAGAAAGTTCCTGCCGTGATTTACCGACGTAGGGCCGGGGAGGAAGCAGCCATTTTGGTGGCTGCGGGCTGCTGCGGGTGTCAGCGCGGGATTGCAGAGGCTTGCGGGGGAGCGGCGCTCGGGGGCATGGGGCTCGGGAGGGGGAGCCGCCCCCTCTCGTAACCGCCGCGAAGCGCCAAGATTTCCCGCATCGAGTTCATCGAGAAATGGGGGCTGACCCCTGTCCTCAAACCGAGGCAGGACCTACGCCCCCACCGGAATGGTGCGGAGGAAGGCGACACGAGGTATACACAAAACATCCCTCATACTCTACAGTTCCTTTCTCTGCCATAAACGTCATTGAGCATCAAGAGAATCAACGAGAATTCTAATAAATAAGTTTTTTTTTCGAATTTAATCCCGGAGTATTCATTCGAATGTATGTATTTTTTAAAACTTAATATTTTTTAGTTCGAAAGTAAGGACGATGAGTCTTAAAAATTCACGGTCTTCGTCGTGATTTTTTTTTTGCTTCGTTTGAATTTTTTTCTTGACGTATTCGGCACTGAAGGCGAACGCGGTGGCCTAATCCCATAGTCGCGGGCGGATAGTCCGGGCGGTCCGGCCAACGAATACGTATGTACATACGGTACATGCCTCTTGGCAAATGTCTTCTTGGCTCGAGGCCTACTTCGGTTCGGGCAACTTTTTTGCCTTCCTTCATCCCTGAAGGAAACCAACCCTCCCCTTGGGCTCTATCGTGTGTCAACGATACACGAAGCGCGAATGGTGACGGCGTCGTCGAGGTGAGATACCGCGCTCTTGCCGCAGGCTCTACGACCGAACGATTTCACGTGATAACGAGCTACGGGAGCGAGGATGAAAGACGAAGAGGGGAGTGCCGGGTACGTCGATATAAAAAACACACACATGCACGCTGCTTGAATTTTATTCTCACGACTGTGAAACAACGTGCGGGTTCGCTCGATTACAATCTCTGTCCGAAGAGCGATTGTCTTTGATAAATTTAAAAAATAAAAAATTTTAAGAACGTTTAAGATTAAATTTGTGATAAGATAAAAAAAAATGTTCAAAGTGTCGGCGCCTTTTTTCCAATTGCGACTCGACGAGGTGGTCGAAGCTCCTGAGTCGAAGAATTTTTTTTTTTTTTTTTCATCACCACACTCCTCGCCCGTAACACATTCGTTCGAGTGCGAAGACATGGCGGACGGTATACAGGTACACACCTGGTGGTGTTCGTTGGATGCTGCAACGCGCCACGAGCAGACCCGATCGGATACGCCCGAAACCACGAAGTTCCTCTACCACGGTGCACAAAACCCCTTCGCTCGCCTCCCTCCGCGTTTCGCTCCACTATATCACGTTTCGCGAAATATGCTGGTACGTCCCTCGTCGCCAATCGATTACAGGATATATCGAATTATATTCCGTAGCGAGATATCGTTATATTTGTGCTATCTTCAACTCTTTCCCGTCGGGGGAGGTTTTTTTTTTCCATTTATTCTTTCCTTGTTCTTTGCCATCAAAATACATAAGCTTGCGGGACAGAGAAGCTTGATCACTGCGTCCTTGAGAAACACTGCGGAGTACTCCAATAAATTGATCTCTCCGGTCCCGCGGGAACTTTTTTTTTACTCTTCGTCGCTTTACTCGGGAGCTAAAAGCATCGAGCTGCTTATTAGACTCGCACATGGCAGAATCAATCCGGTGTCGCGCATCATCGTTTTATCCCCGACGATATCGAAGAATATCTCACCAAATCGTATGAACAAGTTTAAGTCTCTTGAGCTTTCGACGAGCTTTAATTCCCAGAACTCGTGCACTCTTTTTCCGGCATCGAGACAGTGGTTCATTAAGATATCGGAGCTGCACCAAAAAACGGCATTTCCTTCGAATCAATTTTTTTTTGTGAAATGAAAAATTAACTAGCGCAATGAACAGTTCATCGGGCGCTCATTTTTTCGTGCACGACTCTTCCGAACCGAGTGTGTAAACGTAAGAAAGCACACGTGCGTTTCACTGTCGTCCGCGAAATCGTTATTCCGTTATTTTTTTCGCATTGAAGCGGCAAAGTGTCTTCCAGTGCTAGTGCACAGGAGCGTGGCTGATGGACGCGTCGGCGTTAAAATTTGCCACGGCACATCTCCATGCGAGTCTGACTCGCACACGCCATATCCACTGAAATGTGCGTAATACGTGCGCGCGTGCGAGAGCCACCAGAGGCGTTTAGTTAAATATAGGAGCGGTGCGGCTTTCGAGAGTTACAAACACTTTACGGCAAAGGCCATTACTATTACCTCGCTCTAAAGCGTTTCCTCGAGAGTTTCACGCAAAATTCGCATGAGATTGTTGTTCTAAAAAAAAAAAAAAATTATATAAAAGAGAATAATGAAAGACGTAAGAAAGCTGCTTTTGCGAGGTTTGAGCTCTAACGAAAGAATTCGTCGAATTAATTGACGCGATGACGACGACGGTAAATTACGGAAATACAATTTGAGTGGCGGTCGAGAGGAATAAGTGGTAACAGCCCGATCAGGTCGGACAGTAGTGAAAGATGTAAAAAAAAAATACGGGATAGAAAAGTGAAGAAGAAAAATAAACATATAAGCTTCGAGGAACAAGTCGGGGAAACTAATAAAATGAATACGTGCAATTAGGAGAAGCGCTTAAGGCACGAAGGCAAAGTGGGCAAGTGTAATTTGCACGAACGTTGGTTTAGATAATGTGTGCATGGGCCGGAAAGGCTTCATGTGTATCTGCACGAATATCAGTATGGGCTAGGCGTGTAAAGATTGTGTATGGGTAGTTTGGGCGGACGTGCGAGCTGCAGGGCATCTGCAGGGCCACTCTGTGCGCTCGCCTATTTCACATCGCAGTGCGGATCGGCATTGCGACAAATTCTTGTTGCCAAAGGATGGTTTTGATCCAGCGCCTGAGAGACTCGTACGAACACACTAGCTTAATGATATGATTATTGATTTGCGATTTCCGAGAGTTTTTGTTGTCTATATATATACACATATATGTTCGATTACGGTCTCCTAATGATAATCATTGGTCAACAAGTTTAGTGAATTTTTTTTTCCTATATTTATACAGATAAGTTGGGGCAAAGTTTTCTAATGGAAATTATTGGTTTTGCAAATTGGATGATTTTTTTTTCTGTTCATTTATATATATTCAAAAAAAGTTTAAGGAATATGAAGGCGTGTGCGGCTGGGAAACGATTCGTGGTCTCCTTGCGTGCTTCAACGTAAGTTTTGTATTATTTAAACGTCCCATATTTCCGGAAGTGGTTGAGTGCAGGAGGCGAGTACGTCACGTTGCCGGTGCTTCAGGTGCTTTCGCCTCGGTCGGTTGAATGACGAAACACATACGAGGCAGCGGAACACGGGCGCGCACGCTGCAGTGCGGCAAATTCGGTGCCGAGGCGGCAGTAGTAACGGCAGTACGGAGTCAGGCCCACTTTCCAACTGCTCCAGTAGACTCTGCTCCGTTTGAGTCATGCATAAATAATACTTCAACGCGAAGAATAAAGAAAAATCGAGGGAGGATAGTAAAGAGAATAAAAAAAAAAAAAAAAACTGCTTGGAGTAGAAAATATGCAAAATCGTCATCTTAGTGTCTCGTGCCTCGTAAAATAATTGAGCCGCGTTAATCACCGATAGTGTATTCGTCGAGTCGCGCCTCTCGGGTGACACAGATTTTTTTTCGCTTGAGTATCAGTGAGGAGTAACGAAACAAGGTCGCGCATAAATAACGAACCGGAAGTGGAGATATTTTTAAGTCCGGACGAGAATTATTCTTCAAAGATTCTTCCGAAGTAAAATTCGAGTGGAGCTTCATCGTTTCCAGGTTTTTTTTTCGAATTTAAATTCTGTACAGCGAACGAGGCTTTTAACTCTGTATGCATTCCTCGAGTTTGAACGGTAAAGTAGCCGTTTGATGCTGGTGATAAAAAAAAATGAACCTGAAGACTGGCCGAGAATACCTTATAGAGAGATGGTGAAGATACAGGATGATAGAAGAAGGCCACGTGACGCACATGCAAGTCATATAAAAGAAGGATGAAAGAAACGTGAGAGGGCAGAGTCGACGAGATAGGGCGCGAGAGTGCAGGTTGAGAAGGACAGGTAGAGGGGGTTGGTCACACTGGAGAGTGGGAAAGAGAAATACAGAAAGAGGGTGAGAAGGGCAGTAGGACAGCAGCGCGTCTCCCGGTAGAAAGCGAACGAGCGAGGTAGCGAAACTACGACGAGGGGGTTGCGGGCGATTATGGCATGTAGCCAATGCCGTAGTGCCGCAGTTCCCTAGGTGCTCACTCTGCAGCTTTCTATTTTTTTTTTAATTTTTATTATACCTTTATTTTATCGGAGCGCCGAAATTTCGAGTGAAACAATTTCTCTGCATATATGCATATACATATTTTATTATATATATGTATGTATGGGTACTTTAAAAAAGGATATATATATTTATATATAGGATGTATATACATACAGCTCGCGTTGAATTTATTGACATTCAATTGAGCGCATCGAAGATCGATTCTATAGATACTTTTTCCATTGTGCCTGAGTCGCCTTGACAGTTAAAGTTTCATTGCCTTGAATATTTTATATGTCGCTTTGCAATTTCCGTTTTTGTTTGTGTATATTGTTCAATGAAGCTCCCGAAATTCGGAGTGTAGTAATTTTTTTGTATATGCGAATATATATGCATATATTTTAAACACGTATCGGTCCGTCAGGAAAAATATATATAGATAGGACGACGCTTCGAATTCATTAATATTCCGTCGAGCGCATCGAAGATCGATTCTATAAATACTTTTTCCATTGAACCTGTGCCTGAGTCGCCTTTACAGTCGAAGTTTCGTTAATTTCAACATTTTATCCGCCGCTTCGAAGTTTCTGTTCTTTTTTGTATTCGTTTTTTTTTTTGTATCGGAGCCACAAAAATTCGAAGTGCAATTTTTTCTGCATATATGTATATAATTAATAATACACGTTTATATCTATTTATATATGTCATTTGTAAATATGTATTTTATTCAGAAAAGAATACATATATACATATATATAAACATACAAAACTTGTTTTGAATTTATTGACATTCTATCGAGCACATCAATTCTATAAATACTTTTTCCATTGTACTGGAGTTGCCTCGACAGTTACAGTTTCG
The DNA here is from genome assembly GCA_963978505.1 of Listrodromus nycthemerus. Taxonomy (NCBI): domain Eukaryota; kingdom Metazoa; phylum Arthropoda; class Insecta; order Hymenoptera; family Ichneumonidae; genus Listrodromus; species Listrodromus nycthemerus. The sequence goes on along the minus strand of OZ021680.1, from coordinate 21,423,545 downwards.
TTTCCTTCAATATTTCATCCGTTCCGTCGCAATTTTAGTTCTTTATTGTTTGTATTTTTTTTTTTTCATTACATGGGAGAATCTAAAATCGTGCCGTATTTAAAAAAAATTATTTCCACACGAATTCTTGCGATGTGCAACATACAATGAATTAGACGAGCCTCGGCTCATGTGAGGAAGAAACACTCTTCCGGCATACTCTGACGCGGTGTGCGCCCAAACTAACGTGGAGGGTTGTTGACTAAGGGGTGGGTCGTACTGGGTCGCTCAACCTTCTCGGGAACGTTCTCTTTTTCCTCGCTCTCGGTAACACTGTCGCACAAACACTCCTTTCGGCTTCTCGACTGTCGAGTTTCTGCAATTTCGGACAACTCGTCGTGATTTTTTTTATTCCTCGCTTTTGTATGGTCATGCATTTCTGTTGGCGAACGGCGCGCTAAAGAATTGCAACACGAGACCTCCGTGCAGGCATGCCGGGAAACAAAAAAATTCTTCAGCACTTTATACTTCCGGTATTCGCCGAGTATCAAAGAGCAACTTCCGCGAACGGGAAGAATATATTTTTCAATGCAAAAAAATAACTAAAAAAAGGCATTCATGAAAAAAAGTATAAAAGTTGATTAAAGTCCTGTCTATTGGCGCAAGTGTTATTTTCCGCAGCGATATTGACAGACCTAGTCACGACCTCGAACCAAGGAAACTTTGTTTTACAGTCCAGTCAGAGAAGCGTTAACTTATTTTTTTTCTTCCGTTTCTGTCGCTCTCGGTTATCGACTGACGCTTCGACGGTCGACGTGTACAGAGTCTCTCGTTTAAGCTTAATTAACGGTCTGGACATTAATCCCGATAAAGGCTCATTGCCGTGTTTAATGATTCATCGAGACCAGGTAAAGATATTAGAATAGTAATCAGAAACGCTTGTTCCATTTGTTAAAAAATTTGTCATTCTAGATTAAGCTTGTGAGCGGGAATCGCTGCACTAAATTAAGAATTCAAGGGACCTTGGCGGTTCGAAAAATCCAAGCTCGGCTGGAGTTGAATTTTTGTTTGTTTTGCGCGAGCAAGTAAAAATGGGACAATTGTGCAAGACTGAATTTCGACATAGCTTCTTGGTGCCGCATCTTGTCCCAAACATACGTCCAGAATTTTAATCTAATCTAATCTAATCTAATCTCATTCTAATCGCGTCTCTGTTATCGCCGATTCTCCGAATATCCTGAAAAGATAACAAACCACTTTGCCATTTGATAAATCGATACGCCAGGGAGGGCACTGTTGACCCAGAAACATAAATTACAGTTCTAATAGCAATCGTTTATTCCTCCATCTCTGCAACATGTAAAAAGACCCGGTTAACCCCCTTGCCCCATCGCCACCTACCGTCAAAAAATTCCCCCAAACAATGCGACGCGCCGGCACACAACTTATTAGGAACAAGTAGTGCTCGAGATTAGGCTGATGGTTTGAGGTGGGTTTACCCAGCGCAAATCTCGTCCTTCAGGGGATCTTTTTTTTGCCTTTCTCTCCTCATCATCATTAATTTCACCAGAGGCCAGCACGTTCTCGAGTGGGGATTGCGCATTATCGTCAGTTCTCCCCAATCCTTTGGATGTAGTTCAATGCTAATGAACCGTCTCGCCACTCGTGCGTCGGCATCGACGATACGTTGCCTGGCTGGGGTTTGAGCGGGTGGGATACGAGCAGAGCGGAAAAAAACGGACATAGTGAGGGGTGGAAAAGGAAAGGTAGATCGGAAGCTCCGGAGAGAGAGAGAGAGAGAGCGAGAGTGAGTGAAGCGAGAGGAAGATGCGGATAGCCCACTCGCATTAAACGCCTCGTTGAGGAGCAACGGGAGGGCCGCACACAACGGATTCTCTTTCCCTTCTTTGTTCGGCTGGTAAGTAGACGACGGTTAAATGGAAAACGGGAGAGAGAAAAGTCGAATGGATAGAAAGATAGAGGGAGAGAAGAGTGACTTGAAGTGAAGACGAGGGTGAGAGTGCGAGAAGGTGGCGTGGAGAGAGGAAGGCCCCTTCGGAGTGGGCCATAGATAGTTCAGGCCGACTGACTCGGGGTGGAGAACGTCGAGTGGAAGAAGGTCGGTCAGGCGGGTTGCCGAGCCACCACTGGTCGAGCCGCTGGATACGGAGTGACTCCCCGCAACGGAGGGCACTAGACCCGTTGACGAGGCTCTGAATTAGTGATGAACTCGAAACACCCCCCTATGGACGCCCACCAGTAGTTTGACGCCGGTACACATACACACCTTTCAAGACGTCAAGTGGAAAGCTCCGCGTCGCTCTCCGGAAGCAATTGAAGGACCACCGGTGAGGCGCGCCTCGTCTTACCGAATTTACAAGCCGCAGCATGCGGTCCGGCTAGAAGTGCAAAGGTGGAAAGCTGCATTGAAGTCAATGACGTATTCGACTGCTATCCAGCCTGGCGCAGGGACTAGGTGCGCGCAGTCGGATGCACGCACATTGATGCTGAACCTTGGTCCTCATGGAATAGAACTGGAAATTCCAACTTGCTGACTCCACACGGGGTTAAAAAAAGGGTATTCGTACGTTGTTCGTTTTTTTTTTGCATATCTTAGAGTCGATGGCTTGGGCGATTTCAGCCGGATATTAGGTTATTAGGAGAGCATTGTCTAAAATTCCGTTTTATCGACCGGGTCGTGTACGAATTGAGAGCGGTGCCAGGTTCCTTGGGCGTCGAACTTTTCGGGCGCCCTCTAGGTCGATAAATTAACCGGGCGAATTAGGGGAGAGTCGAGATACACTTCTCAATGTCAAGGCGTTTCCCAACGGAGCTTCGGTGGCTCGAACTTTATCCAGCTCTCGCGGCTACGTGGCATGGATGTGGTTATCTTTTAGTGGCGCACTTTCAACGGAGTTCTACAAAACGGATTTTCTTCGTTTTTACTCATAATTTTCGGTGAATTTCATGGGTGGTCGAGCGAGTTTTTGTTTGTTATTTGTAGCTCTTTAGTGGGTATTTAGTGCGCTCCGTGAGTCGCGGACTTCGAGGTATGATTTGATTACGAGCCATAAAGATCTTATGACGTTTTGGCCCACAATTTGTTTTGGCAGCCGGCGAACATCGTACGGAGAATCGGGAGAGTGGGTTTTATGGCCTCGATGAATGGTTTTACGAGACGGTCACGTACCGTTGTTACAGCGAAAGCTCGTGATGTGGTTTTATTTAATTTTTTTTTGCTTTATGCACGATATCACAACCGAGTCGGTCGGAAAAGTCCGTCGTGGCTCATTAAGGAGTTCGCGAAACATTCCGTGTACACGGAGTTTCTGCATTTAACCGCGGTTTGTATTTTCAGACCGGGCCCCGGTGCCCCTTACGACCGGTGGCTCGGCGTTCCCTCGGCTTTTGATCATGCTAACGTTATTACCACTTAATTTTGTTCAGCCCACAAGAACCCCAATGGCCTGAGAGAAACCCTCGCGTGGATATAGAGAAACTGCGTAACCGGAAAAACTTTAACGCTCGGAATATGTTTACTTGAAAATTGGCAGTCGTAGAACAAGTCAACTGCGACTCCAGATGGCTTATTTAGTCTGCCAGACCTGGCGTTTGTGCTTCAGAAAAATGAATAAAATTGTTGACCTAACCAGTCCGCGTCAGATACGCTTCCGACTATTTATTTTTTTAAGCAACCAACCAATTTTTTGATGCAACTATTACATTTTTTTGTACAACTATGAACTTTTTGGGTGCCACTTATATTAATAAGCTAGACCCAATAATTAATTGGCTTACAGCTATTTCTTGGCGCAACCAAATAAATTACCTGGGTCGCATTCGACTGCACGGTCAAATCAAGTAGTGGATTCTGCACAAGGGCCGTTTTGTACAGAAGATTACATGTAAAGTGAGACAAAAAACCACAATAGAATTATTCGAAACAAAATTGTCGAAAATATACGGAAGTTGGCTGAATTTGTGACATGGCGATAACGCAGGAGTAGAAAATTGCCCCGAGTTCGTTTTAAGGTAACAAATATACTTTGTGAAACGCGAGAGTCAAAAGAACAGAGAAACCGAGAGATAAACATTTGACATCGAAAAGTAGTTTTTTCTTTCATTTTTTTCCCAGCTTTAATGAGTAACGAACACACTGCCGGGTGCATTCAAAGCTCACTGGGTCAATTGCTTCGCGGAAGTTTCTTTTTCTGTTTGTGTGGTGGTTTATAAAGGAAGAAAAGAACATTTTCAACACTCAAGTAGTCCGTGTCTGTGCGCGGTGGTGGTAACTCAAGAAAACTCAAAGTGTGCGATGAGAATGGTCGTACAAAGGAGGGCGGCGGGGGAGGGGAGGAAGGGTGGAAAAAAAGGACGAGAGTGTTGGCAATCTTTTCCGTTTGTTATGCACCACTTTTAAATGCTTCTCTCCACGTCGTTGCCAAGTGAGCCTCGGGGACCAAAAGGGGAGTCCGATAAAATTTGAGCATTCTCTCGCCTCTCCTCCAATTCCGCCAAAGGTGCAAGTGTGGTTCGTACTCTCGGTTTGTCTTCAAAGCCATTGGTATCGCGTCAAAAGAAAACATATTTTTTCAATTCCCCTTGGCAACGCCTGAAACGCATTTTTTTGAGTTCGAAGATTCGATAGTGATTTTTTTTGGCACCCAACAAATAATCCGACGGACCAGCGTCGATGATGGAAGTAACCTCTGGCCGCACTTGCTGGAGTTTCCCTGATCCGCAGGCCATAGATTCAATATTTTTCAAATTTACCTTCACTTGCGCGAATTAAAAAAAAAATGTTTCGTTCATTTCATTAAATAATTTCTCCCTGATCTGGAACAAGACAGTGTTCCTGATATTTAAATTTGGCTTCACTTGCGAGTATGCGTCGTCGACTTTATCAATTGATGTTTTTCTCCGTGTAGTTACAGATAACTTGTAAGCTGTAAAAAAATGTTCCCAATTAATCAACATTATTTTTTTACGCAGCTTTTTAACGCCTATGATTTCTGAAATTTTAAACACATATACAATGCAATTGATGAAAAAAATTTGTCTCTCACTATCCGGTATTTTTATGTAACAAACGAGTGCATTAAGGTAAAATTAGTGTAAGTAACGCGAGCAAGTTCGAAGTGCCCGCAATTTCGATTTACTATTCTGTAAATAAAAAAATACAGTGTATAGTAGCGCTAGAACGGTTCGCTGTGAAACCTAACTGCCATTCGGACCGTCTTAAACGCTAATCGACTAACAACAGTCGTTAATGCTCACACAGAGCTCGTTCCTGGTAAAATATAAACTTAACAATAGCAGACGGAGATGGCTGAATTTTTTTTTTTATTGTTCGTGAGACTTCGTACATTTCCGGTATACTTTTAAATTATGCAATCAGTTCCAATTGGCGGTCAGCAGCGAACCACTAGTTAGCTCAATTGCCTGGTACTTCATCGCGCACCATTAAAATTCTATAAGCAAAACTTTTGAGTTGCGATAAACCTTGGGAAAAGGAGAAAAAATCGCTTTTTCCTCCATTACATTTTATGGCAGAATCATTGTCGTGCTCGGACACAACCGTAGGTCTGCTTTTACAATTCGTTGGAGGCAACGTGCGCTGACCGATACGCGGCTCTCGCGCATCGCCGTTCAACCAATATCGACAGCCGGTGACAGGTTGAATTTCCTCAAGGGTCTTTTTAACAGTCTTCTCCAATCATTGCTGTGTCACGTTTGGTCCATCACACTGTCTTCCTTTTTTTTTCTTATCGGCAGTAGTGTCAATGCCGAAAATTGTCTTTATCGACATATTTTTCATATGTCCATAGCTGTCGATTAAGGTCGCGTCTTTATAATAAAAATTTAAGCTCTGTAATCTCGTTAATAGAAGGAAAATGTACTTGTACAATTACTTATTACCATTATCACCATTTTATATTAACATCCTGATATGTTTTATTGAAAAATTTTCTCGATAAAAAAAATTAATATTGTCAGAAAACATTTGTTAAGTTCGTCTAATAGGAACTGGAATGAACACTTATGTTTCTCAAGGTTTCTTCCCGTAGTGACCGGCATTTTGGTAGTTCACAGTCTTTGTGATCTACCGACCGGAACGACTTTGCCGGACCCTGTTCGCACGTGACTTCCGAAGTACAGATTTCCTATTAGAAAACTGAGGCTGCGTCAGTTATTTTGGTAACGGCGTCAAGTTATTTTCGGCGTCATTGCGGATACGCAGAACACGTTGGCAGTCCGAGTACACGAAAACTGTGGAAACAAACTGTGGATCTCGAATTTCTTACGCTCCGTCTTATATCTGAGCTGCTCAAAAGAACCTCGCAAAATTTTTTTATTTTTATTTCACCGAAATGAATCAGAGTTCGTTTTTTTCTTAGCACCCGAAAAAGTGAATTCCTTTGAAAAAACATCTGGAGTTTTCACTACATATTTTTGTTGGCTAATTATGGAATTAGCAATCGTCGATAAAAATTTTCTATTTTTACATTAATAATTGTAATTGTAATTGTTCATAGAGAAAACTTAATTTCTACTCTACTAAACACACCAGTTCGATCCAACCCTTGGATTTCAATGTTGTCAGACAGTTTCATCGATTTTTCGGGGAAAAAAAATTATTTAAAAACATTCGGTGCAGTTATCAACGCGTTATAATTATCAGCGTGCCATGAATTTAATGGCATGTTAACTCTTTGGAAAGTGGGTCAGTGTGCCTGCTGGTATCGGGTTAAAAGTTTAACCGCTTCTGGGCGAATGTCGTTTACGTGCTTGCGCTAATGTCCTATATAAGCAACATCATATTATCTCGATTAAAAATAAAAATTGTATCCAACGAGATATAAAGAAATAAATAAAAAATTATTAATAATTGACAAAAATTAATAATATCGTCGTGTTTTGCAGATCGCTGCCGAAGCTCAGCAGCCAGGACGAGGAAGGGCCAAACACTCACACCCAATACACAGGCGTCACACACTTCGAGCCGATACCACACGATCATGGCTTCTGCGGAAGAGTCACCATCAACGTAAGATTGTCTTTTAAAAGAAAAAAAAATCCCCAATCAAAATTTCATTCACGACCTACACTCGTTTATAGTCTAGAATTTATATTAGTTCCGTACAACAAAAAGAAGAAGCTTGAGTAGAGTTCTCAGTTTTCGTAGGTCGAAGTAGATGAGTTAGTTTAGACAGATTAAACCGTAATTGAATTAAAACGCAACTTAATGAAAAAAACTATTTATCCAAAAGCAATAGCTAAACCGCAAGTATTCCTGCGAGCTCCACCGTGCGATCACGGATTTGTCTGATCCAATCGGGAGTAGAACTACGACAAAGAAGCCTCGAGATGTTCCAAGAGGGTTGTATCTTTTTTTTTACTAACAAACACGAGCAAGCTTCAGAATTGTCTGGCACGGGCGCCAATCGAGGATCGCGCGACGAATTTCATAGAAAATTTGCCAGCACCTTAGCCGGCGAAAGTTCAAATATTATTGATCGGATAGGTTTCCCTCTTTTTCTCTTTTCTCAAGTATTATTACAGAGTGGGAAAACTTTGCGGTCGAAGAGGTGTTTAATCTGCTGGAGGCGGCAGGGGTAAGCTCGAGCGAAATATGTGTTTTTTTAAAACATACACAATAGAGAGACGTATAGACGCGATAGTATTTTTGAAGCGAAGCACATACGCGTCTAATAGATTTCTGTATTGGGAGAACGAAAAAACTGTTTCACGAACGGTGAATTTATTTAGATTTAGAACACATGAGTATTTCCTCTGTCGGAACTTGGAGCTTTGCGTGCAAGATTATCCGAAGACACGAATGAGGGAGAGACGGGGGTGAGCGAGAAGCGACCTAGACACATCGTTTGGCCGGTGTCCAAGTTCATCTTGGAATCTGGAGTGGAATATAGTAGCAAGGTCGTATTGTGCAAAAGGGGATTATCCGTCCTCGGCCGAGACACGACCGCATTGCGCCAATTACAGTTGCCGGTTGACGATGTTGTCTCGCTTCCTTTTTTTGTCCCCCTTCTTTCTTTATAATCATATTAAAAAAAAAAAAAAGAAAAAGACCATTTCTCGTTTCGTCGCCTCCCTTGTTCACCATAAATCTCCCGTTCTCCAGGATATTCGAATCAGGCCGCGCGGAAGACAGTAATTTACATTGACCAAGCTCTACTGCCTAATACCTCCGAGCGCCTAATTGCTCCAAGTGGATCGATCTAATTCCGAAGATCTCTGTGCAGATTACAGCAAAGCGTAGTTGTGTACCGCCAGAGGCTTGTACAAATTTCGCTACGTTAATCCAGTTAGAGTAAGAAAGTCGAATCACAATTTTAATAATTTACATTACTTTACGGCCAACTATAAGTACCCGAAATTGTCACTATAAAATCACGGGGATGATCAGGTCGTCAGCCATTTCAAACCATTGATAACAATAATTTTAATAACGTTGGTTAATCCTAATTAATAGAAAAAAAAATTCTCGATATAGTTTTCTCAATGGGATGGAATCGCTGAAAAGTTTCGCGGAGAAAAATAAATCAATTGAATCAACAAAATGTGCGCTTAATGGCAGCGAAAGAAACGTTTGGTTGATCGGAAGGAATATCTTATTGAAACGAGCAAGTCGTCGAATCGAGTGTACTTTTACTCGAGACAATTATTTCGTTCAATCCAAAAAATTTCTCGCCCCTTACAATTGGGAAAATAATTTTTTACTGAGCGCTCGTTTTACCGACTCGATTGATTTCTTTGCTCAGTGCACTCCCAGCTCTTCGATTTTAAGGACAGAGCGCGACGTTAACACCTTCCTAATGCTCATGGGGTATATTTTATTTCTTCCCCTTTCAGGAATTGTTAAATTTTTTTTTTTTTGTAATTCTGTACAAGGACTCTCGTTAAGAGAATCGCGTCGTTGACAACAGTGAATGTAATCTAATGTTATAAATGTCGTTTTCCAGGTGAGCGGGTTACGGTTTGAGACACAGCTGCGTACGCTGAACCAGTTTCCGGACACGCTACTCGGCGATCCGGCAAGGCGGATTCGATACTTCGATCCGTTACGCAACGAATATTTCTTCGATAGGAATCGACCCTCCTTCGATGCGATACTTTACTATTATCAGAGCGGTGGCCGGCTCCGTCGTCCCGTCAACGTACCGCTTGATGTCTTCTCTGAGGAGATCAAGTTTTACGAGTTGGGGGAGCTGGCCACCAACAAGTTCAGGTAAACGGTCTTTACCTGGCTAACGTTGTGTGTCTCCATTTTTCTTTAATTTTTTTTATTCGGTGTTGTTCGTCAATCTGTTGTCAGCTACAATTGAAAAAAAAAAAGAGAGCGAGATTTTTCGCATTGGATTGTCTGTGAAAAAAAAAAAGAAAAAAAAAACCGTGTGTCCGTGGAATCGAAAGCGGAAATAGGTAAGATTATTTTTCAAAGCAATATTTAAATTTTATATATCCAGGGAGGACGAAGGATTTATCAAGGAGGAAGAGAAACCGCTGCCATCGCATGAGCTCCAAAGGAAAGTGTGGCTACTATTCGAGTATCCGGAGAGTTCGCAAGGTGCGAGAGTCGTCGCGATCATCTCCGTATTCGTGATCCTACTCTCAATCGTGATATTCTGTCTGGAGACTCTGCCCGAGTTCAAGCATTACAAAGTGTTCAACACTACGACGAACGGCACGAAGATAGAAGAGGATGAAGTGCCGGACATAACGGACCCGTTCTTCCTAATAGAGACTATTTGTATCATCTGGTTCACGTTCGAGTTATCGGTGCGCTTCCTCGCCTGCCCAAATAAGCTAAATTTCTTCCGTGACCTTATGAACTTCATCGACATCATCGCGATCATTCCGTACTTCATCACATTAGGCACGGTGATTGCCGGAAAGGATAATCAACTAGACCTGCCGAAGGCTCCGGTCAGCCCGCAGGACAAGAGCACTAACCAGGCAATGTCCCTCGCGATACTAAGGGTCATCAGACTGGTCAGGGTGTTCCGAATATTTAAGTTGTCCAGGCACAGTAAAGGCCTCCAAATACTTGGACGAACTTTAAAGGCCTCCATGCGAGAGCTCGGCCTGCTCATCTTTTTCCTCTTCATCGGTAAGTCTTTTACTTCTTCTCGAACACTAATCACTTCACTCTTCGTTCGGGTACGTCTACGTAAATGTTTCGTAAACGCGTGTTATTATTATTATTTCGTTGTTTAATAATAATTAATTATTCCTGTCTATGCACCGCTGCGAGTGCTTCTTTTGGTAAAAACAATAACAACAACAAAAAAAAGAAAGATTGTTATCCACGCTTTGTATCGGGTTGAAAATGAAGATGTATGATTTTCTCTTTTGTTTGTCGTTTGCAACTATTTGATTGTCCACTCGGGCTCAAATTGGCTGAACGTTCTTATTATTTCGTCGGATCAGTTCTTTCTTTTTTTTCTCTTTAATTGCCGTAAAATTTTTTGCTTGAATCGGTCAGAGTATTGTTGAACCGTTAAAATAATTGTTACCTTTTTTTTCTTCATTTTTTAATTATCTATTTTTGCAATAACTTTGATATCTTAAGGAGAGAAATTTGATTTTTTGAAAACGAGAACTAGTGCCTCGCTTGACGAAGTTCTTGACCAGTGCCAACTCCTGCAAGTATATGATATACGGCGAACAATTTTATCAACTAGTAATCCGAAACTATTTTGGGGCGTATTGTAAATTTGCTCGCACAAAAAAAAATTGTTTTTAATTGTACGACGAAATTTTTTGCCATACGATAGTTTGGATTATGGTCGGATAGACAATTCGGAATTGGCATTGGTTTACGTTGGTATTCGAGGAAGAGAGGTCATGATATCAAAAAGGGCATCCGGTGAAGATAGAGAGAGATCGGCGCCGAAAGATCAAACTCTTTCTGTATAATTAATGCGGAAAGTCACAACGTCCGTCTCCACACATTAACCAGCCGATAAAACCGAGGACGTTGAACATATTATAATTGTCTCCAAGCTCAGTGCATGCGAACTTGCGAGGGTGGTTAAAACGTGTCAACTGAGTGATCCATGGTAACTGGTTAAAATATGGAGTCGGTTAAAAAAATGGGAGACTTGAACTGGTATGTTATTGAATAGGCAATTTTTGCTTCTTCCCTCCTGCATCAAGGGATTCATATTCGACCGATGAATTTCTATTGTTCACAGAAACTTGCACGTCTGCCTATATGTCCTGTGTAAACCATCCAAACCTTCTGCCTAAATATCTCGAAAACGGTGTGGTAAAGCATCGAATTTTTACGTCATTTAATCAACATAGAATCTTATTAATAACAAAAATATATCTAAAAAAAGAAAAAGAAAATAGCCAGCCATCAATTCATGAAGGTAAATGCCCCCTGCCTTAGATTCAGCGAGAGTAATGACGAAAGTATTTGAGTTGTTTTGCTGAACCAAAAATAAAGCCAGATTAACCCTCTAATGTAAAGCTCCATAGTCGTTAGAACATAGTTGGGGAGGCATTAGACAACAGCGGTTATGAAAAAGCTCAGGTATTGTCGATCTCAAAAGGCACTTTTGAGAGCACAAGAAACTATTTACAGCTTTTGGCACTTTTGTTCACGCTTTTGTTACTAATTTTTTGTATAAACCTTGATTTTTCATTAATTAAGTAATCTTAACTCGATAGCGTCTTCGCCGTCGGCAGCCGTCGAACATTGTGAGGTAAAGAAATATTAAACATGATGATAGACGGTTAATCTGTGCCAGTTTATTCGAATGAAATTGATACCAAACGCTACGGAATGACAAATAAGTAAAAGTTTGTAGAATTGGCATTGAGCCGCGGCTATCTGGAATGGCCAAACGCATATTGTCAATTTTTTTTTTTTTTTCACGAAATGGATTTAAAATAAAAAATCGAAAAAGGTCCGTCGAATGTGGCAAAGATAGTAGTGGCGAGGTCATGTTTCAGGCGTGATCCTGTTCAGCTCGGTCGTCTACTTCGCGGAAGCCGGATCACAGGAGAGCTTCTTCAAATCTATACCGGACGCGTTCTGGTGGGCGGTGGTCACAATGACAACCGTGGGCTACGGGGACATGAGGTACACTCCAAGAAATGATATGTCTGAACGCCTTTTTTCCATTGTCTTGCAGGTGTGGTGCTATTCTCATCGGCGGTTTACTTCGCGGAGGCCGGCTCCGAGAATTCGTTCTTCAAGTCCATTCCGGACGCGTTCTGGTGGGCCGTTGTCACGATGACGACCGTGGGCTATGGTGACATGACGTATGATGTACTCACTTTCATTAACATTTTAGTTAATGCCACAGTATGCTCCTATTGAGTTGTTCGTTTGTATGGTTCACTAAATGGTTGGTTGGATTAACTACTCTATTACTCGCATCACGACCTCAGATCAGACTTGTTTGTTTCATTTATTTTTCTTTATTTTTCTGTTTTAATGCGCCGCTAATTTTTTTACCTTTCAATTTGTTCTATAACAGCGCGATCTCTGACAAGGATTTATCTTATTCCTTTGAATTTTGTTTTTTTTTGTTTTTTTTTTTTTTCGACATTGCCCTGTTAAAGGACGATGAGCTGGTGCGATCCTGACAGATGGGTAATGACATTTGAAAAAAAGAAACAATGCTTTCCACGAGCTTTCAAAATGCAATAGACATTAGTGACAATCTACGTTTGGAATAAATTGTGCGTCCTTAATGTTACGATACGATCAGCGACGGTAAGTTTGTCAAAGGGTAGCCTAGTTTACAGCGATGTTAGTGCCTCTTTTTTTTTCAACACAAGAATCAGCTTATCCGATTTTTCGTGTGCAATGGCTTGTTTTTTTTGGTTGTTGAAAGACACTCTGTGAATTCAACGAGGTCAATTATTCTTTCATAACCTTAGCTGCTTATATAATATAGAAGTTATTTTAGACAAAAAGGGTTCGAATTGTTCAGCGACTGTCTCTACCAACAGAGGGCCTAATCGAGAAGGAATGGTCCGCTAACCAACGTGTTGAGTCGTTAGACTGTCTTTCAACATAAAAAAATAATCCATCATAGACTGAAATCGGGCGATTGCTTAAAAATAAATTGAATAAACGACTGCATGAAATTCTAGTGTTTCGAGAATTCATTGAATTATGCTACCCTTTGATAAATGCATCGCTATAAATGTTTTCTGCATTAAGGAAACCTTTTTGTTTCATTGATGAAACGCGGCGTTGTCAAAAATGTTATTTTGAATTAGCACTCAGACGTTCTCGGCACGTACGACCGGGTGTGAATTTCACGTAACAACGTTACATCGGATTGATCTGATAAAATAATCGGCAATCGTTTTCAGTCGTATTGTACCACGTGCGACTGGAAACGAGTTTCCCTTTACGACGGATTATGTACACTCAAATTTTGGAAGCTTCAACAACGCAGTTTTTCCATTCTGATTGTGTCGCCACTCATTGAATCCAATTGCAGCGGTCTGCTCGTCTTGGCCGTTTTCTCGAACCTTTTCGGTTATTTTATTTATTTACTTTTATTCCTTTCAATTATATTGAGCTCCATTGCTAGAAATGTCCTGCCAACATCGTAGAACAATTTGAGTATCAATTATTACTTTTATGACACGTCACAATCATTCTACTGACAGCCGCTTCGACCTTTTTATTATTAGTATCAATTTTCATATCAATGATTTTTTTGTACTATGTTATTTTCATTACTATTATTATGGTTATTATTATTATTATTATCATTATTATTATTAATACTATTATTATTATAGATGCCCCATACGTTCATTCACCATGCGAACATTGTTGCGCGTCGGGCATCCCTTAAAGTGCAACGTTTCGTAATTACCCTTTTTCGTTTTCTTTATCAATGATAATTTCTTTTATCCAATACTCAATTCAATACTGTATAGTAACGATTCGATTTTTTTTTTTTTTTTTCAAGTTATCGTTAAACTATCCAATTGGTCATAAAAGCAACACAAAATTTTGTCAACTTTCTGTTTTTTTTTTTATTATCATCATGATTCTTTGCAAGCGAACAAAAATTGTTATACTGTGAAGGCAGAAGAAAGAGAAAAAATAGAGACATGCAATTTTATCGGGGAACGAAGCGGTTCACTATTATTAGCTGCCCGACCAATAAAAAGAAAGTTTACGTTTCATTCGGGGAAAATTCTTTGTTCCTCGCGTTTGCGACGAAACGTTTCGAGGAGTAAATTGTTTAATTTGAACTGTGTAACCGTGCCTCGCGTTAACATTTGCACACGTGTTCAAACCAAATGCGGTGACACGATTTTCTGACCAAAAAAATGAACACGTCATTAAGCCAAGCTCCACGAGGACGAGATTCGTCGTTACGGCGCATCCAAACGATTTGACTCGTAATACCGTTATGGTAAATTCGAGAAAAAAAAAATACGTCCAACGTCATTGTTACGACGATATTGAAACTGACTGTGATGATCGGCATATCGAAGACTGAACTGAAGCGAAAATAAAATAACAATAAAAACTATCTCTTTGACATTTTATCGGAGTTCTTATTAGCTTAAGGCAAAAATGTACTATCGGAAAATATATACTTATACATTGGTAATATTTTTACAGCTTCGATATTTCTGCTTCAACACACGAGTTTTCGGGCCTCGAATTCTCGAGCTATCGGTAAAAAAAAAAAAGGATAAAGGATTAAAGAAAAAAAAATAATACGGAACTATTCGAGCGACGAGGACAAAGTGTATACTGTCCAATAAAAAGTTGCCGCACGTGATTGATCGAAAACGAGACAGCAGTCGGTTGACAATTGAAAACAATTAACAATAGTAGTAACGATATAATCCGTAATCCGTATGTCTCGTTCTAACAAAGAATTTTCCGAGGTACCGCTTTAGAGTGCCAGAGTGGACACAGCCTCACCACTTTAATGCATGCGCCTCAAGTTCGATAACCCGGAATGCTGAGAGAGGGCATGCTATTTGAATATTATCACTGTTTTCATGTTACACACGAATAATATAACATTTTTTAAAGAATTAAAAAAGAGAGTGAGAGAGAGAGAGGGAAAAGGTACAAAAAAAATAAAATAAAATAAAATTGTTTGATCGGTGGTGGGCGGACCGAGGGCTTCCGTCCGTATTCGACCAACACCCACAAGGAATGTTCCATGCAACCACGTTTACCATTAACTACTGTTACTACTGCTACCACTCCTACTATAACTAAACTACTCACACCAATTACGATATTATCTTGTTAGCCTAAAAAAAAATTATGCCAAATGCTCAAATCGAGCGATTTGAGTGTCGACGGAATTACCGATCATTGTCTAGAATATTAATACCCGTTACAGAAACATTGTTATAGAGTAAAGAGGAAGTAAAAAAAAAAAAAAAAAGAAACACATTTAATTTGCAGTCGCACGTATATGAGTAACGCAGAATTCGCACATGCAGCGATTTTTTCGTGACGAAGTCAGAGGCAGCACCGTTATGATTGCGTACTCGGAAAATGGAGTAGAAAGTTGAATTTAAAATAAAACAATAAAAAAAGAAGTCGGTGAACAACCTGACGTGAATTTTTTATAGTTATCAATTCTGTCGATGAAATTTGTACTTATTGCTTCACTGACAAAATGTGGAACGTTATGCCGTGTTGTGTACACCGGGACTGCCTCTGACACGCGAGGATGTACCAATCCCATGGATCATCACGATAAATCGAGCAGAGACCAAGCCTGTTTTTTGCGAGTCTCGAGTCTAAGCCAGCCTATATTGTTACATAGAATTTAGTAAAAAAAAAAAAAAATAGCAAACAATTAGCCAGCTCACAAATTAGACGAAGCAGCTATGTTAAACACTAGTAATTATATGTGTAACAACTCGCAGATGAGCCTCCCGCAAGTAGAGCGACACTCAACACGGCACACAAAAATAGACACCACACCTCGCACAAAAAAAAAACGAAAAAAAATGAAAATTCACAAAATTACATTAGACCGTTATCACTGAATGTGTCGATATTTTTTTCGTGTGTTTCAGGCCCGTGGGAGTCTGGGGAAAGATCGTTGGTTCGCTTTGCGCGATTGCTGGTGTACTGACGATCGCCCTACCCGTACCAGTTATCGTCTCCAACTTCAATTACTTCTATCACCGTGAGACTGACCAGGAAGAGATGCAGTCGCAGAACTTCAATCACGTTACCAGCTGTCCGTATCTCCCTGGCACTATAGGTATGTCAACGAGCAGACGGAAAAAATTACCAAAAAATGGAAGATTGTTTTGCCACAAAATTGGATCTAGCGTCAAGAAGCTGCTAAATTTTGTTCGTCAGAAAATCTTCCACGATTTCAGTACATCTTATCGTCGGCCGATCTAATATTTTATTGAAACGAAGCAAGGAAGAGAATCTATCAAAAAGTACAGACTTTTCTACACCATCGCGGTAGTACTTGCATATCAGCTGGCGAAATAAACGTTGTATTGAGAACATATCGGAAGTGTTAGTGATCTGTCATCGTGAACCGTCATCAATGACAAAATGTAGGAAAATACGGTCGAAGAAGTCAACTTCTAAATCCTATTACAAATAAACTATACGTCAAAAGTGACGAATAGTGCTCGTGTAGAACATATAAAAAATTGAGGCCCGAATTTGGTTTACATTTGATAATTTATCCTGAATAAATTCTCATTGAAAAATTCCGTAAGCCCAATATTTTCTTATTATCCGAAGAACATTACGGTTATTGTTACAAATAAAACTGATCTGTCGACTTTGGGTTTATTTAATGTAAATTGCCGATAACCTTGCTTCAATCTTTCCAGACATCATACCGTCCGCGTTGTTTCTAACCTGACAAAAAATTGTCATTGCATAAAATATTCAAGTTCGTGCTCGTAGTACTTTACCAAAAAAAAAACAACGCCGCTCGTAACTCGGCAAGGCCCTACGAAAGGGTTGAAACGATTCGGCTCTAACATGGGTGAAGCATAGAGAAATGCCACTCGGCTAAGGTCGCTCGGATTTGGTCAGCTCCTTCGGAGCTATTGTTGCCTCGAAGTCCTGGCGGCAATTCTCGCAGCGGGTGATTAATGCTGAGCCGGCTGGTGAGCTTAGCGCGTGGGCTTGTTATCATTTCTTTATCATAGCACGGCATAGGTACATTCAACGGTTTATCGCGACACGCGAATCGGTTAAACCAACCGTGAATACGAAACGAACGCGACATGAGGAATGTCTGTGATTTTAGAGAAAGAAAGGTGTAAGCGACGTTGATTGAATAAGCTCACAAAGAAGTGCCCGAGGCGACGGTAAAAACAATTGAGTCGTAAAAAAAAAAAAAAGAAAAAAAAAACAAGTATAATTATTTTCTAATCATTCGACCGTGTTGGATGGTAATTGACAAACGACGATAACGATGAGGGTAGAAGGGTCTCACAATAGTGAGGCAACCCCGATACCACGGTGCGGTGGTGTCGGCACGTTGAGATGACACGAAAGAGCTTTGCGTTCGGTAATCCTTTTACTTACGAAGCCACAGGAGACAAGGTGCTACTTGATTCGTCACCTCGTACCCGCATCGGGTTACAAGCGTGTCTCCTACCCGTATTTCTTATATTCCCCCCTTACACAATCTCTCACCTCGTCGTTGCTTGTAACGTTACGGCCGAAAAGGGTACATGCAGTGGTCGTAAGTGGATTAGACGAGGCATCAGTGAGTTTCCGAGTCAAGTGGAAAATTGTTAAAAATATATTCATTTTTATCGAAGAATTATTTCTTGAAATTTATAGCGAGCGCAATTATACCAGAAAGCCATGTTGTGCAACGTGACGAGTTCATATGATTGATAAAAAAAAATTAGAAAAGTTCATTGAGCCTCGTCCCAACAAAGTCCCATTAGTCATATAGATTAGTTTTGAAATCCGTGGACGAAACCATGAATGGTAATAAATGCAAATCTGTAACAGGTCAACACATGAAGAAGAGCTCGCTGTCGGAGTCATCGTCAGACATAGTTGAGCTGGGGGAGGGTATACTGTTGACCCAACCAGAGGTTACTAAAAAGCCCAACAGCAATCCCCGTCACAACAACAACATCAACCCAGCCAGCGTGAGCATTGAGACTGACGTCTGACTACTAGGTGAGACTATGCTCCGTACGGTGAAGGTACTTTACGGAGCTTTATATGCTCCATAAGGTGAAGGTGCTATGCGCAGACTGTCCAGAGCGTCCCATGATTCCGGCGGATATTAATTGCTTAAGAAAAACAAATTTTGCAAAAATAACTGATACTAATCTCGAACTCGTCGCTAGGCCGTTTTAGAGTGCAAATGAACGACATAGCTCGAACATTTATTTCAATGGCCCAGAACGACGTCATTAAAAGTGTAGTCCGACCATATCTGGGAATTACTGAGTGTGCAGTATTGCTTGAACCAATTTCCGGACACTGTTGCATTTAACAAAATGTCTCGTTTGTTGAAAAGAAAAAACTCGTCTCGTTTGAAATTTTTTGAAATAATTTTTGGAGTATGAAGTTTGAAAAAAAAAAAATGACACGCCTCGTTTGAAATTTTCAGTAAAGGAGACGGTGGCAGCGTGGCGGCCAGTGCTGGGCATATTGTTGGAAAGCATCAGCAGCGGTTCCCTGCGTTATAATCTGGCGTAGGCCTCCTGCTTCGTACTTTGCAAACTCAAGACAGCAAGGACAACAACAATAAAGATTTTAAAAAAAACCGACCCAACAATGGATCAAGAGTACGTCGGCAGCCTCGCGTTAACTGAATATGATAAGGGAAGAAGAGACAGAACGAATAAAGAAGAACAAAAAGGATTAAATTGAAAGCAAATCCCGTCTGACCGTCAGCGTGTGCGAGAGGTGTGCACTCGTGCCCCGTTGCGCCAACGAATACGAAATATTAGGGGAAAAAAAGCGCGACAGACTCGAGCACATGAGTCCAATGAGGAAATAAACGAAGTTTCGAAACAAACAAAAAAACAAGTTGAAGAACCAAGTAAGAACGTAACGAAAAAAAAAAATGTTCAAGCGAGTTCGCGCAACGTCGCGATTTCTTTTCGTACGAAGAGTGGACTCTTTTTTGGTACTCTGCGCGCACCCTGGACACAGGGAATCTACGAGTACACACGAGTATAAAAAAAAGATATATAAATGCCGCTACTCGCGCCCCACACCACCGACTCCAGTGTTCAAATCGCATCTCCGTAGCGCCGTTCTCCCGTCGACGAAACAGTGAGAGTGAGAGCGCGTCTGTGTGTGTGTGAGAGAGAGATATATATAGAGAATGACAGAGAAAGGGTATAAAAAAAGAGTATATTATATACGCATATATAATATATGTATATGTGAAAAAAAAGAATAACAAATAACAAAGGTACCGCAATGTACAGAGCAAAGAGAGTTGGATAAGGGGGAGAGGAAGATAGGCTCGAGAGGTAGAAAGGTGAATGTCAGGAAGGGCGAAGGCGGAGCTCCGGCGGGCCGCGGGGATCATACCAGATAATACTAATTATTGTAACTAATAATTAATCGATTACGTAAGGTGGTACGAGAGAACGAGAGAAAGAGAGAGAGAGAGAGAGAGAGAGAGAGTGCGAGTTAAAGTAAACAAAGCGAAAAAAGGGGGAGAGTAAATGAAAACAAAAACAATAAAGTAACTTTCGCGATGAGCGGTCGAATAGGGAAATTATGCGGCGGTGAACAACAAAAACAGACATAAGAAATTAAAAAAAACGATCAAATGGATAAGATAAGAAAACGAAGTAAGAAGGAAGAGAAAAAAACAAGAAGATGAAAGCAAAAAAAAAAGAAGTTTTTTAAACGAGTCGTTTTTACGCAGATATAGACGCCACCCGGCGCGTCTTAAATGTCGCATTAAGTCGTACGTATATGAATATATGTACATACACATATATATGAGGTGACCGTGCGTGCGCGTACGTGTGAATGTATATAATTGCGAATATTGTGCGGATAGGTACGCGCACGTTCGGAAACAAAAATAAAGCGGGCCCGCTCGTGAGGGAGGCTCGAGGATTATACTGATAAATGCTAAATTATTATTTATTACTATAATGTAAAACTTGGATGAAAGAAGAGAGAAGAAAAAAGAACAAACAACAAAAAAAAACAAAGAACTTAGTCTCGCGCACTTTCGACATAGAAGGAAAAAAATGAACTAACAAAAAACGAAATCGAAGAAGCTCATTCCGGCATCGAGAAAGCACAGCCGTCTTAACGTGTGTACGCTAGTGAGGGGAGCAAGCTCGACGTCGGCACGAAAGAGGCACGTCGATCCGACCATCCTTGAACACCCCGGTAACCGACTTTTACCCTTCGCGCGCGCGCGGTTCATTTGCATTGGTATTTCGAACACTCAGTGAGGTGAGAGAATCGTAATCGAGCAACGCGAAGTACGCGCGTACACGCGATATACACATATACACGTTTCGGATATACAGATTGGAAAGAAAATTAAGCACGAAACGCTTGAACAGTGAAAAGATGAGAGGTTTGGGAGTGAGAATTCAACACTTTTATGGTCACTGGAAGTTTTTTTCAATTACTGCATGCAAATTTCATTGTGATTTTCATTGGCTAACATGGAGCCGGGTTTTTAACCTTCGCCAGAACTTTTAAAAAATTCGGTTGTCTTAAATCAGAGATTTATTGTCGAAAGGGTGAAACTCGCTGTTTTTTTTTCATTGACTATCGAAGGAATCAATGCCGAGAATAGTAAAAGCGTGAAAAAAGTTTTTAAAGTGAAATAGTAGCTATCGCGTGTACGGGCGGCCGTTCGTCGTCCCATCTCCTCCATCCCCGCATCCCGGTGTCCCCTCGCACTCGTACATCTCAAAGAGTCACGGCTTTGTTTTTGTAAAATGAAAAAAAAAAAAAAAAAAAACACTAAAGTACGGTAATCGATGTAAAGCGAGGGGAGGGATCGATTCAGATGCGAGTTGCCAGAAAAATGTTGCCACTGCGGAACACGTAATTCGTCCAAAGAACTCCCCGTGATATTTCAAGTATACATTGATAATATAATTATAATTCAAACGAAGAAAATGAAGAAAACAAGAAAAAAATACAAAATAAAATAAAAGCTCTCGCGTTTCTTATTTCGTAGGGAAAAATGTACGTTTTTTGGGATAAACCGATTGGGGAAAAGTTACGAGTACATTGTATGCTTTGCGAAACATAATTTTTTTAATGATAAAATTTGCCGGCTAAATGATTGCGCCGAGTTGTCTATTCGTCGTCGCGAAGTGTTCGAACTCGATTTTCAAGTTGGTACAGGGGGTCGTTTTGTTAACGATCGAAGCCTGTCAATTGATCGAAACTTTGCGTAAATCTCGATGAGGAGTCCGCTGAGTTGAGTTGACTGCTTCGTATTTAGCGTGAGATCAAACAAGAGTGGAAGAAAAAAACTTTACAAAAAACGAGACAAGTTTATCCGAGGCAGGGGTTCACGGGGATGCCCGGAATTGAAACGCGACGCGCAGCCAATCCTTCCTGCCGATTCCATGTACCAGCTAGCGTCTAATTTTACTCTAAACAAGAAAGGAAAAAAAAATACACAACAAAAGAAAAATAACTAAGTAACTCTTATTAACCAGTAATTGTATCGTCTACGTTACGTATTTAACATGTACAGTATGCTTTTTTCCTTCCAGCTCGGCTGGTGACTGCCTCCCCTTACCTTAGGCACACGCAACAAGCCCGAGAAAAAGAAATTATACACACACAGATACACAGACACATACGCAACGCTAACACAAAAATAAAACGCGTACAGAACCCTCAATTATGGTTTAACCACCGATAAATTGAAAAAAAAAATATATATATGTCCCTCCATTGACCGCCACTTGGTTAAGAGGTCTAAAGGCTCGTGTTGTTTGCGGAAATAATTTAAACGCCGATTCTCGAGATCACGTATCGATATGTAAAGGTTTGACGAGACACAGACAGGGAAAGCGGATAAGTTTAAAAACAACAAAATATCGTTAATTCAAATAATTTTAGTGTAATGGTTAGTGTTAAATATTTTATTTTGTGATCGATCGTCGATACATTTTTTTAAATATATATTTTACAATCTCATAGGGGAATTTAGTTTTCATTGTATATATTTCTAGTCAAGTTATGTATTTATTTTTTCGTTCTGTTTTGTATCAAGATGATCGGCGGTGTGAGCGTTGAGTAGGCGAAATCGGTATTACGAGATACATACTCGGATTTAGAATGTAGTTCAAACGACTTGACGAAGGATGAGTTGCGTCCGAGCGAAATTTACAGAATGATGGCGAACACAGAGAAACAAATTGACGACGTACCGTGTTGTTTAGATTTCTCTGGGTTATTGGCACGACTTTAGGAAATTTACACCAAGTGAGCAAAAGTGATTGACCGATATATCTTAGAGCCCTCCTTGCCGTCCCTCTAATCGCCTCCTTCAATTTTAACAACAAAGCCGCTGCTCAGCCTCGCGACGAGTAAAACTTATATGTACAAAAAAAAAACAAGTCCGGAAAAATGATTGTCCCGAATGAACTCCTAGGTGTACAATTAGATCGCCCTAGATGTTGACCTGCATCGTAGCCTTAGATAGGCTAGACGATATTATTAGATGATTCGGACGTAATGGAAGGGAAGAAATAGAAAAAAAAAAACAAAACAAAACAAAAAAAACAATAAAACTTAAGAAATAATCATAAACGGCTATTATTGTCATTAACCATTGATCCTTGAGATTACTATCCGTTCTTGTTGATTACAATTATTATTGTCATTATTGTTGTTATCTGCCTGTATTTTATTGTTTTCATCAAAATTGTTACTTACACGGTTGAAGAATTAATACGTTATTAATGATTAAAAACAACAACAGCAACAACAAAAAAAAACAAAAAACAAAGGGCTTTAAATTATTAGGCGACAGAGTGATACGCGATATAATTCTTTTCCGGCGTCGACGAAACGAAAGAAAACAAAAAAAACTTTAAAAACAAAAACAAATCTGTAGGAGCCGTCGATAGTGCTCAGCTAAGTCGGAGAATTACGTAAGTCGCACACTAAAACTTTTGATCGTGAAAATAATTTGTAACACGAGACAAAAACGATAGACGATTAGTCGATGGGTTGAATGAGAGATATGTTGCGTGTGTTTTTGGCAGCTCGTTCATGAAAATTTTTACAATTACTCCTGATTGCCATTTACATCTGCGTCTAAGGTAGGATTTATTCGGTGAAGTGGTAGTTAGATAATAGCAAAAGACAAAATAAGGAAATGAAAGGTCGCAAGAGAAAGTTGTCAGTTCGCTATCATAGTTACTGCACAACATAATTATTTCGCTTACGATCGAAATTTCATTCGACTTAATGGGAAGGCACAAACCAACAAAAAAACGTGTTGGATCTAAAACAGCGATGACACACACACACACACGAACACACACAAACACACGAAAGTTCTAACGCGACGCTACGAAGAAAAAAAAAGAAGACGAAGCGTGACATTGCGATAAAGTTAAAGAGTACGATGATATACGTGACGAGAAGAAATGGTTAGTGCTTGCCAATCTTAGAAGTGCGTTTGAACGGAGGACATTTATCTTTTTAATAGTCAAATAACAAAAAGTAACAAAACAAAATACAAATGAAACGAGTTAACTTAATTACCAATATTAGAAAAAGCGATAATACGGTGAAAAAAAAGTTAAACACACCCGAAGATTTAAGTTACACGCTTCTAATTATGATATTTGAATCTCTCGCCTCGCTGATTTAGTGAAAAGGTTAAAAGAAAATAAAAAACGAAAATTAAAAATGCGTCAACTACCAGCCTAGCTAATTGAGAACAAAAAACGTCATATTCTATAAATAACAAAAAAAAAGATAAATTTACTACTACTACCGCTACTACTCTACTACTCCTAACTACAATTACTACTATTACTACTATACTGCTACTACTACTACTACTACTACTACCACTACTACTACTACTACTGTAACTTACTAAAAGAAAAAAAAACATATGGTAAAGTATAAATACTAAAAACTACTCTGCTAGACAGTGTAGCTGTTAGTGTACACAAGAAAAAGATTATAGCGAGGTAGCGAGGTTCGGACGCTACCCTTCATTATCGTGTTTAAATACATAAAGAGAAGAAAGATTTAAATTTGTCATGGGTTTGCGAGGGTAATCAGCTGTATCTATCGAGAATCGAGCGTATCTGCTATCGATATAGGATATCGTTCTTTGTTATTTGTCCTTGTTTTCACTAGTAATCTTTTAGTCAACTGTTTTTTATTTTTTTTTTCTCATGACTTCATTCTTGTCCCGATGCACGAAAAAGCATTATTATTGCAGGCGATTATCATGGTGCACTTACAATTTTTATCAAACGTCACGGTTGGTCACGGTATATTACAGTCTATTGTGTGAAAGATCGAAAAAACAAACAACATTAAATGACAACCAAAAAACTGCGAGGCGTTATCGATCAGCTTGGCCAGTCTAAACAATATAATTGTGAATTCGAAAAAAACATAACGAAAAAACTTTATTTTCGACTTTCTGACTCCGTGCGTTGGGTCAGAAAAATTTATTCGTTCCGAAAAATCGGGACCAATGCAATTCGTCCTTCGGTCATTTTCGTCCTTCAAGACTGTTCACATCGATAACGCAACTGCAAAATTCAATTCGAAACTCGTTGGTAAAATAATGAAAATAACCCCAGTTATGAAGTCTCATGAAATAATGATAATTTTCGTTTTTTCTTGGAAAAAGTAAAAAATAAAAATAAGACGCTACAAATACACTGCACGACGGATCCCCACTGAATCATTGGACTTCCATACTTTTACTGTATTATTGACATAAAAATCCCAGATACGCGAAGGCCCACACCCGATTGTCCGATATATATATATATATATATATATATATATATATATATGTAATATATGTATACTCTCATAGAGACTGGATTAGACCCATTTTTACTTAACACGCCAACGTACATACACACACTTGCGCAGACACATACACACGTAAAAAAAATACACATTAACTTCGACTATGGCCTTCGATTATGAGAAAGTTTAGCGGACGGTATACCAATTGGAGATTGCTATGATTGAATTTGAAAAAAATTGTACTCAGAGTCCGAAAAAATTCATTTTGGAATTAAAAAACTTAACTACACTCAGCATCGCTCCACTTGGTGTATCGAAACGCGCATGCGCATTGATTTTCTCTCGAGAAAATTCAACGACAGACGGTTGATAAAGGGTTGTTGAAATCAAAGGGAAATTATAGAAAAAATACGAAGGAGAGCAAGAGAGAGAGAGAGAGAGAGAGAGAGAGTGAAAGAGTAACAGAGAGAAGGAAACCAGTATGCATTCCGGAATGTAAAATAATTTTGCTACGACGCGAAAGATGCTGTTATAAGTAGAGAAGAATTAAAAGTAACACACAAATCTACCGTCGAGACCTATGATGGATTAGGCTATCAGGCTGGCGTAGGAAATACGAGATTTACAAAGAAGAAAAAAAATAGTGCCGGTGCTCTTGCACATCCCTTATTGCGATGCGTGAACGTGTTCTTATCACTTCTTTCTTAATTATATAAGCCACCGTCTGCCTGGGGTATAGCGAAAGTATCGTAAAGATTATTAAAAGACAAATAAAAAAGTATTTCGAATCAGCTACAATTATTATCCGAGTAAAACACAGGCACACACAACGTTTTTCTTACACTATTGACGAATAATAATGAATCGCTTTTTATCAGTCAAGTCTACGATCGTGGAGGTAATAAACGTTTTTTCTCGCTCGTGAAATGAAATAATAATGGGGGGACTGGAGATTTTTTAAATCGACAATCGGTCGTAGAGCAATATTCGGCTGTATAATTCGAATCGGTAATAGGGGATGTTACAATCGCACCCTCACCAGAAACGAGGGAAATGTAATTGATTGACATTAAAAAGAACAACGTGTATGCGACCGCTCGTGGATCGAGCAGACCGCTTTCAAGTGATATATTTAGATATTACGATCGACATTAACATTGAATTAATGTAATTATATAAACGAAGTGAGGGAAGGAAGCAAACAAAATATAAAGATGAAGAAAAAAATGATAGAACGACAACAACAATTAACGTTTGTTATTATTGAAGTTTTTCAATAATTTGAGCCACATTGAATGATAAGTATTACTTATAAATTATAAGTAAGCAAATAAATAGAAAAAATGAAGTAAATATAGATAAATGTATGTGTATATAATTACGACGATAACGTACGTCGATGGTGAAGATTGATAAACGTTAAATACCGCTCACACTGAATAAAAGAAATTTAAAAAAGAAAGCAAAAAATCATTCATTACGAGAGTAGAAGGGAACTACTGTTACTATGTACATGAATGACTTTGACTACAACTGAGCCACTCAATAGGCTTAACAATGACGAAGTGAGAAGATGAGGGGAAAAAAACAACAAGAACCCAAAAAAAAAAAATTTTAAGTGAATTTGCATGAAGGGCTGCACGAGGCTGTGGTTCTACCGTGCTACTCCAGCCAATCGGAATCCGTTTCATTAATTAATTAATTAATCGAAAAACTTATTTATATAGTGTTGAGCACTGTTTTAAGTGCTTTTCATTTTTTGGCTGTGTGAAGCTTCAAATTAAATAAAAACAAACAACCAAAAAAAAATAAATAAATAAAAAAAAACAAAAAACAAATAATATTATATTATATTGGCTTTGCATAATCATTCTCAAAATTTTTCCGCGATAACGTCGTAATTAAGTAAAGGTAATTAGATAATCGCGTAATCGAAAGGAAGAAAGAATAATATAAACCACTATGGTAGTCGCGAGAGGAGTGTAAAGTGCGAGTGAAAGTGCGAGCGAGAGAGAGAGAGAGAGAGAGAGAGAGAGAGAGAGAGAGGGAGAGAGCGAAAGATCGATTGAAAGCAGCGTCTCAGTGACTCTTACAATACAGTATATGATTCCGCATCTCCGTTTGTACGCATTTTAGACAATTTCAAAATACCTACTATTATAAAAAATAATAAAGAGAAAAAAAAGGAAACTCATAACGGTACTAGCTCATATAAACATCCTGCCGAGTTGCCCCGGGTTATGCTAAGCGCCACCTGGCCCGCATTATATAAATAATAAAAGAAATGAAATAAATAACAAAGAAACAAAAATGAAAAAAGAAAATAAAATTACATTAAGCATCGCGCGCTCATCATAGTGAATGGGAAATACAATTAATAAACATAGCTCTATTTTTTCGCCCGAAACAAATAATCTATATGTAAAAAGGCTAATTTTTTAAGAACATCAAAGCTCTACACACAGACTTCTTCTTCATCCTCCGGTGGCAATGGAAATAATGCTTTGTAAATACCTGGTTATCCATATTTGAATACTACTTTAAACGCGGGCAAGCTACCTAACAATCCCAACCACCTCATCCCCACCGGACGATCGAGTTGTTGACGATTTTAACAAAATTTATATTATGCCGAAGTCTAAGTTTAACAAAAAATAAATAAAACTACACAAACAATCCAAAATCGAATAAAAATTGCCTCCACTTGAGTCTCATGACTGCAAAGTATATTAACGTTGCATGACGATCTGATCGATTCATCAAACTCCGCGTTAAGATATAAAACGATGTCCCGAGTGTCGTCGTTACAATAATGCGGAATATATAGCATCGTTCCATAATCTCGAGCCTGGTCTTCCGATCCGGATTTCCGACGACTTCGAAAAATTTCCATAGAGACGGAAAGTTGTAAAGCGACAGCAAAAAAGATACAAAGCCTTACGTTAGGAACGTATTTGTTTCTCCCTCATTACGACGCGCCCCTCTTCAATACGTTAATTAAAACTGAATAAAAATTCGAGCTTCATGAAAGATAAAATTATCTTATTATAGAAAAAAAAATAATCTGCCGTATACAATCTCGCCACTTCGCGCAATCATATTAAAAAATCTCCTGGAAAAAGTGTTTGTCCAAAAATTGACTGAGGTAAAAAGAAAACCCAGCAACACTTTATGTTTCGATGAGTATCTCACTAATGTGGATTCAGCATGACTATGAGGATTGTAAAAAAATAAACTATTGAAGCCAGAGCAAAACGAATAATGGAGGAAAATGAAATTTGAATAAAAGCTGAAATTTTCCTACCCGTTCGTCAACGCAAATAATAACAATAAATCGTGTTAAAAAAAGAAAATCAACGTCGATCGAGTCGAACCAGATCGGTCAACGTGGAGAAAAGGTTTCCTTCGTAAGCCGGGTACCAAGGCACTCAGGGCAACGATATATCGATGAATTTATTTATACGATGATCTAGGTTATTCGGTTGTAACTTCGAAAAAAAAGTTTAAAAAATAATGCAAATTCGTGCATATTTTATGCGAAACATAGTGTTTAAAGTACATTATAATGGAGAAAAAAACAGCAGATAAAATAAAAATAAATATACCTAAAGAAAAAAACGAGGATAACATTACTACTAGTTACGAAGTTCATATAGGTAATTATTTCCCCGTCATGAGTACCTCTTACGTGGGCATGTCCTGTCAGTATTCGAAGATAGAGGAAATAATATTGATAAGTGGGAGAAAAAATTTTAAATATCGTTTGCCGACAAGAGAGTCACGCCGACGTCGAAATTTAAAGCTGTACACA
Organism: Listrodromus nycthemerus; assembly: GCA_963978505.1. Lineage (NCBI taxonomy): Eukaryota > Metazoa > Arthropoda > Insecta > Hymenoptera > Ichneumonidae > Listrodromus > Listrodromus nycthemerus. Next base: position 21,394,782 of record OZ021680.1, on the reverse strand, counting down.
TTTAAAAAAATATAGCATAGTGAATAATGAGAGAAAGTGAGCGCGAGCGTAGAAAACAATTTTCATTGGATGAGACAGATGCATCAAATAATTTATCTATCGCATATATTGGCTAGTGGTGGGAGTTCGTTGCAAAAAACCTTTCATTATATTAATACGTTGGACGCTGTATAGAATGTCCGCTTTTTCGAGGCTGAAGAATGTAAACTCCGAAAATATCCCTTTTTATTATTATATTGTATTAGTCTTCGTCTGGAGTAAGGCCGATTCGTTATTATTATTATTATTATTATTATTATTATTATTGTATACAATAACGGGAAATAAGGAGAGGGGGGATTCCGATCGATTAGCGAAATGAGCGAATGGAATTCACAATTATATGGAAGAACATCAACAACCAAAAATTTACAAATTCATTTATCACGATCGATTGGGAAGTGAAGTTCACGATCGATATGCTGGAAAAAAACGAAATTCATTCCTCTTTCGTTTCGAGACTAATGTCGCTGTACATAATTAGTTAAAACTAAAAAAAAATACAAAAACAAAAAATTACGCAAATAAAAGATAACAGAGCTGTTGGGACATACCCTCGTGTTAGGTTTAGAAACGCGTAAAGCATATGGTTACCGTCTAAAACGCTCTAATGTAGTAAATGGGAGCCCGTTTGACGTTGAAAGTAAACAAAAAAAAAGCGAGAGCAACAAAAGAGAGAAAGTGTGTGCATGTCGAATACCGCGAACGTATGATATAATGTATAGTTGCTGAGAGTTCTACGGCGGCATTGAGCATTTCCAATAATACCAACACCAATAATATTCCTAAAAAAATGATGAAAAAGAAATTAAACCTAAAACTATTGACTAAATGTTATCCAGGAAGAAAATTAATTAATATTAATAATAATTGCATACATATTGAGACATGCATATTTATCATTTAACTACAAAACACCACCAATTCGGAGAGATGGAAAAAAAAAATTACAATCTATTATTATTGAAAATATCAGTTAAAGCCATTACCAATTATTGATTAGCTATACCTTAAGGCAGTCGTATGGTAATCATATAGTCTATTCGTTAATGTTTCAGATATTTTATTAAATGTTGATATAATGTATGACGACATTCCTTGTTTGTGGAAAAAAAATAAGTCCCCCGCCCCTCGTCTAAGCTCATAAACGTAACTGATTAATTAATCGATCGGTCGATAATTCATAATTGTACACCTTACGGTTCCCTATAAATGAAAAAAATTACAAACATACAAAAAAAAAACACAAAATAACGCCTTCGTACAATCGAAGTGGCAATCCGCGCTAAGTTTGCGCCAAACACTTTCGTGGTCGAACAGATTTTATTATATTATTATACATTGCCGTTACGCTTGTCAATGACTATTGAAGAACATTAAATGGAAAAATAACATATTTGTACAGAAATGGGCAGAATTATAACAATTTGTCAAACCGAACTGACCGAAACGACCACTCCGAACCACCTCGTTTATTGCGATAATGATTTTCAATCGTTCTCATTGTAAAAGACGGACATATACTGACATATATTGTGCGAATACACGATATTTATTAAGCAAATTTACGGTCGAACATTTTTGCTATTTCAACTTCCGTTTTTCTCTTTATAATTTTTTCCGTTTCTTTTTGGAAAACTTTCCTTGATTAAAAAAATCACTGTTCTACTCTATCCTCGGTGTATTTTGCTGGCGAGCAGATATTTCGATATATATGAATTGTCTTGCGGTAATCTGACATCGTATAGGTATTATTCGAAAGCATGAATGTCACATATTTGTTAATTTTTTTATTGATTGTATATAAATAATTTTTAACAAAAAAAACCACCATTAAAGACGAAGTCAATCTGACGTGAAGAGTCCACTCGCTCGACGTGGATGAAATGATTTTCTGTTTTTTCATTTATTAATATAAATATACATATATACGTGGATACTAATTGTTACCGACCGCGAAGACCTCGTGTGCAGGCTGCAATGTACGTATCTTTCACGATTTTCCAAGGTCAATTCGAATCGGGCATCGTAAATCGAATCTCACACAATACGAGGACAATATGTGATAGGTACTGTAACAACGTAACGCGAGCAATATTGTCAAAAAAAAATGGCTTCAATAACAAACAAAAAAAGGAAAGATATAATTTTTGTTAATCGTCACAACATTGCACAAAAGAAGCAATTGTATCGTGTGAAAGTTCTCGAAGCGAGGCGATACCGCGTTTCGTTCGCGCCGAGATATATTGAAAGCCAAGTCACGAGAGTATATAACGAGACAAACTAAAAAACAAAAACATTCTATGATAATAAGTTCTTCTGCAATCACAAAAAAAAAAGATGAAACAATGAATAAACGAGCAAATAAAAGGAAATGAAAAAAAAAACAATTGCTGCATCAGCATTAATGATTTGTAATGTTTTATAAATAAATTGGCATATCAATTTTTCAATCGTGGACTTCACGTGGATGGAAATTCTCATTCTCATCGATAACGCTCTGCTGGTTTGGAGCTGTAGTCATATCGTTAGTGTGTAAGTCTGTATGTGACGATGTTAATTATTGTAATATAAAATTAATAAGTAGGAGCGTATCGAACTGTTTGTCTGGTATTACCGGGCATGCTTCAATAGATTTTTTATAAACAACAGTTTGTTCGAATTTCCTTTCTCGTGTAATAACTTCAGTCTCGTTTGTTTGCAACGAACTTATTACTTGACGCAATCGCACCACGACGAATAAAACTTTATCCTAATTTTTTTTTCTCACCTATATAATGCGAAGTGTTTTGGGCCCTTCCGTCCAATACGCCATGTACCACTGTCATTATTCATTTAATTTTGCAACTTACGTACAATAAAATTGTTATTGCTGAAATTATAAGTGTAAAGGTGTATGATCAATCTGTATCTTTCGAACCTTCGATCACCGTTCGAGTCGTGGAGGTGGGAACTTGTAGAAACCTCGCACATAGAATTTTTTATAGGCCACCTGTATTCAATTCTTTACATTACATTCAGTTTTCGTTTTTTCGACCAGCGTGTAGACGAAGTAAAACTGGCAAGATGGTGCAGGTGATACTTACATTCGTCTTTCGTCTGTTGGCTTTCTATCGACGCGGGCTCCGAGGCAGTACGAAGATAATCTTTTTACGATCAATAAATGAAAGAAAATTATTGCCGACGGGTAATATAAATTGACAGAATAAATTAATCGTCAGATTAAAAAAAATTGCATTGTACTTTATTAACCACTCTTCAACGAATCCTCTCCGCCCAACAGTATTCACAGTCCCTTTTATTACCGATTATCGTTCACTTTCTCGCCACGTTAGCCAATTGTTCCCTGATCTTGGCAAAGTCATCGACCAGGGTCTTCAAAGTAGCCGGTGGAAGATCCATCGTCACGTTTCTCCGTTTTGGTTCCTCGCCGTCCATCGACGGTGGTTCCTCGATCTGAAAAGAAAAGCATCGTTAAAATCGAAAAACGAAATAAACCTAAAAAGAAAAGCAAATCACCGCCATCCACACATCAACTACACTTGAAAAATGTACACATGCAGTACGGTTCCTGGTGAACCGAGGGGTCCCTAATCCTAAATTCCGAAAATTGTTTATTTTTATACCTGCGCCTTTTATTGCCCCTTCCCCGACAATGACACGGTAGTACTTTTAAAAAATTTCAGGCTGTAAATGCCCCATCCCTACACCTGTGCGCCGCTCTGTATATCTGCACGAATTTAATCCTTTGGCCTCTTCGTCAATATAAGTGGAGGGGGAACCCCAATCCGAAGTCCGGCGTTCGGCCATCAGCCAAGGCGTCGCCTTTCTTCCAAACAGTACATATAAGTGGGGAATCCACCTCGCGTACAGTAGTAGTAGAGCTTTCACTGAACCGCCGGTCATGTCGTCGTTAGGAGCCCCAAAAATATCGGACGTGTTGCAAGCACTTTCGGAGCAACCGGACGTGGTGGAGGATTATGAGAACGCTTGCGCAGTTGCCCGTTTCTCGGACGACCGTGGCAGACAGGTCTTCACCGACGCGGTCAACTACTGCATGGTCCTTCTTCGAAAAACCAACCGAATAACAAACCACCTGAGCGAAGTTCTCTCGGACGAGGCGACCCTCATGGGACACGAGATGTTCGAGAGGATGATAAACATCGACGTGCAGATGGACGTCGAGTCCGAGGACGAAATACCGAGCGCGGTTCACCAGCGAATCAAGACGGAGCCCGAGGATCATTTTAAGGACATCAACATTCACGCCTTCTCGCTCGCTACCGAGCTCGAAGGGGCTTCGTCGGTGGGGTTGCGCTCCTCTTTGCCGTCGTGGCCGCCAACGAAAAATTCGGAAAATTCCTCCAACGCGAAGTTCGACCATGAGACGGCGCGGCGGTTCTTCAGCCCGGGACCGGAAGTGCACGCCAAAGACTTCGATGAGAAGCACTTTCCGCCGTCGCCCGTTTCTCTATCGGAGAGCGACGAGACCGTCGATGTAACGGTGATGAAGAAATCCCGGGCCAGGCAAGGAGTAGCGAAGAACGTAATTCCTCTCGAGATAAAGATGAAGGTTGTCGCGCTGTCGAAGGCGCATCCGGCGTGGAATCTCATGACGCTGCAGAAGAAAGGCTCGGCGATGCTGCGCTCGATGGATCAGCTCAGGCAGTGGCAGAAGCAGATCGACAACGGCGGAACTCTGCGTGACAAATACATGAGAATCAATGATTGGACTTACGAGAGGTTCGTCGAGGCACGGGCGAAGAATCAGAGGGTTTCGACGAAAATGCTTCGCCAGTGGGCACTTCAAGCGGCGAGGGACTTTTATGACTCGAGCATAAATTTCGACGCGGGCAAAAATTGGTGTCTGAAGTTCAAGAAAATCTACGGACTGCATGGAGGGGCGATCCAGGGATACTTCATGAGGAATGAGCCGTTGGCGACGACGACGATCGAGGAGCTCCGACGCCTCGAGAAACAGTCCAGAGAGAGAGAAGCGCTAAGCGAAGGAGGACGAGCCGAACGTGAGGTGCCGAGAGAGTATTTTTCGTCGAATTAAATTTGTAATTATTATTTATGTTGTTAAGAATCGTAGCTCGATACACGGAGAATTGCTTAATAATTTATTGACAGGCCTGTCATGGCTTCGGTTTCGTCGGCTTATTTTCATGCTAATACGGAAAAGTGCGTGGAAAATAATTATTTCTTTAAAAAATATTCGACCCAGTACCATATAAGTCATCTTCCAGCTCGATCGTTGGATGTGAATCAACGATTAATTGTTATCTTCGGATCATGCATCAAATGTGTTTCGTACTTCTGTTCCTATGGACTTACAAATGCTGTACACATTATTTTCGGTCGCTACATTGATATATGAAGAGTATTTTCCGAATAAAATTTGTGAGTACCTTTATATTATCATCGTGTTTTCCTTATCATAGACAAACCAGAGAGATCCCCAATTAGTAATTTTTATTTTCTAATTCCTATTCAGTGCAATAATTTAATGTAATATCTAGGTCATTACTTAGGCGTTGGGAATAAACGATTCACTTTAATGTCCTAATAATGTGTCAAATGTGTTCCGTCATTCTCTCCTCATTTACTCGTAAAATGCGATGCAGTTTATCATCCATCACGATATTAATATATGAAGATTATTTTTTTAATTAAATGTATAATTATTGATATTTATAAATATCGTTCTAATCCCGAAATACCTGGGAAACGTTGAATATTGCATAATAATTTAGGGACCGGCCTGTCATGGCCGCCCTTTTGTTGTTAGATTATCAAATATAATTATATAATATTTATTACTTTATTACGTCGGTATAATAATTTCCTGAAAAATCTACGATTGCATGCCATAATATAATTTAATACTTGGCTCTTTAGTAACGTGAATAAATGATTTATTGTTACTTTCGGATACTGGGCGAAACGTGGTTCGCGGACTCGTCTTTATTTACTTTTAAACGCTATGGAGACTATTATCGGTCACTTTGACTCTCATATGCGATATAATCCATTGTTGACATTTGTTTCACTCTTGACTCCGGACAGTATTCATGGATTCACGAACCTACACGAAGGCTCCGTATCGCAACGGGCCACGGCAAAATATTCTTCGTCGGAAAGGCATCAAATATCAACAAGAAGATTAAGTATGGCTTGTGGGCCAATTGGAAAAATAAAAGAAGAAAAGCAATCTTACCGTCATCCGAAGCAAACAAGTGGACGTCTTGGTGTCCACCGACGGTGAAGATAAATTTTCATTTATCTGGCAAGACGTTTCGATAAGTCGTGCAGGTCTCAAACCACTCATAATTAATTATTGCAAAATAGCTACGAAAACCCGGCGAACTGTAAATTACAACGTGTTTGTTTTGACAACTGATGAGGCCACTTTATAGGTTGGAATTTCGCATGTCGATGAAGCAAGTAGCATTTTGTGTGATGGCGGTGAACATGCCAGAATTGAAGAACCACGTACCAGTGGGAATCTACTTATGCAGGCTGGTAAAAAAAATCCTTAAAAAACTGTTTCAGAAAATCTTATGAAAATTCGACAGTTTGTGATATTATATCGACTGAAAAAGGAGTAAAATTACACCTTTGAAATTGTCGATTAGGGCGAGGCAGTGCGAATGGTTTCCACTTCGATGAAGTGACGTGAGGTAGAGCATTTAGTTTCCTGGTTGATAAGGTAGATTTTCTCGATAATCCGACACTTGATCGGTTAAAATTCTGCTCAAACCATTCTATGTATTCACTGGATTAACAGACAAACTTATGTCGGAAACGGAGCAATTTTCATGCTCAAGAAACTCCATTGATTCTTCATCTAGAATTTTTTTTAATGTATACAATCATCATCGTCTTCGTTAAGATACTTTTACAGTTTCAGTATTTCTCTGACACCTTTTTTGCGAGTAATTCCCAAAGTTTTCATTGATCTTGGAGGAGCACAGAGCAGATCCACTCTTCGATTAAGTAAACCGAGGAAGATAATTTAGTTTCACTGTCGGCAAGATAGATTTCCTCGACAATTCAACGCTGGATCGGTTGGAATTCTTCTCAAACCGGCGAACTCACCCGCTGAATTAACAGACCAACCATTGTGCCAGATGGAGCAAGTTACATGACCAAGAATCTCTGATGACTCGTTATCATCTCGTGTGACTTTTCCTCGCACAAAATTTTCGATTCGATCAAGATACTATCATTTCACTTTCATACCTTCGTTCTTAAATTATTCCTTCGACTACTTTGCTAGTCATTGACGAAGTTATTAATCTTATGAATTTATAGAACCGTTATGTTCGTTAATCGACTGTTCGCTCGTACTCATGTGGAACCACAGGGTCGCGCAAGCTCTGACGCAAATAGATTAGCATAAGGCCTAAGACAGAGCCGGTCTATAAGCAAATAACCCAATAACCAGTGTCCCGTACACTGCAGTACTGACCCGGAGACCACAGTCGTTTGATTCGTGCTCGAATGCATATATGCGTTATGCAAATTCATCGTGATGGGTTATTGTTCTCCGGCTTCCGGGAAGTCGGAACAGCAATCGAACGTGGATCCCACAGAGGTAGAGTCTTGCAAATCTGCATTCCAGCAGTATGATGACAATTTCGCAATAGCTTCGGAAAAACGAGAGCATAAAATATACCGGATCCACCGGAAAATGTCTCATAGCAATCAAAATACATTGTTTCTAAAATTCATCGAGAATTTCGTCAAAATTTGCGTTCTGGGTGCCATAAAATAATTACGAAGAGTCAATAATAAGCTCATTGACATTTGTCACGTTTGGTCCACGGGTGTAATTTAGCCGGTGGCGGACACGGCGGTCGGTCGAAGAGACCGCATGTGTCAAGTTGGGTCTGCGCCAAATAGCGAGCCCATGCAAGTACACGCATTCAGAGGGTAATCATTCACGGTGTAATGAGCTCCTCGCCTTTATTATTTAACATCAAGAAACTTGGAGTGTGCGTTTGACGTTACCGATGAAAAATTCGGATTTTTATTTTGTTACCGTGGCACAGGGAAATTGTGAGGAGAAAGTAGTTCTGGATAAACGATGATATCATACAGGAGTTTGGCAGAGCTGTCTCGAACATCTTCATCATTAATATTGATGATTACGAACCAAGTTTCAACTTGGAAAACAATGCTACCAGGGCGCCCCCAGGAGACGTACAAACTTTGGTGCTCCCGACATATATAATGATATTCAGTCAATCAAACCAGACTGTTCGGGAGTATTGTGCGTTGTGCATAGATGTTATGAGGATAATATAGTAGGGCAACGATGGGTACATTAGCGCCCATGGAACTCAAAGCTCATTTCTCTCGAATGCGCGCCACGTTCGTGTCAATTAATTTAACGAAGCGTATTATCGCGAGATGCGTCGAGACGCGTGTTAATAAGGTTATCTCTCGAGTCTTACACTTAACCTGGCAAAACGTGAAAAGGGTTTTCTCTCGGAGGCCACCCAGCCGGCTTAACGCTTCGTTGCCATTCCGTTTATCCTGACTTCACCTAAATACGAATTCTGTACTCGTTGTAGTGTACCGTCGTTAAAACAATATCGCATATGCTTGTATCGCAATAAGCACATGGGACTCATTAAAATTAATTGTGCTTTCTCGTCCGAAGTAGCAGAATTCATTTTTGTCTTTTACGTAATATGGGAGAAAATTATTTAAATTAAATATTTAAGTAATATCATTATACCGAATACCATATATACAGTTACATCCGGTTTGAAAATCTTAATTTCCGATGAAGGTTACGTCACTTCCGGTGCTAAAATCTTATCTTCAGACTCCAAGTAATCGCATAACGAAAGTGAAGTTTTCTCCAAACGATGGCGCGACATTTTACCGACAAAAAAGTGAGATTTTGAATCGGAACTGAATTTCTCTTCTAGAGACTTTCACTTTCGATCAATTATTGAGATTTTCACCCCGAACGTGAGCTATTTCGGGATCGATGTCATTTCGGAACAAAAAGTTAGATTTCCAAACCCGAAGCCGCTAAGGGTTTAATAGCTCCGGAAACTCGTTACGATTAATGTCGTGTATTTTCATCGTCCATACGAAATATTTTGTCGATGAATTTGCAAATGTCGCAATGTGACAAATCTGAGAAATTACGTTTGCAAGTGGAAAGAATAAAAATGTAAAAATCACGGTTGGTAGAAGAAACGATACAAACAAGCATATATTTTCTGGTCACACCCTGTGCGGAACGAACCCAAATTCCCGCTACTTAATCACAAAGATTAGGAATCATCGCCGAAGGCGTGCAACATAATTAATGCGTGTTTTGCTAGCATGAGCGCGTTTTCGCGGTCGTGTTCACAACGATGAACTTATGTAATAATTCATTTCCCACCTCATTCCCAAAGTTGCGCATGAATAAACGCGCTCGCGGTTTCTCATCTCCATGCCCGCTTACCTCGCATCCTTGCGTTATTTTCCGGTGTGCTGCTTCATGCGTCACCCAGCTCGCGGATGTATTTCGAATTGGAGGTGAAGTACGACGATTCGCGAATTGTGAGCGAACGAGACTTTGCGTAGAACTGTGTCATCTCACGCATTACACCATATTCACGTTTTTGCTTAATCCAATGGGACATAAATAATAACTGAAAATTGAGAATTAAAAAGGCCTTTACTTTTATAGTAAAATTAACGTGAATCATTAGAAACAAAGTATTCCCAATGTTTTTAATAGAATTAATATTAATTTTGCATCACAATTGTCCGTTAAATTCAATAAACCGGTTTCTTCCCTTCTGGTACATTAAATTCCGCACGAATTTTTTTTTGTCAGGATAATGAAAGAGCTTTGGCGCTTCTGCAACACGCGTTATTCCATGCGAACTGTTCGGGTCTGCGCTCAGTGTTATTCATAGACATAATAAGAGCCCTCGGGGCGAGTAAGGAAGTCTTCCTGACGGAAGTAAATAGGATCATCTCCGGACGATGTGTGGGTTTCTTTTTGTTTGTATTCTTGTTTTACGCAAACTTTTCGTAGAGCATAACAAGCCCACCGAACTTACAGACATTGAGCTTGAGCCATGGGCGGAAAAACATACGCCACGTTGCAGAAACAAATGCATTAGTTGCTGTACAGAGGAAAGGGAAAAGAGAAGGGTGTTCGAATGCGGGAAGAAAGGAAAACGGACGGGGGGAAAGAGAGTAAATCCTTCTTCGTGGCACGACATTGAATTACGGCTTCGTACGAGTGAAGCAGTACAAGAGTTCTTACCATGGAGGATGAAGAGGACGCGGGACAAGAACGAAGAAGAAGAAGAAGAAGAAGAAGAAGAAGAAGAAGAAGAAGAAGAAGAAGAGGAAGAAGCAGTGGTAGGAGTGAGTTCGGGAATGAAAACCAGAAAAGTAAAGAAGCTGAAATAGAAGAAAAGAAGGAACGAAAGAAGCTCGCACAGCAAGGGAGGAGAACGTACTCAGGGGCAAAGTGTAGAAGTGCTGTATCGTGAATGGGTGCGTCGTTCATCTTACGCATCTACGTACGCGTTGGCAGATAGCCGTGAAAATAAAATATAGCAACACGAAGAAACGTCTGAAGGTTTTTACACGCTTCGATGTTTATTGGGGTACATTTTTTCCCTGTCTCAATATTTGCGAGAGAATTATGTATTTTGTGTATCTTCGAGTTCTGCATGTGAAGTACTGGAAAAACAATGTTTTAGTAACGGCAAACAGGGCGACGCTGAGTCAATAAAGAGGGGAAAATTCTTTGGAGTAAATAGAAAAAAAAAAATCACGATGGACGATTGGGAAGTGGTTAATGGACCGTTCGATGTTCCATGTCTTTTTTCAGCGGAGATCGCTGAAGCGAATAATCGACTCTGGTCGAACTGGAGGATCGTGGATCTCTTGAGAGTGATTTGATATCGAAAGAAGTTGATTCTCGTGAAAGCATATTGCTGAGGTTTTCACTCGGATTCAGGTGAGCATGCGTATGTCTGTGTGTAGTTCTGCCTTCCCGATAGGAAAGCGGAGTGCATAAAGGTGTTACCCACCGCGCACCAACATTCCCGAGGGAGCCGTTCATGTACGGGGGATAAAATACCTATACGGGTATAGCTCGCCACAATGGGGATGAGACTGAAGATCCCGGGCTGAGACTCACGATAGAAAATCCGATCCGGTTGTTCGGATTCTTAGGAGCAAATTGCGATACTCTTTTTCGATTGTATTTCAAACAATAGGACCCAAAATTCATATTGTATTATTAATCACAATATTTTCGATAATTAAATTCTAATAATTTCAGTTCAGCGGGGAAAATCTGGATGGGAAGTGGAAAAAGTAATGGACAAATAACTGGAGGTAGAGTGATTTTTTGGGTTCAAGAATTTTCAACTTAGCCTCGCGAGAAATGTATATTGTTGCTTCGTCGTAGGGTAGACTATGTTCCATATTATGAAAAAGATAGTTTGTGTACTCATAGAGAGTTCACATTTCTATCGTCGGCAATTTTTGTCACATTGAGACATGGTTACAAATTTCGGACGATTCTAAAATAAAAATAAAAATTTGATCTTGAATTTGACCGAAATCTATCCGGGCGATCAGTCTTCACAAAATTTCGATATTTATTTTTAATGTACGTCAACTAACTCTACAACGTCGGGTGTTCAATATTGTGAAAAATGGATCTAACTGTTTACATTTTATAATACTGTAAATATGTTTTAATTATTTTCATTTTGCGCCAAAATTATTGTATTTTCGTAATTATGGCTTTCTCTATGAGGGAGGTGAAATCGAACAAGGAAATTTTCCAGTGACGTAGTTGTGCCCAAACTATAACACGAAGAATTTTTGAAAATGTCCCCTTCACTCGAGTGTTAATATCGAGTTTATTCCAGTTATACAACGATCGAATTAATTAAGCGATGTGCATTTTACGGTAGAGAACGCTAACGAATCTCCACGTCACAATTTACATTAATTATTTGCTCTCTTGAACCGTCAAATGTACAGAAACGCGAGATGACACCGGGAATATCGCAGTAAGAATGAAATATGAGTAGGAAATGTAGTCGGATTGTCTTCTCGCTTGTTAAGAAAATTGCGATTCTCTCTCCAGGAACCAAACGGACACGGCATCATCCGAAGCGTAAATCTCGAGAGTAAATCTCTCTTCATCTCGTTACCCGCACCAGTCTAATGGCTTGCCCTCCGAAGTGCATATATTTTTTTTAACAGACAGCAACGCGTGGAATCCGAATCGCGATATCAGCGTGGACGTAACTACCCGGATTTCCAAGTCAAGATTTCCGCAGAGTTGGCTCCGCTTTGTAAAGTATCCGACCGGGCCTCGCTTTCAAGTACAAAAGTGCCGCGCGAACCCTCCCGCCAAAAGGAAACGAGATCAAAGAGACATTGATACTCGAGACGCGGCGGGAGTTCTCTGTGAAACGAGGAATAAAAAGTAAAATCGTTTTTTTGAGATCACTTAAGTACCGAGCGAAATGATACGGGAAGAAGGGTCGATCTTTAGCGGCAAAAAAAAAAAAAGTTTAACGCATGTCCGGGGAGCAGGGGTGGTAAGAGGAAAGTAAATGGGCTAGTAACGGAAGTTGCTTCGAGGGTTGATGTTTCGGAAGACGATCTCGACGACGTCTTGTGCGTCAAGTATACGCGGATGGCAGAAGTAGTTGTGTCGGCAGACGTAGTATAACAGCTCAGTATGTACGTGAATGCCCGAGCGCATAAAAATCGGCGAGTGGCCAGACACGTGTAAAAACCAGCGAAGAAGTCGTGGTAGGAGACAGCCGGGGGGTTGGGGGATGAAGAGAGCATCCCGAGAAAATAGCGGAAAATACGCGGAAAAGAAGGACGTGCGGAAAGGAGATGAGAGAAGGATGATGGTGAAAGTGGTGAAGCGTTTTATAACATCGGGCGACTCGTAAACGCGTCTGGTGCTCGATAACGTGCGCTCGCTATCTATATGGACGAGACAAGCTATATCTCCGTATAATATAAAAAGATTTCGCCGCCATCGGCGCCGTTGCCGTTTCAAGAATCTACCGGCGCGAGGGACGGTGGATTTGCTAGAAAGAGGAGGGCGGGGGGGGGGGGGGGGATGTAGGGTGATTGTCATAGGAGACGAACGCGTGGTTGCTACAATAACCGATGGGTTTTTTGTTATAGCAACCGGAGGGTTGGTTACAATAGCATCCTGCGGCTTGGTTGTTGTGGAGTTCGAAGAAATAAGACTTTAAGTCTGTAAAGTGATATTACAGGAACACTATTATAATAAAGGCCCACGGAAAGAAATGGTTCAACTGATTCAACAAAATTAATTTTGTTAATGGTAACCTTGTTTCCACAAGACGAGTCGCATAACTAATGGAAGAATCAGTACGCAAAAGCAATTCGTTCTGCTTTCGAAACTTGCAAAGTACTATGGCGATATATTTTAAATCAAGCAAATTTAACCGGTGCTTGCAAATCTCCAAGTCGAAAGGGAGAGAAATGAGGAATTTCTATAACGATGGTATACGATCGCGACGAAATGTCGCGCCGCGACTGTATAATACCGACTTGCAGTAGTTTGACGAACTGTTCCGTGATAGACGCAAGGGAATCACCGCAGCTCGCCCGGTTATAACTTCCGTAATTACACGGAACATACATAGGTGTGCGTGTCGTGAGAGTGCCTCGCAAAATGTAATAGTTTCACGTCGATAATAACGGATCACTTGTAAATAGTGGCCGGCTGTACGATAGCGCGACGATGCTGTGTGCACCGTTAGCTGCAGAATTCGGGAATTCCGTGTGCACGCGAATTCGCGACAAAGTTCTAGCCGAAATTACCATTTGCATTCCGTGGTGATTTCGTATTTGAGATTCGATGCAAATGCCTGTTGCTATGCATCTGTTTTACGGTGTACGAATTGCCACTTCGTTAAGGTGGAAATTTCGGTCACGTTTCCGAGATTGGAGCGCTGGTTCTGGAGCGTTGAACGCAGAGAAAATCTCGGCTCGAGAAAATTCTTCGATCGATTATAAACAATTTTATTTCCAATTGTATTTCATTCGTTCGAAATTGGAAAGTATTTTTCATGACGTTCGTGCCTCGTATCGTGTTGGGCATGACGAAAAATCGAACGGATACGAAACACAGTGATTGGCTGTCGAAGACGATCCAAACGAATCCATTCACATTGTAATTTTTATAATTCTTCATTTATTCCGAACGATGTTCACTTTAAGCTTAGGAGGCGGCATGACAATTGTGAACTTGCAAAAAAAATTCTAATCATAGACGAATTTTCATCAGAAAGGGAAGGGAGTTCCCCTGCAGTTTCGCAGGCCAATGACTGCATGAGAAGGGCGACGAGTCTGCCGATGGTACAGCGTTCGTTCGAGAATAGAGTCCCTTTGGAATTTAAATGGAAACAATATCAACGTGTCATAAGTCATGGGTACGTACATTTTCATGTTTCAATTCCCCTCGTATACTCCAATTTCCATTACTGCCCAGAAAGAGGGGGGCGAGGAAACGACGCGCAATTTATTATCGTTACCTTTGCATCCGACAAACGAATGTGACGGGGTTTTCGTCGGTTATACGCTCACATACACCACCAATCCCACAGTGAATTTCTCGAGTTTCTTTATAAACCAACACACTTCAACTATCCTCGATAGGCGACACCGATAAATTTACATACTCACGCAACACACTTCGTGCGCGAGAAAATAAACTAAAATTTCGATCGACGAACTTGCGCGCTGAGAAATAGAGTCGAGAAATCCATCCGAGGGATGGATTAGATTTTTATGAAATTCCTAAGTGGATATACCCACTTTGAAATGAAAGTGGGAGAAACGAATGCAGGTCATCCGAGTCTTTTTACGAGCCTCGGCAAAGATAGAGAGGAGGATAGAGCGAGTCGGACATAGAGGGAGAAAACGAGCCAGAAGTAGAACTTTCGGAGTGTACACTTTCGATGCATTGCCCCGACGATCCGATTCCGCCGTTTCGCAATTTCGTACCAACTACCCCATGAATTATTTAATGGCGAGCACAGCGAGCTTCATCTTCTTCTTTTACTCCTCACTCATTTATGATTCTTCGCGGCTGTATCAAATCGATTCTGTCCGAGTTTCAACCATCTTGTCCCACGTATATCGACGATATCGAGCACGTATACAGTACCGATTCAGTAATACGTTGCGAACTCCTGCATTAATTTCGAAACATTTTCTCCGTGATCTTTTTTTTTTACCCGAGCGAGAGTTTTGACCATTTCTGATGGAACATCTTTGTTATTTTTACTCAGTATTCAAAAAGATTCGAACAAAAAAAAGTGTTGAAGAAGCCTCATTTTGTATGAAATTTTTTTAACCTACGCTGCAATGCATTATATATTTATTACAAAAATATGAATAATTTCTGCACCAGAGAAGCAAATAATGAAATACTTTATTAATAGACCTGGGGTCCGTTTACCTTTTTGCGTTGAACATCGGATAAAATGTTGGTGTGTCCAATGAAATATGTGTTACATTTTTTATCGGTACCAATATAAACCCTACGAAAATGCCCTGCTTTGATTATTGTTCGCATTTTATTTATTCATCGGTTTAAACGTAAAAAATGGTGGAAGCAATCCGAATTCTCATATCATTTTTTCACGAAAGCTACAATGCATTATACATTTATTTGGGAAAAATTAATCATTTCTACACCGGTACATTCAATAATTAAATATTCCGTCGGTAAACCTGAGGTCTTTTTGAACTTTCAATGTTGCACATTGGATACGTGTATGTTTATTTCGTTCGGCTGATACTCGATGTCATTAGAGTCGCGGAGATTGCTCTCGAGAGCGTCCGTACTTGAACATTAATGAGCATCAATCCTCACGGTGAATGCGGTACGACGCCAGCGCGTACATCGAAGGTGTCACTGATGATGAGTCTCAAAGCTGTGCAACAAGGTTTCATCCGGCTCTTTCCCTCGTATCCAGTGGATTTGCGCACGAGAATCGTTTCAAGCGCCGGCCTAGATTTCATCTCGTTAGGAATTTTAAGCCAGCACTCGCAATTACTAGAAACCGAATGTGTATCTCTGTACGTAATCTCTTGCATCCTCCACGGCGTTACGAACTGAGCTTTGTTTCTGGCTCAACTCGAAACTAGTGACGGCAAGTAGCCGAAAAATAAAGCCTCGCTTAAACTAGTATTCCAGATAAAACCCGAGATAAATTCTGTTTCCGATGAAGAATTTCAAAAATATCTTTTTTTTCGACCTGAAAATTGCAAAACAAAACTGTTCAAGGAAATTCCTCAATTCAATTGAATCAGTAGAAATCAAGTTGCTCACCGTAATCGTTTTCAACGATCTGTCACCTAGTCTTAATTGTTATCAGTACTCATATAAGGTAACTAACCTCGCTGCCGATAATTCCAACGAGAAATCTAGCGAGAATGGTTTTAGACTAAATTGATACTCTCGTTCGATTGGTGAAAAATTTGCATACAAATAATCCACTTACATCTTGCTCGATATTTTTTTGATTATTTTGTTTAACATCTTTCTAATTATTTTACTCGATATTTTCTGATTTTCTTACTCTACGTCCAGTCAAATATCCTGCTCGACGATACCTTGATTGCGACCCTCTCCGATCAGACCTCTCATCCGGCAGTCTCATCAAAGACCTTTGCGGATAAACTATTCATTCGAACCGTCGGACTGGCATTTTGGGACTCGAATGCAAAAATCACGCAGTCTCTAGGACCTCACTGAAGCTGCTACTTTGTAAAAGGAGAATTTGGTTAGTTAACGACTCGGGGAAAGCCGCATGAAACAGTTAAGCCCGGTAGGGTATCGGAAACTGAGAAGACAGCTGCTCTGGTTGTTGCATATTCGATGGTTCACTGTCGAGGATTCAAAGATAAACAAGGTGTAACTGAGTGGAGCGCGGGGGAAGAAAACGTGGTTGGATGGAGCGAGCGGGAGGGACAAAGAGGCAGAGGGTAACATTCGTAACGCGCTCACCCTCGAATGCTATCCGGAGTTTGTTGCGTCGAGGGAACAGGGTGGGCCAGAGAAGCTGAGAGGCGAGAGCCGAGAGAAACACAAAATGAAGCTGAACAATGGAAGTCACGTAGTCCCGGGCAGGAGCCAAAGTCTGACTCAACGTTCGCGTTCACCAGCCAGCCACTGTTTCCCGTCGAATGTCGTTACTCTAATCAATTATTGCGAGGCTTCGCTTCGGCTGTCGCTTCTGTCCGGCCAACCCTCTCGTCTCTTTCCCCTCGGTACTCGTTTCCTCCCACAATCCAACCCCTTACATTATGCCTCAACGACTCTCCAATTTGCCTCAGAGCCATTGAATTTTCGTTTTTTTTTTCGACAATCTTCAGGAGATGATTCTCTCTCTGCGTTTTCTTTTTTTTTTGCGATACGAATTGGGAATTTAAAAAAGCAAATCGCTGAGCTACTCAAGACGCGATAAATTATTTTCGTTGAATTCTCTGTTTAATATTAGCCACTCTTCGGGTTTTTATACAGTTTCCTCATTTATCTTTGTGCATTTGAAACAGGTATCAAAGAAGGGCCGATTTCATCGTTTTTTTTATCGGTCAAATCGCTTAACGAGGTTTTGCGTCTTGACGAGGCTCTTTATTATTTTATTTTCCAGCTTTACCGATGAGAAATCTACTTAGAATGGCACTCGTACGGGGAGAGGATCGTTCGAGAAAGTCTTACAATGTTCGTCGATGAAGTTAAAATAGGGTTTCGCAGGTTCACAAGTTTATCGATCTGGCGGACAATGAAGAAATCGGATCAGTGGGAAGTCAGGTGAAATAGACTCTATGTAGTACCGTAGTTATATACATACATGTATATATATATATATATATGTATATATGTATATATATATATATATATGCGTAGAGAGCCGAGAAAAGCGATTAATTTGCAAATTCAATCGTGGCTTGTGCCGGGATCGGGCAGGCGAATGTCAGATGTAACTTCGTAAACGACTTAATAATATTCTTTTGATATTCATAAGACGTTCTCGAAGAAGTTTAATCCTGAGTTGCTATGAAAGTTGAAGACCAGGAGGGAGAAGGAGGCCGATGAAAATGAGACTTTTGTCGCCGCTAAGCTCGCACCGATGCCGCTTATCGATCCTTCCACTCAAGTGTGCTTGCGATACTCACCGAGGACGACGAAAGCTCGGGCGTTTTATTATTCACGAGTATCGCTATATTTTATGGAGATGATTTTTCATCTTCGCGTTCTAGCGCGATAATCTACTGTGTGGGTGAAGCGGAGTGTACGAGCTGTCCATATTTCTCTGGCTTGGACCTCGTTCACCATGATGTGGAACATCTTCTCGACCACTTTCCCCCTGCTCAGCTGATAACAAAACCCTTAATGAATGCCGTTTTAAGGCCGCGAACCCCAAAGCACAAAGGTCGTGTCAATTGTTTTTTTCTGCGTCTTCCTATCCTCGAAGAAAAGGTAATTTGCTTTTTCCTCAGCGGACTGCGGTCTCAAAACGGCGGACAGTACAGTTTTTGTTACCGCCAGCAGTATTTCAGATCAACTGAAGAGCATGCACGATACCACGGTCGATGATAAAAAGTGTAATCACCTTTTTTACAGGTTGTCGAATGTAAGAGCAAAAGAAAAGTCTCATCGAAACCTGAGATGATATCCTCTTGCGATTGGACTTTTCTTTTGACCGCGCATGTGACACCCAGTGAGAAAAGTTGATTACAGTTTTTACACGGCGTGAGTCCGAGATGGACAGGCGAGAGGTGTTCCGTGTATTCTTATAGCGGAAGCTCAATTGATCGAAGCTCCAATGAACGAAGTTTCAGTATACTGGAATTCGGAAAGCGTGTATTCCATCAAGGTAAGTTATAGATGAACACTAAGAGAAGGATCTAGTTAAGATTATCGATCATGTAAGAAAAATCACTGTAGTACGTAGTAGTATGGCGTTAGCGCGTCAACTATGTGAAGAAAGTTTCGAATTATCGCAACATTTTTTTCCATTAGATATAATAAAAATTCTCATGAATCCGGTAATTCGTGTTACAGAATGTGTTCTCGTACCCTACTACTCTGCACTGATATTACATGGTAATATCTTTCAAGCGGTTTATTAATTTTTACTACATCATTTTCTCAGTGAATGCAAGCAAACATTTTTTTCTTTCGAGTCGAGGCGTTAGCTCTTTAATGAGGGACGATAACCTCGTCTTGCAGGGATCGTTGCGCGGAAGACCTCGGAGGCAGTCAGTCCCGAGGGATTAATAGATAAGCCAGGTGCATGCAAGTAAAATGCGGCGATGTACAAGTTCCTGCTGACATTTTCAAATGCGCGGTCCACGGTCTGATTCGAACACTCAGTTATGCGATCCTCAGTCTGGCAAGAGTCAACAGAGTCGCCGAAGCGTCCTCTTTTGGTTCCGTGATTCCGCCTTCGCTGGAGTTCTCCGGAGAGGGAAAGAGATGACTCCCGCTTGGAGCATCACCGCAGTCTCTACAGCCGCATCCCTGTTGCAGAGGTATTCCCGTTGTATGCATAATTTGAGCGCGGGTAACAATTTTCCCAGAGGTACGAACGGCATAGTCGAGGGGGCTGAGAATGACCGAGAGGATCGGAAGCGCCTTCCCGCAGATTCTGATACGATATCCCAAAACGGAGCTGGCAATTTAAATATGTTTGCAAATGTTGTCGCGCATACCGAAGAGACTCCCTACCGAAAATCCGGGAATCGAAGGATTCTTGATTCTCCACGTTCCACTCCTCGCCTAGAATTCCGAAATAGCGTAGACTAAGAAATGAACGACGGCCGCTCCGTTATTTCCCATCGACGCGGCAACAGTTCGCTTTTCTTTACTAGGTAAAAATTAATTAAATAAAATCGGAATTTTTGGTAAATGAATAATAAATTCGTTTTTAGGAGTGAATATACAAATTGTTTATCTGTATTTCTGATTGACAATTTTTCGTCCGAAACACTTTGATTACAACTAACTTACTTCCGTCACTTATTTGACCAGCTGATCAACGTCGGTAAAATTGTGAACGTTCCTCGTGAATAACAGAACACGTAATTAAATTTTAAAAACCAGCACACTGTTCCAGCTCTCTCCAACTTTCCCATCGTCGAACGCGACTCCGTTTGAGCTCCCGGCCCCGTACGGCGGAACAATGTGAGAAATGGGATAGATTTGTCTGGAGAGACCAGTAAACGCCTCGTTGATTTTCAATTGTTTCCCTGTTCCTTCTATCCTGTCCGTATCAAGCCCGTAGCCTCGACGTCGCTATCGAGAACCGTACACTTGACGAGAATCTCCACCGGCAAACGGAAAGCGCATTAATGGCGCAAGACACGATGAAATTCGCGAACGGCTGATCCGTGAGCCGTAAAGGACCGCGGAAGGACGCGAGCGCTTTTCAGTCGTAATTTTCCGGGGAAACGCGGCGCACTGCGCTCAGTTCATGGGACATGAAGTTCGTACGATAGTGACCCCCAGTAATGACTCGCCTATCTGTCCAAATACGTCGTCCATATAGCTGAGACCTCTCTGTTCTCCAAACCGTTCGCTGTCAGCCACATACGCGAGCCCTGTCTTCATTTCACCGTTCGCTCTTTCCGGTCCCAGAGAGCTATCGCTTTCTCTTGGTGGAGGTTCGACCAATACCAGAGCCAACCCCGAACCTCGTCGCACTGTCCCGAGAGCGTATAAAGTTTACCGCAGCCACGCTCGCGAGGATAGTGCGACAACGTTGCATACTTTATTGCACCTACCGTGCCCAATGCTATGCGGTAAAAATACCCTGGATCGGTGTGAAAAAAGATGCGGTAAAAAAAGCAAACAACACCCATGGTGAACATCCGGCCGAATTTTATTTCGTTCCGAATTGATCGCACAATCAGCTTTTCACATTGTTTCAACTGCAAATTATGGGAGAAAGAAAAATCGTCATCTGCGTATCGTAGCTCCCAGTAGCTTATCGTGGGTGACGATGAAACGTGGGCATGTTAGCAGGGCAAATTATTCAAAGCACGCAACATAGGTAGAATTTTAACTATTATAGCGAAAACACCCTAGGCGATAATATCCGAGATTTAAGCGCGTCGTTCAAATATGGAAACTGTTCCGCGCTGTAACCCTCGGGGGGGTTTTCCAGAGAGCAATGTTACCTCGCGAATATCTCGCATGGTTTGCGTATTTTACATTCATGTATTTGGAATGGACCGTCGAAATCAGTATCGAACTCCGGGGGGTTGCAGGTCAATGTGTATCACGGTGTAAGAAATTGATGCGTTCCGTGTGGTTATAATCGGCGGTGATATGCATTCTGTGTATATTCAATTTTTCGTTTGTTCTTTTATTCACTTTATCATAATAATTATTTTGTTATTAATTAATTACAAAAAATGATAGTAAACTGAATATCAGAACGAACAAAAAGTAACGATTAACCAGTCAATAATTTTTTCGTTGCTATTTTTTACTTCTTCTCTTAACATTCCTTTATGCGCTTTAGGTTCAACGAGTTAGTTGCAGTTTTTTTTAAATATACATTCCGGCTGTTGGCGACTGGTTGGTTGGTTTGTTGGATGATGTGCCTGAAAGACCTCGAGTTCGAATGTACAATAAATGGATATCGAACGCCATTTGGCAAATAGAGCCGCAATTGGTGGTTTCCCTCTACAGGAAAACGAACAACGTGTGAAATGAAACTCATTCATGTAATGAAATGTTTATCGCAACCGATTTACTATTGTAACGAACTCGATGGCACGTTTATTTCTACGATTTAATTCCTAATGACCTGCCTCAACGTGGCTACGGAATGAAGGCTGACGAGTGCAATACTTCCGTCGCAGATGGAATTTTCAGAAATCAAGAAACCAAATAAGTCCCCGGATAAAAGTTATTTATTCATTTCAACGCAAATAGAGCGCGACGATTTAGGATAGCTGTACAATCCGGGCTATGCATGCATAAAGTGTGTCGTGAGTGCACTGTTCGACGAGCTGGGGAAAACCAATGTTCAGTGCTTGTTCACGTCGTTTTCCGCCGGCGGAAAGTGAACCTTCTGGATAATACGGGTTGCGAAGCTTTTACATACAGTTTTTTTTTTTGACTGCATCCGATTATACCTGTATATATGTCCAATTTGACACGTGGATAAAACTAAAGAACATCGATGCAAAAACGTGACGTGATCGACAGAATAAATAATAATTTTCCGTATTGAAAGAGCAAAAGGTAAATATGAATTACAATTTTTTATTACGGTGTCACCTTCATAAAATTGGGTTAAATTTTTTGAAAGGTCGCTCGGTTGTTAATTCAAAGTTTTTTTTATGAGGGTTAATTAGTGTTTTCAGTGATTCTATGAGGGTTCCTTCGCGGTTTCTCACCTTATCCGTCCTCGTCTGAGTTCCTATATTTTCAGCTTTTATCTCTTTCAAGTGGAAGTACTCCGAGTGGTAGGTAGAGAACTACCTGAAATTATCTCGCTCGAGAGTGCTCGGATTAAGCAATTCGGTGTCACTCCCTGGTGTATTGGCTTATCTCGCTCGAGTCGCCACGACCGCGAGAAGAAGTAAAGCCAGTGCAGATTCGCGATAAGCTCTGCCACCAACTTCGTCCTCTGTATATATACATCCACCGTCTAGAACAACAACAACAACAACAAATTGTCTGCAGGTCTCGAGACGATTCTCCTCCATGTTCTCACCACTGAAACGCCTCAATAAAATTTAATTGTACTGGAATTTGAAAAACTGCAAGGAAAGTAATTTCCTTGGCTGCACACATTTTCTGCAAACACCGAACTGAAAAGTTTAGCGGACGGACCTCGCAACAAGAATTGTTGTGTTCCATGTAAACATTTCCTCACAAAATGTGCCGTTTGGAGCGAGAGTATTTGTAAACCCCTTCCATCACCGATCTCTTCTCCATCTCTGTCCATTACAGCCTTCGTCAAGTACGGAAAGCGAAAAAGCTTTGATCAGTGCTGAACAAATAGTGCTATTGACAACAGAGGATGATTGGAGTAGCGATACAGCCTGGGACCAGTGTTCGCCTTTATTGAGCACCGACCGACCATGTACTACATCGTATGAGTAATATTTGACAAAAATGTCTCATCGATCGGTTCTCTTTAGAGACAGACTGGCGAGAGGATTTCTTCGCGCTGGTTTTAATTCTGTTTATACATTTAAATATTCAAGCCTCAAAACTGTTCGAAAATGTTTCGCAGTCATGAGTTACCTCATCGTGTTACGTCTAAGCCACATTCCCCTGAGGTTTTCGGGGGTTTTTGTGTCCGACAGAGTAACTGCAGTAGCCGAAAATTAAAGATCGAAACTAAAACGAATCAGGACACGAGACTCATGAGAAATTTACCACTCGGCGATATTTCATTCGGGTCTCCCGCCATTTGTCAAAACGTACGAAACCGAAGTGAACGCATTTAAATTGGCAATTTTTTCCAATCTCGCATCAGCGTAAACCAAGTATTGGGCAGCCTCAGAGAGGGAGTTAGTGAGGGGTTTTGACGTACGCACGTAGTGGTGGTCGTAAGTTGAAAAACGAGTAGAAAGAGTGAGAACGAGAATGGAAACGATGCACTCTCCTCGTTGTTGGTGGTCGGTGTTACCAGCACTGCGACTTCTGAACGATCATAGTTATATTTCAAGTTTGACTCATATTGGCCGTACGAGCACATCGATTACGCAGTTGTATGAATCTGCAGCCGTTTCCTGCTAGGAAAGTTCGATCAAAGTTTTGCGAAATTCGAGTGTTGATTGTTCGGTGAAAAAGGGGAACAAATTTCGTGATTTTCTCGTTTCCCATAACAATGATTTTCAACGTGCCATGATTTTCCACGTGCCACACGCTACCACGGGTTGTGGTAACCCGTCAAAATATCAAATTCGTAAAAACGAGCTCGAAAATTGGAAAAAAAAATCCGAGAAAATGCGTTGGTAAAGAAGCAAAAAATTAACAAAACAGTCCTTACACTTTTTTTTGTTTTAAACCGATAACTTAGGCGCTATAAGTTGCCAAAGTGATTTTTTGCAGATGCAGATATTTTCATCGTGTTTTTCCTGATTACCTTGATTTCCATGACTACTGATTTGCTCAGATTTCCTTGTCTCCCATGATTATAAGTTTTCCCTGATTCTCATGACAATGACTTAGCTCAGATTTGCCTGATTGCCGTGATTATGGTTGTTCCCTGATTTCTATGACCATCTTTCCAATTTCTTAGCGATAGCAGGATGTCCAGATTTTCCCTTACCAGTAGTAGTTAGTAGTTAGTATGTTAGACTTTCGAGCTTGCCACATGTATCGAACGCTAAATTTCGGTAAAACTGTCATAGAAGGTGGCTTACTGTGGTCACAGGCGCATACAGGAGGGAGATGTTACCACCGTTTTCTGTTTGCGGTAATGGCGATATTTGGCATAACCTATCGCTAAACATAATAACGATGCATGGAATGGTAATATTGATTTATGATAACCTGGGGTGGGTAAAGTGTGCGGGATACGAATTTCGAAGCCTCTGGGGGATGCGCAACACTCGAGACACTAGTACACTACTCGACTGTAGCATTCGAGCTAAAATGGGACTTAATTGAAATCCGTAGCCAAGGTTTCGACGGTGCAGGGAGCCCAATGCACTCCAAATTTCGACTCACAGTGGTCATATGTATATATATATATACATATATACTATCAACCCATTATCTGGTATATCGTTTGTAATTTCGTTAATCAGCCTTTCGTTAAGTGCCTTAAGCGGACATACGGTTGAATGCGTATCTACGGTGGTTCGCATTTGGGTGCGTGAAAGTTTTCGCTTCACGATCAAATTTCGTTGATCGCCACGTAAATGTGGTTAGTATTGCATAAGCAAGCGCCGCAGGCTCGATTCACTCATTGATTATTATACCGAATTTATCACTGAGTAGTATCGTGAATGCCACTGAACCTCGAATCGAACGTGATTTTTGGAACGGATTTTTGCCTACGTGGCGCAAGATTTTTTCGAATTCCCCATC
This sequence comes from Listrodromus nycthemerus, assembly GCA_963978505.1. Classification (NCBI taxonomy): domain Eukaryota; kingdom Metazoa; phylum Arthropoda; class Insecta; order Hymenoptera; family Ichneumonidae; genus Listrodromus; species Listrodromus nycthemerus. Next base: position 21,369,611 of record OZ021680.1, on the reverse strand, counting down.
AGGCAAAGATGAGGTCGTGACTTTTCGAATGTTTGACTATAATGGAAATACATTTGCGCTTTGCATAACGAAACTTTGTCGCATGCACTACTATCGATTTTATGTCATCCACAAAGAACCTACCTGATCAAACAGTGACGTTTTAATCTTTCGGTGCACACGTGCGTCACGTAATTCGTAGTTTAGTTCGCTGCACGCTGCACTCAAAGGTATATCTAATACCGGTTGGATAATGTCACTCAAATAGAATATATTTACTTTTGGACTTACTCATGACAAAGAATGCGTACATTTTTTTATAAAACCCACTGCATCCGGATCGAATCGAAGACTGGAGTGCATTAAAAAAAACTACAACCTTCCTGACAGTTGTTTCGATGATTCCAGTGCATGCACTTTATTGTCGTAGTAGGAATTAATGTGACTCTCCCTAGAGTCATTATTCTCGTACAGAGCATTGGCGTCGTAACACAGAAACTCACCTCGTTCGATATTCTTGACCAAATTAACATTCTCAAAATTTTTTGTTCGTTGCGAGACTCTAACGTTCCATACGTGAGAGTTGTGGTACGGAAGTTCAACAAACTCATAAAGTCGTTCGGTGGAAACTGCATAGAGAAGGCGTCGGTTTTCACTGCCTCATAGGATTTAAGGATTTGAATTTCTCGCGGAGAATAATGCGGGAGACAGAGTTGAGGCACGTTGTTCCATGAAACACCGCAATCTTGGCACCAGCGACTGATGGGTCCGGCTAGAATAGCTTTATTCCCAGGACGAGACGAAGAATGGCCCGCGGGTTTGGGAGAGTGAGCTGCACGTCCGTTCTACGCATCATGCTTGACGCTCAGCATGCGACGAGCTTATGTTCCTTCGTAGGAAAATGAGACTTGCCGCATGATAAACGTAACACTGCGCTAAAACACGAGAGAGGGAAAGAGGTTGTTCGCTCCGAATTGATTCGCTTTCGCGCGACGCTTTCAGTAGGGAATTCTCGAAGCCGATCAATTCATCCTGACCTCAATACATCCAGACGCGTCATGAACTCCTCCGACGTCTGATCCGAGAGTATTTCCGGCACGGGAAGTCAAATCTGCTGCTGGGGCGTCGGAAGAAGCTCGGTCAGTGAGGCACTATGTTCAGATTCGTACCGGAAATGACGCTGATAATTCCACTCTAGCTTGGGAATATTGTCTGACCGGGACACGTAATAAGATCGGTTCAGTCCGGGGACCTCCAGAAGATTAATGATTAACAGTCCATTCAGCTCGCCGTCAACCCTAGTCAATAATCCTCTTAATGGAACCAAGTAGGACATACGCGACATCTCATCCTCATCGAATTCCCATAGAGAGAGGATGGGAAATGGTCCATCAGGAGTCAAGGCTAGACCAAGTCTAATTTGCACTGTAATGTATATCGGTTCAAAGTAAGTACTGTTAGATGATTCAAAGCGATCTTGAGAGCCGGCGAAAGAAAAATTGTACCCTGATACCAAATGGTGAATTAATACTCGCGCGAGAGCAAGGATTCAGCCGTTCTCTAGTTCGCCTTTAATCAACGGCTCAATTGTGCCCGACGTTAATGCCGCGTGAACGAGCTATATACCGGATCAAACGTCAGGTTGCACTACGACGTCAGCTCATAAACCGCGATATTACTGTACTGTAACAAGTGGCACAGTGAAACGACGATATATATGTGTGGTTAGATAGATGAGAAGCTGCTAACAGCCTTCGCAATGCCTGTACCGCGCGGCAAAACCATCAACGGCTGGTACTTCAAGGTACGACCCTTGCAGTCTGATAGGAACGGCGAGGGAGAGAAGAGGAGTAAGGCGCGGCGAAGTGCGAAGGAGGATCGAGCTTGGCCGAGTAAACCATAATTGTCTGCAGGGGATTCTATAACGATTTTAACGTCCCCGCTAACGATCGTTTAACCAAAGTTCGCCCTTAATTATTTCCATGGCTGGGCATCGGTCTGGCACATTGATGAGTGAAACCTGGAGGGTCTCCACTTACCTCTTCACTCAAGCATCTTTGTGTATACAGTTAAAGTGGAGAACTGTGGTAGTTGTACGATCGCTTTGACTTCACCAGCGATCAGGAACTGCGGTATTTAATAAAACCATTTTTATTGATAGATGCAGGTCCTGTATCTCCTCTGCAGTGATATCCTGGCAAACCATTGCTCCTGCTCCATTCGTGGGTCGTAGCCAATAACGGAGAACTCCATCTCTCTCTATGCGCTACTCTCGGGACGCTGTTATTGCGAATTTAATGAACGGTACATTTTGCATCGGAAGAGCTATTGGTACTCCCGGCTTTCGCAAGCGACAGTTACTCTCACCACTGGGATGTGCGAGCTCGAGCTATCGCAAACCTGCTGGCAAATCTCTTCTTTATGGAATACGTATATATTTTTGCAGTCCGAAAAATCAAGCGAACCGTGAACACTGTCGATTGTTCTCGCCAACAGAGAAATTGACTCGAGCGAAAGATCTCGGTGCAAAGTCGTCGGGAAATCGTCATCGATGGCTGAGAAAATAAACGGTTAGGTTAATGAAGGCGCAGTGACGAACGTTCAAAGGCGTTATTCGGTTGGTGCACCAACGATGTCTGAATCGACGGAATTTAATAATCTTTCAACGGCACGCTTCGGTTGTATCAATTATTGTTTTGAATACGTGAATGTGTCTTTGAGTTGAGGTTGATTTTGCTGTGAAAGATCATGAGAGAACTTCATCGCGAGTCAACGAAAAATTATTGCTGCGGACTCGATTATAACTAGCATCGAAGACTTGCGCCTTTAATTACTTGAATGGGAACTTCTTGCGTGCGAGAAGTGAGTGACTAAACGAAAGTTAGGTTAGCTCGTAATCGCGAAGGGTCGTATTTTGTGGAAAGCTGAAGACTAATAAACGTTTTCTTGATTTAATTCATTCCTGTTTAATTTATTATTTGTCCCGTAATTTCTCGCCGCAAATAACAGCTTTGAATACACCTCACCCGGACTTTTGATAACCCAACAACAATTTTCTGACTGTGTCGATTATCAACGAAGACAAATTGTTGAAAACGGTGTACAAGTACTTTTGCTAGCATTCTTTGGAAACTTCGTTCCGGGCGTTCTATTTAATCGCTAATTGAAAGAACGGTCAACGTGCCGATTGAAAGAACGGTCAACGTTGAAGACGACAGGGAAGATCCGGTGAGGTGGATGAAGAGAAGAGGGGCAAACAGGATTCGTCGGGAGAAAGAAATGACGGTGGAAATACGTCAAAGACGAGCAACCTTCTTTCTGCACTTGGTTAACCAAGCTCGATCCTACAACGAGTGGAAGCAAAAGGCAAAGCAGCCGGGACCAAGAGAGAATCTCGTCGTTTTCTCGTTGCAATTCGTTGGCTCCTGAAACCCTCATCACGGTCTGTTCTCTCCGCGATCTCGACGAGAAAGGACTGCGCAGAGAACTTGCGGACTCTCCGCAGCTCACCCCGTCACTGCCTTCCACTGCTCTTGCCGAGGTTACCAAAATTATTTCATTACTCGGTTCCGAACAAGTCTCAAGAGCTGTCGCGCTGCTCAGGCAGGCTGCGTTGCTTCTCTGTGTTGGCCACGACCATTGCTCCCTGCGCCGCTCGTTCTCGAACTACGCCGGAGCTTTTCCGTGATGGTACCAAATAGAATATTATTCAGTTTAACGAGAAGTACGCTGAACCGGAATAACGTGATTTAATTTAAGCACCGGCACATCCCTTTACCTTACTCACTGTCATGCTCACTTGGAACTCTATCAGTTATCCTTGAATATTATATCTTCATCCGTCAATCATCCGACTCGCGATGCGCCGCGAGCGAGCCCGACCGAGCTGCATCAATAATTCGGCAACGTCTGTGGAATGTTTTATTTCAGTTCTATCTTCGCATATCAAGTCCGGCACAACGTTCTCTTTCGATTCATTGTTAAACTCGACATGAGGAAAACACGACGGCTCCGACATCTCCTTGAACTCAATGTGTTTCCCTTTTAGTCTTCCTGCTCGCTCATTAAATTGCTTCAATAGTAGGTCGAGGGAAGATAAAATCGACTGGACGTCCACGAGGTATGCAAAATGCTGGGATTCTTTTTTATATTATTTTCCGAACTTCTTTTTCGTACGTGAAAGAAGGTCCGTGGTCACTGCCTGAAACTGATGTGGGGTTCCGAACCCTCAAGTTGTCCTTTTGTCACCTTTATTCATAGCCGAGCACCTCGCGGCGCATCCTAAACTGTGCCGACAGTCCGTAATTGCTTCACCAATTTTGCCTGACATTTGAATACACTTTTATAGGACGAACGGGACGAAATATAGATCGGGTGAACCCGAACATCGACCTTTTCAAACTGCGAAATTTACATATTCGATTTCCTCGATTGCAATTATGCGAATAACGCTGTATTTTTATTTCACTGTTTTTTCACGCCAAAATTATTCTTCCAGATTTTTTTTCTCCTTCCTGGAAACGGGCTTAATTTTTTGATCTTCGCAACGCGGTACTTTTTTTCCGTAATTCTTCTCTGATTTTCTTACATTTCTTTACCCGACATATTCAGGATTTCCAAGTTTTCACCTCCTGCTGACCGCTGCGATAAATTTAGGTCGTGAGGAACATGACTCGTCCAGGAAGTGAAATAAAGAGTTTCCTCAACGTAAGTCTGTCAATGTCTTATTATCTTTGCAATGACTGAGACTACTTAATGTTCCTCTACGCTCTTTTCACCAAGGAATTTGAATTAAAACCCATCACTCCGTGCTAAAATAAAATTCAATCCCCTCTAGTGGCTTTATTTTTTTTTTCTCGCTTCTCGGCGACCAAAAACGAGCCCGACAAGAACCCAGAGCTTTCGCCCTTGCATACACAAAAAGCCCGTTTCACTCGTTAAAAGACCTCGACCTCGAGACACGCATCGCGAATGTCAACCTCGGTTCTTGAGAAAGTCTCAAAAGTGAATGCGGACATTCGTACGTGTGTGAGTCCTCTCCATCTCGGACCTCGTTAAGAAATGTAAATAAAACTTTCTTGGACTGCTGAGGAGGATCTTTCAAACAATATTCAAATTTTTTTTTTAAATTAAGCACTGACATGACGTAAGTAAAAAAAAAAGAACTAAAAAAACATTTACTGTACCGAGGATTTAGGCATGCACCGAGTTTTATGGGTGCGTGGTTTTATAGCTAACCCAAAACGGAAGTTAAGGTAATAATGAACTTAATTTTAGTTCCCACTTTCCGTAGCCTCACCGCGATATTTGTACGTGAAAGTTATTGTCAACCAAACCTAATGGTCCACATTACCAAGCATCCAATAAGAATCCAGTAAAATGGGTCACCAAGTGGTACCCGTTGATTTTTATTTATTTAAAAAAAATATAAAACTTAAAAATATACCATTACCTTTGTGCACCGACTTTTCGGTACTCTATTTCTTCCCTCGCATTTACCTCTGGTACAAGGTCGTACCAGGAGATACAACCCCAAACTTGTTAGCGGCTCACTAACCACTTTCGCCCTAAACACTGAAAAATTCCATCGAAAAAAATTAGGGAAAGTAAATTTTTGTTGCGACAAAAATGAAGGGCATGCTCAGTCCTGGTATGATGAAGGAGTGGTCGAGGTCTGGTGTGCGGTCGCGTTTGTAGTTTAACCGGTCGCCAGCCACATTTTTTAACTTCCGTGCAAAACGTATCGAGTGCACCTGACACAAGTGGGTCGGTGGTGGCGGTACACGCCGGTATACACCGAGCTTCACTGCCCCCGGTTACTTTTCCGCCGTGAAATATACAACGGGCTTGGGCGACACCGCCGCGTCGGGCGAGGCGATTATGAAATTTTCGGGAAACGAGAAGAGGTAAAATCATACTGCGAGCCCGGGCTAAAGCCGACATTAACGCCGCCGGTGCTAAGGTAGGGATAAAAAAAATCTAAAAAACGTAAAATAAAACTGTGTAAAATAAGATGATTACGCGTATTATTTACGGTCGAGGTGTTCCATCGTCTGCAGAGGGCATGCAAGGAGTGCAGGAATTTCTAACAAATGAACATTCCTCCCTTCTTCGGTCCGTGCCTTTCAGCATAAAATTGTACGTCGACGGAATTACCGACGAGAAACATCGTACACTCTCCCAGGGTGAAATAAAACACGCCGAGTGAAAACTACCGAGGAAGATGTAATTCTCGCGAGAATCGTCCGTGGCTTCAGAATTGTTTTCAACTAAACAATCGGGCGGAGAGCGTTAAATCGCAACGCGGCCAAGTTTCCTCGGTTGCCGGTTGCTACGGCGAAGACGAGATACCGGAAGCCGAGAATCCGATACACCAACTTCGACAAATAAGCTCGGCGATAAGGGAATTACGGGGAGCAGTGCCAGACGGTCATAAAGAAAACAGGGCGAAATGCGTACAACCCGGAGGCTTCGCTCGGCAATTCCATTGCTGTTATATTCATCTCGCTCCATCTTTCCCGTGGGAATATACACTCAGCCCCGTTGAGCTACGAATGCCAGCAAGATATCTCCATTGTCGTTCCTTGCACTTTTTATGATCCCCCACCAGCAAACCTCACGCGCAAAGAGTGCTCAGTTTATCGCATCTCCGGGACGATAATAATGGAAATAATAATAATGGCCACGCGTCACTTGAGATTTAGCGATGAGATGCTTTCATACAAGGTATCCGTTTAATTATCGTCGAACTCGGCTTTTCAGCCAGGAATTCGCTTGATCACCCGAATTAGCGCGACCCATTTTCCGGTAGGATTCGTTTGCTTTACTTATAGGACACTGCGATTCAGGTTTTTTTTTTTGTAGGTGAAAAATGTATTGCAACATTGTCTGGTAACGTTGCAAAGTTGTAATTTGCGATGATCATAATTTGCGATCTCACACCCCATTCAAATCCATTCGAACTCACGCTCGGTGGCGCTGCGGAAAACGCGCGTGGATGAAAATTTAATCACTGCGTATCAAGTTGTTATGCGCGGATGGGTGGATTAAATGCAATGTTCCATTACTGATTCACCAAAGCAAGCATTTATTGTGTCTTGAATACAAATAATTTGTGAATCAAAATAATTTCACCACATTTACGCATTTTACGTTCGGTATCCGTAAAATTCTAATCGCCCGTTACGAGTATCGCGCATTATTCGCGCGTTATTTCTCGCAATAATTTTGCGGTGTGAATTATGGGAAGAAATTACCAATCATAAATCGCAGAACTATTCGCAAAATTATTTTGTAAAATTACCATTTTTCCCAATTTCGAACGGGCGTGGCAAAAATACTATTCGCTAAAGCTACGTAATTGACAATAGCGGATGATAGTCCGTGCCAAAACAGAACTCTACTCCATAAATCACGACAAAGTTAATCCCAGCTACTCCGTCATCGGCAGAGCTTTCGGTAGCGAAGGGTCGCTCGTTCGCCCGGGGCGTTGACTATCCGGCTCGTACTTTATATTCACCCTATTTTATTTGCTCACGTCATTAGCAATCAATGAATGTTAGCTCAACCCTAGCAGCGCATTTGTTCGCATCTATGGAACAAATAAAGTACTGCGTGCGTAGGTCCGTTGCGGAACATGTAACATTCATCGAAGTCGTCGACCAACCCATTGGATTTCCAAGCTATCCCGAACGAATTCCCATTGCATTTCGCATGTGGGTGCGTTAATTGTAACATTGTCAGTCGATAATAATCTCGACTCCACGGACAATCGCGAAATCACGAGCGGCATGTATTGTACCCACGTTTGTTTCTATTCATACGCATTCTGATAACACAATAATCAAAGTACGAGAGTGAATACAATTACACGATTTCCGTTACCCACAACAGACTGGCAGTCAGTACCATCGACACAAATTCTTCCATCAGATTCTCGGAGGACTTGTTTCACTCACGAACGAAGAACACACAGTAAAATAAAGTTTGTACCTTTCACAACTTATTGTCCAGAAACATCGACGATTTGTTATTTGTTAATTTCTCTATCACATCATCCTGTTCTGGTTTTACAAATAAAACTAAAAACCAAAAATTTTATGATGCGGGAAATAAAAAGACGGATTTATAGATGCAATCGTTAACTGTAAGAATTCGTCATTCATTTATCAGCATTATCTTTACGAAACTCCGTATTCCCATTGTACGAAACTTTTTTTCTACTAGTTCGGGAAAAAAATCCGGAAAAACTAGTTTGTGACATGAGCCAGAAAAATCGAGATTGATTTTTGTGACGAATCCCAAAGAATAATTTTTTTCCCACAAGAGTGTGGTAAAGTTTACTTCCCCGCACTACTACGAAAAAAAAAAAAAAAAATACAAAAACGACGATTTACTATTTACCATCGATGAAATTTATTTTTCGTCATACCGATCCATCGGTCAACTTGTTGGACGTGTGATACGCGCGGAAAAGAGTATGAAACAAGATGAAGTCATAGCGAATCGGCGGAAAAAAAAAAGAAAACGACCGAATCATTTTTCATGCAATTATATAACAGACTTGTCAGAATACCGCGAGGAAGACCGAGTTACATAATGACAGCATGCGAGAGGCATCGATGGATAAGGGAGGTCGGGTTGAGGCGATAAGGGGCAAGGGTCGAAATTCTGTTTAGTTAGCACCCGCAGAGAACGTTCGATTCATCATCGTTTCGGCCAGTTGGTGCTGGACCCGGGTGTGTTGCGGTAACCGACCCTTCATCACGAGACCAACGGAGTATGATGCTGATCGACGTAACAAAACGATTCGGTTCATCGGTTTCGTGCGGCCGACGATGCCGGGGATCGATGTGGCCCGCGGACTCCTCTCATCAATCGACGCCGCAGACTTCTTTTTCTCTCGAGCGATATAAACGAGGGAGCGAGCTCGGTGGCACGATATCGTGGAGGCAAACGAACGAGCGAGCACAAACGATCAACGTAGCGTAGGAACTATAATAGCAGTAGGTATAGACACGGTACTGTTACGCAGGAAAAGGTACCAAGCGAAATGGCGGAGGCAATCGTGGAAACAATGAACCACGAGCTTTTCTCTTTCGGGTCGTTTTAGTGGCATATTTTATATATATATATATTTGTGTATATATATATATATATATAATCCCCCTGGGTAGAAGAGGGTTTACGGTACTACCTAAAGTCCTGGCGCGCTCACCGGCTCGCACAGTTCACTCCGGGGGAAAAGGATTTAGACGTGCGTTTGAGGAAACTCCACCGCTTCGAACCTCAGGCGGTAAACGTGGGTGAGGCATTGTCGCAAGACCTACAGGGTAGTTCAATAGGTTCGGTACGTCGCCGATCGAACTAGAGAACAGTACACGACCGTAAAATACAAAGACCGGGGGTGGAAAAGTAGGCTAGAGGCATAAAACGTCGGAAAACGATGACGAAGAGTAAAGGACGAAAACGACGTTCTTTCGTGCCACTTCGGCTCGGTCGACATGGTCAAGGACATTCGTCCCGTGGAATCACCTTACGGGTTCACTACTGGTACAGGGCCGACCGGAGTTGGCTCTACGTCGTCGAGCACCGGTTCCATTTCGATGGTCAGCCGGAGCTGAGTTACCGCTCGAATTCAATGGCGCACTTTCGCGAGGGTACTTTTTCATACTCCCTCGAGTCAGAATTTTTTTTCCAGCTATTCGTCCGTAGCTCGGTAGGGAAATTCGTTCTCCGAGCCTATCGCGCTTTCGCCGAAGTGAGATTTAACTTTTTGTCTCCGCCGTCTCGTAATTTACCTATCGAAGCGCGAGGATAATCTGTTTCTCACCGCCCCGGTGTCTCCACCGCTCGGGATTTATCTCGGTCGCGGCGGAGGCTGCATCGATCCCGGGAATCGCGTTTAACTCTTCGGTTCCGCGGGGACGGAACGGCTGCGGGGAGATAGAAAACATCAGCGCGGACCGTGGCGGGGTGAGAGACGGCGGCGGATACAGAATCAGGGCAAATTGAAACGTACCGAGGGCGGTAGATCGCTGTATATTGGATTGCAAATAATGCCGAGAGGATCCGGATTGCCGGTGAACGCGGTTCTCCTCCTTTAACCCGGTTGCTGGCGCGTACGCGCACTCTACGCGCGGACTTCCGGTGCAGCGACGTTAAGGAAACTCCTGTATTCCGTTACAACGGGTATCGTAGCTTAAGCGTCGCCGCGGCGACGACTTGGTCCTGCCGGAGAGCAAGACGTCGAACGACCCAGGGAGTGAATCTCGCTACATCCCATTCGCACTTGGCTGTGTGAGTGCACACATCCGAGGGATTTGCAACATGCGTGTAACTCCGCCACGTCGGAATGCTCCGATAAATGTTGGCAACGAGACCGAGCGTCCGCTCAACTGATTTTCTCACCAAGAGTTTCTTCGGGAATTCTCACTGCGCAATGAATCGAAGGCTTCACCCGCCTTTCGCCTCGGCCCGCCGACCCCTTCGAAGCAATCACCTCCCGGCACCGTTCTCACGATCTCTCGGACACGATCGTCACTCCCGCGAATGTTTACCGTCTCTCTTTCAATCGGGACTCGCAATTCCAACCGAGCGTCGCACTGCGCGGACTTAAAACTAGACTCATGCATCTGCATTTCGATGCAATTGGATCGGAGCCGGGGTTACTGCGGCGATTTGTCCTCGGACGTTGATTAATACACTCGGATAATTTGCGGCGAAGTTTCGAGACTTTAGGAAAGTTTCTGCGGTGCAAGCTCTCGAGCGCGTTGCACGGTACGTAGCGCTGTCGTGCGCCCGAGGGGCTGTAAAATTAGACGGTCAAGGAGGCTTGCACATCTTTATGGTATTTACGGTCTCAGAAGCCCCACGATTTTCTTCGAACGGTTGGAGAATAAACAAATCCCAGGTCGAAGTAGCACCGAACGCACGATATAAACAAGAAAAAAATGTTTTACATTTGCGGCAAAGAAATAACTGTTGATTGTACAAAATGTTTTTTTTTTTGCGTTGCTAGACATACGTCATTAACGAAAAATGTCGTTCCATTCTTGCCTCGGAAGTTCGAGTCCCCTTCGAGAAATTATAGAAAATTTGACTTTTGGGACATCCCTTTTCAATTAGCAACGCTCCGCTCGCGCGGGTACTTTATTAAAATCATGCCTGATGTACGTATTATGTAGTGCTAACAATCTTGTCGCTCGTGAAGCCAGAGATGAGAGTGTACCCGAGACTTCATAATAGTCTCCCGTAGTTTATATACACATACATACGTATAGACGCATACACATATATATACATGTGTACATATAGCGAAATCCCGCGTCTATCGCTCGGTTAATGCGACGGCAGATTCGCCCGGGTATTAACAATGGCACGAAGGGAGTCTTAACGTTCGTGACTGATGCATTCTTTATTGCTCATCATCCTCGAGGGAAATCAGTGGCGGAATACGAAATTGCTCTCTCAAGAGCCCGACTCTTCGTACACCTCAGCGGCGTTGATTTAAAACCCATCGCAATGTCATATAGTTTAAAAAATCCCAGAAATATTATCTGTATCCGGAATTAATTAAACCCTTAGAATTTCTCTCAAGCGACGCGAGTGTCCCGACAACCTCATTTTTGCTTTCCCCCGACTATCATTTACCAGCCCTCCAGTGAGTTTCCCTTAATCGAAGCCACTTTCAATAAGTGCTTTTATTTAATTTTTCAACATGGCTTGAAATGTAATTTGAGCGGTTAAAAGCGTCGCTTGCCTCGACTTGTACGAGTCAATACCGTGACAATCGCGTCCATTCATTCGACTTATTGCAGAACGAATCGCGACCGATCGATCATCTCGCCAGGGCAAAACGCAGGGGGAGCGCAGGGAGGCTCGCGGACAAAACACTTCGTTACCTTTCGGGGCTCTCCACCTATTCTTCGCCTTTTCTTTTTACACGCTTCATCGGCGTAGCGAGAGAATGAAAGAGGAAAGTCTCCATTATACCGCAGTACGTACAATGGGTTAGGTAAGACCCGTTTTATCGAATTTCAACCACCGCGCTTCGAAACCTTTTCCCGGATTTTTCCATCTCCCTCCGGCCGTATTTATCCTCGTCTATTCCGCTTCTCCCTCCGGCCGACGTTCGGTATCTTCGATTTTTCCACCGCTTTCTCCCTGCCTGCCCCGTCTTTAATACCCTCCTACGATGTGCCAGTAAGCATGGACTCAGCACTTCGGCTACATTCCGCGGCCGGGACCAGCCGTCTAACCCGCCTCGTCGCCGTCGTCGTCCTCTTCGCCCACTTCGGGCTTCTCGTCCCTCGAATGTTTTTCCCCCGAACGAATTGGTTATCGACGAATCAAACGTGAGCTCACGTCGGCTTACGTAAGGCTATTCATCGGCCTCGGATACCGAAGGATTCGGCGAATGCTCAAATACAAGCAACCAAAAGAAGATGGATGAGAGCCGAACGTGCATGGTGAACCACCGGGGGAAAAATTTCGCCAATCTTGGGCTGGGCTACGGAACTCTTTTTTTTTTTTCCTTCTTTTTCGGTGAAAATGTAAAAATAGAGGAACGTATCCGAGATCGGTTCTTTCATCGGGAAAATCGAATCGAGACTCTGATGAGAGAAATATTGTTTTTTTTTTTTTTTTTTTGCCGAGAATATCTTCGTTCTACAGAAGAGAGTCACCGATCCCGAGGATATTGAAGTGATGGATACGGCACGTCAGAGATTACGGAAACTATTCGAGCACGCTTCAGATGTGCCCTTCGAGAGCGGTTTTTAATAAAAGCGAGGCAATTGGAGAGTCGCATGGAATTTTTTTTCCTGCCAATGGGACCGAAAAGAGATCGCGCCGATGTGAGCGAGGATTGGTCGGAATTAAATTTCCAGGGGAATTAAAGCGGGTGGTGTGTAACGAGCTCGCGGTTGGACCGGTACACGGCGACGGGTGCATCGAACTTTCACGACGTTACTCGGGAAATTGTAATGGAATTTTCGTACACTCTGCGCGACATCGATCGGGCGGGTCGCCGCCGGAGATAAATCGAACGAAGTTCTAAATTCGCGGTAGAATGACGTTACACGTCAGCGAAACTGGATGAAAGCTTTTAGGGAGGTAATAACGTCCATAAAACGTGCCGATAGGCCTAACTTCTTGTACCGCCGATGGTTACACGCATTCCCGTCACGCATACTCGATGCAAAATTCTAAACCCTGAAATTCTGAGGCGATCGTACGGTAAAAAAATGTTTCGCAAAAGTTTCGTTATAATTTATTTTGTCTATTAAGTGACCAACTCGTTTGTTACGGTTTGGATATACAATAAACTCTAATTAATTTTTTCTTATTATAAAAGTGAAAACTTTGTGTTTTTACGTTTATTTCTAAAGGACGAATTTTATGATCGTAAAATGAACGAGTGAAAAATTGTAGATAATTGTGGATAAGTTGTTTTAAAAATTAAAAACTTATTTTATTGTGTGATAATTTTTACAAAAAATACACTCAATAAAAAATGGATAATGTGGACGACAGAAAAATGTAAAACCTCTGCGACGAGGCAATCTTATCGAGATTTTCCACATATTACAATAGTTTATTAATGTGATCAAAATTTGGTAGGCGACGTCCACGGGCGATTGTCATGGGATGTTCAAAAACTGATATTATTATTGCAATGTACAGAAACATCGTCAAGATCCAGCGTATTGTCAATAATTCCACATTTCGGACAATTTTGTTCACGAACATTCCTGGTGACTGGTGAAAAGATAAAAACAGCTACGATTTTCTTTCTTCAATATCGACGATCTAGGCATTTCATGGAAATGAAGGGAACCCTCGTCATAATGGCCCAAAGTCATACATTTTCGATATTCGAATAATGTCGAAGTGCTATCGTAGATTCACTGCGTATGAAGAAACGCACCGCAACGGCATCGCATACACAATCTCGTTAAGCCTGGGCAACCGCGATTTATCATTATTCGATAATTACAATTAAATGAAGAGAACGGGATATATTTCCGCGTTAGCGGGCAACAAGCGCCAAAATAAAAAGTCAACCTGATATGAAGCCTTACATACGTCGATGCTGCTTGAAACTGTGCGTCCGAAAATCGAGTTTCCGCACTACTTGTGTGCACACACTAACTGGTTTACACGTACACATTACATTATCGAACGGGTACTCGTTAGTTGAATGGATAGATGGGGAAGCCGGTGCGCTGGCCAATTTTCTCTCGCTCCACAAATTCACAAACGGAGGCACAGAGCGTTACTACGATTTAGCAGACATCGGTCCTCCGCTTTGTCTTGTAACTTCGTGCCAATTAAGGGGGACTGCATAACAGGTAGAGCAAGTGGCCGCGTCGCAAAACACGAGAGCGAACTTGCTCTTCACGGATTTCGCGTGTACCCAATACAAGATACAAGTTTCGCGTTACGCAATTCTAGACGATGTTGCAGTGTTACCGGAAGGGTCCTGTTATACGGGATAGATATTCGAGGCAAAGCACTGTACAAGATAAACTTCGGATAGGTTGGAGATTGAAATCGTGGAATAAAAAAATTTTTAGGCCCATTTACGAAACATGCCAAAAAGGTTTTCCTTGCAATTCGGGACGTGCTAGACATGTTCGCAGGTGGTAATTTGACAAACAATTTTTTTTTTCTGGACTTCGTAATGTGTAATCAAGAAGATCTTTATTGTTTTTATTTAATTTTTGCTCAAAGTTTTGAAAAAGTTCGGAGAATGGTGAATCCTCTCACAAAACCATCATCGCACACGATTCTTTCGAACTTTTTTTTCTATTCTTCTTTTTACATCATTTCGATTCTTTCAAAAATTACCAAAAACATTCTTTGCCTCCCATTAAAAAAAAAAAAAAACAAAAACGGTAAACAGGTGATGCAGTGATTTTTTTCGAGAGTAGAATATTTAATTTACTCCACTGCCCTGAACTGTCGAGAGTAATTGCTCAGGCATACGAAGGATAGTTATAAGTGGTGCATTATTAAACTTTTGATCCCGGGAAAGCGGTTCTTCTCCGTGCACTCAAAACATTGGCGTTCCCCTTGGTTCTTTCCACCGGTCCCTTCCTCCGCCTTTCATGAATTCACGCGAACGCCTAACGAACGGCCGCTTCTGAAACTACCTTATTCTTTAGCCTGCGCTTTTCCTGCGGCAGTTCGCTCTCCAACAATATTTTCATGAATCGTGAAAAAGCTGTCGGGCTCGCGTAAGCGAGTAACTGCCAGGAATGCGCCTCGGATATTTTAATTTAAGTTGGCTCCGGGTCCAGAAGTAGCGAGAATAAAGTCCGCGGGATGAATTACAATTTGCTGCTGCCACTGTTGAAAACTATGGCGCTACGCCGCGCCGGTGGCCTCAAGATAAGTATACGTCAAGGCGGAAGAATCGTCGGTTCGTTACGACCCACCGGATGTTCCATTCTATTAGCCGTTGCCCCTCCCCCGGGGATTCGATATCAACGAGAACTTTCTAATCGAGTATTAATAAGATTCGAGAGAAGTGTTTTCGTCCAAGTGAGCCCGAGATCAACGGAAACACTGCGCTCATTCGCTTTTCAATCTCTTCAGGAGCAGAAGAAAGTTCTTTTTCTTCTGTCTGTATACTCTTTTCTCTTCACAATGCTGCACGAGACTATAACTTATCCGGAAAAGGATTCAGCCAAGAGAACACCCGAAGCTCAAAAAGTTCGTAGTTTTCACAATTTATCGTCGAAACAATTAAAGACAATTTATTGTCTTTAATTGTTTAATGAAGTCGTTCTCAAAACGTCGATTTTTATTCATTACAGTATTTTTAGTCTCACCAGGCCGACTTCTCGTTTCTCTTCGGCGAACGGCAATTCATAAGTCGGCGATATTAAATTAATTTAGAAAAAAAAAAAAAAAAAAACACAGTGAAACACGGGGAGGTGAAACGTGCATTTGCCATTGGCTTCGGGCGAGAAAAACTCGGTCGTCGAGGCGGAAATGAATATTGGCCCCGTGGTGGACTATGCGACAAAACTCCGCGAGGAGAGACCGAACGGAAGGGGTGATTGCGTTAACGAGTGCTTTAACGTACGAACGACCTCGAACATCGAGGGAAGCCCCTTGATTATGTTCTAATTAATTGTAGGCACGCGGTAGAGGACGGTGGTTATAGCCACGGATGCGGGCGCGGCCGCGAGTGCCTGTGGCTTGTCTTTATTATTCCAGATTGTTGGACGCGTCGAGTGGCGAATTTGTCCCGGGATTGATTTATCCGAGGGTGTCCGAGCCTCTGGCTGGGAACCGGGTGGTGAACGCCGATTAGAATAATTTGTCCTCGATGTGGACGCACGGTACTTCTATATATGTATTTTGAGCCTCGCTCCGTGTCTCCCCCTCTTCGCGATGCTCGTCGCGTTATATTCGATGGTCGAATCACCGCGCAATCGCGTACGCGTATTTATGTCATACTACGTCAACGGAACTCCATCCAGCATGAAGATATAACTATCGCGAACGCAATTTATATACTAATCGAGTAGATTTAGGATATTGTGACGGTGTGTTTCGCTCTGTTTAATGCAAATTCTCCACTCAACGTTTCGGCAAATCATTGCCTCGCGCTACCTTCATGATCCATGGCGTATTGGTCGGTGTACTGTGTAATCTATATGTGTCAACAGTTTTAATCGTATCGGTGTACCATGTTGATATAGCGATTCGAGAGTGTACCGCGTCGAATGGTTGGTCTACTCCGATGTTTTTTTTTTTAACTTCAGCTTGGTTCGAATAATTCTTATTTTTATTTTCGCGCCATTCGGTTTATGATTTTTAATCTTATCGTGCGAATTTGATTAAATTATGAGGACATGTAGACATATTATGTGGACGTGTTTCACATCACCACATAAACAGGGCGGATGACCGACATTCGGTCAGCAGAACCAAATAATCGCGAGTGGCGAAAGAGCCCTGTGAACACACAAATTGAAATCCCTTTAACCGCCAGCGCCATTCGACAGTGTTCAAAAGCGGTATGAGTGATAATATCACCCGGAATTACGATACATTGACCGTCCAAGTATTTCAAACTTCGAAACTGTGAAAAGCAGCGCCCCGGTTCTAGACTCAAACACTCAGTTTCATTAGGATTTGAACACGGCAAATATTAATTACACAGGGCAATGGTATTTAGGAGATTCAAGAGTTGAGGGCGGGAGGGGGGGGGGGGGTGTTGGGTTAAAGTACATGCCGGTGGAATAGCGATGAGGAATTAAAGGGTCCTCTCCTTCTCGCCCGAGGTTCTCGGTAAAATGTCGTCCCCATTTAGTAATATTTCCGTTGCGTTTTAATTGACGTTTCACCTAACATATCCGTATTCGAGTACGCAGCGCTTCCGCAATTTCCGTACTGCGTATCATTTCAATTTTCCGAGCGGGTAACTGTGCGGAGAAACGCCGTCACTCCGCGGCACTTGTAGAAATTGAAACCACCCGTATACGACGCTGCGGCATGTATTTATCACCCAACTACTGTATTCCATGTCGTGGAGCATTGAATAACCAGCAACGACTACTTTCGACAAATTTGCTTCGCGGTTCCAGCGGTTAAACAGCTCACGTCTCGCACGCGTTTATTAATTAATTCAGACATTTCGGAAGGTCTTCATACATTCCGGTAGGCACGAAAATTTTCTATTTTTCACCGGTGGATAAAATAATGTATAAAAATAACGGGGTCTCGTTCAGTTTCTAAATTATCCGCGGAGTGTCTGCGTGTGTCTTACACTCGCGTGTTTGTATTTCAAAGTGTTGACGTTGGAGAGCTCTGACGCCAGACACGAAAACCTGGTGCGCCGGGAGCTTAACGGTGCAGTAGTGGAGTTTAAAGAAAAAAACCCTCGGTGCCTGGTACACACTTTGTGGAAGCTGGCGCGACGTTTCACGTTATTCAGCAAGCCGTGGGCTCACGCTCTAGCTCCCATGGCAAAGCGAACATGACTTAAGCGGTCGAGCAGCAACGGAAGCTGTAGAAATGGAACGAGAGAAGCAGGAGATACGAGGGAAGATTCTATGTGAATACAGTTTCACGGAGATTTGCTCAACGTTACGCGTGTGGGCTGTACGCTTATGCGACGCGAACACCTCTGACGTAACACTACCGAGCGTTGTAGTACGTAGGTAAATGTAACAGAAGAGGACATGTAAGGGCTTGAAGCATGGCGGCATTGAAGGGACACGACTGCAGAGAGTGCAGTGGGTGAGAAACCACTACGCGATATGCATACCCAGCTTACCCGATGCTGACCGTTCTCATTTCGGGTACGCGGAAGCATGCGGTGAACATTCACTATAATTTACCGAGACGTCTACCGTAATATGATGGGATTAAATTATTTCCAATGTGGAATCAGCACCGTGCGATTTCTCTCTGGTGCGGCTTAAATTCGTCCTAGTCTAAAGCTATCTCAAGGGAGGTTTCTACATTAAAATTTTCCTCAAAGATCATTACGGCCAAGTCGGTACCGAGTTGGTCATAACGCACTTTACCGGTATTTTGCCGGAACTGTCGAGATATTGGGAAACATATCGGTAATGACATTGGTAAGGACATCGGTAAAAATATTTAATACTGCTTCGAAGGGACTTATAATAAATTCGGACGTAAGAGGGGTTAATTGATACCTATTGTAACACGTTTTTCGGCATCAAAAAATAAAACAAAATTTGGCCGATTCTAAACCTACAGCGTATGGTTTATTCCACGATTTTTGTGAGAACATAAAAAAACGTAAAGGCACATCGCCATCGAACGAACGGTAGACCACGAGAGCCGTATAACGCCGCAAGGATAAAATCGGTCCAATTGGCTAATTGATCTGGAGTGTTTGTAATACCCAGATTTTGTGAGTCGTGTGCGACCGTGTCAGCCACAAAGTAAAAGCGACGGCGGGTTCAGCGTTCGGTATCCGTACTTTCATCACATCGTGCCGAATCGGTCCGATCGGCAAACCAACCAACAAGCCAGCTAACAACGCAATGTTGTTATCGTTGAGCACTTTGCTGATTCCCATTCGGCGTTAACGATCCGTTTGGGGGATGTCTGTAAATCAACGGGCTCGGTGAACAGGGAGAAGGAGAGGTGACTGTTCCGCACACCATGCACATACGGAGTACATAACCGGTACATAGTACACAATATATAGGCCAAATGTACACCGAAGCTCCCTAACGATCAAAAATACTCGATTTTCCAAATGCGAAACATCATCCGGTCGGAACTTATTCTCGATTGGTTTCAGCGCTTATGCACCATAGATTACGTAAATCGTCGATCAGTCACACGGAGTTAATTCGTTCGAAAAATATCGGCGAATCAAATTTTCATGAATAAATTTTCCCGCTTGGAGTTGCCTGAATAGTTAGGATGAGAAGAGTTGCTCCGTGACTAGAAACTAGGTTCAGGCACTTATCCACGAGATTTCCACCAACAGTCCACCTGTCTCGTTTTTTCCGCAGGTGTATAAAATATGAAAGGGTCGTCGGACGAATTTCACGGAAAGTATATTGGTGCCGGTTTCGATGGCACCCGCTGCTGATCCTCTTCTTGCCGATCTCCGGAAGGTATTTGTAGGGCCTCTCGGGCCTCTCGATATAACTAACTGTAGTTAACGTAAGGGTTTAGTTAATCGAACGACGCCGGGCCTATAATTATCTTGTAGTTATCGTGTAGACTGGCGCTCGCCCAACTGTGCTGATTGCAATCAAGCGGATGATTATACTCCGCTTCTCCTCCATCGATGAGTGGCCTGCGCGTCGCGACGCCAGAGGCTTGTCTCCGATGGTCTTGCCTCTTCTCCACCCTCTCTCGGTATGTTCAGCTTCCGCAATCTCACCCCAACTGTACAGCTACTCTCTGAGAAGTCCGAGGCGGAGAATAACCGACCTCTCGTCTCGATGAAGATCCGTTTCGAGGACTCCGAAACATCCGGATGTTTGGTTCGAGGGAATTAAAGCTTTCTATCGAGGAGTCATCGAGAAAATGTTTCCATCGCGATCCACCTGTTACGCACTTATTCTTAGTTATAATAACAGAAACTTCCTTATGCTGAGACAAACAGGCCAAAAGCTCACTCAACCGTTTCTCGATTTCCGATAGCCGACGATAATTGCTCGCCACTCTGTGGATTTCGTCATGAGATCGAAGTCCGAAAACTTAATTTTCTTCTCTCCACGACAGTTCTCTACGGTTACGGCTGCGATGTTATTTTTTCGCTCGGTTTAGTCGCGTTCGACTCATTGTCAAGCGGTGATTGGTTTTTTTGACCGCGGCATTTCCAGTGACACGGAGTTCAACCAGGTCGCGTACTACGGAAGTCCGATCACGATGGACATAGAGGAGCGGTATTAAAATCTCTGCTACCATTGACTCGCCGAAACAGCTGGACAATTCGCTGGGATACGCGGCGCATACTGTATATCTGTAGCGACTGTGAAAAAATGTCAAGCGATCTTTGTCCAACGCGGCTTCCATTATCTACCTCTAACCGACCTAGGAATCGCGCGAAATTCATTTCATCACCTATCCGCTGTCCGGCACTAAAAAAAAAAAATAACGTCGCGCCGAATACAATAACACTTCGTAACCAAAAAATTCGCGAGGGTCATGCTATTTCGGATTGAAGTGGGAATGACCCATGGCGCTGGTAGTGGCCGATGTTGGGCGAACACTGATCGACAATTCGCCGACACGGTCGGGATACGTACACGATTATTAATTTATAAAAATGTGTCAATAGATGGAATATGATCGGTTTCTCATTGTTTCAACTTTTACAAGAAGTCTGATGATTATTTTTTAAATACCGGCGTATATTGTTGCATTCATGAAAAAATGTATTTTCTGGTTTAACATGCAAACTAAGAGGTGGTTTTCCATGGAAGCCTCGCTTCGAATAATTTCCCCGTAACAATACGTATTCGCACTGTGTGTATATTGCGCGCCATCCCAGAGAGCACCGCACAATATGCAATATAGGCATCCCGAATCGTGCTCGCGATTTAACTACCGCGTCGATTTAACTACCCCTCGTCCGACATAAACCATTCACCAACCTTGCTTTTTCACGGACGACATATTGTCCACCGATCAGTCTATTTCACTCCAACTACACTACCACACCTTCCTGCCTCTCAACTGCACACCCACTGCCTCGTTGTTACGATCAAAAATTAAACGGAATAAAAGTTAAAAAAAAAAAGAAAAACCAAAAAAAAAAAAACGAAACAAGCGAGATCGGGACGAGTGTCACGAAGTGCGAGGACTGACGGGTCATCAATTGTCCGCTCGATTGTAGCATACAACCTGTCACCCTGTTTTCACCAAACTGAATGAAAAACCTCAACCATCCTTCGCCCTCTGTCACTTCAGATTCGTAACGCAGAGCGAAAAAGTGCAATAGTTCGCGAAATGCAATGTCGCCGTTACGAAAGAAAGGCTTGAAGGGGGGCTAAAAGTCGTGGTCGGAAGGTAACGAGACGGGCGATTCGGGACGATCATCGCGATTTTCGCGATGGCCTGCAAGTTCGCGAAACGGCTTCGCTTCTCGGTTGGTCTATGTTCTTTGGCATCTTGCCAGATACTAACGGAACCGAGTACATGTCCGAGGTACGGCAACGAGCTGTACCGTATATACCTAGCGGATAAGTCTACGGTACTCCATACGCGGATAGATCGCGGAAAGCTACAGGGGTACGAGTGCAAAGCGTGAGCTCGGCCGTCGGTCCGAGTCGAAGTAGCGAGGGTGTGTTTCCCCCAAAGCTCAGACGCGAATAGCTTGGGTTCAGCATCCGCCTCGCGAGGAGGGTGAGACGAAGCCGCACGGAAGGGTTGCGCGCATAAACCCCTCTCTCCCTACCCAGTTTCATTCCACCGACCGATGCTTCGGCAAACGGGTTAAATTGTCTGGAGTCGAGAGTGCGTTCCGCTCGAAGTAAGATACAAATACCAGTAGCAACGGAATTCCACGAGATTGCGAATTGCACTGCAGAGGCAAGGGCTCGAGCCAGAGTCCACTGTGGTCTCGCGATAATGCGTCGTAGGGATTGGAGGTAACGGGGTGCAAAAGGCGTGGACGCGGCCCGGTTCGATTAGTAAGAGGATTAATGATGCGCGGTGATATTTGCCACCTTTGACCCAACTTTGGACTGGGAAATAGGTTAATGACGATTATAGGCTCAAGAAAAAACTACTGTGTATTCGAGGAACTTATATGTATAGTATTTCATTTCATGTTACGGTAACGGAAATTTCCGCTAAATATGGATGCTTTAATATTAGTAGAAGAATCCTGGAAAATTTTTCGTACTCTCTTGGACATATTTTCTTCTGAAATTTAGTTATTTTTGGAGCGATTTATTTTCATAAGAATTCGAAAGTTGATTTTTGATCGCTGCCTTTCGGAGCACATAATTCATGGACAACTATTTTTTTCGTTTTTTTTTTTCAATACTGAGTACATTCCTTGTTTATCTGTTTATATAGTTGAGCACACTGATGAGGCATGTATTTGTCGGATGAATTCAGACATCTCACCATTTCCTAATTGCATAGCTTTTTTTCGTTCTTTTTTTTCTTATATTGCGTGGGAGAACGAAGAAAGTCCCACAGTCGACTAAAGCTCAATCAGCCGTGGACCAACGCTTTTCTTGTGCGCTCGGTCGATAACGGAGATTTTTTTACTACGATTTTCTTCGTAATTATGACCGGAGTGCAGCACAACGTCGAAGTATCGTCGTAAGTCGAGCGCGAGATTCTAACGATGATACGAAATAGATTTTACACTCAGGAATTTTTACGATCCGGGAAACTCCTACACTAAGGCACTTATGAAAGCAAGCCTAGTGGGCGCCACGGCGTACATCTAAATCACTCACCTATCGCGAAGCATCTTGAAAAATCGCCTCGCAGCGTATTTACCCGGCGTCAGAAGTGAACTGGGAATATTTATAAGAGGTGCTGGAGCTGAATTGGAGGGATGAACGAGTATAAGAAATTTTTTTATTTCGCGTGAACTATTTAACGTTGAATTAACAATCTAACGAACGCAATCGAATTTCGTTAATCTACGTAAATCGTATTTCGCAATTTGAGAACTTCCCCCAAATAAATATCAAGCTCCTGAACTACCTTAATCGGTATTAAAAGATTATTCACATAAACTGCTTTTGAAATTTTACACATGTGTGTTGCAATTTTACAGGAAAACTTTGAACTGTAATGAAAGTGTTCGTGAATTGCAGGCGAAGCGTGTACAGTTTCGAGATTTGGTATCTGTATGTTACCAAAAAAAACATATATTTAATGTGCCATTTATTTTTACAGTCTGAAATTATCCGGATTGAAATTTTATTCAATATGCTTAGTTGTCCTCTAATACAAGTCGTTTTTTTTATTGTATTGTGAAACCGACGTTTCCAGGTTGAGGAAGCAAAATGAACATAAATTTATTGGTTCTCGCCGTCGAGGAATAGAGGAGAAGTCAAAGATGCAAGGGAGTCCGTTGTGCAGCCAGAAAGCATCAAGATGAACCGTAAACAGCCATGGAATGTGCGAATCAGAAGATATGGAGAATTTATCGACTGGCAAGCTGTCGGTAGATCTCCCCCGGCTCGAAATGGATGGGCGGTAATTGAAAACGAAGCAAGATACATCGCTTCCGAAGCTGAGGCATTTCGATACGGGGGAACGGGAGAGAGGACGATGGAGAGAACACTGGGCGAATGGCCCCTCGACGCGAATATGGATTGTCTATGGTATACTCGTTCGCGGTATCCGTGAACTGATTGGATTCTACTGATAGAAAATTGTACTTTCCCCTGCCGCCTAGCAAGACGCTATATTGCGTTGTTGCAAAAATCTCCGCACAACTCTGACTGTTATTCGCCTTACGGTTAACTCTAAAAATAATTGAAAATCGTAATACGTCGAAGCTTATTGAATTTTTTCCTGTTAATTTTTTTCTCCCCAATCCGCGTTCCACAGTGAAGCAATCAATAATAGTGGTAATTGGACCAATCGGTAGGTGAGACCGATAAGCGAAATCTTTACTCCACTCTTCGACGATAAAAATTCGTAATTTCTCGTACTTTGTGGACTCGACGCGTCGAGCCCAAAAAAATATTAATAATCATCGGTAAGTAATTGTGGGGCACGATAAGCACCTAAATAATGAATCGTGACCACTTTATTTCCACAACGACAATTATCCGCTAAATAAACCACAAGTTCGTAATTATAATAAGCATTTTCTTCTAGAAATTTTATGGTGCACATCTAATTTTACCCGAAAGTAGATTTAGTTCAATTCATTTACTTAAAATTATACTCTTGCAAAGTGTACTTATAAATCAGAATTAAAAGGTAACGTCGCCGGTAAAATGGTAGCTATCGCGATTCGCACTTACGATTCGCGCTCGCAATTACGATTCGCGCTCGCAATTACGAACGAAAATATTTACAACTGGTATATTTTCTACCGATATCCGGGGCAATTCGTACTTATGGAAAGTATCATAAACTTTTACGATACAGTGCACAAGTTATAATGCGCTACGTCAGGCAGCCTTTACGTGGAAACAAGCCGCGGGGAATATTGGGCTGGAGCGCGTGTGAAACGTACGTGCCCTTTGGAAACCAGATAATGGAAGTGGCAACGGTATAGTGGCGAGGATGGAAGTAGTATATAGTCATGTTGCATCAAGAGCATAGCTCGGGGCGAATTCGCGCCTGGCTAGCCCTGTCCCCCTCTCATTTCACCAAACCTCATTAACAGGGTTGTGCCTTATAGTCAATCGAGGGACCCGAGTCGCTTCGAATTAAAAGGATAGTGTGTTGCAACTTTGATGCCAAACAGTATTCCACACTGAACGAAACTAGTGAAGATAAAGGCGGAGAGAGAGAGAAACCGAGAAAGTTGCCCATAATTTGAGAAATTTTAAACTTTAGCGAAATTAAGCTACCCCCAGCCTAACATTCAGCTTAGGCATGGCTGTTGCAGAACGTTGAGTAAGTTTACCGTTGATAGTGGAGTCACGGAACATAGCGAAATTTTTTCGCAATCAACGAATTCCAGGAAATTGTTGAGAAAGAAGTTAAATGCGATACGTAAATAGCATGGGATTATTATTCACGCAAAAAAGCGGACCAAAAGAACACTTTGTCAGAGATAATTTGATAATCGTAAGAAAAATATTATAACATCTTTGCAAGATCGCGTATCGCGGACTTTAATAATGTATTTCTGAGACGCGGGGTTATTTCTTCACGGTACGAAATGACAGAAGATGAGAAAACAACATTTCTTCGAGAAATTATATAATAAAGGTAATAAAAATGTGATAACATCCTACAAAGATCATGTATCCAGGATTTTAATAATGTTTTACGGTAAATGTTATTTTGCCACGATACAGCTTAACTTGCTACGCACAACTAGAATAAGTAGAAATGATAATGAATTAAAGAGAGCTCATAAAAGATGACGGCACACTTGAGTTTAGCTGCGGTTCTGTCAGACTCTCCTGTTACTAAGGAGACTTAGTTTGCCATGTCTAGAAAGCAAACAACGCCTGCTACAATTTAAGTGCAAGCCCTTGAAACGTAATACCACTTTATTTTTATTTCTACTCAAATACAAAGGACCCTTTTCCTCGCGTCTATTTGTCTTCATTTTGCGCCTCGAGTCTCTCGAGCTCGACGCAGCTCTTCTCACATAAACGAGCACTAATCAGTCATATAACAAATATTATCGTTGCAGTAACAAAGACTGTTTTGTTGCAATAGCAAATCACTCCGAGAAAAATAATTTACTATTGTTACAGGCTGGTTTTGTTATGCCAATATTAATTAAATTCATTACAGTAACAATAATCTTATTGTAGCAACAAATTGTCGTTCCCCGTTCGGTACAACCTAACTTGCGAATTGAAAGCTGAAAAAGTATAAACGATGATGAATTGAAAAGACATCCGGCAAGCTGACTGCACTCTCGGCCGTCGCTCAGTAAAACGCATATTGGCTTCTGACTTTAGCTGATCGTTCGAAAGGCCGACCCTTCAGCGAGGCACCAAACCCTTATTTCCTCGGGGTTCCGATACGGCACAGCTAAGGTCCGCTGGCCACAGTGTACGCGAACACTTGCGCCTACAGGGTCACAGACCTTTTGCGTGCCACCGAGCCAAGAGCCCTACCGATATACTCAACATCGACTATTTTCGTTCGAGCAGAAGAACGTTAAGTGTGCACGAGGATTTTCCGCTATGCGCCGAACCCCATTAGCACGCTCGCGGCTTCATACCGGCGGTCGGCTGTTTCACGATCGAAGCCCACCACCAAGAGGGTTGGAGCTCGCGTTGCTCCACCGGGGAAATTACCACTGGTGTATACTCGCCTCAATTTTCATGGTATCTCTGTCGACTACTCGTACGGTAGTGCGGAACAGCGATGTGAGGGACAGCGAGCGGAAGGCCCACCGCCTCGGAACATGCAGAGGCGTAGATTCCGCGGAGGAAATCTACTATCGAAGGCATTTCATCGGGAATACCCGAGCCTCTGTGCCACGAGAGATCACTCGCAGGCATCTTAATCGCATTTGTATCGTGATTGCGAAGACATTTATTCCAATGGGATCCAGGCACATAATTCCTTATTCGTCAGGTTCTGATTGGAATACCGATACGATGAATCCGTTTATCATAATGTATACTGGGCTCATGGTTCCGCATGGTCCGCATGGTTCACATAGTTTTCTAAGTCGGATCATTTTTTTCTCTTCATGGGTGAAGCTGTTCTTTCGTGAAAATTGTAAATATATTTTCCTTAATACCAGCAAAGTGACTAATTAGAATATGAAACTTCCTCCACGAGGAAGACAATAGCTACGGAACAAGACTTTCTACAAAAATAAACTTGTAAGTAAAAGAATATAATAACGAAGCCAGAATACAATTCGCCTCTTATTCTCTCCGCTGCGATTTCAAGTATCGCATTTATTTATATATCTCCTTGAAAATTAATGAACACCTAACGTAAGAACATCGTGTGGACATTTGCGAATGGCAAACGGTTGCTGAAAGTACGACCCCATTTTACTTTCTTTTCATCGTGCAACTCTTACCCGGCGTTTACTCGGGGATGGGATCAAGGGTCGGAAATGCCCTTCCGTTCGTGGAACCGGATGAGAGGAACTTAGCGTACAGCTTCGAGGAGCGATACGGTACAAGGTGACGCTATAAGGAGAGATGGTATAGTAGATGCAGACGACGTTATCGTTTCCCATCCATCTTATTCTTCGGCTTATCAGCACCTCATTTCTGCATCAAACGGACCCTATCTTATAATGGATCGGAGGTACCCTCTCCGAGGATGGATCTGCGTCACGGATAAACGAATTCATTTGGGGACACAACTGCAACCTATTTGCATATCGAAGCACGCACGGCGCTCGGCTTCGCGGAAGGACCTCGAAGGCTCTCTGAGGAAAAGCACCAAGGGAGGTAAACCTAGCTGGAGTGACCCCTGGAGGAAAGCGAATGTCTCAGTCAGGAACCAGGGCTTGGGTAATACGGAAGGGTTTACATATATATATGTATATATATATATATATAATACTATATGCATATGCCATCAGGAGTTCAACCGAGAGATTCCTACCCTAGTGGGTTCTGCGGCGCAGCATCCCGATCAGAAATTCAGGAGGGTATCTGCTCACCATACCCATATAGAAGGGGCAAACAGCATGAGTGCTCGTTGATAAAGTCGAGGGGGGACGAACGAAAAAAAGGAAACTGAAAATTGAGACATCGAATCGTGTGACCCAGATCCATTTATGGGCACTACATATGTATACGCGATAGTCATAACTTATCAAGATCCGTTGAAAGGTAATGACTTTCAGCGGAAGAAAAATAATTTATTGATAAACGAGGTGATCTTTTTTTTTGTTTTGTGGAATTAAAGGCGGATCGATTGGATTTTTGAGAGACTGACTAATAGGCTGTTCCTCAGGAAGTGGAGTTTTGTTTTTGAAATAAATATCGACGTTCTCCTAAATTTTTTTTTATGAATTGATTTGCGTATGTTTGGTGATGGTGTACTTGCCAGTCACGTATAAACTCATGTTGGTTTATTGAAGTTTGCACAGGATGTCGAGGTGAAACGATGAGCTAGTACGCATGAATCACTGTAAACAACATCTGGAACACCTAATAAGCTCTGATGAACTCTGGTGTGTCTTACGGGGAAAGCTCATTTTACTCGGTCTCCCTTACCGAAGTCGGGCAGAGAGAGCTGCAGCACCGAGCGGCCTCGAGCGTATTTTAGGGTGGGTATCAAGTGGCCTCGTTACTCCGTCGACAAATATTTTCCCACGACTTTATTGCAGTGACTTTGACTGGCGAGAATAACGCGGTGACTTCAATAACCGCGTTTAATAAGTCACAAAAATTGATATCTCCATTATATTTAAGATGGGCGGACCACAGTGATAAAAAAATGAGGCTTCCACATAATTCGAGCTTGAGAAGTTTTTACTAGGGTTTTAATATTTATTTGGCGCTTAAAAAAAATCTGTGAGTAAGACATCTCGCGTTTTATATCTACCGATTCAATATTCATGGATCGATATATTCTTTATGTACTTATCGTGGTCATTTTATGAGTTTCCTGTTGCTGTAAAAAGGCTTGATGTGAACACTAGTGGTGTGGAAATAGAAACTATGACGGAGGCCAAATTTTGCAATCTTGAAACTTTTGTGAACAAGTCGTTTCTAACATTTATTGGTAGGAAATCGATACTGCGGAGTATCGATAATTGACCGATCGCGAAATGGCTTCAGAAAGATGTTAATATCAATACGAAAATTGTATTTATTTTTCATTATATTTAATTATCATTGGGGTCATTTGCTATTATATGTTTTTGTATCTAAACTTTTTTGGCATTATACTTCTTTGTGACTATAATAGTTTTATTGTACACATACGAATAGGATGAAAAAGATGCTTTTTTTGTGATTTGGTATATGTCGTAAGGTTCACCGCGTAAATTTTAAATAATATTTGGCTCCGGCTGATACATCTTGTCGGTTGTTGGGAAGGGTTTAAACTCGCGGCACGGATCGAAGACGAACGAGGCGGAAACAGGGTAGGGCCGAGTGGAGGGAGGAGGATGAGGATGAGGGGTAACCGAGAGACATATTACTCCTTTCCGTACCGTTAACAACGGCGCCGTCAGCACGAAGAGCAAACGAAGCAGTTTCCTCTACGGTGAACGCGAGAGCGACCAAGTTCGCCGAGGCCGAGGTTCGTCGAGGAAAACTCGCGAGCGGGCGGCCATGCCGGAATTTGTTACGTCGCAAATTTCTTTTTTTTTTTCGCTTTCTCTCTCGCTCTCTATCTACGGGCGGTATACATATGTATTTTATACTGCCACGTAGATAATTTATCATCGTGGTCAGCCAACACGGCAAGTTCAGGAATGTAGATAGGGGTAAAACTGAAACTTAAATTCAGCTTGATCTTTCCAAAGACTCGCGGTAATTCTAAGCCTTCAAGACCAGATTCTTGCCTGGTGAAAAAATATCAAATATTTCTACCCATTTTCCGATCGAAAGGTCGTTTTTTTCCAAAATCCATTTGCCCGATTTTAACCTCCCAATAAAAAAAAAAACTATGATAAAATCGTATTCGAAAAAGATTCTTCAGGATACATGACTATATTCAAGAATATTTTCCGGTTCGTTAAATTCGAACCCCAATTACGATCGAATGCGATTTTAAACTTTAATTCGAACTCAATACTAAAAAGTGCGAACTGAAGTTCGAACCAGACTTAATCTTAAGTTCGTCTGACAATTCAACCCAAAGACCCCTTCGGCTGTGGACGAGGTTTTCATTATTTTAAATCCTTTCGGAAAATTCATCGGAAAGGTGCCAGTCTCCGACGCACCAAAATCCCAAGTACGTTTATCGTTTCTTTTTTTAATCCGAAACTTGCCAAACTCCGCACGGCGAAGATTTTAATAAGCGATAAAAAAAAGATCCTTTTCTTCCGCTCAGCATTTCTTGTCAACAAAGCGATGGAAAAAAGCTGTTCGCACCCTCCACCGTTTGTCCTGGATAGCATCGGTATAATTACAAAAAATTTAATCCGCTGCACTTTGACCAATCGTCACCTGAGCTCTCGTAGTTTAATTAGGAAGTTCCACTCGGTAAAAGTTTGCGTCCGGAGAACTCCGTCGAGACCCGGAGAATATCCTACATCTATACGTATACAGTCAGCCCTGTCCGCAGTCACTGGTGAAACTCACCTTATAGATATATCGAACGAAACTTCTTTTTCATCTCCTTTTTTTTCTGTCCAAACAAAAGCCGAGATAAATAGGGGAATCGTGAACGTGCGGAGATCTCACCGTCTTGGACTTTCTCCCGTTGACGACGGGAAAGTTTTCCCCGGAGCGAGCGAAAAGTCGAGCTACATCCCTCGAGGGGAGGACTGCGGATTTGGGATTTAAGTCCTTCGTTGCAGAACCACGGTAGGTACGACCAGACGTGGCCCACGAATGCCCAAGTGCAATACTCGGAGGAACGTTACGGTTGGCGCACGCCGCGTCAAGACACGGCGATAGGAGGAAAAAATGAAAAAAAAAAAAAAAACAACGAAAAAATAGGTACTACTTTACCACCAACGTGTGTACAGCTTGCAACCCCTATCCGGTCAGTTTTCATGTGTGCTCGCGATGTTCGGAGCAAGCGCTAAAGAATGGAGCCAACCGAGTCGCTCTGCTAATTTTGTTTTCGACCGAGCTTAAAGTCCCTACGGCGAGTGCCCGCAAACCCCTCAGCAGCTGCCACTGAGCTGTAGACGCACGCACACACACATACACATACAGAGCTCCGCGGTTTTTTTCCCTAACAGGGTCGTACGTCAAGCCGCGGCCTAAGTGCCCGAGACGCTGTTTGTACGGTTCTGTAATAGGATAAAAATACAAACACCGCGAGCAAGCTGAGAGGTTGAAGAACGGGCGAAAGGGAAATTTGAAATATAGATGTACAAATACAGACGATAGTAAAGAGATTTCGGCGCGAGAAATATAAGAGACGGATGTCGCCAATATAGCCGCATCGAAACTTTCGCCGTTCATAGTTTTATAATCATTTAAATTTGGCAGGCTCGAAACTTTCGCGCGCGCCCACAATATTGCTCATTTATTCATTGCGCGACACTTTGAAAATTGAATTTTCACCGACCCATCCTACCGCGGCACCGACGCCCTTCAGCCCTTCCTGAGCACGTACCCATTCCACGATCATTCTGTCACGCTTGAAAAGAACAACTCGGTGGTTGAGTTTATTGGTGTAATTATTTAATTGAGTGACGTTCATCCAATTTCCGATAATATCGTACGAAACGAAACGACACAGCGCATCGCCTGGTAAGCCGGCAAGGCGTGCGGATTATTTCTTTTTTAACCCATCGTAAACTGTTCGGGAACCTAAATCGAAGTGGCGAACTTCGTCAGTGTCTATGAAAATCGCAGACGTGTGCGAGTTTATATTAACACGCATTGGCACTTAACTGTTTAATGTTTCTTTTTAGCAATCGAACGAAATATGACTGGTAGGCAATTAAAGTTTTTCCTCTACTAAGAGTATTGTAATTTCATTTCGGAGCAATTTAGGTCGAAGATTCGAAGTGATGAATCATTTTTTTTTCATACAACGTCTTGTCGAATAATTTCGCTACACAACATTTTTTCGGAAGTTTTTCTTTCGAGTAAAACCTCGATCCGTCATACTTACTTTGGCATTGATGAAATTTCGACGACACCGCGGTGAAACCGCCCGTGTAAAGCAATACCGACAGTGTGATTCGCGTGCCTCATGCTGGGCCAGCGGCCGGTTTTGGGGTCAAGCAAAACCTCGACGAACTCGAGTGAGGGAGACTTTCCTGCACGCTTTCGCACACGCTCGTGGTTGTTATATACCACGTATATGCGGGCCACTGTGCATCCCTTGCGGATACGCTTCGGGAATTTCCGACACGCTATGCATCCTCGAACCGGGCTTGTTACAGCGAAATTCCCTCGGCGTTTTTACCTTTAAATCATATAATTTTCCCCGTGGCGCTCTCGTCAAGTCCGTTGCATTAATCACACTCAACACCAACGTATAGCGCTAACTCTCTTTGATATACGAAAGTACGATAAAAACGATTCCGTTTAAAATCATAATTGCCTCACGTAACGTCGTATAATACAAGTCGTAATTGGACACGTAATGTAAGGACATAGGAATGTCTCGATCTCTTACGTTAAACGAAAGGTATCGAGGTGTTTATCCGATAGTCGAGCGGACTCTAAGAATGTTTTTACCGACCAAACTAATCGGCTTCGGATGACAAATCGGTCTCGTCGGTAGCCTAAACTATAATAAATTTTCATCAGGTTTCTTACTCTCTTGCACTAATCTGCAGATTTCGGCGTCCTTATACGGCAGTCAAGCTAGTGCTGATAATTTAATTTCTCTCCGAAAAATTGGTGCACTCGGGAAAAAAAATTTTTTTCCTCCAAGGCAAAATTGTCAGACTAGATTTTTCCTCGATTGACCAATCGTCAATTTAATTTCACCGCCTTTATTCGTTTCTCTGCCACACTTCGACCATTGCCTACAGAGCGAAGATATCGGCACTTCAGATTTCCTTGAAAATTTAAGTTGCCTCGACACTCCTCTCACGTCTTCGGGTCGCTCGACGATGAGCACGCTGAGAGCTCGGAGGATGAGGGAGGAATGGTGTCGCGATTCCTACTTTGTGCCATGGGAACGGCAAGTAGACACGTTTAATGGAGGGTGTTAGCGTCGAGAAGGGTGGAAGCGAGGAACCCGGATGAACGGAGATAGCAACCAACACACCGAAGGCCTGTAACGTGGGCGAAGGTGTGTGCCTTATGCGGAGTGGTAGTTTGAGGCGAACGTTCTTTAGTCACCTTCTCGGCGGTGGTGGCCAAGTCGTTACGGGAATCCAGCGATATTTTTGAGTTAGCAATAACGATAGGGTACGACGTTTACTGTAGGCACGTGAATTCACGTGCTTGGTCGTGGGAAGGCGAGATGACGAGAGAGATAGAAAATACAGAAGAGAGTTTGTATATATATATATTTAGAGGTAATAGCGACCCCGGGGGCAAAATGAATCATCGAGAAGAATAGCTCCCATCTTCACGTTGAGGGCAAATGGAAACTCAGCGTACCTGCGTATTAATTATCGTCATTGGTCTGATTTTCTAAACTGGCTAACTCACAGGAAAGTGAGCCGTTTTTCCTAGCTCTTTTCTGTTATTCAAGAAGGTAGACTGGACTTTATTTTGTGTTGCTTCCTTCAAGACGAGTTGGTCATTTTGTTTTTTGGTCGCACGTTTGCTTCCAGATCCCTATGTATAGCAAAGGAAATACTCGAGAGCCCCAGGAGACTACTTAAATTTTCATTATTTTACCGTCCGAATGAAGATCAACCCTTCTTCCGTTGGCCTGAGTAAAAAATTTTCTTTCAGTGCCCTGGTTTTTAACTCACTCAATCACAGGTGAGTAATCTACTGTTTTTTTATTATTAACGAAGATGGGCAAAATTTGGTCCTGTTCTGCTCCACCCAACACGAGTTAGACTTTTTTTTTTGTGACCCGTTTGCCTCCCCTGCCTTCTACGTATAATGAGGAGACCCTCAAGGTCTCCAGGAGGTCTTCACTGCTCGGAGAATCACTATGAGGGACAACCTAACAATTAATTATTTTACCCTTCCCAATTCGGAGCAACTCGCGGACCGAGTGACGAGCCTGGATTATCCTGCCATAAAAGTGTCAACTTCTTCGTGCCCCCGGTCAAGGACGCTGATTTATTCGACAATGCTTTAATGAGAAATTTTCAATTTCGTGATGCATTGAATAATAACACAAAAATAAATTATCACGGGATTGTATAACGAGCCCCATCAGCGCCTTACCGCGCAGATGCGTTTCAGCCATGTTAATACCCAGCAGGGCTTAGATTTTTATCGCCCAGTATAACCCAGATGATGTCGGATGGTTCTTCGAGCTTTCGGATGCTCTGCCCCTCCGGAAGATTACAGAGGCTCCGAGGGGTACGCTGAAAAAGTTACTCGTAAAGTAAACCATGGGACTTCATGCACTCGAAATTGCTATCACGTAAAGCTCAAGTTTGCGCCGTTAAGCCAGGCAAGTGATCCAAAGCTACTAATCTCCCGAATATTTCGCTGAAAGCTCCGAACCACGCTCATCCGGGCAGAAAGAGTGTTTAGGGTCAACTCTTAATTTTCTTTCTGTCTCTGCAAAGCTCCCGGATTTCATCTTCTGTTATCAGTTTCTTAGTTCTTCGTGCAGACTGAAAGTCATAAAGCCGCCGGCATGAACATCCAATCGAGGGCACGCGGCTTCCCTTTGAAAATCATAAATAATTTCCTTAGGGTACGTTGAAAAAAAATTTATCTCGAGGATACTTCAGTTTTGGCGAGGAGATTATGTTATAATCTGTTTCTCTACTTGACAAGAGTAACGCATCGTCAAGGAAACCCTTGTCCGGTCGAGTTCCTGCACTACGAAGAGGTGGAGCATCCTCGAGCCAAAAGCCGTCGATAAATATGGCCACACTTTATCGCCCGCCTTTCAAAAGATAAAGATACTTTATGCGAAACAACGGAGCTCATAAGCTTCGGCTGGCATACATCATCGTGAATGGGTGTTATGTACGACGGACGGCGCACCGTACACACGATTGTAACACAGACACACTCCCGTTTGAGACATGTTTACCAAAGATATCTATTTTTTTCTCAATTTTAAAGTTTCTGTCCAGCACAAAATTATTTTCCTGATGATTCTCAAATATTTATTTTCATTGAATGAATGATTATTTCATGCGAACCAATATTCAGCAAGGCCCTCGTTAAATTAATCATTTTTCCGTGTATAAGAAAGTTTACATAAAATATACGAAGAACTTACGTGTCGGTAGGAGAGCAACTTTTCAAAATTATTTCTTCGATTTGAATCCAACTCAATTTTACGAATTTCACTAAAATTTTACGGACAGTTATACGTTCTGGAATTAATTGAGAATAGTTTCATCGCATTTTTTTATCTTCTGTTAATTAGGTGTAATAATCGAGAAAGTGAGATTTTTCAAGCATTTTATTTCGGAGCTGTGGAGGGGTCGAAAAGATTTATTATTATTATATTCGACGAACAGGGGATTTCGGACTTGGAGGTTTCGCGTTACTGCTTGGTATGCGCAGCGTCGCATCGTGTCAATGTGTCGTGGCACGTTTGAAATCAGAATCAGAGGTTGAACGGGCTGGATGGAATCGGAGGGACAAGGACCGGACGAGGGAATCTCATCACCCGTGCTACCGACAAACGAAGACCCCCTTCCCGATACACGTTTCGAGACCATTTAAGCCAGATTAACTCTTGTCCTACAAACATTGGTTCGCTCGAGCCTATCACGTGACTTCATGCTCGTTAGCCAGATTACTGCACACAGTCGCTGCTATCAAACTTCACGAATCTGTATGTCGTGCTGTATGGGATATTCGGTCATTACTTCAATAGATCGGTAATAAAAGAATGTACAATTAACCTTCTTTTCTAACATGAAAAACAAAAAAATTACAAAAGATTAATTTTCATATCGTTTTCTCATAACATTCGCAAAGCTTCCAAGTCATTTGATATATTTTTTCCACCCCAATCTCCAATCAGAAATTTTTGACGGAAAATCACGTATAAAGCAAAATACAAATATATCATGAAATTTAAAAAATGAGAAAAAAAGCAAAATTCAAATAGTTCGATAGATCCTCCGCAGATTCAATACAGATCATTGGGCGATCATACTACACGTGTGAACTTTATGCCCCGATAGCTAAAAATTGTTAGAGGTAGAGTGCGCTCAAATTTTTTTCAAGTACCGAAAAATGTTGCTCGACAAACTCACGATTGTTAAATGAAATTTTGACTATTACAGACGCTGCTCGCTAAATTATACTACATGTATGAGGAAATAAAGAATATGTCGCAAAAATCCTCTGAATTCGAGCGACGAGTTAACATCTAAAATAACTTCCGATGTCCTCACTTTGTCTAATGCGAAAAAATAATGATATTTTAAAATAAATTAAAAATTTCTCAGGAGTAGACCTTCGGGGCTGAACGGCAACGGTGGTTGCGGTAGCCCGTATCCGCAGTGCGTGCAGGTGCGCCAAGGGGCGTGCTAGTCAAGCTACTGAACTCTTTGAAGAGCTTTCGCCGTGCTCGTGTGTATAGCAAGCCCCGCGTTACAGAACGTATACGGGCACGAGGTGAATTCATAGTTTGTACACACGGTCACAGGGTACGCTCGCGTTTTATAAAATCCGTGCGGGTTTGTCCCGGACAACAACCGACGGTAGCCTCAAAGTTGCATAAACTTTTCCACAGAGCTTGCAGATGGTTGGGTTGTGAGAAAGGTCTACCGACGACGAGGTAAACCACTCGCACCCTCCGGGTAATTTCCTCTCGCTGACCGACCCAACAACGGCAATGCCTATGACTAAAATTCACGTACCGCCTTAACCTAAGCTTGTTTCCATTTGAGGGTCTTTCGACTAGCACGGATGCCTCTGAGTTGGATATATCATGGTTGCGCTGATAGTAACGTGACCATCCTATTTCAACATGCGCTGCCGAAGCTTTGTGACGTATTAATATTTTTGATTACCTTAATTAAACAGTATTTAAGCTACCCTGATAATTTGGAATTTCAGAAAATAGTGTCAGCAAGACGTGTCAGTGAAGTAACGGTACGCGGAAAAAAATAATTGGCTGGCCAAACCAATAGCGGAATCCGCTTCGATAGATTCAAGACGATTTATGATCTTATTCATTAATGAGTGCTAAAATCAATTCGGTGGATAAGGTTGTATTTCTTGGCTCAAACATAGTGATGAATAAGGCGGTTAGTTAGATGAACGAGTTGCTATCCATCTCGGTGTCACTTACTATACCCTTGAACTAAATTGAATTAAATTTTAAATATCCGGGAAAACTTTAAAACCTGCGAGATTTTAAAGTTTTCGGTCGTAGAAAGTTTAAGGTTCTTTCCTGTACTTCACGTTTCCGAAGTGTGATTTACGAAGTTCGGAGGAGTATCCTTCATCGAGAGACACTTCTCAGATACGAATTCTCAGTGTCAACTATGCCAAAGTTGATAGCAACTCGTATGAACATTTTCTCAGGAATTTTACCCTTCTCGCTCTTTAAATTCTCCGATCTTCTAATTCTTGATTATAGGAATAAAAATTTTAGGGAATCTGTGAATTATGAAATTCTTGAATCTTCAAATCGTCGAATCTTTGAATGTTCGAATCTTGGTGATCACGTGATACGTATATTCAGGTTTAAAAGGAAAAACTTGAACAAGCGGGTGATTGTGTGTAATCATCCTGCTTATCCTGAAATTCGCGAAACTTGGCAATTCCCGCAGCTCCTTTTGGCCATACAGGGACCGAGGACCCTCGTGCAGATTAGTATCGATCGGTACCTCAATGCCGCATGGGAATTACGCTACGAGCTGTGGTTATATCGGTTTGGGGGCCATGTGACCGCGAACCGCGATCGCGAGGGTCCCCGGACCGCCGAAGCCCCTTCGCCCCTCGAACAGGCGAATCAATGCCCGGAGCTCTGAACTCCAAGCCCTTCTGAATACGATATATATAGGGATGTACACGGTACACCGGGTCCTCGGACGGTAAAGTTGATCAGCTTGCCACAATTTCACCTGCATGAAACTCTAAAATAAATTTGACCGTTCACTACGGGCGAAATAAAAAAGGTCGCAAGCGGTTTAAGTAATGAAATGGCCGAGTATTGGTAGGAAGTTTGTTCGTGCATATTTAAATTCTCCTTTAATAAAAAAAATAGATAGCCAAGATCATCCTTCATTAAGACACAGCGTACATAAAAAAAGTGTACACTCTGAACACGCCTGAAGTATATAAAATATGAAAACATAGAGGAAGATTCTATTTCGAACAGCCAATGAATTATAATAAATAATGAAATATATGGAATATATTTGAATATTCAATCCTAATTTTCTTTCACGCTAAATAGTTAAAAAATTTCTCATAATTGGTGATTTAATTCGTCGAAAATTTCCGTGGAAATTCACTCATTGGCTGTGCACATTGTGCGTTTGCCTTTGGGTAGTAGATGCAGAATCGATTCGCTGTGATTATACGTATCATGGGAACTTTCGTTTCGCGTGTACACCTTGTACGTTCGGCTAAAGTGCATCACGATTTGCCCCGCGCGCTTTCAGCATTTTTCCACGAGATTTTTCAAACATGCAGTAGCAGAAAAAGAAAGTCCGCGCGGGAACCAGATGCGAGGGTAATACGGACAAAAGAGCCTTTCACGTTATCAGTACCGGGGCAGGTACAGCCACTAGGCGTTCGAGCCGCGAGCTTATCGGACATCCTCTTATACCCCGCTGCTCGTGCACTCACCTTCCCATTTCCTCTCGCTCTTCAACCGCCACAGAGCGAGGCCAGCCCGCGTACACCACAGCTTTTATTTCTTTCACTAATTTTTTTTTCATTTTTTCAACGAATGTATACACGACAGCCAATGTGGCGAGCAGCCCCAAAGCAAAAATCTGCTGAACCCGACGGCGCTGATACCCGGTCGCTATCGAGAGCAGTAGCTTGAATTATGCAGATGCTGCTGGGTAATCAACGAGTTCAGTGGACCCGGCAAAATCGCGGGATCCCATACAAAAATTCTCCCACACAAAAAAATGACTCCTCAACAGAAAACATAAGTAAATAAAAATGTATAATAAAAAGGAAAATGGAAAGACAATAATAATAAAAGTGGCACATGCATCCCAACAAGCTGCTGAGGTTGGATAATTAATGAAGCAGCGAATACAGCTTTTTAATCCCTCTCTTTATCGTCAATTCTTTTTCGTTTTCGATAATAACTTAAGTGGAGTCAATCACGCCAAAACCTTCGAGCTTTACGCCGAAAATAAACCGGTCCAAGTTCGGTAACGATTGGCGAGTTTATCGAGGGACGATAATCACCATCCGTGTATGTTCGACTCTATTCCGCGGATATCACAAGCTCAAGATAACGGAGGGCTCCGATGCCGAGGGGAGCGGGGCGTGGGGTTTATCGCGTCGGGGGTTCTGCAAGTCGAAATTTGGAGTCTCGTCGGATACCGCATCCGCTGTGCGCGGATGCAACGCCGGGCGGCTCGTGGGCGGAAGTGGTGGGTGGGAACGTACGACGACCACGGATAGGGCCGAAGAACGGGGCCGAAAGGGGTTGCCAGACGAAGAACACAACCACCAATAAATTGCGGCAATCAGTGGTGCTGTCGGCTGTCCTAGTATATCTTACTCGGGGAGGCTAACGCGAGCACGGAGCCAAGCTTACTTCCAGTGAAAACGCCTGGACGGCGTGCTGCACTCCGTTTGTCCCTTGAAACCCCCTCGTCGTCGTCCTGCCGGTCGTAGTCGTCGTGGTGTCTCGAAACCGTGGTCCTTGCCCAACAGAATGCAACATCCAATGCACGTGACTACGACCTCCGACATCCCCTTCCTCCCCAGAAACCTCCGACGAATTTCGCCAGTTGTTTTTCAACGCGGGAACCCGAGTCTCCGGACTCCAGACAACCGGTATGGCCACGATTCCGTAATAGGATTCCGGACGGGCAGATGCCGGGGATTAAGAGCCCGCCTGCCACCGGGGATAGACTGGATCTCTCCACCCATCTCAATTCATCTGCATGAACCCCCGGGGAATCATCCCCCTCGTCGGGCGCTCCGGATAAAACTGCTCAAGCTCAGCTCGCGCCTTAATCATTCTTCGTAACTTCTCAACGGAATCGATAAATACCTCTCTCGGGGAGTGTAAAAGACGTTCGCGGGCGACGACCATATAAAATTTCCATACTCCTCGGGATAGAGAAAAAAAAAGTTTCGCGCCTGCTCGGAGGCTGTAGCGGTTGAAGCGAGGGGGAGATACCGACTCTCGTTAAGGAGCTACGTTGATCGGTTCACCAAAAGTCATTCGTTTTACGGATTTTTTTTCGAGTATGGGATTTAAAATTTTCGGAGGGAATTTTCGGAATTCGATGTAGAGTCAATCAACGGAAAATTTTCGCGAGTTTGGCGGTTTGGAATATTCTTTGGGATGAAAATTCAACCGGCGTTGATTCTAGGCAGCGTGATTAATTTTTTTTGTTTTAATTAATGAGAGGTCAGGTTAATAAGTGATCGTCTGGAGAGTTGATTTATTATCGATTGATCATTTCTGCCCGGAATATTGTACGGTGGTACGCTTGCGTCTGTCAGGCTGCAGTTACGTACATTGAGTTGCGCACAATTTCATGCTATCGGGTGATTGATAATGATATTTTGCAAACAACTAGATGACGCGAGGATTTGGCTTCCCGTGGGGGCGGACGAGTAAATTTATATCGCAGTAAAATTCGATATTGACGCGGCAAAAGCGCACCGTTCGCACACCTTTCCATAATGGCGGTGAATCAGGTGTGCGCCAGAGTTCGATTATTAATACAGGCAGTTCGGAGATATTTTCGTTTACGGGAATAAAATTTTGAACCAAAAATCGTCCAACCCCTCTTCGTTCCTCGCGGGAACGGTTCTTTATACAATCGCTCGTTGTCGGTCACGCGAAAATAATGTTTCACGTACGATTCAACGCAATCAACACTAAAAAAAAAAAAGTTAAATAGTCGATGGAATTTCATATCTCGCGTGCAGCTTTCTGTCATATTTCTTCCGTGTCATTTCGAATTACGCGATTTACAACACATGAACGTAAAAACCCGAGATGGAATCACAACTTTCTCATCGAATGGCGATGAAAAAAATAAATAAAAAATAGAGATTTTTAATTTGAACCGACCGTCGTTTATCTTGTCCGTTTTCCGCATTCTCGGGTACGTGAGCCCTCTCGGCCCTCTCAAATAAAGTTTGATGAAACCACGTTAAGTGGTTTTAATTACCCCCTCGCCCTCCCCCTTGGAAGAAACTTGGACAGTGCCGAGAAAGTTTTCCCACGTCACTCAGGTGCCGTTCTTCCACCCCGCCCGCTCCTCCGGTCGGTGTACATAAGGTTGAGCAGCGAGGCGAAAAAGGGGTAAGAAGGATGCGATGCTACATACCAGATGGGAAGGCATCAGACGCCGGAATTTGCTACCCCGCTCTCACTTCCGCTCGACGGACTGTCCGCTACGTCGAGAATAACACTTATACATTCCATCCCATCGACTCGCTCTCTCTACCGCTGGGATTCCCGTAATTAAAGAAACTTTGTAAATTTTGCCTCGTTAAGACTCTCCATCCGGGCCCGAGTGTTCATATAGGTATCTATTATATGTTGAAACAGCGTAGATTGGACCGGGGACAAATGTAACAAATATGATTTTTATTTTTTCCGCGAAACACGAAACTTTAACGCCTGGGCTTTGAATGGCATATTATTAATTCACTCTTAGGTACGTAGTTAAAAATTATCAGGCACAAAATAGCACCGAGTCGCAAGCGCCCCCTCTTTAAACGGAAACGAAATTTCTTTCTCTCAGCGCGATCAACCACGTTATTCGTATTAATTTTTTTCTTTAATTTTAGACACGCAATTTTATTTTACAACCGGTTCGCATGGACGTGTAACTGTTCGTGCTCTGGACGAGGATTTCCGACGTTTACCGCGATAAACTGAATGCGGGTCGGTTGCATTAAATACCACACATGAACGACGTAGAGTAGAATGCATAAATGTAATAATGTGTTGTAACTCTCGTACGAACCACCGGATGCTCACAAACGAAGCGTTAAATCGATATTGCACTGGATATATATGTACATATGCAATGGTTCACATTTACTCATTTACATTTTATGAAGGAGAAAATATCGTCGTTTACAGGAGCGAACTTTACAGGAGAGAAAAACGAAGTGCCGCGTTGTTGCGAACGCCCGATGCTATTCGCGTCGCACAATGGGCCGAGGCATCGAATAACGCATTGAAACTAAAACCTGCACATTGATGCAAATAAAAAAATAATAACAAAAGAACGCGATTACCTTTACAGGAATTTCATAGAGTCGCGAGACTAGGAAAAATTTCCACCGTCGCGGTTGCTCCATTCAACTCCACAAAAACGTTTCGCCCACGACAATACCGCGATCGTACGACGAATAACAAGCGGAAAGTATTGCGAAAATATTTTTTACTTTGCACTAAAAAAATATACCGAAATAAATAAGTGCCACGAAGTAAATCGCCGCATTCCGTGGAGAGGATAGAAGTAGAAAGTTCCGATGTCGCTACGGCGCACAGAATCGGAACCACCGGCGGTTGTCGCGGGTCAACGGTAACAGAAAAGAAAAAAGAATTCTGCGATAATTAAAATGTATAGCACGGTTACGAGAGGGAAAAAAAACTACTTTTTTTCAGGCACTGGAGACAAGAGAAGCGGAAAAGCAGGACAAAGGGACACGAGAATGGGCTATACTGGTCAGCTATCCAAGCTGTATTATGGTGGCGCTTTTAGTGTACCGCCGTATTGACCGTGGCCTGTCGGGCGGTCAGGGAAGGCAGTGGGGGTAGGGAAGGTACTGTGGAAGGAAATGGAAAAATTGCAACGTACCGCTTTTGGATGGGGTGTCAATTCCGCCCACTTTGCGCGTTCCAATACGCGTCCCAAACGTTTCTCCCAGCGACAGTGTTTACTGAGACGTTGCTGAAAGAGCCTCCCTAACATATTTTTAGTGGATAGAGATTATCGCCCTAGTAACAGTGGGGACAGCAAGCGTCAGCATCGTGCAGAAGAGGACGATTGTGCGTAGGGTGCATCGCCCTCGAGGTCGCT
Organism: Listrodromus nycthemerus; assembly: GCA_963978505.1. Classification (NCBI taxonomy): domain Eukaryota; kingdom Metazoa; phylum Arthropoda; class Insecta; order Hymenoptera; family Ichneumonidae; genus Listrodromus; species Listrodromus nycthemerus. The sequence goes on along the minus strand of OZ021680.1, from coordinate 21,326,614 downwards.
ATCTATGAGGCACGAAGGGACCGAGGGCCTAAAAAGCCGCTGGACAATGGAGAATGAAGCTCCAGACACGCCGTAATGGCGGTAAGAGATTGCTGGGGGAGCTAGTGAAAACACTCCTCTGTCTTCTTTTCTCGTTTCAAAGGAGATAAATGTACAGTCTTGGATAGCGTACAGTTCCGGGTGGCTCAGATTCGACTGAAGTTTATCGAGAGTCGAGTGGAGGAAAGACATTCGGGAAGCTCATAGCTAAGAATCATTACCGATCAGAGGATTCGGTCAGCTAAGAGCACCAACTTTGCTGGATTTCCTGCAAACTTGACTGGGCACTTGACTGGGTGATCAGGAATCTACGAAAGTTTTCCTTTCCATGGATCCTGCCTAAGGGTTCCATAATTTATAGATTTCTCTTTTCTTAAGGATCCACGATAGTTTCCACCGGTTTTACCAACTATTCAGACGGTGATTAGCAATTAATTCGAAGATGATTATATTTCGGACGGTTGAGCTTCGTCATCAGCCAAGGGAGGTCACGGGCACGACTAGCACTAATGTTTCATAGTAGCGGACGGAGTTCGAGGGTGAGAAACGCGGAGGTAATAGCTAACTTGGCACCGCACTCACCCCATAAACTCTAGCCATTAGATGGGGTTTCCCTTGGGATCCCTAGAGTCTTATTACACGAAGAGAAAGACCAGATGCTGATGGGTCTGGAAAGATAATCCTTGGCCTCGTATAAAATCACGCTTGCCACCTACCGCAAGACGAACAGTCGCAGTGAATCGTCGCCGTACTCTTGCACTCCTCGAAAAGAGTTTCGAAAGTTTCCCCGCTCAATGTCGTGTGACAGGGTTTAATCATGCTTTTTTTATTCCTGCAACCCTCATCAGATAGCGGTCCGCATCCCACAAGGTGGTATAAAATATCGCGAAGGGTCGGAACAAGACGAGCCATTGTTTGCGCTGAGTTCAAACTACTTCGTTAAATGAAGATATACGGGTGCGTGAAAATGTCCGGATTGAAAGTTGTTACCCGAAGCACCTGCCATAAGCACGTAGAGAGTATAAAGAATGATTTACCTTTGACACTCACCGGGAAGAGATGCTTTCTTTCGAAGTACTTGGACTAACGCGGCCCTTCTTATATTTATTACTCTTATAGCGGGCAGTTTCCAAATGTTTAGAAACTACTTGAGGGATCGTTTATCAGATCAATTTCAGCCTCGAGATAATTCTTTAATGGAGGAGTACGTTTATGAGCTCTTAAAAAAACTTGAGCCATCGCTGACTCAAACTTATGCGAAAAATCTGAGTATTGGACTTTCAAGAAACTGAAAAACTGAATTTTTTTTTCGTTACTATGCTGAAGAAGTTGCTACATTTCTGTCTGCAATGGGGATGGAAGGTGAGCGGCTTTAGTACTTTATGGCCCGCAGGCGGAGAAATAGCTATTTTTTCGCCCGCTCCATTACTTTTCCGCCCACCGCTTTACTTTTCAGCCTGCTGGTTGAGAATCGACAATTTTCCATCACCCTTGCAGGCATTTGGACTTTTAGCGTAGTCGGGCTACAAATATTGCTATAGTCCTTATTATCTCCGTTTTTTCAAGTAGTTTGTGCAGTAGCGTAATATTGTGTTCACAGATAGTGAGCTGATATTGCGTTCTCAGGAAGATTTTCTCGTCATTTTTTTTTTTTTTTCAGTTCACCCAAGATTCCGTCTTTCGCAGTGGTTTCACTGCAGTGGCAAATGCGATGAGAAAGTCAAGCGATTTACCCGAACGGCAATTTTTTTTCCCCTATCTTTGCCATGGCGATGGTCGCGGACTACGCTGTGCTCAATGGTGAATGGCGCAGTGGTAGAGCCAGGACTAGGACCATGGATAAAGTCGAACGGATGCCAGGAGTAGATTCGGAGGATCCGCGCCCGTTGTGAATGCTTCCCAACGAGTGTGGTAAACCGCCCGGCGGGCTATGTGACGAACTTCTACCCTCAACCCTGCACCCCACCCGGACGCTCCGCAACCAGCACCGAAGGTTACCGCAAGCTTGCGTCGGTACTCGTGGAGAAGTAATTTCCTTGAAATTCCACCGCAGCTCCTTTTCTCTCTGGCTCGTCGTGGCCGAGCCACTTTTTTGACCACACGCTGCACACCGAACAATTATTCTATCCGCATTGTCTACCCATTCTCACTTGGTACAACAATAAAGCTGCTCTACCGTTGCAACCACTTTCCACGCGCTTTTTTTCGCCCCAAACTTTACGCAACGGTTTGCTCACGGAATTGTAAAAAAAAAATTACGATGAAAAATAAAGTATTTACGATTTTGGACAAGAAAGGGCCAAACACATTTTAATTACTGAACAGAGTATTGAAAATCTTAAATTTTCCTACAGTGCCTGAACGCCAGATTTAATAAGTACACTAACAGAAGGATTTAGTAACAATTGTCGGTTAAAAATAATTGTTGAAGCACATAGAAGGAGAGCGCCAGTCCACCACCTCTAGCAGTAAGTCTCAGATTATCCAAGAAACTTTATCATAATATCTAAGAAAAATCCCTGTCATTCCGGTATTTTCTACCATAAACGGCGTCCTAGCGCTTAACTATGTGCTATGGTAATGTTTCTCAAGTAAGATGATCATTTGCACCAGATCCTTTTCCAACGTAAGTTCCATTCGATTCAAAGAAAATAACCCAAAATAAAAAAACAACTGGTCTCGCTATTATCGGAGTAGAATAAATTTAGCCTATTCAGAATTGCACCCTGTGGAAAGTGATAATAGAAGTGGTAAGACGCGAAACAGTTTCGGTATTGTGTTTAATGCGATAGGAAAATTTGGGTTATCGCGAAGCGTTAGTTCGAGGCGGCAAAGGGGTTTTGAGAATTGGAAGGAACGAATTATTCGGTGAAATCTCGCAGTCGAGAGTGCCGTCGGCATGCACTCGGCCTGATTAACATTGGCTAGCTCCGGCTGCGCGCGCGTGTAACGACGTGGCAACCGGGAAACTAAGCGTCGCAGGACGTTCCCGGCATTGCTCAAGTGGTACGAGGACGAGATCCAGGACTTCAAGTGGCACTTGAAGCCACGCTCGCGATGGGGCTCGACACCGACGCCGACAACGACAAAGGTTCCTCGGAGGCTTTGCTTTAGAATGGAGCCCGTAATAGAAAAGCGTCCCGGCGCTAATGTGACCAAATCCTTTGGGAGCAAAGCCTTCCAGTGCAAAGCCTCGAACGCAAGAGCCCTCCTCGTGTTAATTCATCGTCGGAACAAAACATTTGGCGAGAACGGAAAATTGATGCACGGTTCATCGCACGTGGCTCGAGTCGCGCCGACGAGGAGTCAAGTTTTTAGGTGTTGATTAATCCGCAGAACAGAAGAGTTGTCGGGAATCGAAAATTGTTGCACATTTTATCGTATTTTGTGGGGGATTCGAATTTTTTAGACGAAAAGTACTCCGTAAAATGCAACGTTCAATAGTGATTGAAAATCAATACACGTTTGCAGTGAAGTTAAAGTGATTACTGTAATTTGTATTGCTTTTGATACACTACATATTTCATCGCAGTTGTACATTAAATTTCATAAGAATTGTTAAAAACGTACCTTTCCGCAAAGCTCTATTAATTATATAGCGTGAATCAACAGATTTTATTATATCGTCCGTGAAAATCCCTTCGTTTGCCTTCTATAATTTGCCAGTGATTTTAAATCAACCGAGATTTGTGTGCGCGATTATTTGGTACCACAGGAGGTTGATAAGAGAAAAGGAGTAGCAGGTCTTGAAGGCGACCGAAGTGTCTTCTCTATCAGCAACGACGAGGAACTCTCGACAATGAAAAGACAGACCGTACATCGTAACTCTATTCTCTCCTCCTGCAACTCTCACTCCGTGAAGAGTAAGTGTGGCGAATATGGCCCGGTTCATGCATTATGGACTGAAGTCCCGATCGGACTGGGCCATATTTAACACGTTTATCCTAGCTACAGTCTTGAAGCTGAGTGGTTCATCTCTCTCATCACCTGAAGTACGCGACCATTCTCACGGGTGCCCTTGACACGAAGACTGTACACACGATTTCTCAAACATCTGTTTCTCATCCATTTCCACCCCCGAAAGCTCGAGTAACCGTACCGACAGGTTTGTACATCGGATTAAATTAGACACTCGCCGCTATCCCCACTACGGTCTGGGAACTTCGAATCAAGTTTCGCAACTCTCTGGCATTGATGGGTAACGGGGGAATTGAAGAATAATTGGCTTCCGTTGCTTTGTTCGGCTGTTAATTGGAAAGGTCGTTTGTGATTCAGCGTGAAATAATCGAATACAGTGAATGCACTTTTATGTGCGCTGGTAACTTTGATTAGAATAGCTTTAAAATTAACAGAAAACTCGAATTTTCTATTTTTTTTTCTTTTACAGACCCAAAACGATACATTTTTATAAAATTGTTCGGTGACGATTTACTGAAAAATCATTTGAATTCACCATACATTTTCTCAATGATCCAGAATAATCATGGTGAACCTTATTAGGCAGCCTTGGGATAAGCGGGAAAACCAATTTTTATTCTTATTTTTTTTATCAGCAGGCGCAAAAAACAATAATTTTAAGTTTTGGTTGAGTTTTGGAATCTGATTGAGTTTTGGAACGACCCGTTTGATCGACTTTGACTTTATTTTCCGATGATTCGCGAACTCGTGTCATGCACTTTTATTGCACTTAAGGTTACCTCTGCGAAAGCTTCTAGATCAACAAAAATTAAAACCTTTCAAATTTTTTAGTAGACACAAATAAGAATAATTGCACTAAACCGTCTTGGGGACAATTTATCGAAAAAACTTTTGAATTTCTTGATTGAATTTTGGAACGACCCGTTCTGATGGGCTTTGGCCATATTTCCCAATAGTTTACCGAATGGTGCGATGCACTCCTAAGGCAATTAGAGAACGAGAGCCGGAAGTTATAGAGAAGCTGGGAGGGAGAAACATAGTTGGCTTCTCTGCATAAATGCAGTAGGGACGTCCCAAATGTTGCGAAGGCTTAACTTTAGTGTTGCTAGGGCAGTTTCTCCCGGATACTTGGGTACCATAAATGAACTCGAATGTCCGGTCCGGAGCGCTGTGCGCAGATACGAGAATCCAGACATAGCTTCGAAGAACAAACACAAATGTAGACACGTCCAGCCGATGCGGGCTTTTATTAAACGCCATTCTCCAACCCCCGTTGAGCGCACCAGCAAAACACTGTAGCGAAGAATAAAAAACCGCCTCTGGCAACTCGTCGTTTAACCGTGAAATAATGAACCAAGTTTGGCAATCTAATTTCGAGCGTGCGGCCTTTCGGTCTTCGATGCAAGCTTTCCGCGCCAGCGGTCTTAACCAGCATCCGTACCGTTTCATCTCGACACGATTTTTCCTCTCCTCCGAGACTCGACTTTCAACATAAAACATCCCCTGTGCGACCGAGTTTGAAACTATATTTTATCGAGACTTTCGTCAACGTGCGTGAGTGCCCATGTTTTTCTTTATTTCCACTCTTCCGCTTCTCCCTTTATTGACTGCGTGATATCGAGCAGATGTCACACGTTTCCGATTTAATATAAAAATGAAAGGTAGTTCGAAGCTCTTTTGACGAGGGTGAGGCGATTTCCATGCGGATTTTTGGAGGGTCCCCGATCGCCGATTGGCAGAAAGAGACAATAAAAAATCAATGCTATAAAAGTTTAGAAAATAGTAGTGGAAACTCAATAAACTCGTGAAGTGTTTGATAAGCACATGTGGCATACGCCGAATCGTAGAACATTCCCAGATTGCTTCTCATCGGAAGCTAACTTCTGATCACGAATTTTAGCAATACCTCTTCTTGTTAGCAATAATGGAAACTTATTTTCACATGCAATTAATGAGATCAATAATGAGTCAATGATGAATGACCTAAAATGTCAATGACTTACTTCAATGTCAGTTTGCATAAACAGTGCTGACTGCCTATGCGGCCTATTTGCTGAAGGGTTGTTGGCAAAATGCTATTTGGACACTTGTGGGTCTTCGGCGGAAAGTTCACGGGACGGGAGACACCGAAGTCCTTGTTATGAAAAAAGGAAGGGGGAGAAACGAAGGAATCCCTTCACCAGCGTCTCGTCAACGACGAATATTTGAGACGCGGCCAGCCAGGGAGACAAAAGACGGGACGGGCGTTCGCAAACCCCATCGAACGTCCCCGAATATGTAAAAGATCTTCGGGATTTAATTTGAATATAAAAGTGGAATCCGTGTATCTTCGTCGGCAACTGGATTCCAGCTGATTTATGCATTCTTCGCGAGGGAACGGCCCTCATGCATTTTACAGCGAGGAAACCCAGCGCGCATCTAACCCATCGCCGATGAGAAGCGCACGGGCTTCCTCGCGCGTCCGAGCCGCGACAGGATTCGCCACTGACGATACCACGACTCAAAGACTCGCCCTCTCTTGAGAGATATTTCGATTTTTCCTCAAACCGTCACGCCAAGCAGAACCGGCAGCGTCGGCGGACAAATAAAACTCTGCTGATGCTACACGCTGATGCTTCTTTTATAAGCCCTTACCCACCCGCTGTCCCGACAGCTTGAAAATTTCTGGTCAGTAGTTTTCCGACGCGTCCTCGGCCACAAGAAGTGTCGCCTCCGTTGCCGACACGGGTCGTACCCGCCGGCGAAACTTTCATTCGTGTACTCTTCGAGGGGATACCACTTCGATACCATCGGCTGACGCAGTTTTATGCGCTCCGAAACTGCAGAGATTTCACAATATGTCACCGACACCGACGATGGAGTATAAAAATTCCCACCAGCTACCCTAGTTGGCTTCGCCTTTTTGTTCTGTTTTTCTGTATTTTTTCTTTCATTCACGTTTTTTTTTTACGTTTGTATTTCCATGCCACATACAGTTTCTACAGCATCCGTACGTGGATGCCGCCTGTGCTGGCTTCGCAATTCCATTGCCCCAACCGGCGCCCGGCCCATCGCCGCGGAACTTTATTTCCACCGGTACCGACACTAATAAAATTCAATGAAAACGAGGCTTTAACGCAAACGTACACGGCATTATCTGCGGCTTTAACAGAATACCGTGCGCAATTCCAACCAGGTAGCGTGGATAATCATGTTCCCGTTTAAATTCAAGCGATTTAATAGTTTGTTTAATCGAAACGAAAGTTTATTGAAACTCTTTTAATATTAATTCGTAGATGTTTTTTTATGTGTAATCCGTTCTTGCGTTATCGTAGTTTGCGATTTTCGCGTCGTGAAGGTTCGATAATTTCTTGTTTCGCGAAAGAAAAAATTATCGTCCGTATCATTGGTGTAGACGAATTTTAACCTTATTGGTTGAATTGACCTCATTAACGATCCAACTTCAAACATTCATTTCCCCGTGAATGCGGGCGCTGAATATTTACTCATTTGCTGAGCAAGTTTGAAAAATAAAAAAAGTGAAAATTCTAACAAAATAATTGTAATTTTTTTTCAATTTCCCTCCTCCGATTCGTGTAGGGGTGTGCAAATTGTGAAGAGCTTGAACTATTTCAGCAAATAGTCGAAATGACATTTTCCTTCTTAATTTATGGTCGTCGTTCAGAGAGCCAACGCTGGTGAAGTGACCTCACATAGAGACGGTACGGAAACGACGATAATTAAAAAATGAGGAACTGAGATCGGAATCCAATTTACACTCTTTTGTGAGAATCTCATCAATGTCGTCGCGAGTATCTGATAGCTCACCAGAGTCACAATATTATCCATCCATCTGTGACACATCGCAAGAGGGAATATTGTTTTACGAATGATTACGTAGTGTGGTGTAATTGAATTGGGCGGTGACGGGGATGCGGCAAGCGTATGGAGGGCCTGCACCGTGTAGGGTCCCGGGAAAGCGCTCTCGGCTCATGTGTTGCACAGTATGTATATTGAAAACAAATAACGCTTCAAACTCGGCACGCATCACATATATGCACCACGTGGCTGGAGAAAGCCCATTAGCAAGTACCGATGTGTTGTACCGAGAATGTTATGCAGACTTGTGCAAACTCAGGATCCAATTACCGAAGGATAATAGGATGGGATAATGATTTGGATTTCACGAAACTCGGTGGCCTTCCTCTATTCGGGGTCTGCTCTAGTGGCGCCGTTGAATCGGATTGCTTTATAACGTTCCACCCGCCTACATGCACGCTCGTTATGTTCCGATTTTCTTTTTTTGATAATTAATTTTCATGTTCCACGCGCCATAGAAAACATTCGAGCGGCGAAGATTGCCCCTGCGTTTGGGAGATACAAAGACTGGAATCTGATGAAAATGTAAAGAGTTGTGTGTGGAGGAAAGATTGCAAAACGACATATTATCCTAAGCTCATTTTTTGTTTTATACTATTCATTTGCGGTTCGTTTTTTGCATGCAGAAGGTTTTGCTGGACCAACCGAAGCTGCAGTTGCGAGAATCATTTTTAGCCGTCATTCAATCGGGTATTCCCAGCTAGAGATTCGGTTAATTTCGCGATGTGTTCTTCCCGGTCTACGAATCATGGCCAAGTTCGAATGACTTGGCTATAGGCACTTCCAGCTTGGTATAGGGTAAACAAAACCTTTGCGGAAGGTCGTGGAACTGGTAACCATCGTAGATCAGTCACACAGCTTCGGGTTGCGCGTGTAGGTGATTCCCCTTCCCGCCACATGCCGCGCGCCGGAGCGACTCGCAGGCGACCCCCGTGGACGCGTCCCATACTACTGCGACTGCTGCTCTGCCGATGGCACTGCCACTCGGAACCACCGAGAATCCAAGTACATAATTCATGAGAATATTTGAATAGTGTTTTACACTGCTTACCACTTGTACTTCCAGGTACTTTAACACTAAGTTCCTCAGACTCGTAAGTAGGTACTAATGCTCTTACCGCTAATGCATTTGCACCATTGTTTTGGACTGGCAGCAGCAGGGAGGCGAGACGCCATGGCGAACAGTGCGGGCAGGACAGGAAGGAGAGGAATGAGTTATACTGGTTGAATTACATCGACCTCAATGGCAGAATGTATACATGTATATATATCAAAGTTAACGTCGGATCGGCGTTCTTCATAATGTCGAAAGTTTCAGTGATTGTGAAGGCTAAAAAAATTACATAGATTGGCGAACGACATGAAATGTCATTGTTCTCATGGTAGAATGTCGGAAAAAGAATACCATCACGGTAGAACATTTTCATTCCATCGTCGAGTTTTTTTATTCCGACCTACCACTCGACGTTAATAAAATTTTTGTTCTATGGATAGTCGAGGGGGATAGATAAAAAAAATATATATATGAAAAAAAGTAAAATAACACAAAGGAAACTTTGTTGCATTAATTTCGTGGTTCCGTACACACACATAGCCGCCAGAGCCGTGTGATAAATTTTCGGGCGGTATAGATTCATTATCATAATTGCAATTAAAAGTTGTTAAATTTGAATACCAATCGAGGCAGAAAGTGGTGTTCGGTGACGATATATACTGTAACGCGTTACGTACCTTCATACTAACTATATAGGCCATGCACTCTTCCTCACCCGTTACCCCATCCGGAGGCTTCATGAAAATGCAACGGTCGCCTATCTCCTCGTTCCTCCAGCTCATCTGAATATCATAACATCAAGCTGCTATAATTGTTTTTATATACCCTCTGGCCGAGTGTCACTCAGACGATTTTGTTGCTGTCCCCTTCGCCTGACTAAAACTTCCGAATGAAGAGCATCGATAATCTCTTGTTCGTTGAAGTGAAACTTCTGTGGACGCGTCGGGGCGCAAAAGCGTCAAAAAAATAAAGTCTCTATCTTCATTTCTATCTCTACCTCATCCACAGATGAATTTATGAGAACAGATTATTAATGTCACAAGTGGTAACCATTCGCTTTTTCACGAAAGTCTTACTTCTATCGTGTGATCATCACTAAACTTTCTTTTCTTGGAAATTAACTCGAAGTTTACATTTACCAGTCAAATGCACTACAAACATCCTAAATTTTAACATTTCACTGAATAATCATTGATGGTTTCTGTTTTTTTTTAGTAATGAGACTGACCCAGGCTTTTTCCTTCTTCACTTATTGCCCTCGGCTTCGTTCGCACCATTGTTGATGAGTGTGTCATCCGGCAAAGAGATGCGGTGTGAGGGAATTTTCATCAGCGGCTACCCGACCATAATTCTTCGAGTACATAAAGGAATCATATTCATATGATTTTTGTTTTAACTTCTTTTATCCTCTGCTATTTTACAGTTTCTTTTTTCGTGTCTCTGCGGCCAGTCGCGGACTGTCATAAACTCTGGGTCTCGCAATGGAATCTCGTTGTTCTCATAAACCCCGTCACACATCACCACCGAGAAGAGAGAAAGAGGAAGCGAGTGGAGGGTCGGACTGCTATCCGAGGGTGGCCTAATCCAGGAGTGGGTCGAGTGGGCTTTTCGGAAATCCGCCATTCCTCGTCGCCAACCGACAAGCTCTCTTTCTCCCGCTCTCTTTGTCATGTTTCACTATCCTCCCTACTTTCGTCGTTCTCTCTATATTTATAGCATTGCATGCTCGTCCGTTCGCTTTAGATTATTCCACGGGAAGGCAACGACAACGGTCCGTATTGGCGTCGAGGATCTCACGAAATTGCGTAACCAATTTTTTTTTCTTTTCTTGTATCCCCAGACGAAACGGGTCCGGCATGGTCTGGACGAGGTTCCTTAAGTCAATTGTACCGACGTTGCTCAACGCAAATGAAATGTAAACGAGGGGAGCGAGTGGCGAACAACGGAAGCGCAGCACATTGGTGACTGCCATTTGCATGCCCGGACGAACTTTTCATCAGATCTTTGTCTCTGATGAATCAACTGACGAGCTACGTGCGCCGGAGCTCGTTCTACGGAGGGACCGAGCGGAGTTTTAATCGATCGTGAAAACAAAAAACAAAATGAATTAAAAACAAAACATCGTGAAACATCATTGTCGGCTCGCACAGAGGACTTTTAGCTTCGTTATCAATAAAGTTTAGTGCAAGTGGTATGCCGCCTTTTGAAAAATTCAAGTTCGGTTAACGGTCCAAAATCGTTTTTTTCTTCCTTTTGTTTTTCAGATTTTTTTTTTACATATCATGATGTATGTTACAGGTATCCTTTAGTATGTCGGCGTCAGCTTCCACGGGGTAGCTGCGACAGGACGAGATGCTTGGTGGTACGAAATTTCTCGCTAATAATTCAAATTCTACTCCACGGAGAGGGATTTGCGAGCGTAGATCGGTAGAATTTTACCCGCAAGACGTATGTCGAGACGTTTCCTTAGCACACGTGTCTGTTTTGGCCGGGTTATCCGGTACGCGCTTCTACTTCACGTACGAATTCAAATTCTTCGTGAACCGTTTGCCTCCCTCTCCCGCCCCCTGCTTCACGAAAGCGCGCGAGCACGGTTTTCATTTCAATCATACCGCGAGTATAGTTTTCGACCAACTTTCTCTGTCTCTCCAACTCTCTACCTCCGCTCCAATTTTCGTACCACTCTACTGTCGACCCAGAATTTACACCACACTTGTAACCGTTAGCCCACGAAAGCGATCATAAAAAATAAAAAAGGAAAATCGTGTGCAAACGAGCTGTGCATCAGCATCGCCGTCTAAAACGTTCCTTTCCTTGCTGAGACACCGTGACACCGTCAAAAATTCTGCCGCGAAAGGAAAACCTCAAGACGGAAAACTAAAAAGAAGTGAAAAGCAAAAAAGTGCAAGAAACAATTCCAGAAAGAAGAACGGATAGAACTGAGTGTTAATTCGGAAGTTCAGATCCCGCTCAGCGGATGTATACATAGAGCTGGCACCCTGCAACTCGTTATCCTGTCGGCAGCTCGTTATCCAAGATTTCAATTATCCACAAGCAAGAATTCGTGCATATATTTAAACCCTAATCTTATCATTCGTCCGCGCTAAATGAATGCCGTTAGAGCATGTACTACTTTATACTGTGCACTAGGTACGTGCTTAGCGTTATGTGTAACAGTAGAACGCATTAACGTCACTGTTAATGAGAGTTTTGGATGGTTATCCTTCCGTCTCGGAGGAATTCGCTTGATCCTGGGAGGCGCGCTCTATCGTGGGTATGCAAACTGGTGGTTCGAGTTACTGCTCCAAGGGCTGTGTTTTCCACGTCTCTCGTCTCGCTCCTGCCACGCTAACGGCTATTAGTCGTCTGAATTTCGGGCTGTCTCCTACAACAGGCTCCAGTCAACGAGCGAAACCTCGCACCGACTTCGCACGTCGATCGATTCATCGGGGTACTTGGGGCTCGTTGATAACTGAGTATGGCCGCCGAGTTCCGAGTTGGCAAACAACTTGATTACGATGGCGACGAACCCACCACGCAGACACGCTATCCGATTAGCGTTAAGGAGAAGGTCCGGTTATCTTAGTGCGATTACGTCGGTGAAGTTTGCCTCGGCACGTTTGTCGGTGGTGCTTTCCACGAAACTGCAAACTTTCCATTTCACTGCGCGCACCGTTTCTAGGATATCAGTTTTCAAAGTCGGGCTGTTTAACGCATTGACCCTAATACAATTGTCGCGCATCTCCAAATTCCATGACCGTTCGAATTACAGGGAACTTCCTTCGGGGATCGCGCGATTAAAAAAAAAACAACTGTACGGTTAGCTAAATTTTTTTTTTGACAGAGCTTTCAGCCTTATCTTCAAAATTTCAGTACGCATAGAAGCCTTTCGGGACTCTATGCGTGGGAAAACCAGGTACTGTGATTTTTTTGTTTGATTCAAAATCCGTGTAGATGATAACTGTTAATATTAACATTGGCAATTGTGAGGGTAAACAAATATAAAAAAATAAAATATTTTGGACAGTCAAGTAATTTTATAATTTGAGGGCAGATTAAGTACTCGGGGCGTGTATAAATATATGTTCATAAATCCATCAGTTTATTCTCGCATGTTCAATCAACTTCGACATGGGTCGAATTTTTTGGGATCAATTAAGAGGGTGATTAATTCAATATTCGACATTGAAAGTGCCTATTATCAACGCTTTTAATATCGCGTGAATTTGGCATTGATTCAAGCTATTTGGGGGGAGGAGGTGTGGGGGGGGGGGGGTACCGTAGTATATTCGAATATCCGCCGATCTCTACAACTTCGGCATACGACGTTGACTGCCGAATAATGCATTGAAAATTATTCATTATCGGCGTTGTGTTCAACTCTGCGAACAATGACGCGCTTATCGTGCGTCGGTTCGATTTCGAAAGTGGACTGATTATAGTACGATCGCGGTGTCGTTGACGATTTAATAATTCGAGAGGTGGAGGAGGACAGGACACGCTCGTTTGGTTTCGGTATTCGTTGAAATCGAGCTTTACCGCAACTCACCCTGTGGAGATTCGCAGATCAGCAGATTTGCCGCGATCGTTGACACATGCGAATGTGCAAATTGTCAATGTTGTCAGGCAAAAATGACGATGAAAGAGAAATGGAGTTCATAAACAAGCATTATTTGCGAGTTTTTATTTTATCATATTTTATTTTTAATTGTTAATGAACTACCCAGATGGAATGGAGGTGAATTGTGGAGTTTCGGTGTTTTCGACGGCGTTGATCGATAACTGAATTTAATTGGATCACTAACGAGGCTAATTACAACCGAGCTGAGAATGAAAATGCCGGAAGTAACCCTCCGGGTTGGCTGAAAGCAGCGCAAACACTTTGGCCGTTCGTCGATATACCCGATTCTGTTTTCCTCTCTTACCCCTTGCTCGTGCTCGGGTGCCTTTGGTCGGGGTGTGCACGACTATCCTCACTATACGTCCTTTCGACTCGCCCAAGAACTTGGCGAGGAATGTAATTTATGGCATTTCATATTGTAGCGACCATTTCCAACGCCAGCGCACCCATTGCAGCGGTGACAAGGCGAAATTGTACGAGGACGATGCGCACCGTACACATACCTACTTCGCCAGGAATTGTCTGCAACCTGCAGAGCAAATACCGAAGATAATTTGTCAGGTTCTGCAGTAATGCCTCATTGTCTTATTAGATCAGGGGTGGACTATACCTCTCGTGGAGTTCTCGGTGAGACCGAGTTCTAACGGGCACCATAAAACACATACGAGATAAAACGTCTGAAGCACGAGAGCTTGCGCAAATACAAACTTCGGTTTCAACCAAAATTTGTATTAAATTTTTATTAAATGATTTTATTTGACTTCAAAATTAAGTTTGGTCGCAAAAGTGACTTTTATTTTTACGCGTAGTTTGAACCTAAGTTCTAAATCTAAGTGATGAGAATGAGATTTCATTGTAGTTTTGAACTCAGGATTAAATTTCCTAGAACAGATTACATAATAATAACTTTCAAATCGTCAGTGAGATTTTTCGATGGTATTCGATGTAGATCTACATTTTTCGCCAAGTTAATGATTACTAACAAAACGGTGAATACACCGCACAATGTTCGCAGACTGTATTGTGCGAATGTTGGAATTGATCATTTCATGAGCTATGGAAATTTATTTTTAATATAAATTTAAAGAATAAGCGACGACTCCACGACTTTTCGTTGACTTGGAAAAAGCTCCAGTAACGTATCTCACCGCTAACAAGTCTTGAGTATTAAAAGAATGTTGTATAACTTTTTTGTGCCAGGATGTGTCCCTCGGTTGCGGTGCGGCGTGGCAAAGAATTCTGAAAACTCCCGCAGAGACCGAAGAACCGCCGACTTACAAAAGCTTCCGACGCCATTAGCGCAGCATGAGACTCCGTGCATCATCTTCACTTCCTTCGTTACCTCGCATTTCTTTCGCTGGTACCGCATTTCTATCACTGGATTCTATTATGGTTCTTTCCCGCGCACCAGCGCGGGAAATATATATACACTGGTCCATGTATAATTTTCTTTCCATGAACTTCATCCAAACCACTGCGGGCTTATTTTTCATTGAGAAATTTGATTATCCCAAAGGTCACACAAACTTAAGATGAAGGAACCATTTTTTTTACCCGAAATCCAATAAACCGTCTCGTTTTTCTTTCCAAGGATTTCAATTAATTTCACCGTAGTCACGAGAAGAAATAGCTTGGTTTCGTTGAATTTAATGCAAATTGTATAGGAAATTTTTTTCATTTTAATTGGGTTTATCCGCTTACACGCATTATTAGTTCTTGCCTGCAATGCGACGAAGAAGGTAAATCGATGGGTAAAAAAAAAAATGCAGTCCGAGTCCGCCGTCTGTACGAAGCTCAAACGAATGGGAACGAGCGAAAAAGCCGGGAATCCAATAACAACTGGGTTAACTTGTGCTAACGTTACAGAAGGTCGCGTGGAGGAATTTCAGGCTGCAGTTTTACTATACGTGTATATGCTTTTCTCTATGCAGAAACGGCCATTGTCATGAAAACTCGATTCGTAAAATATAGTCAAAGTAAAATAGAACGTTCATTCTCTCTATATACGTTGGAATAACAGTAGAAATATTTGGTCTCTCTCTCACGCTCTCTTTTTGTTTCCCCGAATTGTACCAGCGACGGTATTGTTATTAATTGCGTAAAAACGCCAATCTGAACTCGGGCGAACTCGCGGGGCTTGGTGAGTTCGTTGGCTATTTCTCCGCGGGCCGGCCACCATGCTATTCAAACAGACTGACAGATGCAAATTTATCGAAACGAATTTCACTACCGAACTCGACCAATCGACGAAGCCTTATATTGGATTAAACTTTTTTTAAAAATCTTTCCACCGTGCAGACGAATTAATAAACCAGTTTTTTCGATGAATATCGAAGAGCTAATCGACTTTGCAGTTTTTGCGCATTTCTTTTTTTACTCCTATGTCAATTTAATTTAGCGTCTGTCATTCGCAATTTTTCTCTTGTCAAATATCAGTTAAATCCCGCGGCTATTTAAATTGCATTAATAAGCGCGTCGCCTTGCGAGCCCGGTTTTGAAGGAACATCCGGTAAAGCGGAGGTTCTTTTGTCCGATTAAATTTGTTCGGGAAAATTGGATCTATCGATGCTGCGTCGACGGGTATGTAGTTGGTGGACTTTTTCGACAGCCCCTTGCTTTCCCTCTGTCCAATGGTCGACGCCATTCCAATGTCCTTTCCCATACCCCGATTCTGTTCAATCGGGAAACTCCCGCCCATTGCTCTCCAACCGGTACTTAATCAACAAAGAGCCGAGACTAATTATCTCGAAGCAGTGCGTTCGACACTGCAAGAGGGAAATTTCATAGGTTTACCGTTTGATAACTATTATTCCCGCACCTCACTTATTTTGCGGAAAAAAGAAAGGGCGTTTGACTTCGACCAGAGATGAGAGTGAGCGAACATTACAATAAAAAAAGTCCGATTGTAAAATTTCTTTTTCATTCGGTCAAGCATAACGTTGGAATGAATTTGGACGATTCGTTAAATATCCTTCAAGCACGTAATAATGAACTTTTAAGAATCTTTGCTCAGATAATGAATTTGCCATCACATGAATAATTATTGATAAAAATTATTATGCTCTGCGGTTTTTGGTGTTCTTTTTTAATTCAATAATTTATTAAATGCTAGGGTGACTCGAACGTTTTAATTCCATAAGACTTGAACTATAGAGGCTCTCAGCGGTTTCGGGGATGCTTTAAGAATTTCAATGTCTGACTCCGTCTACCACTTACCCACTGACGTCGTGAAATCACCCGGTCATAACAGTAAGCCTGAACGTGACCACTCTGATCGTTGTAACTCTCATCAGCTAATCCACATTATATGCGACGAGGCTGAACGTGACCTCGGTGGTTCTCCTGAGAATGGCCTCAGCCGAGTTTTAGCCGATGACAGTGGGAGAAGACGTGACCTGCGGAATCATCTTAAAATTGTAATAAGCTGTTCCCCTATCTCCTTCTGTCTTTACGTTAGTGCGTTCTCCAATTCTGCTCGGATCCATAAGCCATTGCTGTCTAAGAATTCATAATTTCCGTATCTTGTTCATATTTTTACTTAATTTCACGTTATGTTCAATGGCTTTAAAACTCCTTGAAAAAATTATTATGAAATAGCAGAATCGAAACATTCATGAAAAGTCTCTGCGACGTATGTTCATTAAAAAAAAAATGGAATGTAATAACATTCAATTCTATGTGTCGCAAAATAAAAACAAAAAAAGTACCGTTTCGCCAAATTTGACATAGGATTCCTTATCCTAAAAATCATAAATTTCAAAAATTTTCAGAAACGGTTTTAATTGTACAGTTTTCGAATGGAAATGGGTCACTTAAAAATTCGATGTGTCGAAAAAAAAATGTTTACCATTTTTCAAGCGGAAGAATGAAAAGGCGCCACCCTTATCTTTTGTCGATTTTTTAGAAAAATTTTTTTTAGAATTTTTTGAAAATTTTTGGAATGGAATTGCTTGGAACCACATTGAAATCTACAAAGAGAATCTCCAATGGGAATGAATCATTTTAACATTGGACTGTGTTTTCATCCTTAAAGATAATTTGCAACCGGTTGTAACATTTTATAATAACATTATTGTATACGCGGCGGAAAATCGAATCGACAAGAATAAAAAAAAATAAAAAAGCATTTTTGATCGATATCTAGAGTCCCATTCTACCGTCTCAGTCTTCGGGGACTAGGAAGCGAGTTCGAGAAATCACGCGATTATGAAACGATAAAAGTTCCGCAATTAATCACCGACTTCAGAGATAAGTCGTCCGCTTGTTACTATCTTCGCGGGAGAACTTATTTTAATGCTATAAAGCGACGTGGAATAATGGAATTTCTTCTTTCACGGGAAGCGAGAGACGAAAATCTCCAGTTCACCCTCCTTGTCCCCGCAATAACGGAAACATTATGCTACTTAGTTTTCTGGATGGTTTATTTGACTTGTCCGAGGGAAGCGCGAGATTGTATGAACGTACGTGTGCGTGCACTCGTTGCTCTGTGACACAGAAGGGCGGGTTCCCTGTAACGACGAGACCCGGTAACACTTTGTAAAGCTCGTTAAAACTTTTTACAGCTTAAATAATTCACCCATTTATCTGTCATTCGAAAAGTCTCTTTCGCGGTCTTGTTAACTCACGAGGCTTACAGCGGAGTGGGCTGTTGTTTGTGTGGGTAGAAATAAATATCGTCGGATAGAAGACGAGAAAAGAAAAAACAAAAGAAAATGAAACAGAAGAAGGATCGTGAAAAGACAGAAGAACAGTAGAATTTTCCGGCGTGGGCAACGAGCCATCTGAGTGACCAATAGAATTTTCCACTTCAACTCGGAAGCTTCAAGCCTTCCTGTAGCACAAATCCTTATCCCACTGTACGGTGCGCTCTCCCGCGAGAGACTTTTATTGCGTCACATTGCCCCACTCGACATGGATTTTCACTATGGTTCTTACCATCCTGCGTTTTATCGTTACGACTTTCAACATCGTAAACCTTCGCTCAATGTTATTAAGAGGTCGACCCCGTCATGTCGTCGGAATGAGAATCGTCTCTGCGTGAATTCCACGTCGGATTGATGTACCAAGATTCCTCGAATACTGCGTGAGTCGACTCATTGTCAAGTAATTTCCAATGCAAATTTAGTCCTTTGCCTACAAGTCTCCCCCTCTCGACTTTGCCTTGTGAGGTTTTTGCCATGTAACTTCGCGCTTACATTAATCACAGTCGCCCCTCGAGCTCGGAAAAGTAGAATCAATCGACCTCGTATACTGACCGTCATTGACGCCCGGGTTTTTTGTCCTGTTGGATGTCTTGCTTTATATCGTCGAACCTGTTGAGGCATCGAGCTATCATGAACACCCAATCAACAGCGTCATGATGGACTGGAAACTTCACGGGCGTTGATTAGTAACGTGAAAATACGAAGATGGTGAGAGCTTTTCTTTGGGCGGCTCTTCGGGTCTTCTATGAAAAATTTCTCGCACAAGGACTGCCTCTTTTAGTAATTCATACGTCAGTCCTACTTACGGTCAGTTTGCCGTTATTGTTAAAAAAAATCACCCATCCTCGACCTATCACTTGGTTTTCTAAGTCGTTATTCCAAACGAAAAATATCATAGGACGTTTTTTTGCTCCTTTCGACGTCGATGAACCTGCTGGGTACGTTTCTTTTCGAATCTTCTTCTAACAATACCGTATATATAGCCGTATTTTAAACCATGATTCCAGCGATCTCTCCCGGTACCGATCTTTTTTTTCTTGGTGTAGTCCAGTCTGCTCTGGGACGCAGTCAAAGCCTGGACTCCGCAGAACCGGACAAAACTTTAATTAAACTCATGTTCGCGTGATAGCCAACAATAAGCGAACTGGATATGGGAGTTAGGTTGATTCGTATGAAGGAGACTCGGTGGAGCGACGGCTTTAGCGTTCAGGGGCGGCCAGTACTCAGCCGGAAATGGAGGATGTTGGCACACAGAAGGGGTGGTTAGCGTCTGTACAAAGATACAAGTAGTACGAGAATGAACGGCGTTTGGTCTCGGGACGACTGGGCACACAACTAACTGGTCGACCGTACGAGAGAACTGAAGGATCAAACTGTACGACGGAGCTCAGGATCTCCATTACAAACACGGTTCGTCCTTGTCAGCCAATATCCTGAGCCACTAACGGGTTTTGAGGCCAAAGTTGGAAGCCATGTTCCTCAGGATCACCATATACCAAACTTCCTACTCCTCCCCCGCAAACGATACTCTCTAGCTTCGGCTACACCGGAAATCGAATCCAAAATTGAATACTCCCGGACAGGCGTCGGACCCATAGGGGCTGCCTTTGTACAATCTTGAATTCCCTCGCCGAATGAGAGCCGAATGGATTCGGGTCACTGTGGTGAAAAATGGTTTACGTCAACGAAGCTTTCAATAAACGTTTCTCAACTACTTGCTTTCTAAAAAGTTGAAGAAGTTTCGATCCTATCTAGTTGAAAAAAAAGTTGATGAAGCGTATTTCTTGCAAGCAATCCCGGCGGACAGTGACCCATTATTGCCCTACTATCGTTATAAAAATGTGCGCATGCGCAGTACAATTTGATTACTCTTCAAGGAGTAACAAGGCTCATTCCTCGCTATCCGAAGATTTATTACTCCCGGGTCGCTAAGGGTCATTATAGAATATGACAATTTTGCGAGTTAAGTAATGTGGTTATTTTAATAAAATTGAAATAAATATCGTTTATCATAAAAGAGGAAGTGCTTTTTCACGTCGTAGAAATTTTCTGCTCTCACATCGCTCGGCCATAAAATTCCACACGAGGTGTGAGAACGCACTTTCCTCCCTTGTGGCATAATATACTATTATTTACTTATACATAAAAAACCGAAGAACGATAAAGCATTCGCTGTAGTCGAAAGTTCATCGGGCCGAATTAATCGAGATAAGAGGGAGGCGCAAAGGATGCAAGTTAAAAGAGCACCGAATAAAGTTGCGCCCGGAGCAAACCGTTTGGTAGTGCGTTACAAGGGAAGATTGATCTCGGAAAATTCTTCTCTCGAGGTATCTAGGTCGTCGAATCGTCAGTGAGCAGCAACGGAGGGTGAGCGATGCGGATGGGAAAGAGAACGTCTCTGAGACTGAAAAAAAAAAGAAGTAGAGGAAAAAAAGGAACGTTCGGGCGAAGAGAATCTCACCATCTCAAAACCCTCGTAACGTCGCTCGCTCCCGCAGCGAAAGCTTAGTTTTCTACCCTTCTGCGTGAAGTAGTATCGTCAGTCGGGCTTTCAAGCCCAACTCTCGCCGAACGATACTCGAAGTGTACGTGATCGAACCAATCGCGCACCACCCGGGTCTGTGGACTTGACCACACGCGATTCCTCGTACAGATTCCTTCCTTTCAACCTTTCCTCGAACGATCCACAGAGTTTCGAGTGAGTACTCGAGCGGGCCTTCCTGTGTAACGTTTCGCCGGTGTGTTCGGCCGACTGCCAGACATACGAAAGCGGAAGATCGAATCGACGGTCGACCGCCCAGTTTTGCTATAGTTTTTTTATTTATTTTTTTTACTTTTTTTCGTGTTTTGTTTTCAGACTCGACACGATGCTGCCAGCAACATCGGTAGCTCGTGTACCGACCGAATGGCCTCGAACGTCACTACGAAACCTCATGTCTGGCGTCGACCCAGCAAAACAAATCAATCCCGACAATACATTCTCAATACCACCTACGAATTCCCAAAAATCATGACTTTCGATTTAGTACCGTGTTAGCGATACTTATTGTGAAGGATCCGGGCATGGAGATTAAGCTCGCCAATGTAAAGTCCTCTTCGCGTAAAAAAAAAATATAAATAAAATATAAGGAATAGTGACTCATTGATTTGATTGGGTAGTTTCCCAGCTTTCGTCAACCGTACTGCTGGATCCTGCATGTCTCCTCAAACATTGTCATAAATATCTTCGAAAAAATTTCTTTTGGGTGCATTCCCATTCGTCGAATAATTTACAACATTAACAAAAAAATTCATTGGAATGATATTTCAGAAATGGGTTACCAATTGTTTTTTTCTCTGATGACTTCACCACAAAATTAAGACTCGTGGATTTTTGGTCGCTTTTTTTTTTAGTGAAAAGGCGATGTGTCTTTCGTCGCATACGGCTGGATCAAAGTCACCTTCATCGACAATGAATTAAGAAAAAAAAACGTCTTCCAAGAGATTGAATTATCTGGGCTCGCGAAACTCAAATCCTTGAAGGGTTTTTTTTTACACTGTCTGGCAAGAGTTTTTTTCCCCTTTCAGTATACAGCTAGAATGAGGACTTTTTCCTCGCCGTCGTTCCATCTTGACGCTGAACTTCATCTCACGAGGCTCCGGCGAAACAAACAAACGACCCGGGGCTTTCGCCGTCTTGTGGCAAACTCCCTTATCCCGTTGCTATACATAGTACACGATCTATCGTCGATGCCTCGGGACACCTTTCGCCAACGGTATACATGTATATCACTGTATGACAGTAGATACTTTTTCCGCTGCTTCTTCAGCGGGGTGAGCGCGGCCGGATCGCCACCCCCTTTTTTTCATATTCACTTATTGGCTGACCTGCAAATATAAGGAGGTCGGAGATCAAACGTGGAAAGTCGCGCGGTAAAAAAACAGATACGCCACGATGAAATTCTTTCGCTCTATCGAACTTTTCGAACGTCGATGAAATGTATAAGATAAAAATTTGATAACACCGTTGATTTATGTCATTTGCAGTAGTATTTATTGCTGTTAATTTTTACGGATTTTATATACGTAATATTTATTTTTTATCCAGATGATTGATTCCACAACTAAGAACATTTCATGAAATTCTCTCATGCTCACAAATCGCGGATTGTTGGATAATTTAACAGTATGGAAAAAAAAATTCCTGACGAAAGAAAAAAATATTTTTCTGAGATCCTGTATTTGAACGGAGCTGATCCACAGCTTTGCCAATTGGATATGTCCACAGCAGTGCACGAATGGATCAAACTCATGCACTCAAAAATTTTGTCGAACAATGAAAAATAAAAAGATTCCCGGTTGACTCAGGGTTGTAACTCGCGTGTCGGTGCGGCGGTAATCCGACAGGACCGTAGCTGTCGGTATAGCGTCTGTTTAATGGAAAGGCCAAATGCGTGCAAAGGGGGTGCAAAGCGAAACGGACAAGTTAGCTGGATGTATGACCCGAGCGAACGATCCTGATGAACGGTGTCGCCGACAGTGTAACGTACCGCAGAGCCGTACCGGAACCGCAGATGCGGGCTGGCTCCCTCGGAATTGCACCGGACGGTAAACACCTCGGCGGAATTAGAGACACCGACGATGCTACATTAGACGAAAAGCGATGCGACAGATATGTCTCATAGGAAGCAGCTTCGGGAAAGTTGTTGCATTGCACAAAACTCTTTAATACGTCCCGTCGTCGTATTAAACTTGCACAAAAAAAAGAAATAATAATAGAGACTGCATAATATATACAGCAGACGCTGAGGAAAAAATGCGTGCACTGTTTTTATAGTTGAATATAAGTAGCCCGTATATACCGTCCATGTCCCCAAAACTAATGAAACGTCTGGCGCATTAAACGGAAATATACGGCTATGTGCATTCTTATATGTTCATGTAAATATCTCACATCTACGTGTATACGTAATACGTGTAAGTGAACGTGTACACGTGGCCGAAAAAAATTATGGCACGTGTGTTTATGTACACGTATATATGTATCTCCATTATAGCTTTCCTACCCTACCTCGTGCCGGTTGATATATGCCCAGAATTTATGCTTTCTAATATCGTCTAGTACTAAAAATTTTGCTCTCTACTCCGCCCTCCGTCCGCCCCATGCCGACGTCTTTCGACTGCTATTTTTATTCAACTTCTCCGCGGCAAAGCGCACTCGGTTTTATTCTCTTTCTCATTCGCGGAACCACCCCTGAGCCCAACCGTGAAACATAGCCGGCGTAAAACCATGACGCAATATACCCGGTTCCCCGTCTTACGCTCGACTCAAAAATACACTTTTACAAATTTTAATGCGCGACGTCGAAATTTTCATCATCATTGATTAATCACTGACGAGACTTGCTTGTCCCTGTGATTTATTTTCATACTCGAAAGAAAGGGTATTTTCTTGGGAAAAAAACCGAGGAAGGTGAAGTATTCTGAATAAAAATTTTCGCTCGTGTAAAACAAAAGATCCACGATGGCAATCACATACATTTTCAATAGAATCATTATGTATGTACTGTAATTGTTATTACTTATCTTGCTAGAATATAAAAATATTTCGTAGTAGCCGTCGTGTTGAAGGTTCTAAAAGAGAGTATCAATGATGGGTTCAGAGTCGATCAATATAGAGACACAGTGGTCACCTATAGGGACAAGGGTGTTCAAGAATAAGGTAAAGAAGATAATTAATAAGGTCAGGAGTTTTCGATGCTGCTCAGGGCGATCAACAATAACATTAGGGACGGTCTTAGGGTTAGGGTCGATTAATAATAGGGTTAAGTGGTTCGAATAGTACCAGAGGTGTCAATAATGGTCTTAGGGACACGACACTGAGGAAACATGACACTGGCCTCAATCTAGGGTTGCTGGATCGTCGGTTGTCTGGTCTTGGCTCACTAATTCTTCCCTAAGGGCCCCTAGTCCTCGTCTTGATTCTAACTCCTTACTCCACGCTCGATGGGAGCGCAGAAGCTACCTGGAAATCCGGTACATTATACACGATATATGTATAATGTGTCGATGAATGTACCATATAAAAAAATGACAATCAAGAGCATGCATATGGAATTAGGCGATCGACGTCACGAGTCTCACATGGATTAATTAACTTTGGATAATACCGGTTTCACAGAACGGGCAAAACAGTGGTAAAGAACTTTGTGCAAATACGGAACCGACGCGGACGGAGGAAGGAATGAGAAAGGGAAGGGAGTTTTACGCGAGTGGGTACAACCGCAGCAGAGCGTACATGAAGAACGTTCGTGTGCCTTTCTTTCGGTTTTCCCAACGTCGCGGTTATTTGTTCTCGCTAGCAGTCGGTGACTTTTACGTTCCAGCTAGGAGGAACCATCCGGATGTATAGAGACACGACGAAGAAGAGCGAGCCTCGGGTGAGCTAATATCGTCATCTCTCGAGCAGCGAGCGAAACCACCCGCGCGCCCGACCAAACATCAACGAATGTCGGATGGCCAAAGATAAACGAATTCCCGACGAGCTTCCTCGAAGTTTATCTTTGATACTATCCCTGTGTTCAACCCTCGTCCGAGCCTTTATACTCCGAGGAATTCTTCGTTTATTCTCTTCCTCTGTCTTTCGCTCTGTATGCCCTATGTTTCTGTTACTGGCAGCTCTGTTCCGGCTTTGCTATTCCGCAGCCTCTGTTTAGTTTGTCCAAACGCACTCGATGGCCAGGTCGTTTATCATCGTATTTCAACTTCCGTCATAAGAATTTTAATTATCACATACGATTATTACAGAACTATGTCGGGTTAAACGTCGTTAATATGACTTGACGTATGTATCATTAGCTTTGGTGTCGGGTTGGGCTACGTTTACCACTTTTGCCTTCTGGATATCATTGCGAATTATGTCACCAGAATTTTAAATGTTGCATACTATTATACGCTTATGTAAGGTAAGGTGAAACACTTTATCTGTCCTTTTACTCCTGCACTCGTTTGGTGTGACTTTCATTTTTTCTTAAGGTAAGTGTCGTGAATATGCCGCGGCCACGGGTAATTTATTTACAATGATGCTAATCGAGGTAGATCGTATTACCCACTTGCACCCAGTGTTACGTTCTTCTTAAATTCTCTCATGAAAATTTCAACGAGAGATGCCTGAAGTATCATCGTGCACGTTTCACCCACCAATATCGGTCTCGACAATGTTACGAAACTCGATACCACAGCTATTTCGGTTTCACTTCGCATCCGCGGGATGAAATGTGCTCGCACATTCGATCGTCGAAGACCATCGAATGATCATCCCTTTTACTGTGTGATTGTCCTTCCAGCATCTCAGACTCGTGATCGATTCCGAAGAACGCGGTAAGTAAGCTGTTATCATGCGAGAAAAAATACAGAGATCCTCTCGCCGAGGAAGAACGGGCGATCACCGTTAAGGAAAGCCCGCCACGGTCGTTTCGCAGCCGTATTTCCCAAGCTGTCCGTATAAATATGAACTTACCGTTTCGACCTTCCGTAATACGATGTTCGACGTTATTCGACACTCCGCCCGAAAATCGCCACAACACGACCGTCGACCTTTCCCCGCACTGAGAGTATAACGAAGTGTCAAGTTATGTATCTCGAAACTTTACTGCGACGCAGGAATCACGTCGTTTGCCGACGAAACCCGACACTGTAGCTCGTGACAAAGCGCTTCCATTGTCCTTCCGGGTAGTTTCGACTTGCATTTGCATATCGTGTGCCAACTTCGCGCATTCGTAGCCTTAAACCTTTAGCGGGTTGCGTGTACGAGAGGAGCTTTAAAACGCTTGAAACTCGGCGAAGTTACTTCGGAGATTAAGTGGCATGGGATTAAATTGAAAAATGTATGAAAGTGACCATTTTCTTGGCGAAATTCAACCGTTCGGATGCGAAACGCGTCATCCCAACGTCGAAATGGTGGGCTTTTCGTTCAACTACACGTTTTTCTACATTTGTCAACAGTGCAGACTCTGCTTGAAGGGTTACAAGTCAGATTTAAATTAGAGTAACATTTTACGATTGAAAATTTCTATACCATTTTTTATCGGAGTAAGGAACATGGCAGTCGACTTGCAAATAATCATGTTTTTAGAACAGCGCTTCTTAACACGTGGTGCATGGAACCATACAGTACGCGAGAAACCCCCTTGTGGATTCTCCAGTTTAAGAACCACTGCTCTAGAGGTACTAAAGCATGAATCCGTTTTGTCTTCGAAAGCCTCAAACCGCCGTAAATATAGTTGTTTACCTCGGGAATATGTGAATTACTCGATTGGTAAGGCAACATATCTCGAACAATATGAATTGCACCGTAAATGCCGGTGTTGTGCTCTTGAAGCTGTTCGCCGGAGGGATCGAAGCGAAGGAGTAGGATCTGCCGAGTTTTCCTTCATACCGTCGTCTTTCGCTAGAACTCAGAAAGAAAGTACGATTTATAAATGCTACACGATGCAGCTGAACACCGGATATATACCGTCTCCTCTATTGTGATAAATCGTCCTCACGTTATCGAGGTATTGGCTTCGATCCCCAACCGCGTATTTTTCATGCTTAAGCTTTCTTGTCCTCCGCGGTGGGTGGGCCTGCCAGAATATACGAGTTTTCTCCACGAGTTCTTCCCCTCTGTCTCTGTGTGCGCGTATCTTTGGGTGTCTGTGGCTCTTGCCGCTGATGCTTCGCGTTATAAACGCGTCCGTTCTCACACTTCAGACCTTGGCGTCGCGGAGGGCCGCGTAAAAAATTGAAACAGATCCATCACCCAGAAAAATCGATGAGATTTTTTTTTTTGCTGTTTTCATTATTTTTCGTGATGCCATTTATGAAAAACACTTTTATTGTCGTGTCAGCGATGATGCAGATTACATGGAAGGACAATTATTGATGAGAGCGGAGTGCAGGTAGGTTCAGTGATTGTTATCGTGAATTTTTATTTGTATTTATTTGTGATTCCTTTTATTTGTTTTTCGTCAGCCATTATCGGGGTATCGAATGAAGGTCCGGCATTTTTTTTTTTTGGAAACTACTGTTATTGTAGTTTCGGCGATTATGCAGATTATACGGATTAAACAGGAGGAACAATATTGATGCGAGTAAAATGCAGACAGTCCCAGTGATTTTTATTGTGATTTTTTATTTTTACGTTTTTATGTTTTATTTTATTTTCATTTTTTGTTCCACCATTATCGCGGATATTTATGAGGGAACTCCAAATAATAAGGAGTCGCTGTATATCAAGGAGTTTCATGCAGAAACACTCTCTCGTGGAGAGCCGGTTCGCCGGCTTCTCGGAAGCACGTGTTGAAATTTATCCTCACCTGGTTGGTAAGATGCGGGTTTCCACTCCTTCATACTTAAAGGGATTTACTACCTCGAGATACCACCGGATTATGCATAGGCTGAACAAACGATGCTTAGGGGAAACAAGACGCCCGACGAAGAAGCCCTACCGCCCACTCGAGGGATGGACGGAGCGAGAGTGAGAGAATGGAATTAATGAATTATCGCGATACGCTGTAAATTAGACCCAAACGGCATAAAAATTACAATATAACGAATATTAATTTGATCACAATAAAACACACACGCATCTTTATGACGATAGACACAAGATAGAATGAATGTTATTTTTTAACTAAATTCGTTTAATCGAAGAAAAATAATTACCCAAAATTTAAGAGTTTTCATCGAATTATATATGGAACATTGGTTGATCATGATTCCTCTCTGTACGGGAAACCGGGGTAAAATGGGGTACAGTGGGGTGAAACGAGACAGTGAGGATCAAACTAAATCTTACAATAATGTTTGGATCTTGCATTTTGTCCCAACGATACATTCGGATTTCAAATCCGTTTTATCCCATTCACCACCGTCGCCACAATCCAAAAGTCATTTGAAGAATCAACTTTGTCCCATTATCTCGTTCAACCCTGCTGTGCCATTTTTCTACGCTCTCCCCTTCACGTTTCTAGCTCGACAGTTAGGAAATTGTAAGAACTGGAGTTCGCACAGATATTTTAGAGGAAATAAAAAATTGTGTACCCAACAAATAATTAAAAGATTTCAAAACAACCTTCGAAGAACGTTGAAATTTAAGCTTGATCGGTCTATGCACTCGATTGCGAAAACATTGAATCGTCCTGCGTTCTATAGTTTCGCGTCTGATTCACACATGCATACATGTCTGAACATTTTTTCGAAAAGTGGTTTTTCGATACCTTGGAAAACCCTAAACACTTGTTCACTATTCTCACAGTTCGTTTTTTTACGGGAAAAAAAGGTCAAAGAGAGGGATAAAAGGAAACGCAAGAAACCGATTAGGGGGTGGAATATGAACGAGATTTTGCTGTCGCAATATCGCTCAAATGCTTAAACTGTGTTACATCGGGGAGGCAGGTAAACTAATCGTCGTTTTGTCGGGCGGTCGAGGAAAGTTTCGACATATGCCCGGGAGCGTCGGAAGCAAAAAACATCCACGCACACAGTCTAACAGCATTTAGCTTGGACCATTAGCTTGGGAAAGTGGATTAGGCCCATACACGCCCACCAAGCGCTCGGTCAGCGGCGAGGAGTTGAACTTTCGGATACTCAGGAAACGAGACGCTTCTTTCCGTTTTTTGTCCGCCTCGGTGAACCGGCGAGCAACGACCCTATCGTTTCTGTCTGACGAGGAAATGGGCTTAGGGGGAAAAAAGGAAGAACTTGCGCCGAAGAAATCCTCATGAAAAACACATCGTTCTCCTTGCAGGGAACCGGAGAGCCGGAAAGACAAATGAACGGAGAGAAACCCAAACTGAAGACCCACGATTCTTTTGCACTTTCCTTTATTTTTTATTTTTTCTCCACTATTTCGATAATATTTTACAAATTGCCATATGTCATGGTTGCTTGTAATCGGTTTCATTACTCCGCCATAACAGTCGATGGAGGTTGGATCGAAAAATGTAAATTGCATCGAGTCTTTTCCCTTTGTTTCGTCCAATTTATAGTGGTGGAAATATTCAATAACGAAAATTGAAAAAAGAGATACATTCGATCCGGGATATAAAAGCTTAATATTGTGCGAAGCCCGACTGCGTGCGCCGCGAGGCAGTGAACTCCCACCGTACTCTCGCCAATTTAGTGGCCGGCTTCGTGAAAGCCGATTATGTCTATTTAATCCCCGTAAGATTAACGACTGACTCGATTACGAATTCACAAAAGCTGATAACCGACTCCATCCGACCGAGTTAGAGAGGGGGGGGGGGGTGGTGTCGTAGTCCATAAATGTGTGCGGATACATATATATATATATATATCTGTATACATATTATATGTATGCTGGTCCTCAATCCGATATAGTTTCAACCGAGATTACACTCCCAAAGCTTAAAGTGGAATAACCGATTACGATTCAACAATAAATTTTGTCTTCGTTTTCCCTATATTTATAAGAAATAAGTATATTGTACGCCCTACGCCCCGGTAGTTCTTTTCAACTTTCCGCCAGATGGCGAGTCGGCGAAGCTCTCCCGCAAGCTAAGTGTTTCTCCCGTTGCTATAAAGGCTTCATCAATGCCACCCTTTGGGCCTTTTCCCATCCTCACGAATCGACCACAACCTCTTCAAGATAACTCGAAATGGAGCCGCGCTGTATTATTTTCTTAGACCGCGTGAGCATGAACGGCTCGGAATACGTGTCTCTAAACATAGACTTACAATCAGAGGATAGTATTCGACGTTGAACGTCGGATCAACTTTTAGTCTCCGAATTGCAAGCATGAATAACTCCCTTGACTTCCCCAGTTTCCTTCGTCACGTACGCAAGCGTGTAACTCAATCTATCGTTCCATTAGAGTCCATCAACCTTATGGTGAGTCCGTTACAGAGGGTTCAGCAATCCAGCTAATCTGACTATATCGCTGAGTAGAATCGACGAGAAAAAATCGTGAGTTCGGTGTTCCGAACCCCGGAGTAACTTTTCGATGTATACATATTAGGGGGCTCGAAGCTGGCGGGTTTCGCAATCGCCCACCCCTTTATGGACGTAATCCTGTACATTCTGAGTCCCCTTAAGCTCAATAGACTTGAGCTATTATTATTTCGAGTCTCTTAAGCTTAGTGGGTTCGAGCCCTTATTATTGTACATGGTGGCGACTGCGGCGAATTTTTTTTTATACTATAGAGAGATGTAGAAAGAGAATTTAGGTAAGTTCAGATTAACTTAAGCCAACGAATTTCGACGTGTACACAAGATTGATAGTGAATGTTCAGTAGCCGGATTCCCGAAGGTAGAATAAAATCGTAGCAATTGTAGAGGTACAACAACAAATAAGAGAGATCGTAAAAAAAAAGAAGAGGTAGGCCACTTCCAATTGTAATTCGAGCTCTAGATTTAGCATGGCTTAAAAGATTCACCCTCGTCACCTGGGTTTATCCACACTCAGCAGACCGGGTTAATGGCTGTATGAGACTAAATGGGACAAGACGCTGGCGTTAATACGTGAAAATAGCTCGTTTTAACTGAGCGGACTACCAGAAAACCATATTCTCTTTTCTCCCTCAGACGGAAGAATACTACATTTTTAATTAATTTCAATCATTTTTTTGTCTTTAGGATACAATCACATTCAAATCCTTAATTTTTTTGCTTTGGATCCGAGTGAACAGCAGTGTCGCGGACTATAATTAGGACTAATCCAGCCTGGACTCTGTGTTCAAGAATGCCGATTCGGTGAACGCGAAATGGAAACCTCAACGGGTATAATAAGCCGTTGAGGATTAAACTTCTCTTACTAATTCATAATATTGTGCTGCAGGATGGCTTCGCGATGCTGCACATATCAGCTCCATTGAAGTGAAATCGTTGGGTGTAGGCCTTCACCGATAGCCGGCTCGAATCACTGGAGAGACACCGGAAATACCGGACAGATGACTTAAAACCGGATACCAATTCCATTATCGACGGTACTATTATGAAGAGTTTCCGCTGTCCAGGATTATCTATTTGCAATACGGAGAATCACGACTGTTCTCTTCCTGTCTGGCTGATCATGTCAAAGAGAATTACTACGGCGCGGTTTCCCTGATTAGTACGAAAAGGATTTGTCAGGGAAGCCAACATTGGATCCGCCTGTGCGTAACTGTTTATAGAAACGCACAGGAGCGATATAGGGACAAGGAGTGACATGCATTGTCATTCACCATGGTCTTGGTCTCCACAATCGAATGGTTAATTACCCGTCAGACGTTGACCAGCCGAATTACATCTAAGCCGAAGCTGGGATGAGAGTAGACGCTGCAATGAGTATAGTCTTTCTTCAACGTTCACAGATAACAAATCAAAACAAATTTGGGCACAAAAAAAAATCATATGGCTCGACAATTTTTTTTTTAATTAAAAATGTATATCGTCGCATTTGTGAGAAAATTTGTTAACATTGATCAATCTCTTTTCCGAGTGTGTTCGTTCACAACTCGCAGGTTTTTCATTGCGCGGTGGAATCCTTAAGCATAAAAAAATTTATCAAATATGACCGCAGCAAAACTAAGACCGTCGTGGTGAGGG
Organism: Listrodromus nycthemerus; assembly: GCA_963978505.1. Taxonomy (NCBI): domain Eukaryota; kingdom Metazoa; phylum Arthropoda; class Insecta; order Hymenoptera; family Ichneumonidae; genus Listrodromus; species Listrodromus nycthemerus. The sequence goes on along the minus strand of OZ021680.1, from coordinate 21,294,854 downwards.
TCCGTTTTTTTCATGTATCTTTCATCCAACAGAGTTGGCTGCATACTGCAACCGAAGAGTTCTGGTGGAACTGCCCTGTGGATGGTAGCTCGGGCCAAGTATTCAAGGAGGTCCTTTTGAGGACATCCGTAGCAGTCATGCGGTCTCACGAGTTCAAATTTCCGGAAATTATGCACTGCGAGAGCATCTTGACTTTGCGAAGCAGCTTTCCATCCTGCACCGACAAAGGGCCTGGTGATATTCCGAAAGTTTGAGGAGGCAGCGTGTCCATGATACGGAAGCGAAGGAATTGAAGTCGGCGTCTCCCACGAGGACACGGAATGTCATAACGATGCAAGCATGCGTTCGATAATTCAATAAGACCTGAGAGACGCGAAGGGAAGTAAAAGGGAACTTGGGCGAAGCTCGACGTGGTTTCAAGGCGCAGTGTTTTGACCCAGTTGCCGAACTCCGCAACCCTTCCTCACTCACCCCTGGCCCACCTTTGGCCAACGCGGAACGTTATTAATTAGGCAAATAAGTACGCGATCATACAGTTTACTAAGCCTTCGGCAACTCGTTACTAGTGTTAGAAAGCGGCTGGAGATTGCGAGCGGTCCGTTATCCCGTTGGTGATTAACTTTGATTACTTCGCCCGGTAACGATTGAAGATTAACGAATCCCAAGCCGGGATCATCAACGGTGCATAAGCTGCTTCCCTAACTCAGCATTAGTCGTAGTACACTCGAGATGTTAACTAACGTGTGGAGCATCGTAACGTCATTTTGCACCGCGATGAAGCCTCAGCTCAGACACAGGAAGCCGACGGAGACCTCGTAAGGTAAATTCATTGCTGAGGTGGATAACAGGGTGAACGTACCAGTTATCGTACAATAGTTACTGTCGGAGGAACGGATCTTTGATGAATGTCATTGCTTCGACGAGCAGCAAAAAATCTATCATTGTTTTATTTCTGATACATGTTCGCTAGGTCAATATATATGTCTTGACAGAGTAAAAATATTTATCGAGTAATGGAAGTCAACAACCAACCAACCAGCTTGATCCATCAAACACCAATTTTTTATTTATTTTAACGATGAAACCTATCAAGAATCGGTGATCGGTTGCCGCGTAAAGTTGCGTGAATTTCAACGACGCTAATCGAATCATGGTCCTTTGGGTAGAGACGATCTATCATATATTCGTGTTCGGTGTAGCCCGCGCACTTTGTCGTAAAGTTCATCGATGCTTGCGATAACGTTCATAAAGTCACGGAGAACGCCAGCCGGCGATTCTTCTCCGATTCTGCCGACGTTCAGCAGCATACCGGCCGGTGCACCGTCACCGGGCAGTTTGCAACCACCAAGATCGTTCGAGCGAGGATAAAGGCTCCTGCCGTGAACGTGAAACTTGCCCTTCCGATACTGGCCCACCTGTGGACGCTCCGAAGTTTCCAAAGCGACAGTGTTGCGCCCCCGCTCTACCTGCGGACACTACTTGCCCGCCAAGTACTACCGCATTACCGATATTACTTATTACTTCGCTAAGTGAACTTGTGGAACTACGACGCCGCCGCACCGAACACGCGGAATCAAGTTACCTCGAGCAGGGTTTTCCACCAAAGAATAATTAATACGTCCCGCAAACGGAGAACGAACCGAGCGAGCGGTTTTCACCCAAATTTATCACAAGACGTTCAAATTAGTTCGACGATCTGGCGATTCGCTTATCTCGGTATTACCGGTGACGATTATTTTTTTACACGGGCAGCGATCATGATCGCTCCGATATTACCGATAAATTTCACGACGGCCGTTGTCTCGCCGTCCGTGCAGAATCTCGGGTTTCCACTGAGAGTTCACCTCGTAATTTCTCGATGGTCTCGGTAGTACATCGAACATAGTCCTCTCCTGTACCTTGCCGGTGGTCCCGGGGGATGTGACGGAATTGCCGAGTCAACTCGATCCCGAGTAGAAATACGGCGAGAACGAGGTATCTCATCTTTCGTGTCGCCTCGTTTCTCTCCCGGCCTGTTTCTCCCTCGCTCGATTCTTCCGGACCCATCTCTTCCTATCGCTCTGTGTACTCCCGCTCGAACGGGCTTCACGATGGATACTAAACTCTGTGCTCCACCGGATAGCGAAATAAACATCGAATTCAGGGAGCAAAAGAGCATTCGCGATATTTTCCACTTATGCGAATCGCACAATATTCGTTCGTCGTTGTACGATAGTTCAAAGTCGGATGAACGAGGTAAAACAAAACTATCGATGGTCCAAATAAAATTCCGTATCGGCTGCCAACGAAAAATATTGTCTCGATTGTCCTTAAAACATCAAAGTGTCACTGTGGCAATCTTTCTGTCGTTGTTTTAATATCATATAAAATTGCAGGCATTGATGGTATAATTAAAATAAATTTTTTTTCTTGCACAGCTCGCAAGTGATTTTTTTTCATGCTAAGAAGCAATTTCTCGACTGATCAATTGTACAGATAGATTGGAAGTAAACACCTCGGAGGAAAAATGAATTTCCGGGAAAAATTACATTTTTTTTAAATTTTTCGAGGAAATTAAAAAAACGGAAATATACATCTTTATAAATTTACCAGAAATAGTTTCCGGTCCAAAAATCTTATTTTTCGAGCAGGAGTGAATTCATGAAAAGACTTCGGTATAAAATAAAAAATCCATCGACACAAAATTCTCATGTGTAGAGTTGGTGCCATATTGCCCCGTGCCAGTTTTGGCCGCACCTCCCCTATATTAATAATAAACAAATAAAGACAGATTACCGATAAACCGATAGCGATCGAGTAATCCCGATTCCCTCATCAAGCATCAGGTACAAACATATCGATATACCATAATCAGAAACCGTTTCAATTTTTCACATCCGCATCGCGTTATTCTCTTGCCTCTGCTCGTGAACCATTGTTCCTATTTTCATCATCGGATATTTTGGCATTTCAATAACTCAATTTCACGCCTATACGACAAACGTATTATATGACCCGTTGCAAGCTCGCGTGATTCCGGGCGTTTGATTACCGTCGATATTGAATTCGATCCCTCCGGCAGAGTCTGCACGACGAGCGGAATTTATTTATCTATCGGGTATGCGTAAGCGTGTGTACGGTGAAACGTACTGGGGATAACGGTATAGTGAATAAATACGCATAGCCGAGGTGAACCGTACACGCATTCGTACCTAATGCGGACCGATGCACGCGAGTTCTTGTATCCTCGCCCCCTCTGCGTGTCCGCGCTCCGGTTCGCGCACTTAAATTCACGCGCTTCGCTTGCGTCACCAACGCCCGCGCCTCTCCCACATCCGATCTGTACATTCCCGTCTCGTTATATCGCGCTATCACGCCCACTCGTCGATCCCTAATAGCATTCGCACCGCCGATGTCACCGGAAATATACCGTAGCGCGCGAGAGCCTCGTACGTATTACTCGTTCGAACAACCGAAAGTGGGTGAATATAGCTTGTACACGGGGAGCAATGAAATAGATTCTCGGTATCCGCGAAAATCGAACGAATCTCTTGCGATGTCATTATCGGTAACGAAAGCTCGTTTTGAAGCTTGTCTCAGTATGACTATCGCATAGAGCCACTAATGGTCCTGCGTGTTCTACTAGGACAGTAGCCACTTTCTATCTGATGTAACGCCCCGAATTCGATGAGTGATTTTTGAACGAATCTCGAGCTTCGTATATTTCGACTTCAGACGATTTTTTAAGAAGATTTGAGAGTACTCGCAAAAATACTTAGCATGGAGATTCGCGAGATGGATGGGGTGTAAGAGGGAGCCGGGCAAAATGGGACCGTGGGCTAAAATGGGAGAACGGGGCAAAATGCCATTTTCCCATATATTTCGGATGTTGGCGGTCGTGGCGAGTGGGAAAAGGCAGGGCTGGAAATCCGGAGGTACCGTGAGGACAAAAAAAAATAATTAAAAAATTCCATCACTGTTCTGTTTTGCCCCACGATCATACAGCGAGACGCGACGCCTCGTTAAACAAAAGCGTAACGGCGAGAATCGCGGAAATCCCGTACATCACACCGTGTGTCACAGTGAACCGGTATTGGCACGGCCTCGGCCATTACCAATCCCGCGTGTCGCTCCCACTCGAATGGTAGACACTTCCGAGCGTTATATCGGCGAATGGCTGGTTTCCGGAAGTGCCCTGTCCGGTCTGTCGTAACGCTCTGAATTTTATCAGTGATTCCTAAACGAATCATGCCTTTCGTCTACCGCGGCTTTCCACGATCCGTGACGGAGCTTCGAGTCTTCTCGCGAATGTAGCTTGCATGCGAACGCACAGAATATATGGGCGGTACAACACACGGTGAGCCGAGACGCAACGCGTTGTTGAACAGAAGCGCGTACGAGAAATATGATGATATCATTATTACAGAGCCCGAAGGCAGATGCGGTGAGGTCGAACAACGTAAGGCATTACGAGTCCTCGTTTCTCTGCCACGAGCACAAGGGCGCACACCCCCACACACACACATACGCATGAATAGAGACACCAACCGCCCTTATCTGTTTCCTCGAGCTTTCGGTATCGAGCTCTCAACATCGCTTGTACGTCTCGACGTATCCATGGTTCACCGCATAGAATCGACTACAGTGGGTACATCGTGTCGGGAGGGGAGAGAAGAGCGGATACATAGGGTGAGCGTTGCACGGCGAACGAGAAACTGGATCATTATCGCTGGAACCAAATGTCGCTCAACACGGTTTCCCCCCAGTTTCAACCAGACGCGTCGACGAGACGAGCTCCACCTGCTTAAGGGCGAACAAGCTACCGTGAGATTAGACTCTCTCGATGTTTCCTGCAGTTTACGCTCTCCGCTTGTCTTATTACACGTAGTCAACTCTTCGTGACGCACACAACGAAACTCAACGGTGCATTTCGAGATCTCACGTCCAGCCGGGTCTCACCAAGAATTTTTAGGTGTATCATATTTCAAATTTGTTGCTTGTAGGAAGGAACCGTTTACAATCGAGCGGATCGTTACAACTGAACGAGGGTTTAGTCACTTATTTCTGTAAGCGAATGAAAAGAATTCTTGAAATGCCGTGTTTTTCCCAAAGTTGCGACGAGACCGCCCAAGGAATAAATATATATTGTGATTCCAGCATATTCGAGTTTTTTGATATCTTCATGTTATCTTTATTTCATATCATCGCGTTGACCATAACGGTTCGAACAGAATTTTGCGGAATTCATTTCAACGATTTTTCGTTTCTATCGCAGAACGCCGGCGGAGCCCGAAGAGTCTGAAAAAGAGAGGCGTTCTTCGAGAGGCCATTGCGGCTTCCGCGGAGAGTTCGCGAGAGTGTAGAGCGAAGGGCTTCCCGGTGGTTGTACGTACGGGGTAGGGTTGACCCTCGAGGCGTTAATCTTCTGGTTCGTACCGTAGTTTCTCCTCGGTGTGGCAGCGAGCGGCGCTCTCTTTTCCCGGGCCGTTTAGCATTTTCCCCTCCCTCTATTTCACCCTCTCTCCGGTTCTCGGTTTTTTCAGCCCCTCGAGCTACAGCCGCGTCCAGCTAAATGCGCCCGGCAGCATCGAGAGTGAATCGCCCGCGATCGTAATCCTCGTCGTCTTCCTCGTCGTCGTCAACCTCGGAACATTTTCCGGATGCCATTGCCAACCCCTTTTACTCGACGGATCGATCATTCGTTCACAGGGGTGGCTCTCATCCTCGCCAACCTCGCTCTTCTCCCCTCGGCTGATTTCCACGTTGCCAATTTGACAAGAATATTGAAACGAATTTAATTTCAAATTCTCGTACCCGACGAGATCGAAACTTTAGTATCAGAATCCAATCTCCTTGTGTCGTAAGCTTCTTATTGGTTCGGCGAGCGGGATAGGAGGGATGAGTCTGGGCTCGATTTTCCACGATTCGGAGAGAGACAGGTTCGTAACGAATAGTGAAGCTAAAAAAAGCGGAAGGAATGAGAGATACGTTGTAGAAATTTAGACGAGCGGAATTGAGGAAACCGAAGAGGGCAAAAGCGATAAAGTCGAACGAGAAATAAACAGAGATACGGCCGGAAAAAAGGGTAGATGAAAAGGAAAGTGGACGGTGAAGGAATGGAGGGGGACGTTCGGGGGTGAGGAAGAACGATGAGTATTGGCGTCGGGTCTGGAAAAAAAGCATGGAAAAGGAGTCGAGAGCTTGGCGTGTGGCGTGACTGTGGTGGCGCAACGCAACTGAAGCGGGACCAACCAGGGCGGTACCGTCGAGGATAGGGTGGAATCATTCCTCCATGACGAGTCGGTCTTCTCTGGTCGTGCTTATCGTGTCTCATCCATCTTGCTTGCGCTCGCCTCTTTATCAGTCCATCCTCGTAGGAGACTGGGCACCGAGGGCGTCCGGAATTTGGCTCTGTGTACGTGGCGTGGCTTAAAGTACGTACATGCGGAGATTGCAACGTTGAACCGGAACCGGTCGAGGCACACGTACGGCTTGTGGTATCAGTAGTGGTAGCAGGAAGGTATAAGGTATGAGACGAGGCATCGTTGGAAGGTACAAGGTATGAGACCGACCTCCACTGGTTCTCTTTGCCATTCCGGGAAATAGGTTGCCCGCGGTAGTGCGGCTGTAAGAGGGGGGGGGGGGGGGGGGGCAAAATGAATCAGTCCTCCATTCGAGATGAGACTTTTTATTCAGGCACTTACTCCTTTATACGTAAAAAGAGCCTGCGAAAATCACGTTTTTTGCACATTTTATTCCCGTCGAACTTCTGGATCACGGTACGTCGTCGCAGCCAATAAATCATTTCAGCTGAAATTTGCTGTCCAGTACTGTTTTATCGCCGACACGAAGTCTAGTTTAACCTTTCTCGTAAAATTTCCTTTTTGCTCCACACCCGTTTCACGCCGTTCTACAAACATTTAAGTCTCGTGTAATATTGCTTGTCTACGCAATTAATAAAAACGTATTTCGCCAGTTCTACAAATATTCCCTGAGGTGAACCCCGCCGAACAAGTGGACTTTGCTTACTTTGAGTAGAAAAAAACGCATAATCCGGTATGTTTATCAGACTTTCCGTTTTTTTTATAAATTCTCGAATGCATGGATCGATCGGTGTCTGTGAAACAAATTAAGAGTGTATTCCGTGTAACAAAAGGATACGCGAGGAGTGAAAAAAAAAAATCAACAGCTCACGCATACTCGAAAGAGTTTCGGGGACGTCGTTGATATCAAAAGTCCCCGACAATGAAAACTCGTCACTCTAATCCACGTACGTGACGGAAAAGCACAAATGATATCTCTCGGGTATGGAATAAAAGAGTACGCTCGTCCGCGGTATGTGCAGCGTGCGAAGATACGTGCTGAAAAAAACGAGAAAAAAAAAAAAGCGCGACGGAAACGAAAACAGCGGGCAAAAGAATGACGGGGAATGAACGACACAAATAAATGGATCATCCCGACAAATGCCCCGAATCATGTGCACGAGCACGAGCAGTGTCCCTCTTTCACGGCGGGAAGGGAGCGACTGGGTTGACTCTATCCTGTCATCCAGCTGTCTCGGAGAGTCGGGATATTTCATTTCGTTCTACCCGCTTACTCTTTATTCCGTCATCGCTTCCTCGCCCGGCTGTTATTCCCCTCGGAAGCACAAAACGCGAGAGACAAAAAAATATATATCTATATATATATATATACATCCGAGACGGGGTATCTCGCATTCAGATCAGCCTCAATTAAATAGGAATAAAGAGGGATTGCAGTTATTGAGGGTTGGAGTGGTGCAGCGGTAAGGGATGGTTTCGAGAAGATTGAAACCGCAGACTCTTGGATGGACACGGTAGAAGGAAGAGAGAAATAACGTAAAAAAAATCGCGGATGACAACTCGAGCAGATGGAGGATCGCCATTCGCGACTCGCCTGCCGCCCCTTCATTCTTCAGCGACGGCGACGAGAAAGGAATAGAGAGAGTAAAAAATAGGGTGCGAGAATGAAGAAGATCCGAGTAGAAGCAAAGCCGGGAAAGAATCATGGCTCGGGCGCGGCTCGCAACGGGAATGGATGGATTGGAAAGAGCCGAAGGAGAGAAAACACTCTCGGACAAAAGAGTGGATGAAGTGCGCTGAAAACAATTAAGGAATAAGATAGGACGTTTTGGGCGGGGTGGCGGGTCTGTTGGGGGACGGTGGATTCGTTTGTGAGCGAGGATTCTTCGATCCGGCTTTTTCTCTGTTTCGAACCAGGGTCGATGTACATTATACCCGCACCGTCGACTCGGAGCTTCCCCCTCGAAGTCGCCCGGATCGAACGAACGAGCGAACTCTCTTCGGTTAGCTGTTTTGTTAATTAAAAAAGACGAGGATACACGTGTGCGAGTGCGGGACAGATTTGCATGGTTTAAAACGTCTGCCACTCGGAAAAGGCTTGAGACACCTATTTTAAATTTGGTACCCTAATGAAGAGCTGACTTCTCTTGCAATTTAAGATTCTACACGATCTTTAATTATTTGTAAATTCTCTGTGGCAGCTGAAATTTGTGTAAATTGGTAATTATCGTCCTAATTCCATACAAATATAATATTTTTATCGAAAACCTTTAGTCGCATCCATTAGCTTATTTTTTATTTTGATGGACATTTTCATTGAAACTCAGATTTGTCGGGACCGCACGGATCCGATATCTTTCACAACAGAAAATTCGCCTTTAAAATTAAAAAAAAACTTGCTCATTGTTCTCTACTCTACGCGAATTCTGACTACGTGCAAAAGGCTGGCGTCGATGCCCGATCATTCTCCTGGGTGACGAGGGTCGCATTGCCACGCAATCATTGATTAACTCTCGAACATATATAATGGTGATGCGGCGCGAGAGACGGACGAGGATGGTTATCTTTTCTGTCTTTTGCCGCACCACGGACATTTCGACGATGACACGATCCGTCGAACGACGTGTATGTCGCACCAAACGCGTTGTACGATTGCACGGATCCGTGTGTGCGCGCGGCCTACAGAGACGGCGATATTTCTCGCCGCTCGTGAGAAGCACTGTGTATATCCAGTGCATGTACTATTCGTGCTGTAATAGGCCGGTGCAACTCTCGTACATCACACACACACACGTGCAGACACAGAAGGGCGCTAGGGCTTGAGAGCTCGCAGGATCGAGGACAGAACCGAACGACCGAGCGGAGTGCAGTCGTTAGCGACTCGCTCGCTGGCACGAAGAAAAGCTAACAGTGATAATGACCGAACATGCGCTTCATCCGACCGGCAGTACACCGAAACCCGGTGCTTTCCGGATTCCGAATAAACATCCTACTCGATCACAGCTGTGACCCGACGTGCCAGATATACCGAGCCAGCGACGGGCAGAAATAAAATGAAATAAAATCATCGACATGTAAATAATTGGTCGCGTTCTGAATAAACGTCGATTGTTCAGAAAAATGGATAATTATGCAATAGGGTGCTTCTAAAAAAATTGAACGTTAATTCTTATTTTTCTGTTATCTTTTTAAACTGTTTTTTTTCTTGAATTTTCAAAGTCAATCTTTCGCAAAGCGGCGGCTACCTAAAAATCTTAAGAAGTATAGTATTCGTCGTTCCATCCTGCTGAATCACAGCTGTGACCACGTGTGCAAGATATAGGCAATTTCGAGCCAAAGGCAACGGGATAAAAATTGTTTTTATCGAAATAAAAAAACTACGTTCTTCTTTTCGAGTCGACATCCTATTAACTCGCTCCGGATGAATAATTATTCGTTATGCAGAAAAGTCTGCAATGTCTGAAAATTTGCAAAGTCTGTGCGAGGTAAAAGACACCAGTTGTAGGTCAATCAAAGTCAGTCTCATGCAGATGTCTCCATATAGTAATGCGGCTTCGCCGAAGCGTGGCTAGTGTGTGAAAAAAAAAGTTCAGCGAATCGTTTCCGAGGTTCACCTTTTGTCGGCCCGAATTTGGAGCGATCAATTGCCGGGGTAGATTGGCGAGATCGATAATACAGAAACACTCGAGAATGGAATAGAATGGAAGGCTCGTCTTCTCTCGGACTCTGTAATTAAACTAAATGGAAGAAAGCCGGGAATCTATTATTATCGAATTTCGGAGTAAATGAGATAAGTTCGAGGAGTCACGAAGGGGGAGAGGAAAGATCGACGTAAGGGTAAGAGAGTCCTTTCCTGTTTCCCCACTACTCACGCCGGAGCCGCTACGGGCTGCACTCGATTGTTGAACAAAGTTTTACGAAAAGTTTTCGCGATATCCGAGATATGATCGGTATAAGGTTTGTCGTGAAACGAGCGCGACCCGCCAGTGAATAGCTCGACGAGAAAGACGGAGAAATAGCGACTAACGAGGGAGAGGGAAAAATCTCCTGGCTCTCGTAACGCCTCTGGGATACTTGCCAATCGATACGTCCCATTGGAATATACGTCTAAGAATGGCAAATTTATGAGTCGACCCTTGCAGCGCTACCCGAGAGAGGGCCGACGAGTAAGAGGCCCAGTCACGGATTCTCTCCAATCGAAAACGGCCTTCCCACGAACACGCGAACTTACGTTCTCGCCCTGGCGTCCTTCACTGGCCTTTTTTTCCTTCGTTTCTATACAAGAGCGAACTATCGCGAGGGATTTGCCGCTTTTTTCAATCCATTCTGTGAAATACCTCGGAGAGTATCGCATTCGGGCGTGATTTATAATCGTAATGTTTCGGCGGATACTTTCTGCATATGTCTGAAGCACTGGCTATAGAAGACGTTTGGGAGAATTCTGTCAGAGTTATTACCTATCAATCATCTATTCCACTACGTTCAGAGAAGATTCTAGTAAAAATTACTCATCAACTAAAAAAAATTACCATAAACAATTTCCATACCAAATAGTACAATGTCAATGTAACCAACAGGATACTGAATTGAACCTCCCTGTCCGAATCTTAGTTGATTCAACCGTATTTTTTTATCAGTGTATATTACGATGTACTCGTGGTCTCGAAACATCCGAGAGCCGAGAGCTTTTATCCGCGCCCGAGCGTGCGCGCGAGTTCGCAAAGTCGGAGCCCGAAACCCGCGCCTTGCAGAAAAATCTCACTCCAGTAGTATTTCCCTCACGAGTACGATAGTCGTGAAAACAAAGAGAGTTTGTTGGCGAAAAATTCAAGTAGACAAGGGCCGGGGGGGAGGTATGAGACAGAGGAAAATGCAGAAAACCCACGGAGGGATGACGAGGGAGAAGTTGGAGAGGAGGGGGTGGGTTTGAAAGAGGAGCATCCCGAAGTTCTCGTACGTCCGTGAGGCGAAGATTTACGAGGCGCCCCTCTCTATCCCCCTCCCATTCTTACCCCCTGTGTCCTATCCCTTTTCCTCAAATGCACATATATACATATATATCTACACACACATATACATATACATATATATATACTTTCTCTCCAATCTCCCTCATTCGCTCTCAGGCCGACTGTCCCACTTGCCGGGAACCAGTCGTCTTCTCGTGGAATCCACACTCTTTCTCGCGCCCTAGGAGCCTCAAACTTTGTCAAATAAATTAAAAGCCACCTCTTTCTCTCCCTCGGTTCCTCCCGGTCCGCTGAGAAACCGAGGAGAGCGCCGGCGGAAGGGGGGCGGGAGAGGCGAGGTCGGCAGAACCATTCCACTTGCCGTCCCTCGGACCATATCCGTTTTCTTTTCCGTATACATATATCCGTCGAAAAAGCGGGAACGGGACGAACGGAAAGAAAGAAAGGATGGAAGTGAGCAGCTCGGGATAAGCCGGAGACTACACCGACGGAATAGTAATAGCTGACTGTCCTCCATCGCGCCCACCTCTCCCGCGCTTTTCCACTCTCCTCTGCCAACTTCTCTATATCCCGAACCATCGTTCTCGCCTCCTCCCTTCCGCCGTTCCCTAACTCTTCCGCTACTCTCCGAGCTTTCTCCCCGCTCGCTTCCATCCTCTTCGTTCCTCGACCGCTTCCTTTCTCATCCTCGCGACTCTCTTTCTTCTACATGTCATTTTTGTTAGTCTTTCCCTCCACGCCCGGACGGCCCGGACCATCCTCGGCTGGCCCGCACCTTCGACTCCGTCTCGTCACGTTCTCCGAATAGGAGAATCTTCGAGCTTTCACTGACCCCGATGCCGCCCATATTTTTCGACAATCGAGTTCGTATTTCAAATCACACCGCGTACCACCAAAACCCCTTTCCTTCGACCCTTCTCGCCACCCAACGGTTACCTCCTCGAGTCGTTCTCGGGGGTAGCCGCGAAATCGGTCGTTATACGGCGAGACGATCTCGCTTCCTGAAATACCTCACCCCTCCGCATTTCCGCGGTTATATCCAGGTAATCGGGGGATAGAAATTGGATATTTCCACGATTGCGGAATTGAGGGAAGCTTACCGGGAGACAAAAGCTCCCGTGTATCTTTCGAGCGATATTTCTTATGGGCTCTCGCGTGAGGAAGAATGTTGGTGAGTATTCGTGGTTTATGGACGTCAGGACAGAACGGAAACGATGGAAATCGGCATTACTTTCCCTCTCGCGGTTTCGAACAGCCGGAGCCGAGCTGGGGATTCGAAGAGGAGTTCCAAGCGAGTCTTGTACGGTCGGACACGCAACGCAAGAGCCAATGCCCGCCCATCGAGATGTTGGTGCTTAGCTTGCATCCAACTGCGGCGGATACTCGGCTCGATGTGTATCGAAGCGAATCGGTACACTGAATTCTGCATCGTTGTGCGATATCTTGTAAGCCGATTAGCTTCGACTTTCGATAATCCTGGGAATGCTCGCCTTCGACAAGTAACATACACTCGGCGGGTTCCACGGTGCTGGGGAGAACGGGGCAAAATGGAACTGTGGGGCAAAATAGTATATCCGCCAATGACCATTACTGACCCGGGAGTAATAGAGTTTCGAGAGGGAGTAATGAGTCCTATTACTTCCTAGGTAGTAATGGAATCGTACTGCGCATGCGCACACGTTGATAATAACCAAGGCTCAATAATATGCTATTTTTCAGCCGTATTGTACGCAAGGAATATGGTTATTTTAAGACAGTCGGGCAAAAATAAATGTTCCTATAATGTTTGTATCAGTTATTTTGTCGGAACGATACATCCGGATTTTCGAATTCGTTTTGCCATGCTCGACACCAACGCAATCATCCGAAAGTTATTGAAATATCGTGTTTTGTCCCAGTGTTCCAATATGTCTGGTTCTCGCCTACCTCTTCCAAAGCATCAAAATCCTGTGAGAGCGTTTTTAATTTTTAGCGATTTTCTCATTTCTTATATTTTTTTTGTTTACCGGAATATTCGATGTCCAAATTATGAATGATATTGCTGGTGAATCTGATTAGCGTCGTAGAGTGAATTTCATAAATGATTATCTAATTTGTTTATATATTAATGGCTGAAGCGCATCGACGGAAAATCGTTATGAATGAATCGATTGCTCAGTCGATCGATTAATCCGGGTCTTTGTCAATAGCAGGCTTTGAGAGAACCCGCGTTCCTGTCGGTAGCTGCGCATGTCTGGCCTTTGTTGTCATCCGCGAGATCCGTCAGTGTACCGAGTCAAACGGCCGCGGAAATATCAATTCACCTGACCGAAGCAGGTACAGTGCAAACCTTGGAACATCACTCAAGTGTTGTACAAATAAGTTGCGCGGCAGGCGATCGGGTCATTTAATTTTACCCCGCGGATCAATAAGGTAAGAGAATCAAGCTAGGAAAGTTCCTACCGCCGGCTCAATTTTGTTAATCATGAATTTAATAATTGCGCTCGACCGATGGCTTACATCGGCGGAAAAAAGAAAGTTGAGTTGACGTAAAAAAAAAAAAATGAAACACGCGGTACAAATTAGAGTATCGATACCGATATTGGTTTGCTCGAAGCTCGCGGATAGCTTGCGATGGCGGTAATCGTTCATCGTTCAATTGCAGCATGAAAATCGAAGTATTTATCGGGCGCCGCAGACGCGCGAGAGTGGAAATCGATTACTGTATTGGCAAACACCGAGGGATAAACCGTAACCTCGTTGGTTGAATTTTGTTTTTCAGTGATGCGAATGTACGAATCACCCCCGGCCATAAAGAAGACGGACCAGTGTATGAATCCGAAATCGTTAACGGGGGATTTGGGGAGTGGAAAACGTGTTTTATTCCGATAGGAGTTTCATTTTCGCAATATCGTAGGATAAGAAACCTACGGTTCAAAAAAAAGTTCAAAAATGTTCAACAGCGATAAATCCGAAACAGCGGTTTATGCTCGCGATAACGCGCTCAAACCTCGTTTGACTTTAGAGTGGTGGTCGCAAAAAGAAAATCAAACTTCGTGAGCGTCGAAAAGCGAATTTTGCCAGCCACGCGGAATCTTTTACTGCGGAAGCTAGCGAGCGAGAATTTCAAAGATATTCTCGTTCGGCAACGCAGTAAATCCAATGGTTATTTACTGCGCTATCGACCGTAACGAATTGTCCGCCCGTCGTGTGTATACTCGTTCGCGAACTGTTGTAAGCAGCTGTGTAGCCGGGACTGCGCAAAATCCACGGGAGGTTCCGCTGCATTATCGAACTATGTGCTACAACGTAAATGGTGCAAAGGTAGCAAGATCTATAGCGAGCGGGAAGTAAGAAACGATCTCCTGTTTCTCCCGCGGCGGCGAAAGGAAAAGCGAAGCGTATATACAGTCTGCCGGTGAAACATCGAAGTTTATTTGTGCTCCCTTTGGATCCCCGACGAAAGGATTAAGAACCGTAAGGTGAACGGTGAAATTATTGACCATGGCCCTATTAACGTCCGTTAATCATATCATCTCCGATAGAAGATTCTGTTTTTCGCCGGGCACACTGATTAACGTTCTTATTACTGTCCGGATATTTTAGTTGACACGATGAGCACGCTGGTGAGTTACATTCGGGTAGTAATCGGGCATAAAAGCAACACGTTTTAGGTCAGTGATCAGCCCTTGGATAGTTCACTACATGGACTTTATGACAAAATTTCAGGACCCTAAATGCGTTACTGACAATGGAGCGAATATTTAAAGTTTTTTTATTAAAAAATTGTAACAAGTTTGACGGTTGCGTGACGACAAGCGCTGGGTTTCCTCGTTGGAAGGTTAACATTTTTTTCCGCGTCAAACGTTGCCGCCAATTCGCACAAATGAGAGCGACGCGACACAAAAGTTCGCGACGCTGTTAATAATTTTCAATTCGACGAAAAAAAAAAATCTCGCTGGAAAGGGGATTTTTTTTACTGTCTATTCATGCTTCCGTTAATTGTGTTGGAATAGGTCATGCGTATCGAACAGTGTTTCGACGTGGGTATGTCGGAAACGACCCAATTACGAAGGGCAAACTTTCGATCGCCTGGCTTTCCGAGACCCGTTGTAATTTTTAACGTTATTAGCCGAGCGTCGAGTGTAACTTTGGATTGTGAAGAGGTAGGACAGAACGGGGAAGTTGAAGAAAATGTAATGAGAACGAACACGCTGATGACTTGTTACAGAACAGCCGCTGACTCGGTTTTCCAACTGGGAATTGGCCGAAAGGTGAAAGTTGGACGCTGGTTACAAACCTCCGGGCTTTCGGTCTCGTGCGGGGTGCGGCAGTGTCTGCATTGTGTCTGTGGGAACGCAAGCCCGGAACAATTTGCAATTCATACCCTCTCTCGCGGGTTCGCAGATACGCGTTCTATGCGCGAGCTCCAGCTTTCCCCGACCGCTTTATGTACTTTGTTGGCTCTCTGGAGGCTCCCCGGATGCTTGTTGCCCGACGTTACAAGAGAACTCCGAGGACGCACCGTGCATAGCTTACCCTCCAACGCATACCTGTTTATTCGTCTACGTAAAACAACATCCGTTCGCACCCTCGTCGCCAATATCGCCAGCAATCGATTACGACGCGAGATAACTCTGCTCGCGAAACTGCTTATCGCGTCGGTCACTGAAAACAGTGGACAAAATTCACTCTCTTCGGTGTAATACATCCCGAAAGTTTATTACATTATTTATTATTACATTATTTATTTGTCTTATAAAACATTGTTTTTCATTGCCGTTATTCGAGGGATAATAATGATTTATAACCAAAATAAATAATGTTTGGCACTAGAAGGGCTACTGGAAAATTATCAAATGAAAAATTGTGACGTTTTGTGGACGATAAGTTATTGTATAAATTCCAACCTTCATTACCGCACAAGAGGGTGGAAAGGAACATCCCGACGAGTGTGAAAATGCCAATCACACGAGTCAGGACTTCCGTTCCTGCGCTGCAGCCATTTACATAATTTTTTCGAATTTTGTTTGGGCTGATTTTCATGAATTTAAAATTCATAAAAACGAGTCCAAAAATACTCAAAAATTTTTTAATAAAATGCGTTGATGTCGAATTTGAAGCAGATAATAAAAGTTCTAAAGATTTTTACTTTGTGTTTATTATTTAACACCTGGTAGCGTGCCAATATATAAAATTCGTAAAAAGTAGTTCAAAAACTGAAAAATAAGAAATTCGAGAAAATGCATTGGTAAAGAACCAAAAAACAAACAAAAAATTCATTACACTTTTTTGTCTTAAACCGATAACTTAGGCGCTACACGTTGGCAAAGTGAAATTTTGCAGATGCAGAAATTTTTATGGGCATAATTTTTAGAAGCGATATTTTGAATGAAAACGGCGGAACCAAAATTGTACACCTAATATTATGAATTTCACATTTTTATAAGGAATCCGCGTATCACGATAACTAGCAGGCGGTGCTTCAGAAGCACGAGGTGCCTTGGGTAAGAAAAAAAAAAAAACTCGGATGAGGAGTAGAAAAAGTGAAAAAAATATCATGCGAGTATCACGGCTTGCATACTTATTGCTGCGATAGAGGATGGAAAAAAGTAAAAATATAAAGGTGGAGAAGAGAAGTGGGGAAAAAGTGGGGGAGACGGTCGGAGTATTTCTGTTTTTTTTTCTCGAGCATTGGAGGCGAAGTGAAGCTGATGGGGTCGGGCAACGTAATGAGGGGAGGGAAAAGGGCGCAACGAGAGAAGCTCGTGGACGAACCAGTGCTCCGGGTAATTACGCCGGATGGCCAAACCGAAGGAAAGGGGAAAGGAGGTTACAACCGAACCGATCGACCGTAAACGAGCACGGGAATAGACGGGCAATTATTTTTCGTACCAAACCGGAAGTAAAAACCATGCCCTCGTGGTTTCACGATAATTTCGGTTCGTGGCTTGGCGAGTAAAGGTATAGGTGTAAGCGGGGCAAATCGGACAACTTTTACCAATTTTTCGCGAGGTATGAAAAAAAAAGTCCCCACCGGAGAAAAATGTCCCCAGCCCAGAGTACGTTTTTCCCTACTTCCGCCCATCTGTGCGCTTCTACACGCGCATACATTCTGGATGTAAATGGCAGGACCGCTAGTTCGACCTCTCAAATTCACCTGGTCGTATTGAAAAAACTGGTTGATAAAAAAATTGTAAATACAAAATTTTCAAGCTTTTCGCAAACTTTCAATTCGCGTCGAGTGCAGCAGCCAAGTTATATTTATGCAAAATGCATGAATTCGCACGAATGTTTCGGGGAGAGCTTCAATATAATGTCGATGGACTAGTCCTATAAGGGGATAAAAACTTTCTGTAGTAAAATATACATTAAAGCTTTTTTTAATATTGCTCGAGTGAAAGATAAACCCAACGAGTTATCAGTATGAGAACTATAAACACCAAAGAAAGATGACGAAACACGAAAGAAAGAAGAAATAAACGAGTCCGCCACTTATTTAACAAAATTGTATTTAGCGAAATTTCTTATTCCAATGTTACAAACATTTTTTTTACTAAAATAGCGTTTCCGTTTTTTTTTTTTGGTAATTTACTGCCTAGCCAGGGGTTGAAGCTCGGTTGGCAATAAAACGTCAAAGTGAGTTGTGCCGTGCGTACAGGGGGTGGAAAATAAATATAAGGGTGTGTAAAGCCCGAGGGAAGAGGAAAGCTCTGGGGAAGAGAATGTAGCCGATAGCCGACGCGATTCGTTTCGTCGGACTCCTTGAACGGTTGGAAACACCCGAGGCACACCGGGAAAGACAGCCGTCGGCACTTTGGCGTCCGATTGACGAGCGCCCGATGGGTGCGTCGGCCCAAACCCAGATGTATCCGCGGACCTGCCTTTTCCTCCTCTTCTCAATCTCTCTCTTCCGCCTTTTATTGCTTCTCTCGGGACTCAGACAGCG
Source organism: Listrodromus nycthemerus (assembly GCA_963978505.1). Lineage (NCBI taxonomy): Eukaryota > Metazoa > Arthropoda > Insecta > Hymenoptera > Ichneumonidae > Listrodromus > Listrodromus nycthemerus. Next base: position 21,276,654 of record OZ021680.1, on the reverse strand, counting down.
AGATGCCGGAGACCAGAACGCTTTCGGGGATACGGTCAGGTAGCTCGCCCGCGGCTTCGCATCCTGTGGCCCTCGTAGAATCGCGCGGACGTGGCCCGCAGAGAACCTTTTTTTCCGAGACTCACCATAGATAGCGACCGGAGAAGAGAGAATAAAACAAAAACGAAATCCAGCGAGAAACTAGCGGGCATCGAAAATAAACTAACTCTGCCATTTATCGGAACGACGAAAAATTCGTTAGAAACGCTTTGCGTAGTCCACGCCGCATTTTCTATATAGAAATCAGTGTGGATAGTTCAATCGAATTATTTTCAATGCTTATCATCCCCTCCCCCTTTTTTCATCATGAATCTGCAATTCGATCTACTCGCGGTGGTGGATGCAATAAACGCCAACAGAAAGTGTTGAGAAAAAATGAAAAAATGAAAAAAACAGAATCTCGGCTCTTGGTTGGTCCAGCTTTGATTCTCAACGATACGGTTACTGAGAGTCATCTTACCCGAGCGAGTCGTGACGTCAGCGCGGTAACGCACGAAGTCTGGTTTCGTTCGAGTATTATATACATATATAAAATATATATATATATATATATCACTCTCGTGAATTAAGTGCGACTAATTGTCAGACTAATTGCGAGACTGCTTGCGCAGCGCCGTGAGTCAACGACCGTCGCTGTGCGCTGTTCAGGAGGGCTGCACAGTCGTGTGATGTGGTCTGGAGTTCCTCAGTGCTAAATATACTGACTCGCACATGCATGAAAGGTGAGTAAGGTTCACCTAACCGTTAGGTACCTGCGGCAGTTGGTTGTTAGATGTAAATGTGTATAGCTGCCAGACGAAAGACTCCATCTATTCGGAAAATTATGCGACCCTCAACGGTGGGAGCGAGAGCCTCTCCAAGGGTCTTACTTGAAAGTGACCGAATTTGCGTACCCGCCGACGGCAGTCGCGGTAACATCGACCCGAGCTTCATCGACAAACAGACGATAGCGGCAACCTCGCTGCGTCTCTTTTTCGCGGTAATTCGCACGAGGCAACGACGAACGTCGCACGTTTCAGCGATTATAATTTGCATAACCTCCCCCGAAAAGTCACTCCGCACGGTTGGGCGGAATCTATGAAAATTCCGTACACCCACGCGCGGTTTTTTATCACCGATGCTAAAAAACGCTAGATATTGGCTACCGACGAAAAACCACCGATGTGTTCCATCCCGATGTGCACAACTCGGTTTAAACAAATATACGAATTACACTAGCGGAGAAAATGTTGGATTCAGAGAGAAACAAAATTATGAACTCTGGAAGCTGCAATTTTTGTGTAATCCAACGAATCAATAGAATAACTTTGGTGCGTGGGTGAATTTGAGAAAATATATAAATTCAAATCATAAAATTTTTCATATTTGAAATTAATTATAGAATGTGACGTCGATGATTGATCGTTGCCGAGAATTTTTAGTTTGATCGAATCCGATGGAGGAGGTGCGTAATGGATATGATAAATAATTTATTGAACGGATTGATCGATTAATTATCTATCGATAAACTTTGTTCGTTATGAATATTTTCTGTTTCATGTATTTTATGATAAATCGTATTAGTTTTTAGGGGTCGGCGAACCAAATTTTTGCGACACGTGGCGGAAGCAACATTTTTGCACGATAGCTAACGTTCTTTTTTCTAGCTGGTTTAATCAAGCGCCAGTCGTGACTCCCGGACGAATGAGATGTGAAGCTCGAGTATACGGAGAGTCGCACGAGAGGAGGTGGGTCAGCCGATACTTTGCTCCACCGACGGTACTGTGTAATGTGAGGGAGGAAAATTACAGCCTCGGCGCATATATATATAGTGGAACGAAAGTATTGCGTGTCGCTCGGCTGTTAGATTTTCTGATAAATCCGAAGGAGGTTATCGCTCATGCGTTTATACATACATGTGCCCAGTTAATTTTTAACGTTCAAGTCTCGCGTTGCAGCGACCCACGCTGCAATATTATTCGCAAACTCCTCGAAGGCGTGTTGCGAAAAGAGGTCGCGGCAGCAAAAAAAATATATATAAAAAAGTAAGTGTAATTACAGTGAGCCGGAAAATATATGAACCGCATAATTGGCAACGGTTAACTTCATACTCGCACGCTAATTAAACCATCAAACGCGTGAGCGAGCACCACAAAAGGGGTCGAGTATTGGGATACTTTCTCCTTACAAGATTACGCCCGATAGAAATTTTCATAAATGCGATGTGTCAAGGATTAAAAACGAATAAAATTTGCCAACATCTTCGTCGACTTTCCTTCCAACGACACCGATACACGGGGCATAACGTATTATAATGAGCGTAAAAAAAAAAAAATTTAATTAAAAACGTTCAGATAATTATTTTACTCGTTTCGTAATTTATTGGAGACCTCAGGACTCTTCGGTAACCCTTCTTGCGTATTCGAACTACGATGCACATACAATATGTGTTCTCTCGATGGTGAGAGAGCTATCGGCGTAAAATTGATCCGCCCCTCATCAACGCCGTGACTCGGGCACACGACGTTTAGGGGGCGAGAGAATAACCGTCGAGTGTAATCGATAGATTCGATAGAAACAGTGGCCGCAGTAGTCAGCTAGTAACATCGACGATGCAATTAACGTTGTCGATGGGTATCCGACGTTACACCATTGTACCTCAGGGCTCAATATCATATTGAGGATAGATCGATGGTGTATAATGTTACAAGTGCCACAGCGTACGCTCGTACATGTGGAGAAGGCAGGAGAGAAGCGGAGAGTAAGCGAACGAGCGGTCTAAGCGCAAGGATCCTCGGGTTTTGATATGCCTGCTGATATCGTCAGCGCATGGAAGGTTAAATAGGCTTGCACAAGCACGGAACGCACCGCGTGTCAGGTGAAGCGGCAAAGCATGGTCTTATACCCTCTAAAGTACATGGGCCACACGTACATACCGCAGGCTAAAGCAACGTACATAATACACCGAGCGACAGCTCTTAACTATGTACCCATTCTTTGGTACAGGAGAGGTGGAGGCAAAATAGCCTACCTAAGAAATAAAGCCTGTTCAGATTTGAGACTCGCCGTCGTCGTCGCTGTTTTTACTTCGGTATCTCTTGTGGTCGAGTGGATTTTTCCTACGATTTAATGCTAGCCCATTTTGCCTCGGTCACCGTGATATGCGACACGAGAGGTCAATACATCTTTGAGAGTGGCAGCGTGTCCGACGCGAAAAAAAGCTAACCACTGAGGCGTCAAGCCTCGCGAACAATGCCGTCAGTGAATATGGAACGATCGGCGGGATCGAATTTTCGCACACGCGAGAGGCAAACCAAACCGTGTCAGTAACGTTGAGTGCGGCTCTCTTCGCACGAGAGAAGGAATCTAAAGAAAAAACGTGAGCGACGAATTCATACAGAAGGAGCGCGCCGCGTGGCGCTCGGCAAAAGTATTCGGATTCGCAATTAACTCCGGGCTGTGATTATCACGCTCCGATTGGTTACCACATCGTCGCTCTGTATCCGGGGAAGCCGCGGACTGGCAATATTGATCCGTTCGTGTATTTTCTATCGAAAACGCCACCTCTCCACGCTATTTCGGATCCACATCAATTCCGGCATTATCACTTCGCATCCCTCCACCTTTCATCCCGTACCGCGATCGAAAATTCTAATTGCCAAGTATATTAGTTTGTTCTACGTGGCGAATAGCTCGGTCACCCATTTGCTTTCAATTTAATTCAACGTGTGTATCCTTCGTTGTACAACACTGTACTGTGTGTCCGATATCTGCATTTCCATCACAATCGATACCGACGATTTCCCGAAACCTCGAGCATTTCCAATCAGTTGAGTAATATCGAATAGGCAAATCGGGACTGATGTAACGGGGAAGGGTGGGAGGGACGGCCAGTGTATTAAGTTAAATTATATTTCGTTCGAATGTTCCCGACTCTAATTTCAAACCGAGGAGGAACACGCGAGAGTTCCCTCGGGTAAAGGCGCACCACCGAACCAACTAAAATTCTCTCCCACGGCAGAGACATGATTAGACCACGGATTTCTGCATATCGTTCTACCATATCCGTTCCGCCGAAATCGCAACTATCGACCCTCGACGATTTCGAAACTGGAGAGGGTGGCGTAGGGGATTGCACTTTCGGTCGGGACGGGAATTGTTATAATTGTCACGGGGCGGTTTGGGTACTCGAGGAGCTTCCCCGATTCGACGCCGCTCGAACCGCAGTTCGGGCTTCATTAATTTTACAGTGTAATCTTATTGATTGGCTACTCCTCGAACTTTGCCGGTTAACCGGCGTCTTTGTGCGGCTAACGTTATAAAACAATAAAATCCGGCCAACTTCCGAACGATATTCGGATTGCTCGATTTATCGACGGCCTGTAATAAACTGCGAGATAAGATTTCATTGCGAGAGCACTGCTGGGATCATTTTCGTGGGGCAAGGCGATGGGACGTTACACTTTATGAGGCTGTTTGATCGGGAATTGAATATGCTTTTGTGGAGCAGTAATGGTCGTCGTCCCGTCGAGCGTCGTCTGCAAAGTAGAAAAAGTCCTTAGCCGCCTTTGGCCATCACGCGGTCGGTACGAAGTCGCAAACCCTTGCCTCGCCTCAGTATTTAATTAAATTAACGCCGGCCGAATGCCCAACGGAGTCTATGAAGAATTTTTTCTACAATTTATTTTAATACCTGTCTTTCACAAAAACATGGGGCTCCAGACATCGAGTTCACGGACGAAGACTTTTCTCCAGTCCGTGAATTTATTTCCAGTCTTTTTGCGGATTAACGATTTTTCCGTCAGGTTCTCCACGTTTATATTTTTGCCAAATTTTAATTTACCTTCTTTAATACACGATTCTTTATGGAAGAACCACGGTGATGGATACTGCTAGGCTGCTATACATATGTCGTACATGCGGAGCGGGGAGTATTCATTACGTTTCTTTTCCACCGTGTTTCCGGATAGTACCTCGAGAGCTACGTGAAGGGTTTAGCTGACAGCACGCTTGGGAGCTGCTTCAAGTTCTCCGTCGGTCCCAGAATCCCACGAGTACCTCACGTGTACCGCTCAGGCACAAGCCCCGAACCACTTCCTCCCCCGCCTTCGACCTCTTACCCTCATTTTCTATCCTGCACACGACATTCCGCTCTCCCCCTCTTCCCCCCTCTCTCACACCATTCTCTATTTCCTTCCCTCCTCAACGAACTTCCAAGTTTGTCGCGATAGTTTGACAAAATGCAGATTGCCTTAGTTCCTCGGCTCCGCGAAGCCCGGATTTTCTTTACCCTTTTTCTACCAACCTTCGAGCCACCCCCACTCCTTCCATCTTATTCTCACGCTCCTTTTTTTTCCTTCTCTTTTATCCCTCATCCTCATTTTATTCCCCGTTTTCTCACACCTGATGCCACATGCATCCATTCTCTCGCTTTCGTTCATTTCTTCCTTTCGTCTTGCCTCACACACACACACACACACACACACACACACACACACGCACACACCCTCATAAACGTCTTCGTTCGAGCGTAGCTCCTTCTCTCCGTTCGGGGCCTGCATCCGGTTCGCTCTCGGGAGAGTTCAAGCTTCTCCTTTTCTCAGCCGCCGGATATCGCTGTCGAGGAACGGAGACAGAGCTCCGGACAGAAAGAGATTTTTTAGTCGGTGAGAGTGGCTCGGGTGTATGCGTGTCGCTTCCGGGAGTGAGAAACGAGACTGGGAACGAGGTGATGGAAAGGGGGGGCGCGGTGCCAGGATAATGGATGTAAGGGGTGAAGGGTGGAACGGCGGAGAGTGTGGCGGGCTGGGTGGACCGGGGGGAGTGGTAACCCAAAGTGAAGATAGTGGAGCTGAGGCGGAAGACGGGTCGGGAAGAAGGAAAGGTAAGTATCGTATAGAGCGTTGATGCTTGGCAGAGGAGAAGACAAACTGCCAGGAACGTCGAAAGACGCGGGGCCGCGGCGTCTTTCGTGCGCGGGCAACCACTCACCGCTTTGCATAAATAGTAAATGACTAAATGGAGGCAGAAGAGGCAGCGACGAGGAGCGAGAGAAAGGATAGCGCGGCTGAGAGAGGTGAGCAAGGCCGCGGCCACTATCTCATAGTTTCACCTTTACCTTCCAGATTTAAAGGGTACAACGTTATATAGCGCTGGACCGGGTTGAAGCTGGAGTTACCGAGTTTCCACCGGAAGCTCCGGAGAGCCAGGTAGGCACCGCTCGACGGCAACCGTGTTTCGATGTGGAACCGCTGCGCGCCGCTGAAGAAGACTGCGACCTCTTCTATAAGACCAGAACGCAAAGTGCTGGCTTGGATACTTCACGACCGGGACTTTAGGGCGGCTTTCGTAGCGCTCTCGCTTCTGGTAAGTTGCTTCCCCGGCGCTTTTGGCAATTCTTGTTTCGGCGCTTTCTCCGGCTCCCGTACGACCCCGAACCCGAGGCCGGATTTGCTCGGGAGAAATTTATCGATCTCGTTGCCCGATAAATGGAAGATAATTTCACGAAGCACCAAGCGGAGGTCGGCTGAGCGAGAGCAAGGAGAGGAGAAAGGTGGAGTGAAAGGGAGATGAAAGGACGACCCGGATCGCGGGACTTTACCGAGAAGCCTTTTAGATAATTGGTACTCTTGATGGTGAACTTCGAATGTCTCACTCTTGAGTTCTTTCTTTCGCTGTCCCTGCCATGGAGGGGGAATTGAGCGAATCGGAGAAAGAGGCGGACGTCGTATTCGGGTTTCTCCATATTCGAAAGTTTGAGCACCGCCTTCGCTGGTGTCTAATACCACCGGTTTCAAGATTTTGAATCGAGGTTCTGAATCAGAAGCCCGAGCCTTTAATGGGAATTAGGCTGCCATGCTGCGCGCGAGTCATACCAACGATCGAGATTCCTCTTTACGTTCCGCATTTCGCTCGGGCTCCAAGCGTCATAGACCTCCTGCATTTCATACCGCATATACGTCAGTTCGGAAAGTACTTCGGATACCCCACTTGAGAGAGATCAAAGCCTTGTGCGCGGCTCGGTAGAGACGGCGGAACGTTCTATTGAGATAAAAGAGCAATGAACCCTCCTCACGGTGCACCATTCCCATCTCATCCGATCCAAATGAAGTTAGAGAGGTTTTTTTTTTCGTAAAAAATTGGACAATAAAGTCAAGTACAATTTGCGATAGAGGGAGAGTTAAACTCTCGGAGAGGCGGTTCGTAAACTAAATGTGCGGTAAAGCTAGGGCAAAGAAATACCTGGTTGATGGAGAAAAAATTCGGTTTGATCAACTGATTCTTCCTTTCAATTAACCGAATATTACTACCGGTAAAAGTACGTCCGGTTCGAATTCGCAATTCTCCCCCGACGAGTGTAACGAAGCGGCGAATAAACTAAAGTCTCACAAAGCTGTACACGTCGATAACACGCAAGTTGCACGATGAAGCTGTTTCGAAACAAGGTAAAACTCAGCGAAGCACCGGGAAAGACGTTGAGTTCACGCCGGGCCCAAGCAAAATAATTCGTTGTGAATGCCGCTGACTCGGAAAGTTGAACTGTCTCGATGAATTCTCTCGCGGAAAGTTGGAGCTCTTGAGGCTATATAAGACAGCGCTTCTGCTTTTCCTCCTGCCTGTGCAGATAGAGGTGGCTTGACAACGATAGTCTGTACTCGGCCGCTCCTCTGCACCAACCTCCCTCGCCTTTCGCCCACTTCTCGTTAATAGTAAATTACTTAATGAAAGCTTCGCGCAAGCTAAGCGGCATAGCGCGAGGGGGGCGAATAAGGAGGCCGGGGAGGAACGGGGCCGGGTGTTTTACTTTCGTCCTACATTCTCCAGGGTGCTGTGAGCTAACGTTCCATCAACTTCGCGGAGAGCACTGCCAGATGGTACAACCTCCGGGCCCAAGAGAATTTTATCCACCGGTGTAGTAACAGCTCAGACGCTGAACCCCGACTGAAAAAGCTTTCGCGTTATGGCCTTCGAGATAATACATATTTGATAGTGTTTCGACATGCATCAGCGACGCGGGAACTGTCCGGTGCATTAGTAACGGGTCGAGCTCCGAGGTTTCGTATAATTTTCTTTTCCACGAAAATCCCTCTGACGATCTCGTCTTCGATCCTACGAAAAGTATCTCGGGAAAATATTGGACATTGCATCAACTGAAGTAATATCGGTCGAATTGGTTGTTTCGGCAGGAATATTGATACATCGATCGACAAACTTTGGAAACTTATTGAAAAAGTATCGAATGACGATTTGGACGAATCTGATGGGAGTCGTTGAGCATTTATACAGACGGTAGGAGAAAAATCTGCCAATGACGCAGTGGATGTCGTTCACAATCCAGGTCACGCGTCCAGGAAGCCGGGATAAGGGCATCACCGAGCCGGAAAATGGCACGTCTATATGAAGGATTCTCGAGAAAGTTGAACAACGACTTAACTCCCCGGACTCCCGTCTCTCTTTCTCTCTTCGCCTGCCGCGACCATTCTCTTTTCTCACCACTTCGCTTTAATGGTAAATGACTTAATGGAACCTCGCCGGCGAGTCGCCGACGACGACGACGATGGCGGATCTCTAGTTTCCGTTTATTTTTTTTTATCGCGACTTCCGGTCGGAAACTCGACTCGCAGGTCGTACGCTCAACTACTGGAAAACTTTACCCTCGGTCTCTTCCCCGCAGCTCACTCTGTCCATCTTTTTCCGGATCTGAATCCACGGATGCGCCGAAATATCCTGTTCAATCATCGCGAGATGCTGTGAAAGTGATTTCATACTCGGTTCTTTGTCGCTATTGTACGACTTAAATTTTATCAAAACCCATTGTAGAGAACGACCTCGTGCAAGCTTCGATCGAAATTGCTTTGCTCCGAGTTGTAATGTTACAGTTGGCGCTTTAGCTACCAAACATTTTGTAATGGGGATGCTGTGGTCCATTGAGCACCACCGAGTATGATAGCAGGGATCGCCAAAGGGGTCAACAAGGCAGCAAATAAGAAGATTATCGTCGTAATCCTCATCGCTTGAAGAGGATCGCTTTCTCTCTTCAGGATGGCCGACGGAGTTTTCGGGGCTTCAACTTCCACCGAACTTCCGCACATGCCACTTCCATCCGCGGCATCGCTTCATAAATCGAGGTAAAAAGAACCGTTGGCGGTTTTGAGCGCCTCAAGGAGGAGGAAGAAGTGGACAAAGCCGATTTACTTTTTGCCAAGCGAAGTTTAATGTCCCTCACGGTACACAGTGGAACGGTGAATAGTCGGCGAACTGTCAAAAAGAGCACCGATGGCAATTGTCGTCGTTTTGACGAGCGCATTTTACCCCACCTTCTCCTAGTGATATCGTATTGTAGAGAAATATCGTGAAAAAAGAAACTCGATTGCTCAATCCACTCTCAGGCTTTTGTGACAACCTTAACGTATATGCCACGGAGGAAAATTTTTTTCTGTCTCTGAAAAACCTACAGTTCGGTAATAATTTGTTGACACGGCAACGACAATATTTGTTTCCTGCAGGAAAATATTTTTTGACAAAGCACGATATTTTTTCGTCGCTATGTTAATCGAATAGATCAGTTACGGTAACAAAATTCTTATAGACCCAACAATTCTTCATTTTCCGTGTCTCTTTTCTTGCTGAAATTGTTCGACTAATAGACAGTCGTTAAAGTGCATCTTTAAAAACATAAAAATCTAGAGTCACTGCAGAATAATTACCTCAAGGTATTTGACACGCCGTCAAAGCGAATTGTTTTCAACTGCACTAAAACAATTATTCTATATGGATCTTACAGAGCGATGACATTTCATATTAATAAAAGGAAACGAGCTTCATAGTCTATTTTTCTTCTTTCAGTGTCGTGACACTTTTGTCCTTATTTTTCATTGCTTCCTACTTCTTTATGAGTGGAGTATAGGACGTGGGAAAAAATCCGGAGGGATTCAGTGAGCAAGGCACGCGACGCGCAAAGTCGCCCTCTAAGCCCTTGACGGGCTTTAATCGAAATGAAAAATTTCACAGGGACTTAAAGGTGTTTCTCATCGGCTTCCGGTTTTCACCCTTCCGTTTCTCGTTCGGCGGAGGGACGTTTATACGACGCTCGTGTACCGGAAACGTCGACGGTGAGTTTCACGTCGCGTAGTCGCGATAAATAAGGGGAGGATTATTGTCCGCTGGTGGGTCTTCTTCGGTGTTGCAACGGCGCTTGTTGCAATGTCGTATAGTTCGCCAGACCGTAAGCGATCGGGTCAGGCCACAGGAATGAGAGATCGTCGGGTGCGAGACGAAGGATAACCAGTCTCAGCTGCAACGGTACTTTGGGAAAGCTCGGAAAGCTTCGAAACTCCCAGGTTACCAAGGCGGCAACCTTCGATAAACGCGTCTTCAAGATACAACACCCGTGCACTCTATTCGTCGTTGTCGTTGTCGACGTTCTCGCAGTTTCCCCGGCCCGCCTCGCTCGTTCTCCGCGACACTGTCATCGTTTCCGAGCGATAGTTTAGATTCTTCCCCTGTTGTCCCGCGGTGGATACAACGGGCGAATGACGCAGTGAAAAACCCATACAGCACTCAACTTCGCTCCGAACCGTACCCGTGTTATTATTACCAGGGAACGGGCAAATTCGTTATAACCGCCCTCTCGCGGGAACAATATATTCCTACCCTCAAAGATGCCCCCTTTAACCGCCGCTTAATCCGACGATATTCCGATAACAACAACCCGGAGCAAAGACGCCCTCGGGTAATTTTTTTTTTCTGATTAAAGCTCTACGTCGTACCGAGCATTGAATTTATCGAAAGAGGCCCGTACAAAGTGCGCGCATAAATAATTAACTCGATACCGATTATGCAAGTTTCAAACACAACGGGACGCTTCGGCAGTAAATACTATATTGGTTACTTCTTTTTTCTCTTCCCCGTCGTGATTGAAAATTATCGAGAAAAGTTGGCGCAGTGAGGCGTCGTTGGTCGCTTCGGGAAGACCGGAAGAGTGTGCTTGCTTTTTACTACTCGGCGTCAAAATAACAGGGGATTTTTATGACTTTCTTTTTCAAGCGATACACGAAAGCGTTTCCAACGTTGGTGGTCGGGAGAGATGTAATCCGGCGTAGCGAGGACACTCTCGTTCCGCCTGCTAACATAGTGAAAACCGCGCCTCTTTCTCGAGAAATCGAGATAAGGACCGAACTGGGATTGCGCCGGGGAAGCTGTAGCGACGTGGTTGAAAACAGTGTGAGAAACGTATCCACTCGTGGGCAAAGTGAGACGACGATTCCCAGGCGTCGTATGCAGAAATCCTCTTTGAGATTCGACTTCTTTGGGGTTGCCACAGTGGTCTGCGGCGGGACAAGGCCGGATTGGAGCGTCGCGAAGCCCTGGAGACTCACGCCAGTCACAGCAACATTTTTTAACCGCTCTCTTTCTTCTTTTTCCCCACTCCCGTCTGTAGAATATTATCCACTATTCATTTCCGGTAAGGCATTGAAAACGATGAATCTAAAAAGACCCAGGGAAGAAACAGCGCACAGGCATGAATCCATTAAACTCCCGGAAATCTCAAGTTCTTCGGCCGAATTTTCGACAACTATCGTAAATCAAAAGAGACGAGAGACAGGCTTGACTTTGGCTTAACTTGACAAAAATCTTCTGCTATCGCTGTTCCGAATATCGCGTTCGGAAGAATAACCCGCTGCTGATAAGGTTTCCTCCCCCAGATGATTCTCGGTGCCTATGCAAAACAGGCACTACCGGTGTCCCACTTTGTGGAACCTCGTTCGCACAGCGGCAATGGTTAAGCCCAACGATAGAGTATGTAAACACGCGTGGGTCGTGTTGGTCTCGAAAGTTTGGTTAATCGCGGGCTTCATAGGGCTGCTCCTGGACACCAATGTCCTTTCCTACCGGTTTACTCATCTCTCGCCGCCAATTTCGTCAAACTCGCTCGACGTGCTTCTCTGACCCGACTTTCCAGAACGTATTTTACCGCTGGCCGCGGATCGTATATCGCGTGAGTCTGCTAGCTGCGTCGATCTCAAACGACCCGCTGACGTTTATCTTATTTAATCCCCCCTGGCCGTAATCTCGAATCGCGCTATCTCCGTCTGCATGCACGGGCGAACGAGCAATCCGCTGGCGAAACGGGCTACGCGCTCTTCAGGTTTATTCTGCCCGACCCCAAACGTTTGCATTTGTCGCGAAGTTTACATAAACTTTTTGACTCAGAGCAATTTTCACGCTCATTCGTTTTTCGATCCTGTGTACCAGCTCATCCAAAGTTTCCGTACCGTGTTTTCTTGTTTACTCCAAATTCTTGCTTCGACTCCCCCGCTGACACGAACACGACAGACTCTGAAAACCTGACAGCACGTCTCTGAAAGGAACCGGAGATTTCCAGTTGGACCGGAAATTTTAAGGCGACAATTCTGCTTGAACATCTTTCGGATCTTTCGCGCTATCGAAATACCTGCGTGACGTCGGTGGTTTTTCGTAGTTTTTTTTTGTCTCCGCGGCTCTTCGTTGGATAATTTTTATGGCGAATCAGCGATATAAAAAGGAGTAACTGCACACATATAAAAACTGAGTAAATAAACGATGCTCCGGTATCTCGATAATAGTCCGTATGATTCCGTCGAATCAGCAACACCACGAGAAATAAATCGCTGATGTACCGGGTCGCAGCTGGGTAAGTATTGATGATCCAGCGGAGAGGAGATTGCCAATGGAGTCCGTCGTGGGAATACCGGGGAATCCGGGCGCACACATCGGCAGTAATAGCGGGCGAGTCCGTGACCGAAAGCTCGAGGGGTTCGCTCAGCCGTATTTGGAGGAAAAATCGAGTAAGGAAGGACGACGAGTCCTCGAATCGGTGTCGCCCGACGTCCATGCAAAGTAGCGAGCGAGCCGGAACGACGGAGTGACTGCAACATTTGTCGACCATGGCCAGTTTCGCAAGAACGGCAACCGAACGGAGAGGTCATCGAGGAAAAAGAATGATAAAAAAACGGAACGAAAAAAAGAAAAAACGACGTTAGAGAGAAACGTACAAAGAGGAGTAAAAATCACGTTCCTGGCCTATGGGCTCGCGTACTGGCGCGAAAGAGGGTTATCTAAACATTGGAATAGGATAAAGTTGGAGGTGAAGAGAGCTTGCGAAATGGTTGACGTCGTTCCCCTCGGAACGTCCGACCTCCGCGCCCCTCGTCGGCCCTTTTTTCCCGCAGTATCCGCGTTGCCGGACCCGCTCTCAAGGAACGTAATCCCGGCTTGTGCTCTCCTCTGTGCACGTAAGAGCGCACATACCTTCGACTCGGCGACCCACATCGTACGGCCACCGGCGCGAAAAACCCTCTCATTGGGCGGTGGAAGTTTGCTGAACCACTTCTCGACCCGCCGACACACCGGCAGCATCGCGACTGGCATCTCGGCCGACTCGGTGAGACCAAACGAATTGCAGGTCGTGCACGACGTGCACGGAGTAAAGTTCTCCATTCTCACCTACCCTACACTTCATCCGATACTCTTCGCTCGAGCCAAAGTGTTCTCGTTTCTCGGCATAAAATTTCCTTAATTGTTGACCGCGAACAATCTGCCGACCGAACATTCATCGGAACATGTAGATTTTACACAGTGTGCGGGATGCAAAGTTCATCACTGTAACCTAAACTGAGAGAAAGATTTAATAAAAATGACCAATTATCTGAGAAAAATGACCACAGTACATACTACGAGGGCGTCAGAGCGCCACCTGTGGCCGAAAATCTACGATTATCCAAGAATTTTTATCACAATATTTAAACAACAATTCTCAAAAATCCGATACTTTTTATCATAGGCTTTTATACTTTTCACCGTATGTGCTCTTCTCTTGTGTACTATGGTAATAACCTGCAAGTGATATTCAATTACAAACAAAAAATTACAAAGGGATTACAAAAAAATCTTTGTGGCGATAAAAATTCACGAGTGTTATCACGTGTTCGCTGGAAATATGCGGTGAGATTATCAAGTTGAATGATAAGGGTACATGAAAGTTTAGTGCGAACATAATGCACGTTAAATGTACATTTATGTATCAATAACCTAGATATATATTTGTATACATGAATATAATAAAACAGTGTTGGATATTATCTGAGCGAGTGTGGTGTGACTGAAATGGCCGAATGGTAACGCCCGCCTGAGGGCAACTCGCACGGTATAACGATAATCGATATTTCCCACGGGTGGTTTTCCGATAAGCCTGGGGTAACACCTACTCCGGTGCTAGGGCTCGTGGATACTGTGCGGACCCCCCTTGCGTCGGCGATCCCCATGAGTTTTGTCTGCCATCCCGCAACATGGTAAGAACGTTGCTTTATCGCCGGTTCGAACTCACTTTATCGCTCTCATCCACTCGCTGGCTTTACTTCCGCGGCCGATCTATGTAGACGTAACTAGTTCATTAATAGATCTACGTAATTAATATAACCATTCGCAGCCATTAAAACGTTAGGGTTCTTGCCGACAGCATCGTTCAATCACGCGGACTAGAATGAATTTTCCACCAAACGGGAGAACCGAGTTTGGTACAGTTCGTAATTAAATTATCGATGAAGTGTTGAACTAGCATCGAAGCATGAAGCGGTGCACAATAAATCTGGAGCAGTGAGTTATTATTAACTCGTTATAAAATGTGTTGCAAACCCGTTCATTAACTGACATATTTTTCAGTGTTAGGGCGGACTCTCCCACGTTTCTGACAAACCCTGAACGAGTCTCCGTCAAATCCGTCCCCAAACGAGTTTCACGAGCGTTACATCGGGCTTTGATAGGGTCTTGATACAGCCTCGCTACGGACTGATAAGGTCTTAAAAAGATCCTGTCAGGGTCCGACATAGCCGTGGAAAATTTTTACTTAAGGTCCATTTAGAGCCTCGATCTAACGCTCCTAAATCCCCGTTAGGGTTCATACCAGAAACGTTAATTCCACCTATTATCTGCGCCTCATAAATGATACCAAAAAAAAATTCTCTAACAGCGTGTATGAATTATCGACAGACGCACCGCGTACGCGACAACGTGAAAGATGCGACTTTGACGGAACGCCACCCACGTGAAATCGCGGCTATGTCACTACTGTTTCCGGTTGCCTGCAATGCAACTGTTGGGTGACTAGTTCAATTTCTCGACGGATTTGAAACTCGCAAACTTGACAGTCCGAGATTCTCTTTACAACGCGATTTGTCTCGTTCTCACTCCCACGAACAGCTTTCTCATCTCGCAAGACAACCCGCAACGGATCGGCGACCACGATTGTGCGGCTATCATATCTCTTACACCAGCAGTTACTCGAGCAGCTTTCCTCAACCCCGTGACCGCAAGAACCACCCGAGCTGGACGAGCTGTCGAAATTAATTTACAAATAATCTGTTGGCTGACACTGTTCGTGTCTGGTCCCTCTGTTTTGAACTCGGCCCTCCCCCGCTCTGGAATTCGTGGCACAAACACTCAATGGTTAGACTAAAACTTGATACTACCACCTGAGTTTCGAGGATAATTTATCACTCGGGTGTGCCGTATTTCGGGGCAATTTCGCCACAATGGACTGATCTGCATTGTACGGAGATGATAGCGAATCCCGAGATGAAGATGAGACGAGGCTGCTCGTCACTTCCATCTCACTTTGAAATGACGGTGCGGTGCTGCGCCGGAAATTTTGCTCGATATCACGGGTCGGCTTCCATCGATTCGGTTCGATTGCAATCGGAAGATGTGCAAATTATTTACGAAGAGGTGATCTTAAACGGCGTTAAAAAAAATAAAATGTCACTCATGATTCTTGCATATCCGTGGGAATTTTTCATTGTTCCAACTTGTGAGTAAGTCTACGAATTATAGATAAAATTCAAAGGTATGAAATATTTAATCATGTATTTCCAGTGCGTGAGCGGATTTGCGAACAGCACGCAACTTCGGGTGACACGGCTGGTAGCCATTAATTCGGTGCAACGTTTCGAGATTTAACGTCCGACGACTCCAGTGCGCACCGGATCGTAACAAAGTTTGAAGTTCATGCTACTGGAATTTATACACTGCGCATTCTTGTCATTAATATATATTATTAAATAAAAAATTTACATGTTGTCAAGAATGTCGACTGAAAATTGTCCTCGTCAATTGTAACCATACCTGTACATGCGTACTCGTGTAAATAGTCGTCGACTGTTCGTGGATTAATATGAATATAGTGATATGATGATACGAATATACTCATCGATATAGCGAATTATGTGGTGACTTATACGGCAAATAATATGGCGAATGATATTAATGTATCGTTAAAGTTTATCATAATTTCTTCTTATAAATTGCGGTTGATTTACGACCCGATTAAAAAAAGCTTCCTCTGTGAGGCATCAAAATAAGATAAAGCTTCGAACAGTCGGGAGCAGGAGAGAGAATGAGAGAGAAGGGGATAGTAATTTGGAAGCGGAGAGAGGGACCGAATAATCATTAGTCGTATCTTGGAAAGTCAGCCACGTACATTATTCTCCAGTTTGTGAAAATTTTGTTAATTAAACTCGTCGGAAAGTATCTCTCCCTCGGCCCTGTCATCCCAGTTTCTTTCTTCTCGCCGCTGTTACCGAAAATTGTCTCGCGGCGCTCGAGCAAACGAAAACCGTGTCCCTCGGTCCCGAGAACTCTACCTATACTAGTATGCGAACGATCAATGGAAACATATTTTTTTTAATTTCATAAATTAAAGTTGCAAAGTGAGAGAAGTTTTTTTTTTCCTTTCAAAAGTCGTTCCGTAACGCTTGCAGCAAGAGAATTGTCTGAAGTATATTATATGTATATGCTGATATACATACGGTTTAATATGTATGTATGTACATTCGGAAAAAGTGCTGGTGTTAAAAACGGAAAGACAAAAAAATGATAGAATGCATCGCTTGAAAATGAAAAGTTCTATTTCGTCGTTATCTCGTGGCAGCGATTAAGCTTCACGAGAGACGGAAAGCCAGAGGAGGACGAAAAAGGAGTTTGGTGAATTTTTCGTGTGTGCGGGAGGAGGGTTGTTACACGAGAAGAAAGTAATCGGTAAACGGTTGAGATCGGTCCACGGTGATGAAACGCCGGTGATAGCGAGACTGCGAGAAAAAGGAAAAAATCAGGTAAAAAAAAAGTGGAGAAGATTAAAGGGAAGTGACATGCGAAATCCGAGCTCTTATAATTAAACCGAGACTTGCCCGGCTCGATTTGGTTCTCGTAGGGCTCGACGAACGAAACTACTCTTGCGGCACGTACATTTATTCCACAAAATTTCTGCAATCCTTACTCGTTTGAAATTTTTTATTTATTCCGTCGGAACTTCAACGAATCCACCGACGTCTTTATCATAAATTTAATATTTATTAAATTTATGAAAAGTAGCTCATTTTTTAAAAATAAAATGTGTTGGTGTAGAATTGAAAGTAGAAAAAAATTCCTAAAGATTTTTTTCTTCGTTTATTATTTAACCCGTGGAATCGTGCCAAAATATTAATTTCATCAAAACTAACCCAAAAAAAATGAAAAAAAATGAACAAAAAAGTCCTCACACTCTTTTCTCTCACACAGATAATTTAGGCGCTATAAGTTGGCAAAGTGAATTTTTGCAGACGCAGATATTTTCATGATCGTGAAGAAATCCCCAAAACAAAGCTTTCGCTGTGAGGAAACAAAAAAAAATTTGCATCTATATTCGTTCGTTCGTGTGCTTCGTGCAAGTAATTAAATCCTGCATACCTTGCATGCCCGACGAAGTGTATGTACTTTCGAGAGCAGATACTCGCGATGCTTCCCTAGCCGATGTCGAATATACCTACATCGATCGCTGACGCCTCGGGCGAAGGGTGTTTTCATTGAGTGTGTCCCTGAAGGCAACCCTTTGAGAAGCCGGAAACGGGCTCTCCTTTCGATGCACACCGCGATAGGTTTTGCTCTCTATCTATCGCGCGCTCCTGGCAGAGCGTTTTTGATGTACGCTCAATAAACCCTGGCGTCACCTTTTTTTTTCTCTTATTTTATTCGCTTCCTGTCGTTTTCGTTAGTTTACCTCGTTCTCCGTTTCGGTCCCAAGTTCCGCCGTTATTAACGTATGTCCGTCCTCCGATGTCAGTAACGCAAAATGCAGCAAAGTCACCGTCAAAGGAATTCATTCTCGGTGCTCCATGAACTGTAAAGAAAGAACACATATAGATATACATTGTTGTGTATCCTAAACAATCCAATATGTATGCGAGCAGGTTGTTGTGACTCGGACGCATCGCGTTCTCGCCATGAACTGTGAAATTTAGAAACTTGAAATTTAAATTTTCGGAGATTTATAGGAAATGCATCACTGCCGGGTTGAAAATCTCATTTTTCTCTCAAAATACGTCGGTTTGAGAATCTCATTTTTCTATTTCCAAGATGTCACACCCGGCCGACAGGTTGTACTTTCAAACGGGAAATCATTTATCTCATGTGTAACATTATTTCCAGTCAAACAGTCACATCTTCCAGTCGGAAGTGACGGATTTCCGGTATGCCGTCACTTTCGAATGTTAGTACCGGTCAGAAAATTAGATTTCTCAAATGACCGCATTATTGTGCAGAACTCAGAGTAGCGCTAAAATAATATAATTACAGTGGTCATACAGACTGAAGAGGAAGTCCCTAAGGGGACAGAATAATCCCTCTAGAAAGTTGGTTAAACATACAAATGAATACACAACTGCAAGCTACCTATTTTTGTTTTACTGTAAACCTTATTTATTTTTCTACATTTGTATTCAGTCAGACTTACTGCTCAACCGTACTCTTACTCTATTAAAGTGCTCGTTCTCTACATTCGACGAAAAATATCAGTATATTACTATCGATGCTGATTCAAATTCTATTTTCTCGAATGATTTAATTCTGTGCGTCCCATCTACGTTACGTCAATTGTACAAGATCACTGACTATTATTTGTATTTTTTTCGCCGCGACTTTTGCAATTTCTTCTAACTCATCGCGATAGCCTCGGAAATGCATTTTTTCTCACCGGCCCTCAATTAACTTCGAGGATATAAGATATCTTGTTGCTGACAAGCCGTCTCGCAAGATAATTATGTTCATTGGACAGCCCAAAACAATTTTCTTTAGATAGCCGCCTGGTGGAAAATATTGATGCGGTTGAAAATCCCATGAGCGAAACGTGCTGATGAACCGTCGAAGGAAGTGACGTCGTCGGAAAATTGATTGAAATTATCGGACGCCTCCAGCTACCCTCAACCGTCGAATAGTGATTTCGAGTCGATTTTCATATAGAAATGTAGAATTATTCTTATCACGAGTATCCCCTACGGAGTATTTTTTTCACTTCGCTGCGGAGGTTCTGGTAACGTAAAAAATAATAATTTTTTTTCCCTACAGAGCTGATGATAAGTTTAGTTTCGCCGAATACGTGCTGGCGGCAAGCGGCACTGAAGAAATATATGAGACGGATAATATTATAATGGAAAATATTTCACGTGTCTTCGGTGATAAAACGGGGTCGTAAAACATAAGCGGGTCAAAGGCATTGCGCCTCTTTTATCGGGATTCTGTATATATACCTATATATATGTTTCTATGTATATATATATATTGTATATATATATATATTTATAGCCAACGGTAGGTACTCCTAGCAAAGCTATGTGGTACGTTCTATATAACCCATATTCAACGGTGCCACATCAAGCATAAGCTATAACTTCGGGTACAGAGCAGTGATACGACCAGGCTGGCGACGATCTCGAAAGCCTGTTGTGACTCTCCGACAACCTAGTGGACCAAATAACTCCTGTATAGTCAAAAGTAACTCGCTGATTCTCTTCTCCGAGGTTTCCCGTTCGGAAATATTTTATGTCCGCTGCACACACACACACAACACAACGATTCGCTAAAGTTACATTATTAAAAAAAAATGACAAGGAGGAATTTCTTATCCGGATAAATCTACTTCATCAATGGCTGAGGCCATTAAACACAGAACAGCCGAAATAAAAAAATTTTCTCGATTGTTTTTTCCCGAAAATCATTGGGTATGATAACATTTCGAAATTTTTTTATCATGCAGAATGGTTTTTGAAAAATAAAATACAAGACATCGACGTAACACTTCCGCCATTGTTTGCAAGTGGCGTATTTCCTAAACTACTACATCGACGAAACAATTCCCGAAAATGTTATTGAAAAAACTCGTCGTTTTAAAAAAGGATACAAGGATTCCTTGATGTTCCATTGGTGAACGACTGTTTCTTTCATGTATCGAAATGAAATTTAATTATTCGGATAAATAAATATCGTTAATGTAGAAATATCACGAGGACACGGTTGACTAATCGGACGATAAAAGAATGTTTGAAATTTTTGCTCTATCGAGACTTCAATGCGTTTTGAAATGCATTCGGCTTAGATGTGACGAACTTGGAGCTGTCGACGTTCTTTTATTTTCTCTTTTCTGTGATCCGTGCATCTGCCGTTCGTCATTGGCCATCTCATAAAACAGAGCTGCTGTGGAGTACTGTAACTACATACCCGCTATATATACAGGGTGTCTCAGAAGTCGTAGAAGAAACTGTTAGGGTTGATAGAGAAAAAAATTCTGAATCGAAAGTTCCTGAGTCAAAAATTTTTTTGGGCCATAGAAAATTAGTTATTAATTAAAAACGGTAGCCAATCAGGAGCGCGCTACAAGAGAAAAAGGAATGAGCGGGGGAAGTAGCGGAGACGCGAGAGTGAGAGCGGTCTTGTAGCGCGCTCCTGATTGGCTACCGTTTTTAATTAATAACTAATTTTCTATGGCCCAAAAAAATTTTTGACTCAGGAACTTTCGATTCAGAATTTTTTTCTCTATCAACCCTAACAGTTTCTTCTACGACTTCTGAGACACCCTGTATATATATCCATATATATATCCATATATATATATATATATTTCTGCGTGCTCCCGTCTCCCATGCTCCTCCGTGGAATCACGTGAAGCGTAGTCTCTCTTATTTCCGGGAACGAGTCTTATTGCTCCTCCGCCGGGTTGGCTAACGTTTCTAAGGACAGTTTCTTCAGTCACTAAGATGTACTCCTTTTTCCACCTATACTCGCACATTCGTCCTCTTCCTTACCTTCATTTTCTCTCCTCCAGACGCAAAGTTGCCCAATGATGTCTCGAGTGAATCCTATCCGTTTAATATACTTGTAATACGGAACTGATCTCGTTATCCCACCCGACACCATTATGGGGAGGACTATTAAGGAATCTTATAACCAAGAATAATTATTACCAGCCATGGGGTATTACATCTGCGTCGCGAATGAAATCCACAAGAACTTTTATGCTAATTCATTTTCTACCGTTTCGCAGTCGTTTCAGTTATCTTTTAAAAGCATATTCTTTGATTCTAATGAAAAAGCGTCGAGCGGATGGGAATAATAATTTTTTTAATCCGACGGAAAGAGATTTTGCTATCAAAGAGTTAACGAAAATGTTATTTTCCTTGCTGTTTCTCGTCGGCTGCCGGATTAATGTGGTTAGGCGAAATGTAAAATAGATTGCTGCGCGGAATGGAAACTTGAAGGTGCCGCTATGAGAGGATTTTCTACGAATGTAAATGAATGTTTGTGCATTGCCTGTCATCGATTATTAGTTCTGATGGTTTTTAGCCATACACGTTTTACTAAAAATTTGAGTCAATGGCTTAACAGAATCTGAAATATCCAGCAAAACTCTCTGTCTTGAACAGCATAAAAAAGCTGCAGTCATCGCTCACCGGCATTGCTAATGATGATGCTAACTTGCCAAGGAAACATCATTAGTGTACAGAGGATTTTGCATCATCGCGGACGCAATTCGGTAGGAGGAGCTAAGTCCGATTAGCACCGCGTCCAGTCACGTACCCGTGGATCAAAAGTTTCACACCGCGAAATTCGGGAGATTCAAGGGGATATAGGATAGACGGGGAGGGGGCAGCAACTGCGCAATCCGCCACACCTTAACGCGTGTGCAAATTTCAGTCAGGTACCAACGTTTTCATCCCCAAGGGAAATTAGGACATTCGGACAATTTCACGCGGAGTGATCAGACCGCTGTCGTGGTCGATTTACGCGCGACGATTCACCTCCCTCTAACGGTATCATTCCCCGTGCACTATATCCAGGCAACTTCATTCGTCGGCGCGTGACGCCTCGTTCTGGAAATGCGTTCCATTCCTCGTTCGATAAGTTTCTCATCTAATGTAGTACGAAAATTCAGCTCAAGCCGGTAGCTGACTTTCCCCACGGCAAAACATTCCTTCAAAAATATCAGTGACAATTACATTTTTATCGTTAGAAAATGTGTGATTGACATGAAAATTCATGAGTTGTTTTTTTTGCGAAAATGAATCTTCTACTGCGGAACTATATTTTCCATAGGGCGAGATAACGACAAAAGCACACGTGTACCGATTCGCTATGCCTTGAAAACAAAAGTAAAGATAGCTATCACGATGTACGCCATTGTGTAGTTTTTACTGCCGTTGTCTTCCGAGTTTCTCGTGTGCAAGGGTAGATCCGGGCGAAGGGGCCAACCAAGATACTAACCCGCTGAAAGCGGTCGAACGGAAATTCGGGAAACGACCCGGAAGCGTTGACGTGGAACCCATTCGTGGCTGAAACTCACGGATCCGTGTAGTAATAGTAGTAGCGGGCCACTGGAACGCGTACTATATTACCCGTGGCGGTAATAAGAGTGATCCATTGCAATACCTCCGGCGGGCCAGGAATATTTCAGTTCAAATGTAAATTGTCGCGCACGGAAAATTATTTGAAACCATGCCGACCTTTTGTCTCCCCCGCGCCAATTTTTCTACTTCATTCAGTGGTTTTATACGCCCTCTGCCCTATTCCCACCGTACCTCAAAAGTATTTTCTATTTTACGTGTGTAAATATTTGATTCTCTGTAAATCAATCACTATCTATAATTTCTCAAATATGAAAAAAGTGAAGATTATTTTTCTCAATACCAATCACGCGTGATGCATCGATGCGATTGAAGGCATTCAATATCTCGTTCATACCAACGAGCCCGGTACAATCATAACGCGACACACAACGTGACTCGGAGGAAACCGACGCCCCGAATGAAAAAAACCGATTCCATGATCCGGAAGAAAAATCACAATTATTCATGCATGCGTCACTGGACATGCGATAGCAACTGACCGTATGTTTTTCCAATGTTTTTTTTTTTTTTTTCAAACATACCCAATGAACCCGAAGTGAACAAAGTAAAACCCGGATTTAACCGCGCTACATGCCTATTCGCAGTTTTTCAGCCAATAAACCCTTATACGTAAAACACATCACTCGATTCCCACGGCGATCCGGGTTAAATGGCATTTTGGAAGGTAGCGTCGATAGATCGATCTGTACCACCCAGCACAGAATCGGCGATACCAACGTTGGCAGTAGCAAATATAGAGCGGACTCCTATCTCAGTTTCACGGGGCGTATCGCCGGAGGTATTAGAGGTTTCCAGGGCAGAACGATAGACGAACGGTTGTACCTATTCTACCTCGTCAGACTGGAAGCGCAGTTTGTAGCCAAGTTGGAAGAGAGATAATGTCGTAGGAATAGTCGATTAACGTTTGTTGGTAACGAACACGTTTATTTGCCTTCCATCCATCGCATTCCACCCTCCGTTTCATCTCGCCGATCTCGTTTTCTATCACTCTAGAAGCGAGCAACTCCGTTTACTCGTGTTTGTTACAACTTGCTCTACACGTCTTTGTTTCAACTCGCTTTACACGTGTTTGTTTTAATTGGCTTTAGGCGTGTTTGTTTCAACTTCCCTTGGGCGTGTTAATCGTGTAACAACTTCTTACACGCTTCGTTGCGCAGTGTTTTCTAGTGTCACGCTTTAAGTGTGACGGTGCAACACACCTAGAACTGTGTATTTCCATGGATAAACTTTTTAACAATTTTTTTCGACTTTTTAAGTCCTAACCTACGCACAAACCCATGAAACTTGATTTCTTATGCATTCTATGGGGATTGCATAAGAGGGTCATCGATTTTATGCAATGCGGCTCCATTCTAAATTTTTGGGATATTTGTTACTCAGCACGTTAATTTTAATCGGGCTGATCTATCAGAGTTTAGCTTTTAGTACAATTCGCACTTTTCGTTTAGAACAAAAGAAATTGATGGCATATTGAAGCATCGATTTTACTTTTGATTAATACTAGAATACGTATTTTTTTAAAAGTAAGTATTCCATTTAACAATTAGATATGGCGAGAACTGGGCCTCTTCCCATAACTCCATACCGACCCACTCGCGAGGAGCGTTGATGCCGTCTTTATGTTTCGCGCCCCTGAAGAAAAGCAGGTCCTTTATGAATTAGACACGCATTCAAACTTGTTGTCTGCTGGGCTTTTGTCTCATAAAGTTTGCGGCTTGCGCAGCGTTCACCTTTAAAAAAGGGTGTTGTTGTGGTTTATGCGAATTAACAAAACGCATCTGATGCATGATATAAAAGGGCTTGTTTGAATGAAACGCTACGCAACGCTGTGCATTTACTGCTGGTGACATTCAGTGCAACCACCTTTTTTCAACGGGTCGAATGAACGCACATTCTATGTGTGTTGTGTCTCTTTTAACACGCTTCGCAACACTGTTACGTCTAGGCCGACAAATCGTGAGTTCGCTCAGTTGAACCATAAACGAACGGTCTTACTTCCGGGGATAAAAGTTATTTCAATTATTATTAGTGTTAATAGTTAAATATATAGTGGAACTAAGTACGGGGCACGTAAAAGCACGCTTCTTTCGAGGATATTCACATCTACTCTTGGGCACTGAAACCTTTTCCATCACAGTGATCTTGAATCCATTCAACTCCAATGAGTCCACCTTTCGTCCAAATTGCCTTGATTTTACGCGTTACCACTGAGTTTCCAGGTGATAGATCCGGCAGGGAATGGTGAGTTTGGTAGGTTGTGGCAATGTTGAAGGAGACACGCCGCCATTGCCCAAATTCCGTGAGTACAATGCGGGAGCTGCTACACACATGGAACCGTGTTACCACGTGGGTTTATGTAGTCGTGTATTCGACTCCAGCCGTCGTTCGGCCGTGCCTCTCGGCTGTAGAAACCGGGGGATGGCAGCACGATGGAGAGATCCCTGCAATAATACCTTGAAGGTACAAGCCACAGGCTGGTCAGTTCAGGCTACCAAGTGCACGGCACCAAGAGCGTTGACTGAGCTTACTTGTCCGGCAACACACTTACATAGCGCTTGCGGAAACATCAAGCCGGCAAGCTAGACCGGCATATCGGGTGTTCGTTCCTATAGTTACTCTTGGTCGTCGTGGCACTTCCGGGAAGGCTGTGCTGCTCGGTTCACCTATTCTCAAACTGTTTTCGTGTTTGCTATATACGGTGTCGTCCGGTACAACGCATCTACACGTGCAGCCGATCTATAGCCACCATTATGACCAGCTTTGGTCGCACGTTAAACGCCTCGGCGTTTCTATACCTACGGAGTTCTAAAGCTGAACAGAAGCTGAGTAAACCCAGTGGTTGTAGCGGCAGCAACATCGGGATTTGCGAAAGGCGATGCCTGGAAGCTTGCGCATGTAAAGTACAGGACGTGTAACGGGTTCCGTGCATAAAGTTTCACTCTGTTTCCCAAAACAATTTATAAATTATTATGTTTATAATAATGTATAATTTATAATATTTAATTCATAATAATTTATAATATTTACAGTATTGACAATTGGAATAGCCTACCAGATTATTTGAAGGGTGATCGTTCAGAAAGTCCCGAATGGCCGATGGACGCGTGTTGTTTTTACTTCTCGCAAAGAGGTAGGGTTTTGGATAAACTCGTGCGGAAGTCTACTATTGGCTTTTTATGGATATTTTGTTGTCTACTTGGTTGTGTTGAGACAGAATACAGACGTTGAGATAGGAGAAAGTCGCGGAAGGTATTGCTGAACTCAGTTCTCAAACCCGCGGCTTTTCCCCATCAAGGTTGTAAAATCTCCAGCGAATAACGATTATTGCCAACCCCTCAGGTAGGCATGGCGAGAGGATCTCCATTACGATAGCTCCCTTCCCACCAGAACCCGCCCGCAGCTTCTTCCCATCCTCCCGTCTCTTCACAACCAGCCACCCTCCTATCAACCACCGTCTTCTCTCGAAGCTCTCGAGCACTCCGAGGCGATGCCTCAGCCTTCCCGGGAGGATAACGAGAGGACAAATAAATGGATGACAGAGAGGGGGTGATCATGCCTTTCCACCTTGCATTACCTACGATGACTCTGATCATTAATGGATCGATTTTTAATATCGACTGCGAGAGTCGACACTTCGGAAATCCGTCATGTTACGATTTGACGCCTTGATCCATGACGACTGAGGAGGCTCATCAAAATTTCGGCTAGGGGCTATTTTGCAAATTTCTCACTTTTCTGGACATTTTGAAAAATACTGGCTCAGAGTCACCAGCTCTTCCATTGCTTTTTTTCAATATTTCATTCGCGGCTCAAAAAAGCGACTTTTTGTTTCTTCAAAGCAAAAAAGAATGAAGACCAAGAGAGTAATTATCCAGCATCGATAGAAAGTTCAAAGTGGCGTTTAGAAGTAGGTAAAAAGGGCTAATGATCGTTTATACGGAATTACGCGGAGCGCTATCACTCCCTCGACGATAAAGATCAGGTAGCGAAATTACTTTCACGGGAAATGCGAGTTGAGCCGGGTTGCGGGAAAATAGGTATAGCGTATAAAAAAAAGTTTGGGCGGCGAGCTGGAGGAACGAGTTTACCGTTGGTATCTTGGACTCTACCCGGTACAGGTACAATTTCTGTTTCTCTGCTTTCCTCGTTGGATCGCCCAGTCCCAAGCCTTGCCGTTTTTTACCCAGACTCGGGATTGAATTTCAAGTGTACTAGGGGCTTTGTTTCCGTCGAGTGGCGCCACTTTTGCCGACGCTTCCTCTCTCCATTCTGATACAGGTATACGGACTCCTGCGTACATAACTATACTCGAGATCCTTTCTTCTTTTCCTCCAGGCAACGCGCCAAAGTACGATTTATAAGATTGAAATTCACAATGGTCGCTACCTGTTATTAGGCAAAGCTTCATTGTTTAGCCCTTAAATGGTCACTGTGAAGAAAACCATTTCCATCCTCGGGTTTTCCAGGCCTCTGTGTCAGCACACATCTATCTACCAACCAAAATCATCAACGATCGAAGCCACACAACCGACCGCGTGAAGTCCCAATTGTCGACTTCCCAACCCTTAGCTAATGTGGAATATTGAATCGCCAATAATTGATGACCCCATTCGAGACCAACGGCTGGTCACTATTCAATAAAAATTAAAGTTTAGTAGGAATTCGCGTTCTCACCGATAAATCGTCGAAGAAATGCTCGCGATCCGTCATGCAGATGTGATTAAGTGATTCGGCCATTTACAGCGTAATTGAAAGTTAATTTCCATTCAGGTCTTGATATGTATACGAATAAATGTTCGTGGCGCCAAGTAAAATTGGCATAGCTGGCACAACGGTTGCTCTTTCCGGATGCAAAAACGTGCCGGGCTCACTGAGACGAGATTAGCGCGGTGAAAAGCTGCGACTTCGCCGTCTACACAGTAGTACATAACCGTTGCGGTATTAATACAATCCGTCTCTCTATATGCGTTACAACGCTTCGCCAGCAATTCCTGTACAGATACGGAGACGCCAACCATGGCAGAACTTTGTCCGCGGCTACCGGCGACAAGAAACTTCGCTCCACGAACTGGGATGCGGGCAAATGCGCTCGTACTTATGCTCGCGAGACTCCATCCGAAGAAAGACAATGCGACAAGTTTGGTTAACGTGTGAAACAACCTGAAGTTAAAATTATTTTACCTCTTTTTGTCTTCCGGCCCGAGTTTCCATATTAATGAGCAAAATGAACCAGCGATGGAAAATTTATTATCTGGATATCGGATGTTGCGTTGGTAGAACACGATATTCTTGTGACTTGGAGCTTCAGTATATTGTAACTAAAAAAATAGTATATTATGCCACAATGGAGGAAAGTACGTCTTTTCAGCAAATATGAAGTTTGACCTGAAGCAGAAATTTACACGACGTGGACAGGCACTTTCTTTCCCGTGGCACACGGCATTTTTTACAGTAGTACTTTTCCTCTACAGAGGAAAAGTACTACTTCTTCTTGTGCTGGCAGCGAATCGGTAACTTTCCACCTACCTTGCAGGCATAATATATAGTTATTTTAGCATAGTCGGGAAAAGATTTTTTTACGTCATACTCGAAACAGTTTTTTTCTTTCCGCACGAGTTTAAATACTAAACACCAAAATAAGTAAGGGATGGAAAAATTGATATCTTGAAAATCCGATGTTGTGTCGGTAGAACACGGTATTGTTGTAACCCGGGGCTTTAAATAGTCGTAGCAGATCAGCGAACTTTGGGTCCGTTAGTTGCGTTCGCTGCCCTTAGGGTCGTCCAAGTATAACCGTCTCTCAAAACCCCGTCCCGGCGATGACGCTAACAAGCTACGAGGCAACTTGGGAGCGTGCCTTAACGATATAAACGGTTGCTTCGAGCTGAGTTTCCACTTTCGACCCTCTTATCGCATGTTCCGTATGATAATCCTCGCAGCCACGCGATGATTTACGGTGCGCATGAGGTATCGAATACCTGGCTGATCGCTCGACTCTTCATAGAAGACTGCACCGTACGGTTGCGTACCCTTTAGTGCTCACGGTTGCGCCCTTCGAGTTCTCCCGCCACCGGGATAAATCGATTATACGAATTATCAGAAAAAAAAATCTTAAAAAAAGGCAAGAATTTTCCAACAGTTTTCAGCGTTCAAATTCGGTGAATAATAAAATAAAGAAGAACCGTTAAAAAAAAAAATTCAAGTCGCAATCTGCGAAGATAACTTTCTCCTTCCCTCTGAAATTTCCGTGCGACGAATTCTGAATAAGAAAATGTGGGTTCCGACAGAAAGGTTGAACGAAAAATTCAGGATGGATCAATTAGTTTGGCAGGAAGTTGAGCGGCGGAGAATCGTTGATGAGCAAAAATAGGGGTCGAAAAGTTTAGAAGGGCGAACGAAGGATGACGAAGAGTTGGGCTGGGGTGAAGAGACTATGAAACGGAAGGGCACGGAAGCACACGTTGGAGAGCGAGAGGAGGGGAGGGGGTCGGAGAGTGTTCAATTTTTTGCCCTGTCAATCTGATCGACGAGAAGGGTGTCGACAGTTTGGGGTAGGTCAGCTGCGGCGACGGGAGAATCGGCGCAGGATTGGAGGCGGTGGCGACCGCCGCGTCGGGGAGCGAGACCTGATCGATACGACACTTCAGGCCCAGGTGTGGCGTTTACATCACCCATTGCCGACGTTCCACCCGATAAATTGCTCTGCGATTCATCCCCGATATCTAAATAGAGGGGTTTCTTTGCCACGGCGAAACAAAAGCCGTCGCAATTCAGAGCCAGAGCGTTTCTTTCCGATTCTCGCCCGATTTTTACTTGCCAGTCCGGCACTCGATATTGCACCGGCGATCGGCATCATGGCAATTTCCGCAATCACTACATTTTCTACACTCGAGGAGAGAATAATATTCGCACTGATTTCAATAAGTGCCGATTATAAGACAGGTCGTATGAGTTTCGTGATGCATCCGAGCTTCCTTACCGAGGGGAAAATTGCATTTGTTTGCAAAAAAAATGTAGACGTGATTAAACGGCGCCTGAAATGAACTTCAGTGTAAAAGATAAATAGTTTTTGATAAAGTTTGTCCAGCCTTGACGGAAATGTTCGCTTTGACGTTTTTTTTTATTTTACCTTTTTCGACCTAGTTGACCGTCCCGTTCTCTCTTTTACCTTGCAATTTTTCGTTCCGGCTCCGCGGTGGTAATTAACTTCGGCGCGAGCTTTCGTAGGGGGAAGAGACAGGAGGGGGGTTTCATTTTATTCTATTTTACAGCCCGGTGGCGGGTCGCTCGACGATAGAGAAAAAGCCCGCCGGGCTCCAGAACAATGTGCACGACCAAACACAGCTAGCCATCCCAGCCAGCCTTGCCACCACTCGAATGGGGTCAATATAACACGCTCCCTCCTTCTGTATCTCTTTCTCCGTGGACATGATTCCGCATTAATGTTCACCACGCTCGAGCGCCTCATCCGCTTAGTATTTTCTCTTAGTCCCCCTTTTCTTCTTCCCTATTAACTCTTTACTCTTCTCTACTCCACTTCATTTAAAATTCCCGAACGAACCCGAAAATAAAATTTTCTTAAAAGTACACGGACTTGAAAGCTTATCATGATTTAACTGGAAAATTGTATCTCAAATACCTAAAAAAAAGTAGCAAAGATTTTTGCCTTCGAACTAAATATGAAGGATCATTTGTAGAATTTGTTCATTTTAAATACAGATTGAAGGTTTTTACGTAAAAAATGCTCATTGGAAGTTTCAAAAATTGTCCATGCCACCTAAAAATGTTAATTAACTCTCTTCGAAGGGAATCGAGCGGTAACCGTACAGACCGTAAACCTTCCTTCGCAGTACTCCACTTTGAAGTCCAATATACGGAGATCGGATTGTCCCCCGCTGTGATCAATAATGGAATCCGATTCCTTCACGGGTCAGCGACTAGATTGGAGAACAAAGGCGACTCGAGCTAGCGCAATGGTCTTTCGGAAGCGTGGACTTTGCAAACGAAGATGAAGATAATGGACTCTTCGATCCGAACGTGAAGAAGTATCTTTAGCGAGAAAGGGCAGTTCAAATATTCGTCTAAGAATTTAGACTTGTTCATTTTAACAGGAAACTTCAAAGTGACGTCGTTTTCAACGTCCATTAAAACATTCACCGACGACGTCACTTCCGAGTTTGTTTATTCAACATTATTCAATAATCTATTCAACCGTAAATATGAAGAAACCAAAAACTGCTTCTTTGCAGAGTTGCATTTTTAAAAGATAATTTCAATTTTTTAAATCAACGAATAAAATAAGTCAATGGAGAAAGAGACTCAGCTATCACAGGGTTAATATAAATATTCACGGCATGGTGTTTCAATGAAACAAAATAATGTCAATGTGCTTTAATTATTTTTCCCCAGTAAAGCTCTTCCGTGTTCCTACTGAATATTTTCAGCGAACATTTTCTCCGGTTGAAAAACTGGTACGCACGGTGTTTCGTCGTATTTAATTGGTAACCGGTGAAACGTCTCAGTCACATCTATTTAGGACTTGGAAACGAACGGTAAAACTTAACGGACGGAAGTTCCCTCCTATTCACATTTTCACAATTAAAAGTTGACTCATTAGTCGGGCAGTAATTTGTCTTTTCTCTCACCGAGTACAGGCTTCGTCCTCTCAGTTCCTTTCCCCCGTCTCCCGTTAAAACAATATAAAACCGTAGCTAATAATGATTACTGAAGGAATCGGGGAATGCTTTGTCTCTTCAGTCTCCGTCGTAGGCACTTCTACCTGCAGTCGACCAAAGCAGGTCAAGTGTCAAATAAAAAGACCGTGGATAATATTCCCGTGTTACCAGGTACCAGCTTTTGTCAAATAATTGAACAACCTTCATTTTCTCCGTGAGAAATTTCAAAAACGAGTTAGAAATAAACAAATATCACGGATTGCACTTAATACTTAGGAGAAAACGTTGAGAATTTAAATTCTCATAACGTTTTCTCATGAGAGTTGAGCGTATTCGCATAGCTTCTTCTATAAAAGAGCATTAAAAATATTTTTGGTTCCCTTCACGTTTCCATTAAACTGTCGCATTTTTTTTTCACTATAATGAAGGTTTAGGTAAACGTCACAAATTTTCGATTTTCATGGTCAACCGCTTAAATAAAGAAAAATAATAATATTGAAATAAAACATATCTCTCCGTTTTCTTCTTTTGTCGAAAGGACCGACTTCGGCTCCAAGTACCGTCGTTCACGGGAGTTCGTATTACTGGATGTCTAAAGTTTAAAAGCTCACCTTACGTACCTTACGGAATAACGTATGTACTAGGATAACAAGGGTGATTGTAAGCCGGGTGAGCGTAGTTTCGTGTTCGTTTAACCGAGAAGAATCGAGGCATTTCCGGTACTTCCGGCTGAAATAAGAGTGCCGGAGTCATGATTTCGAGATACAAAATTCCAAGTGGTCATATATACGCCACAGGATGCTGTATGTGCAGACCGGAGCTATGTTGCCAGGGAGGAGGAAGCTGGCGGGGGTTGGAACAGCCAAACCGCGTGTGCGGCGAGGCCGGGCAAGTAGTCTAGCCAGATATACGGTCAGCCGTTTAAAGTGCAACGAGCCAAAAATAAAAATTTTTCCGTTCCACCAGTGGATTAACCTAGAAAACGTCTAGCTCTGGGGCTGAGACGGCCGCTCGATGACTCCCCCCCCCCCCCCCCGTGCCCTCGTAAACCAGGCCCTTTTCGGGGATCTTCTCTCGCGGCTTGTTTCTTCCGCATTATCTCAGAAAATAATAGGAACCATGCTAACAGTCGTATGAAATTGTCAGACTGGCGAGATACGCCACAGAGAAACTTCCGACTTTGCACCGTAACCCACCGAGAATGTTGCTCCGCATGGTTAACGGTTCCGGGAAAAATATTCATTAAAATGTTACCAGTATCAGAAAAATATTTATTAAAATACTTTTCGGTGCTGGGAGTAGCGGAAACAATTGTTGAGTCGTGAATTGTAGAGTACCTTTGCATTTTTAATTTAATTTTACTAATAATAAAAAAATCGCATTGAGGAAAAAAGACCGGATGTGTGTGCGTGTGTATGTATATGAGTAAAACGAAATAATTCCAAATACTGTTACTCGAGAATGCCTCTCTCGATAAAGCCGAAAATTTACGAAAACATTTGTGTTTAATCATTTTTGAATTTCATGATAAATGAATACTTCCATTTCGACGCAAATTTTCTGTATTAAATATTTATCTAGGAACAAAAATAATGCAGTCAGGCAAACATTTTTCGTCTGTTTCCACGATTCGATAATGCAATGAATACTTGTTTTATTCATTCACATTAATTAATTGCAGTTTATTGGGATTTGCACACACCGATCGTGAAGGGTCACGGAGATTTTCCCAACGGAAGTGGCACTCATCCGGATCTCCGGGGGAGTATTCAGTGTATGAAATTCGAAGTACGTAAACAGCCCTATGAGCACATGCCGGGCACGGCACGAAATCTGATCTCGTGATGCGCCACTCGAGAGACGTACCTGCGCTGACTGCGTCGGAGGTTCAGAGAGAGCGCGAAGCGACGGGAACACCACTCGGCAATGCAGCGGACCGTGCATCCCCGTTCGAAAATCTACCCGCAGGAACTAACAAGAGGACCGCAGCAACCAATCGCCGGAGATAATTCTCCGCGAATCGCCGTGAATCCTCGATGCGACGATGCCGTAGAGTCCCACCTAAATGTCACCACAGAGATACCTCGATAATGACTTCGAATCCCGAGTTAATTAGCCACTTCTGTTTCCGGTTATTCTGTAATGAACACCAATTTTTACCGGATCGAACGCAGGATAAGAAAAAATAATTGGAAGTCCGTCGCATTTGTCAATTTTTCCTGGATTATCATCTGTTCGGTCTAGGAGGATTTGTGACCTCGTTTTTTGCATCATTTTAATTCATTTTATCCACAGCGTTATCCGAAATTAGAATTCCTTCTTCTTTTATAGAGCAAGTCTCGCGAGAAAAAAATACACGCGTATCATTGATATGCCGTGTCATTTTTTTGTTCCTTTAACAAGACTTTAGAGACGGAAGGCAGCAGTGCGTGTGGCCGAGTGGAGGGAAACCTTGTCGTTTTTTCGTAAGAGAAAAAAAGAATTAATAAAAGTATGCTCGCATGGAGGTTCTTTGGCAGCCCGAGCGAGGATGCACGGTACACGGATGTTTGTTCCTTCATGCACCTTCCCATGAAAGACCTGCAGTAAAAAGAATCGTCCGCAGCATATTCCTTTATTTACAAGAAACGTCAGCTCAGCCTTTTTTCCGTTAACTCTATTGCTCATAGTAACGCCGTGAAATGAATCCACCATGTTTGTAGCGCAAAACAGGAGGGTGTAAAAAATTAACAAGATACGAGTGCCACGATTGTTCGCCTCAAAGCGCCTCCATCGCATCGCACGCAAATATTCGTTAGCTCGTAACTTCCTGGCCGTATACATTTTCCTTTGTTTCCACATTGAACCACACCATGCAAGTGAGCTACTTTCTTCACGGTTGTCACGCAAGTTTTCTAACTGCAACGATGATTCAATTATGGAATACTCGCTTTTCACCGAAAATGCATACAAGCCACTTTTTTACCTTGGTGAAAGCTCACCGAGTGCGCTTCGTCTTCACCAGCTGCGAATCTCAAAATTGTTGGACGCATGTGTGCAAACGTGCAGACGTTCGTTGACTCGTAACTTGCCGTATATGCAACAAAGACAATGACATCTACCTTTGTTTTCACCTCTGACCGCACGATAAAAATGTTTTATTTTCCTGACACATATCACGCGAGTTTATCGACTGTATCGGGTGATTCAATTACCCGAGTGACGGTGCGATTTATCGCACACTCACTTTTCATCGAAAAAGCATACAGGGCGCTTTTTTCTGTTTGTGATTTTATGCGAAAAAAAATACAATGATTGACAAAACTTTATTTGGCGCTCGCAATGTCGATGAGCATACCCAATCGCGCTGCCGAAGTCTCTCAACCCTCGACGGCTGCGAATCTCAAAATTGCCGGATTAGATGGTATACCGTGGATCGACGAGGCGGTACAGACCAAGAGCGAGAGATTATTAGCAGTTTCGGGATACTCGTTTGTATGTGTATAGACGTACCAGCGGTGAACCAGGGCGGGCTATTGCATTCCTCTCCCGCACATTGATTCCGACACCCTTTACCGCGACGAGAGATCGATAACGCGATGAGCCGGCGGCAGTAGTTGTGCATCGAACCCCCCCAAGACCTGCACCGTCTGCCAGTAGAAGCATCACAAAACCCGAAATTGAACCGGTCTGCTCTCCGACCGATGATAATTAGCTTTCCTACAATTAACGGAGGTCATCACTGCTTAAACCCCCAGAGATCACGAGGTATGAATTCTGTGACTATACACGACAGAGTGGATTGCACGCGGTGTGAATATTTTATTTTAATTTTATTTTCTCAAATGAAGAGTTTCTTGAATTTTTTCCTGATTTTTGAACACACAGTTGGAATTTCCAATTTCGATTGCCTGCAGAATTGATACGCAAGACTGGCTGGCGTAGCGCGAATACACAAGCCGACGATGTGCCAATACTGATTAGAGATTAGAGATTAGAGACAAGATTGGAGATGAAACTGAGAATCTGAAATTTACTTTTATTTCTTTGCACGTTAATGACCACCAAGTACCATGACATTTTTCACCGTTCTCTCATTCGTCGTCTCCAATCAACGACCGCAGAATCGAGTAATCCGCTCGAGGTAACATTTCCGCCCTCGCAAAAAGGGGTTAAGCTTGAACCGACAATTTGGAAACTGGGATCAAGTTAGTAGCCTCTCCGTGCTGTGGGTGACGCAATGTGGACACAGGAAGTGGTGGTAAACGCTTCGAGGCAAATCGTCCTGGAGTACATAACGCTCTCTCGACCAAGGCGGATGGAACGGAACGGCAACGACGGCGAACACTGTCTGCAGAGCTCGAACTGGAAGGGCCACGGGTAGACGGAGTTGCATCCACGGTAGAACGCAACGAGTATTTCACCGATTGTTCCCCAGCTGCTTGAAGTTATTTAGATGGCGTCGATCGACGTAGCCGAAGGCCCTTTGAATCGTTCGGCCTTGTCTATCCACGGAAACACGAGTGAGGTGGGTTGCCTGCGGGTATCGAGAGCGCACTCGATTCTCAATACAATTTATACATATATATCAATGGGTATATGTATATTGTGAATATCGTTACCGGTAATCCGGTTCGTCCGATCGAAAGACCGAATCCCAAGATTGAACTCTCTAATTGCAGATGATTCAGCATCGTGCGACTGCATCGTTTATCCGAAGTTTCTGCGAGTCGCGTCGTTTCATTCGCTATGTTTTACTACTCTTTTACAACTGACAAACAAAAAATACAGAATAATTTGAAGTCTCTCGAATGTATCACAATTGAATGTTGCCGTATGGTAAAGAGGAATTGCGGGACGCGACGGTAGTCCCGACTTGGTGAGAGCTACACCGCTGAGCGAAGGGGTTGTAAGAGCGGAGCGAGGGGGGAATTGAGGTTGTGAGAAGTAATTCGAAATATTCATGAGGGAGGGGTTCTCTCGCGATACACTTCATCATACATACAATGAATTTTGTATCAAGCAAGTGTGCAGAGGAGAGCGCACGGTGCCCGGCTGCTCATCGGGCCACGCCGGATCCAACGACGCGAAACACAATGAACGACGACAAGAAAACACAGCCACAATGAACGACGACAAGAAAAAGACGACGGTTATGAAACGATATGAAAATGTCATGCTTGTTCGACGCTGACTCCGGATGTTTCGCCCAGATTGCTCGCGTAAATCCGTATCCGATATTCCGTGTTTTTTGTTTCGGAAGAGATGACACGGCGTCGAGGGAAAAGGGCGCGGTCGAGTACTCGAGATTCGAAGGAAACGTTGGTGAGGGAACAAAAACGCAGAGATATATTCACGGGAATTGTTGGAAAAAAAAAAAATGTCCCGCGACGTGGTTCAGTGGCAGCCATTAAGGCAATCGAGCAAGGGGCAAGCCACGGCAGTAGAGGTGAGGAAATCCTCGGGGAGGTGACCCACGAATGGTAAGAAATTGCCAGAGGAATACCGCGGATAGTGAGAGACTGAGCGATACGGAGACAAGGAATTCGGTGAAACTTGCCACGTACGGATGAACCTCGCCAGTCTGTGATTATTGCGGTTGATATGATTAAGGTGCGCGGGGGAGAAGGATTATCTCAATTATGATGGAACATGGGCAATGAGCGCTATTTTTCTTCGTACATTTAATGCCTGCCTTCATTATAATATGGAAAAAAGCAAGAGATCGTGACGTATATAACAATGTACATTAATTAATAACAGTAATTGAGCTTTCGTCGAGTATCCTCCAATTAACGTATCAACTCACTGAGTGTGATATATTCCTTGCCAAAGATATTCAGCTGGAAATATTCTCCCGCTTACGGAAACAAGGAATTCAATGAAATTTCACATGTATGGGTGAAACTCATCGGCCTCGAATTGTTGCCATCGAAATTATTAAGATGCCTTCGAGACAGCGATCATGTCAATTATAAATGAAGAAAAGCATCTTCAACGAGGTATGGAAAGATTTAAAAATAATGTCAATGACTCAAGTAAAGTTTCCTTGCACGCAACCAAAAAAAAAAAACAAATTGAAACGGTAACCGGTCATCGTGGCAGTCTTGCCAAGATATTGTTTGAATTCTATATGGATTTTCAAGAATCGAAAGTAGAATTTAAATGATATTTTTTTTTGCAGTCAGCAAGCAATTTTTTCAAGTATAAGGTAAACTACTCGAATGGGTCGTGACCAGTTCACCGCCTCATGGTCTTACATGGTGAATGACCATTATTTTGTAATGTGTACTTCATGATCGACCGCATTGTAGCGTGGAAA
This sequence comes from Listrodromus nycthemerus, assembly GCA_963978505.1. Lineage (NCBI taxonomy): Eukaryota > Metazoa > Arthropoda > Insecta > Hymenoptera > Ichneumonidae > Listrodromus > Listrodromus nycthemerus. The sequence goes on along the minus strand of OZ021680.1, from coordinate 21,238,918 downwards.
AAAGCAAAGGGCCGCAAGGAAAATAATAATGCACTTAAATTAATAACAGTGATTGAGCTTTCGTCGAGTAATTCTTCAATAAACGCATCGACTCACTGGGTTCAAAATATTCGATATCCCTCGTCTATAAATATTTCCTCGGAAGTACATTCACGCCTACAGCGTGACTGTTATAAAGTGGAGGTCGACGACTCTCCTTCTGTTTTCTCATATTGGAACACGACGAAGTTGAATACATGGTTTTTCATTTCGTTCGATTGGGTTCGTCTGAAGCGTACACATGCGCTTGGAAAAACCCCCGTTCTCTATAACGCCACGGCAACAGCCAAGCACGTCTGGCTCTGACGTCCGATTGATCGCGAACTACCGGTAGGGTCCCCGCGACTAACCCGATCGGGATTATTGATTTCTTTTCTGTTGTTCTCTTTCCCTTTGTTCCTTCGTGAACACACTTACCAGTCCGTCCAGTTGCACACTCTTGCATCATAAAATATCGACACATTTCTCAAGCATTTTACTAAGATCAAGCGAGAAAATCGAAAATTCGACGATGTTACGAGAATACATTAGAAAGTGCACTATTTTTCCTGGATACTCCACCATTTCATGGAATTATTATTACGATTGTTATTACTATTATTTTCTTATTGTATTTATATTATTATTATTGTCATTATTATTACTATTCTGCAACGCATGTGCAGTATTTTTTCTATTGCTGCTGCATCTTTTTTCTTTTTTATACTTACGCACCGAGTCTCTCCATTTTTTTGCAGCGATCACCTACTACCCGCCTGCATCGCATCCGCTTCAGTCTTGCGAATAGAGGCATGGGAAAACTGCAGATAACCTATGCCGGTAGAGTCGGTCTCAGATTCGCTTCGCACCACTGGAGCTACGTCGATTTTCATCGGGGATGTAAACTGCACTACAGCCGTATACTCGTGACGCACACGTGCAAGTTCGCGTCCGACTCGAGTACACGTCTGAAGTTATGACCCGTCCACATTTTTATTTCTCGACGAAACGACGGAAACGAAGTCCTCTGTCGGTGCTCCGGTTTAGAGACGAGCGCGGTAACCACTAGACACACTGGTTCCGAAAAACTATTTATATTTTAATGATCTTCAATAATACGGCAGTCTGTGCGAAACGAAGCGGGCCATCATTTTCGCTTCGTTAACGCGAACAGTAAAGTGTTCCATAGAATGTTCGAGCGTTAAACGTCGCATTCGCCCTGTCTCGCTTAATCATTCTCTCATAATCTCACATAAATTATATTCATCCGTGAAGCGCGAAATGCCGACTCTCTCCCTTGGCTCCCAGACAACCCCTCCGTGCGCTTTTCCTATTTATCTCGTCGCTCTTTCATTCGCAACGTCCTCTTCTCACTCATTGCGACTCGTTCGCAGCCCCTCCGTGCCATCCGGCTTTTTCGACTCATCTTGTCCTCCGGCTCCTTGACGGTGTACTGCAGCTTGACAGCCCGCGGCAAAAGCACAGAAATTCTAATTGCAGGTTTTCTACCGTCTTGGCCATCATCCACCTTCCTGTTGGCTCACTGTCGCCTCCGTGCGAAATCTCGATGCTCGGTTTTCCTTCCAACCCCTACCCAGACGCTCCCACCCTTTCTCCGTTCCAAGGCGCACAATAGCACACCGCGCGCTTCGCTATTTTCTTGCCCACTTTTTTCAACCCATCATCCCCTTTATCGAGTTTTTTCTATAATTTCTTGAGGAAATTTTGATCCATTATTTCGGCTGGCACAGACTTCCACGTTGTGGCTGGACTGACGGTAAATAAAAAAATTGAGTACACCGTAAAAAAAATTCATATAAAATTCAATGTACTTGGCTGGAATTTTTTTATGCAATAACTGGTGCTTAACATTTAATGAATGATTACGATGAATAATTAATGTTCGGTGTGTTGAAAATACTTTGTTTCCAATCATCTATTTTTATTTTACTATAAAACGAATTTCATTTTTATGACTTGCTTTAATCTCAATGAAAAATTATATTAATTTTGCATAAATAATTCAATTTGAGTGTACAGTACACGACCACGTTTGTCCTAATCATATTTTTCGAGCGATATAGTCTCTTTTTACTGGATCCTTCTCCTCGTGTAGGCGCAATCGATCTACACGCCGAAACATCTCTCCAGGAAAGACAAAAAAAATTTTACCTCGAATTTTTTTTTCCGTAACACTGATTAACGTACGCGCGTACGCGGAGTTCCATGGAAAATCCCTTGTGACCACGTTCGCCCGAAACGTCGTTTGTCGCGAATATTGCGGATTCCTCGGATTACGACAGTTTGTCGAGAGGAAGGTGAAACAAGGCAAAACAGCCTGCTCGTCTGGCTGAGCAGCGCGGGCGGGGTTGGATGTAACGACGTTGCAAAAAAAAAAAAGAAGAGAAACAGCAAGCGGTAAGCAGTAACGTTAAGAAAGATTGTGTGTTTCAAGCCCAGTCCAAATTCACGAGGAAGAACTACAACGCCTTTGGCACGTAGCTTTGCAAACGTCACGGTAAACTTCCTGGCGAGAAACGATAGTCTAAAGTGCGATTCATCGGTGCTGGAGCAGCGAGAGACGCAGCATCCGGATTGGGATTTCTGCGTAAGCGTCGTCTTTCGTTGCATTCCCATCGGCCGGTAGCAGCACGGATCGGTCTGGCTCGGAAGTAGAGATAGGATTGGGTGCAGCGTGAAGATCGGGAAAAGCGCAGTTCGGGGAGGGTTGGGATTTTCCTGCCAAAGCATCTTCTCAGACGACCCGCAATCTCGCCGTCGAGAACTTGCACCGCTGTCGGCACACGTAGTACCGAGAGAAATAGAAAGACGATAGCTTTGGAGAGCTGCATTACGGATTTGCCCTTCGTCGACTCTGCGGCCCACCGAAGGGATTCTAGAAAGATGACCGAGCGAGGATGCGCAGCGGCGAGCGAGTAATCAAGCGAATCGCTCGTCGTCATCAGCGACAAATTGTATGATCCTCAAACGCACATTCATCACCATTAAGACATTCCCGTCAGTAAAAAAAACATTTCTTCCCGTTCGAAAATTCCACCCCTCGATCGTGAGTGACGACAAACCGCAAACACGCAACTTCCGGTTTGAGATACTCATTTTTCGACCAGAAGCAACATCATCCAATGCAAATGTACGTCTGGTTTGGAAATCTCATTTTTCAAGAGGAAGGAACTCAAGAAATCGGAATGCCACGTCCGGTTCTGGAAATCTCAGTTTCGACCGGAAGTAACGTCATATACTGGAAACGCCACTTCCATTTACAAAATTGGATTTTGAGATCGAAGCTGACGTCATAGGAAAAAACGTCACGTTCGGTTTGAAAGAAGCAGGTTTTTTCAAGAAGTGAAGATACAGAAGATTCGTATACATGGAGTTTTTCCAGCGTTACTTTTTGGCCGAAGTGAGATTTGGCTGAAATGAGTTTGGCGTGGACACGGTACGATCAACGCCAGGCGCCACACCGAATGGTGTTATACAAAATCGATAGCATCCTCGTTGAATAGGCAGAGAAGAGCAATCTCGGGCTGGAAAATTTCGAAAAACGTTTGACGAATGAAGATAGCAGAGGGGAGTTGATTGATACCAGGGGCATAGTGCTGCGGTAGTTCACTCTCGTTCAGTTTAAGTCGCCACCATCGAGACTACCGGTTCGACTCTGGTACGATTCCTTTGTCCTCAAAGGATTAACATAGAGAGAGAATGATAGACACGGAAAGAGAGACGGACAAAGGATGAATGAGGACGAGTGAGCACGCAGGGGGTTAAAAGGAAATTGAATCCGGTCCTATCCAACCAATCCTAATTCAACATTTGTCTCTAACCGTTCTCTCATCGTCTCCTTTCAGCCCGGATTGCGCTACGTACGAAGTAGAATGAACATGCAAGTTCAAAGAATAATGGGTTACCGCTGAGGACGCTGTAACAATGGAAATTTGAAACAATGTTTTTTTTTTTATTCGTTATAAAATTGCTTGTCACTCTCGAACGTTGTTAACTGCACGGTTGAGATAAATGTGCGGACTTACAGGAACCTGAACAGAATAAAAGAAGATCCGAGTCAGTGGAACTGTAAAGTTAATATCATAAAACGATCACCGGTACAGGCCGAAGGAAACAAATTTAAAAAATCTCAACACTTTCGATATTATTTACACCCTGTTAAAGTTTTTACTCGGCATTTCCAATACGGCTGAATACGACGGTCCGCGAGAGTCTTTCCAACGACCGCGACACTGAGTCACGTTGAGCTTTTTACAGGGCTTCAACGCTCAAATTACAAAGCGAACGCGAGCAACAGCAACAGCACCAACAGCGAGAATAACAACAGCGTCGCGTCGTGTGTACTGCAAAGAGTGTCGAGGCAACGGCCTTTGTCTGCTCAACGAGGATGAAATCGGTTCTATACGCAAGCTGGAGGGCTCGTTCAGACATATATGTACTTGCTGGAAAAACGGTGTTAAAACGGACCATTTTTATCAATTTGTCGCAGAGCAAAAAAAGGCCCTATCACACATAGAGGACATTCAGTTGGCATGGTTTTCCGTTTCACCCCGCTTTCATTCTATATTCGGCGGGGACGAGGAAGCTGAACAGGCGTATACAATATCCGCTTTTCCATAGCGCATACATGGGCGTCGCTTCAGTAAGCGACGAAAGTCCGGACGTCGCAATATTGTGCGTAGACCAACGGAACCGAAGAAGAAAAACAGATATCGTATGTACATGAAGGAAAAACGATCAAAACGGACCATTTTCATGAATTTTTTGCAAAACAAAAAAAGCCCAATCTCGGGTAGGGTAAAAGTGGTGAACATGACCCGGTTCATGTATCATTTATTCACCTGCTAATCGAACTGGGCCATATTCGACACTTTTACTCTGGAGGATATCCGATTATCACGGTGTTTCATTTTACCCCGCTCTCATCTACATCCGTCAGGGACGATGAAGCTGAAGAGGCGTGTACAATGTTTGCTTTACGAATAACACATGTGCGATGACTCGAAACGCGCATCAGCAAGAGTGTCATTTCGAGAAGAAAGAGCATTTCCAATTGATCGTCGATTTATCGATGTACCACTCGTCTTTGGCCCGAGGTTTCTATCTAGCGGATGGGATTTTATTCGACGATTTTCCAGCAAGGAACCCAACCCGAACAGATGAGAAGTTTTCCGAATGCTCACGATGGTCGAGGAGACTTCATCGTTTCCGAGCGAAGATGCTCGATAGCACACGGAAGCATCTATCCGAGATTGAACCGGAACGAAAAGGAAGAAACAGACTTATGTACGCGAAAATCTCATTCAGCCGCTGTAAAAGCATTAAGTGTATGCACCTTACGTTGAACGAGCGACGTCAACTTTGAAGTGAGTTTAGATGCAATCGAACTATCTGCATGCGCCACCGAACGACTTCCCCGGAGACTATCTTCGTACCTCACGTTATATCCGCAAAGGGATGTTCACGGTTTTTGCGATAGAGAGTTCACCCCGCAAGTATATCCGCTCACCGAGCGAGAGGAAGTGTATCGCACCGCATCTTTTTATGTATCCTCGATTTTCCGCGTTTCCTGGAAGGATTCCTCGCGCGGCAAAGCTGTTTCTGCATCGACTTACTGGAAAAATGCTTCGTAGGTTTCGTCCATCACACGCCGCTGGTACTGCTCTGTAAAATATTGATGGAATCGGATCGGTCCTGGTGTGCGAGGCTGAAAACGCATCGAATCTAACTGGATTCGCGAAATCAACTACGAGCATCGAGCTGGAAGAGCCTCGAACGACTTCGGTATCCATTGCAATATTCGGAGGGATTCTTCGCAGCCGGTATACGATATTCCACGTAATGTAACGTCGCAAGTGCGATAATATACTTCTCTGTCAGAATCGGAGGAAGAAATTCTCAGTTTGATAAAATTGAGAATTTTGTGATGCGAATGTGACGTTCCGCTCACCTTGATGTTATAATGTGACGGGTCACTGTGATGCTCTTCGATGTGAGGGAAATGTATGCAACAAGTAGAAACAGCAGCGAAGAGAATATTTGCGTTTCAACGGTAATCCAAGACAGTCTCAAAGTTGAGACCATCCCAAAGTTTGTGCACCGTTCGTTAACGGTCTGGAGTACCTGAATAGACTTCCAGCGGAAAACTGACATTAACGAAGGGTTGATCCACTATTGGTCGCCGAAACTTCACTTTGCGCCCGAAAACTTAAGGCTCTACCATAGGTTACTGGCTTTCTCATACACACCCTTGGTTTAACATGAAATGGATTTATTTCAAAGACTGTAGAAAAGAAGCCCTTCAAAATTCATACGGTAATATTCTAGAAGTTAAATCATAGTTTATTTTGAAAAATTGTTTTTAGACTATTTAAATCAATTTTCACTAAATTTTAAATTTAAACCGAAATTTATTCCGCTACTAAATTCGTAGACGATCATAGCATGTGCTTGAATTTATTTTTAGGACACAGCTCCAAAGTTCCGTGGATCAATTGCCCCAATTTTTTCCAAAACAATTTAAAAAAACGGCGTAACTTCTCGAACCAGGCTTCAATCCTTACAAAAATTGATCCGAAGATAGAGTCTTCATTAAAATCCCTTTTTTTTACCAAAGCGTAGTTTCCTCTATGAGAAAGCAAAAAAACTTATCTCAGCGTCCTAAAAAAAATCAGCATCACGTTGTTGCAATTGCATCGAAGGGATTGAATCTACCGACCACACATGCAGAAAAACCGGTGACCCAGATGCCGAACACAATGGCAAAACAGACACGCAAACCCTCATTTACGGTCGAGCTCGCGTACCTGTGCACACTTCTTGAACGACTTAGAGAATATCGCTTAGAACCTCTCGGAATTTCCCCTGCTTATATTCGCAGCAGTCCCGAAACACTCCGCTTCAGTCTAGCACAGGCTGGCGGAGTACCGTTGCCGGTGAGATGGTGGCACCCCCGCAGAGCAATCAAGAGCAGTATGCAAGCCGCGTGCCGAAAGTGGATTTCGGCTCTTTGTATACTTTGAGCAGTCGCAGTACGAGCGAGGGGAATGCATTTTGGAACCACCGCGATCCCCGCTTTCCTTGCCCGATGTACACCTGCAGAGTGGATAGCAGTCGGATAGTGGATACAGACCCTACCTGGTGCGCCAAAGTTCTCCAGAACGTGCCGAACGCGACGCTCGGTTCGCGCGAGCTTTCGCTACAGCAAGGGTTCTGCCCGAAAGCGGGTCTTTCCTTCCCCTCTCCGGAAAGTCGTAATCCCCGGAACGCACTGAGTGTTGTATTACCCGCAACACCATTCACTCTGCCCTCACTCTGCCTTCCCGCGATATTCTCCTTTGTAGTCGAGTTTCTTACGTGACCACAGCGCAGCTGCTCCATAGCGAACCGAGGCTGACGTTGCCTGCCGCCGGATCCGGAGTTAAAGATAAAAATTTGAACGTCCGAGCGGGAAACTTCCTTTGATGAAAAATTGACGACACTCGCTCACTCGGCAATCGGATATGCGACTCAGGCGTACAGTTTTATTTTTCTTACACCGACAAAGAGATTTTGTTTTATTTTTGTGGGGTATTCACTCTTTAAACGTGGAGAGCCGTGATTCCCTGTTCGAGGACAAATGGCGAGGGAATTATCCGAGCTCGTAAAGGACATTTATATTTAGCGGATAATTTTTGTCTGCAGGTGAACGATGATTCTATATTCAGGTTAATACATTTTCTTCTTCTTGAGTAGCTGCAGTTTTTGCTCAAAAAAATTGTGCACATAACAGGGAACGAATAGGGAAAGTTTGGAAATTCACAATCCGGCTTTCCACGGGTTTGTCGGATTTTTTTGCGTTTTAATGGCTCCGATACCTTCGAGCGAGAAGTACGAGTGCCGCAACACATATTCACATCGCGGCGGCGAAGCGTTTAGTTTTCTACGCATGAAGCTTCGTTCAAATTGTTGCGAACGAATTCCCACGAATCGATGACTTTGGTCGTGTGTTCGGAAAATTGCGGTGCATTGAAAATCCTGGCGCGTTTTGTTTTTCGATTACCGCGAAAAGATGATAAAACATATGATTTCGAATTTTTGGACTGACACGCCGATCGCAAAGCCAATGGATGCAATTAAAATTTTTTTTTTTTTGCAAATCTATACACCAGCGGATCTTGCATTGAAGATACAATTTGGAACCTCCAAACGGAAAACTTCCTTTCATGAATGATTAACAATATTATACACAATATTCCTTTATTGAAGAATCGACAATATTATACGCGATATTTCTTTGATGAAAAATTGACAACACTATACACAACATTATGTTGATGAAAAATTGGCAATGACATACACGATATTTCTTTGTTGAATAATTGAGACTGCTATGTACCGCACTTTTAGGTCAAAGCTTTTTGGAATAGGTATCGTGGCGGTCGCAGCTTTGCACCCTGACGTAACATGGTCTTTTCCTTTCCGGTAGCCTATTTGTAGCCGCGGTTGGGGATTCGTCAAGCAGAAATACAAAAAGTAACAAGTTCGTATACGACATGCAAGCCCAATCTTTGCTTTCGATCCTCACACCAGAACCTATACAAAGCGAATACCATGAACTTTTTTTGTCACAATTTTCATAAACATCAAAGTTACTTCGCTCATACATCATTTGTTATGAGCCTTTGGTACACGCTATGACATACGGATATATCTTAATTTGGCTCGTGAACGGTGATAGAAAATTAACGGAAAATATCATCTTCTACGGGAACGGAGAGTCCCCGAACACGCGTAGTCCCGAAACGCTCATCCGTTTGGCCTCCGCACAACAGCCCTGTCAGCCCTTTTAGCTTGCGTCATACACACACTATTAAAGAATATAGCTTGAGACGCGGTACGGCTAAGTGTATCGAGAGGCAAAATTTCGAACTTAAAGATCACTCGATCTTCGGCATGATCGATCTTTTGCCGTGACATCTTCCACGACTGATCGCTCTTATCTATCTCGCGGATCAGATGTGAAAATAAAAGGTCGGCTCAGTATTCTTGTCGATATTTACACACAGAATGATCTATGCTCGAAAATGTACAGTGTGTCGTTCCTAGGTTTCGACGCTTCACAAAATTCGCCCTATCGGCTCCGGATGCATTAACGCAATCCGATCGCATGTGTTATTCGATACTTGGAGCCACTTTGATATTTTATTGATATTGGTTAGATATTGATACAAAATACCTGGTTTATTCACCAGGTATTTCGTGCCTTGAATTTTGTGTATGTTCGTGACTTGGTGTAAATTCGTAAAAAGTTTTCATCTGGAAATATTGCCGTCGGTCCAGTGCGTATTAATATTATTCAATAAGCTACCAAACGGATCAATATTATTACAGATACAACGCAGTTCTACCATTGTGACTCTTTTCGCCGCTGCTGGCGGCAATAGGCAGGTTATATTGATATATTTACCGTCAGAAAATAAGCACTTGAAACACTTTATCTTTGCTTATGGAATAAACTCATTTTTTTTAATACATAATTTCTTCGTTCAAATTGTAAGGAAACGTACAGTTTATTTTTGTATTTTTTCTATGTAATTTTAATTTGATAAAAAGACAGTGCAATCACGGTTATTCGATTTGAATTTGCACCGTCTTCTCTGCTCCTCGCGTGAGTGACAAAATTTAACCGTTGCTTTTTATTTTAGGATTCAAATGTTAAAAAATTTTTTTCTTTTAGAAAATTCTTATGAAGCATAGAGTTAGTGATTTTGTACGTGCGGTATTCTACATTTCATTGATATTAGAAGCTATCGAAATTTCGTGGGAAGTGAAAACATTGAATATGGTTTGTGTATTCAGGTGCTCAACAAAGCGCAGTTCCATCTAACCAGCCGTCGGCTTTATACTGCGATAACATTGTTAAAACGAGATGGGTGAGCTGAACAGAGTGTGGCAAGCGGAAAGAGGACAATAACATTGACGTCGTATACACATCATTCGTGAATCTTTTGTTTCGGCAGAGATCGCCGAAAGCACCACTTAAAATGCACTTACCCAAGCAGCCACTTTACACAGACGTACACAAGAATTCTAATACATAGTAACTGTTATCAAATAAATATTAAGACACTTTCCACTGAATTCTCGGTCAGAATGAAAAACGTTAAAGATAGAAGATCGGAAAAACACCTTTTTCAGTTTTTATCCATCCCGTTCAACAGCATCGTAAAAAATAATTTTGGAATATCAATTTTCCAATAAAATATCGCAATCGTAGTAGACGAGGAATTTATTGTTATCGTGGCAACAGATCCGGGAAAAGTATCGTTCGTAGCAGGTTGAAGTGGGTATAAAACTTTGAAGAGTTCCCAGACGCCTGAACTGGGCTTTTTATACAGCTATTTGTAGTATGCAGCATCGATGTACTGCGCTATAAATTATAGTTCCGACGGTTACGTAGCGCGAATAAAAATACCCGATAAATCACGAATTACCGCGAAAATGTACGCATCGTCTCTAATATACGGGGGACAACATTCAAAAGTCAATCAAATCTCGGGCAACCGGAGAATGAACCGTCGAACAGCATTGCTAGCCGTTATTCATGCTGGTCGACGGTGTGACAAGCGCATCGCATATTTGCCTCTGTCTTCTATCGCTTTGCACTCTTGAGGCAGTTTATCTTCGTTCGCAATTTCGCCGAATTATATACCGTCGAGTTTGTTGGTAAATCACTGATTGAAACAATACACCTTTTTTTCTGTTTTACATTCCTGAAGAATTTTTGTAAGCATTTTTTATAGAGGCTCTTCTTCGGTCAAACCTCGAATTCCGTGTGTCACTTAGCCGGTACTTTCACATAAATTTTCCGACTGCAAAGCACTTGTAAAATGCATGACGGAGTCGTTATCAATTCCAGCACTTTACGGGTGCGCAGGGAAATTATATCAGGAATCAACTATAGAATATAATGAATAAAACCTGAAGAAACTCAGCCGATGTCAGTGTCTAAAAGTCTCGGATCAGTCTTCACGTAGATGTAAATGTCGATAAGTAAATTCACCACTACAATTCCATTCCCTGACATCTCCACATTTTCCAAGTTATATCTGACAGTGGACATTCTGTTAAAGTATGCAATCTTCCCCTTCACAATGTATATAAATGTAGCCAATGTCTGCTAAAGTATTCTTCGATCGTGCAGTGTGTTGCTGGGAAGATTGGAAATTTTGCAAAATTAATTGCAATATCTCTAGCCCCAATGCCGAAAGCGTTAGTAGCTCGCTATAGATTTCGGTTTTACTCCCAACCCTACTCGCCCTGACCCCGTTAGCTTCCTCGATGCTAGCTTATATCGCCGCCGACTGTTCATTACACGTCCAATAATCCTTAAGCTCCGACGTTAATCTTCGTTCCTCATTGTCGACTGAACGGATTTTCTGGTGACTCTCGGCTGTTTTCCCCATCTCCTACTCTCGCTCCTGCATTGTCAGCCTCTTCAAACGCTCCTTACTCCGAAATCCGTTCTTTCCTTCCACATAATATAAAATCACTCTCCGTCATAAAAACGTTCCGATTTTATTTAAGGTTCGGAAATAAAATAACTCGTCCCTACTTGGTTTCAGTTGCAATAAAAATCTCTCATGATATTCTATAGATATTCTTTTTTGCCTCTAACCGTGATATCTATAATACCGCGGTTATCGAAGCATCGCCCGATTATTCAAGATGGCTCGCGCAATATCGATAACTTAGCCAAGGCATCGTTCGAATAGCTTCGCGATAAGAACCCACCCACAATATTATAACAGACATTATTCAGTCACAGCGGACTCGAACTGTAGCGTAGCTAATATCGCAGTATATACATTTCGTTCTCGATTTCGCATCTCACGATTCTCGGATAATCCACGTGCACATCTATCCGCGTAATAACCTGAAAGGGAGCGATCTTCCGTCTATCTGGAATTCCATCCTTTTTTTACGCTTCCTGTTATTCGAGTATTGTCCCCGCTTACTACAAATGATACCCCGATTCGCTGAGCAATTTATTTGTCCCTTCCTCTACCTCCCATAGTTTCCTCGTCACTATTTTTCCCATCGTTTTGTCGTGTTCGAAACGAGAGAAAGATAAAGAGAAGATCGAGTTCTTTCCGTCTCTTCGGCCCTTTCTGCTTCCCGCGGCTGCCACCACCCACTATAGAGAAACCACCCTTCGCGATCTCATCTGTTCTCCGGGAATCCGACTCGCTCCGCGTCGTCTGCACGGGACACACGGACTGCGACGGCATTTAGTGTAGAAAATTTATTAGCCCACTGGCTTGAACTCGCTCCCGGCCCTCTCTCTCTCTCTGCCACGAGAGCCTCGAATCGAACGAACAAAAGCTCACATTTAACGAGGGATCCATAGGCTACGCGGATTCGTCGGATTTCCTCAGCGCTGCGAATGCTCCGACGCCTCCGAGTGTTCGAAAAAAAAAAGAAAAAAAAAAAATCTTTTTCGTCATTGTGCAAAGCCGCGAGCTCCGCGACCCATGTAGTGAAAATGTCGCGTTGTAGAACAAAAATTATTATTGTATCGAGCAGCGTTGCTATCGGGCTGCGAAAAAAATTCCAAATATTCTTTCTCATTCTACGGCGAAAAAAAAAAAAAAGAAGTAAACGCTCCACAATTTTTCGAGCAACCAACGGCATTAATACGCGAGCAGAGCAAATTCGTTCGCAACAGTTTGAATGAAGCTTCGCGAGTAGAAAACTGAATGTTTCATAACTGCGATGTGCAAATGGTGAGAGGGGATTCGATTTGGGAGAAAGAGCGCATGCGCCATAACCGCACGATGACTTCGACATGAGTAATCGCTCCAAAACCGCTGCAGCTCTACTGCACCGTGAGCGAATTGTGGAACAATGCTTTTCAGCCGGCAGCCTCCGCAATCCTCTCCTCCTCCCCTCTGCCCCTCTTTCATGGCCATCGAATGCGGCAGGCAAAGAGTCAGGCATTAATTCCGCTGGCAAGAACAGAGCCTGACCCTTTGGTTCGGCCTGAATCTCTGCCTTCAACATTTTTCCGGGCCATCCATCGGAAGTCAATGTGTTATGCAGAAATACAATTTTTAGTAAACCAATTACCAAAATAACCCGTTTCAAACATAATGAATTTAGAATTCGATTTTTCTTTATTTGTTTATTTTTTTTACTTAGTTATTCTATTATTTTTTTAAAGAAAATTTACAATAGCCATAAAAAAAGTTTTTAAAAAATTATAAAAGTCCAGCCGTGCTGATACTCGTAATGATACTTTTTGGCTTAATAAATATTTTATTCGCGCCAGCCGCATCCGGAAATAAATCTCGGGACCTGAGGATAAAGGGTCGTAAATGTACAAAGCCTCTCGGGGGTGGGAGAGGAATGAGGAGGAGGTGGTGAAGGGGCGGCAATAAATAGATTCAATTAAATAATTTAAGCAAAGATTGATTCAGGCTCGTGTAGGGTGAATGAGGTCGACGTCTCCTTCCTCCTCGCAAACCGTGTAAGGTGTTCTCTCGCATTTTATCCTCTTCCACTATTTGCTTTGGTTCCTCCCCTCAGTTGCTCACCGACAAACCCTCGGGATATCTTTCGCGGGACTGGACCATTTGGCCAGGGATTTACCGAGGGCATAATTCGATTTCGAAAGTTGGAGAGCCTCTCGCGGGGTCAGAGAATACTCGGGGTTTATGGATTTCACCGTCTTTAAACCCTTGTCTATATATATATATATATGTGTGTGTGCGCGAGTGTGTGTAAATGTATATACATTTATCCAGTAGCTTCTAGTATAAGAGCGAAACGTTCGCCGCAGTTCCATTTCCTGAAACATTAATGTATCGGGGCCGTTCCAACGGAAACTACAGTCCTACGTCATTGCGGCTCGGTACCCTTAACTCGGAACGTAGGGATATACACTTGTTCTTCGCTACCACGTTGTGCGGGTAGAAGAAGGAAGGATAAAAAAAAAAAATGAGTAGCCGAACGACACGAGAAAATTGCGGGAAAATTCACGAAATGATAATTGCGAATGGAACGGAGAATTTTTTTCATTTCGCTGCTGAAAAAAATGAAGTAAAAAAAAAATGTTCAAATATGGATAAGATGGGATTTCCTACACTCCTATCTCGTGATCCGAAGATTTTTTTTTCTTCTTTCGCTCGCTCCATACCGAAAGAATTGAGGTCGGGTCAAACGGGAAAGCTGCTGAATCCCTCGTTTCTGCGCTGAGCCGACATCGGACAGCACTTTCCAAATAATGAAGATAAAATTGCGCAGGAAGTGATTAAGGATAATCGGAAAATTATTATCCGGTGATAATTTTAAAAAATGAATGAATTCTTTCCGTCGTAAGATATCTCGAGAATTAATTCACTTCCGTCGATCGCTGCCGAAATCTAATGGCGAGTCATCGATTCGAATGTTTTATTTTTATTCCTTTTTCCATACGAATCGGAAAGGATGTTTTCGCATCAATTTCTACCCTATATATTTTAGTCTGTGCGTGTGTCCTTAAATTTTTGGTTTTATCAAATTGACAATCGGGAAACTAAGTGTATTCGATTCGTATATTTTGTTTTTCATTTTTTCATCCGAACCGGAATGAAAATTTTCGCAGTACGTTGTGATGTTTATTTGAGTTTGTGTGTGTAGACTTTTTCGGTTTTATCAAATTTTTCAGTACGAAACGCGAGGCTTATTGATTTTTCAAGCTTCGGTATAACTGCTAGCCAGCCGAGGACGGCGGTGGCGACATAGGAAAAGCAAGGGTGCTGTACGCGCGCACAACCCCCGGATCCAAAGTAGCTTCGTTTGGCGCAGTCGAGGCGGGCACTTCGATTTTTTTTGCCTATTTTTTGTATCTACCTCCCTCGGCCCGCACTTACAACGACGCTGTATGCATGTAGGCAGACTGTGCTTACAGCGTGTCTCGCATAGCTTTATAATGCGCGGACGTTTTCCCGACGCTTCCACCGACCCGTCGTTCGTAATTACTCCCGACGCCACCGGTCTGATTACTAATGAATTCATCATAAAAGAATTTCCGTTAAAACAGGGAAAGTACGAGCTAGTAGTCTCTTTGACTGCGAGCCCATATTTCGAGGGCCAACCTCCGGAAGTTCGTAACGCCCAATTACGTGTTTCTACCGTGAGCATCCACATTTCACGTTTGTCTGCTCCGCTTTCAACTTTTTTACACCCAACTCCGATTCATAGTCCCGTGACGAACAATATTAAAACATGGAGAGAATTTTCCAAACATAGTTTATTCGATAACATCAACGAGTTGTACACGGAAAAGAAGACTAATAATATTTCTCTGCAAAGACAAAAAAAGAAAAGTGTATTCAAACAATTTTTATATTACATATAATTCGTCGGAATTTTAGTAATTGTTTAATATTCTTTACCTTTCACATTTACGCTCGCAATTTCGATGTCACGATACAACATCCCAAAATTCGCATCATCGTCCTCCCCTCTTTCCTTCATAAAAAAAAAGAGTTCCTCGTATAAGATAAATTACTTTTCGCTTCAACAGCGACTTAAGTCCGGTATCAGAGCGTACACCCGACATACAGTTAAAGTTAACGGGGAATCCCCATAGTTGTGTCGCGGGCGGTTAGTTTCGACCGAAAAGTTCGACCAAATCGCAAACAAACTCCCGGGCTCGGATAAACCGCGTGGTTTCTGTCGGGACGGTCGTTCCCTCTCCCCGTTCCCTCTGCCCCGCGCTAAGTCTCGTATGGCTTATCGCGGGGGATTACCCTCGAGAGAGTACATCGGAGTGCGGGAATATATATAATGGATAATGCGAGAGAGCCAGTGCAACCGCCTCCCCTGTTTTCCTACCCCCACGATTCTCTCTCTCCGTGTGTGCAACGGGAACGCGAGATAGGGAGCAGCCCGAGTGAGGGAAATTCTGAACCGTTGTGAGCCACCGGAACCGTTTGTACGGAAAAGGTTCGAAGCAAATTGGTCCAGCGCGGCGCAGTATCCGACAGCCCTCATCCCAATTCTTGCCCTCGGTATTTCCTCTCTCTAACTGCACTTGTCGACCAGTCCGGACAGCAATTTTAACCAAACGACGATGCGTGTTTGCCTTTCCTACATACTCGCCGGTGCATGATGCATCGAGCTTTCGCACACATTCGCTCCGGCGCGCTCTCCTCCCGCCTGATTCGTCTGGTCCATAATATGGCTCTGTGATTTATTCTTTTTGTCGAAACGATTATTTATCGCAAATTCACGCCAATTAAACTCATCGTAATGGAGTATCGTTTCGAATTAGTAATCACCGCGCGGACCATGGAGATCGCGCTGCAACTTCGCCCGGTGATCGATGACAATGAGAAACATGTGAAGCCGCATACGGAAAACACCTGCGCCTGCATCGGATAATGGCCCCGAACGGAATAATGTGTTTTTCTTGCACAGGGAAAAATCTGTAATCTCGCTATTGTCGGGCCAATTAGACGGCATCGCTGTAAAGCCGGCTTTCTGCGATGCGGCATTGTGCGAACGTTCGGAGATCAGTGATCGAGGCCTCGATATGTATTCGTTCAAGCGTTAGAACTTCCAGATTTTTTGGAATTTCGCAATTCGGCAAGATTGAAAATATTCTTAATTATCGAGGTTACTGAAATATGAAACAATAAAGAAATTTTTTTGGTATCAGAGGAGAACAGGGCAAGATGGGGCTTAAAAAACATCGGAAACCTTATTTGAATCGATCACTGTTATAAAAAAATTATTAACCGTTATTCGTACCCAAAGATAGACGCAAACATTGTGTTTAAAAAAAAACTTGACAAAAAAAACATGGAAAATCCACCGTCGGTCCCTGTGTAAATGGCGATGCCTTTCTGGGTATTCGCAGAGCAACACGCGAAAGTGCACTCGAATTCGTTGCACATATGTCCACATGCTTATACATATTTTTGCCATATTTTCCTTTTCATCCGGCATCCTGAAAACTCCTTTCCCTCACCCGCCTGCGAGTCTTCGAGATTCCAATCTTGAGAGCTCTCTCTCGTGGATAAGAAAATATGTGGAATCCACCGAGGCGGGGGTTAGCGAGGGCCGGTTTCGATGCATACTGTGCGCTATTCGCGTTCGGTACATCCGCTTCGTTCCCGGAGTCGTTGAATTTTTGCTTGAAAAGTTTGATTCGTCGACGGAGACGCACAGTCAGGAACTTCGGTGTACAAGAACGAGACCGTGCCGACGGGAGGGAGACGGCGTAGGTTGGAGGAAATGGTGAACGAGAAGTGTGGCCGTAGCGGTGCGGCAAGTGGAAACGGCGAGTATGACGCTAGACATCGAGAGGGTGGAAGAGAGAAATGGCTCGAAGATACACACATATATGAAACGATCGAGATAGAAAATGGTTGAATAGGAAGAAGCTCAGGAGTGAGCTAGAAAATGCGGCGAATCGATCGGATCGGATGCGAGGTCGACAGTGAGTGCAAGCGTGTAAACAGCGAGGGTTGCCGAGGTAGCGTAATGCGAGCGTCGAGTGAAACGCGAGAACGAAGAGCGGAGAACTCCACCGTTTTTTCGCTCCCCGCGCTTCACCCATTCTTCTGCCTTCCATCGAGCATGCTTACTCATTCGCGGCGCTCGCCCGACATGCTCGTGTTCGGAGTTCGCGATGTCAGCCCGATTCCCACTTTTTCCGCTCTCCACATCAGCAAGACCGGAGCTTCTTTACGAAATTACAGAGTTTTAGCCACTAGAAATTTTTTCTTGGCGGATTAGTTCTGAGACATATGCAAAGCTTTGCCAGATAACGATTGACTCCTCTGGTTGCACAGTCGGAAACGAAATGAATTTTTAACCGATAGACCTCGAATTCCATGCGACATGTTTGCTTCTGAACGACAGTATTTTTCAAAATTCCTCTGTGGCGAAATCAGATAGGATTAATAGGTTTCGAGTTACAAGCACTTAGAGCTCGGCCGGTTAGCGCAGTTCGGCAGATGGCGCACCCGTCGGCGGACACTCCCATTGGCTCCAACTCGTAGCGCTGATAACTCGGAAACTATGCGCTTTAGAAAAATGTTTCAAAGGTAAAGTACGTTCATTTTCTAACCGTGGATACGAACCTCGCAATTTTTTTCCATAAATTTTATGATACCCTGTTTGCTCATCTTCTATTTTTGTCCTCGGTAGTTCAGAAGGTTTGCCGGTATGGGCAATTTCGTCCTCGCGTTCCCGCATCGAGATGGCTCCTCGTTTACCCGCGTACACGTGCGTACGTTTGGCTTCGGACAATGTTCCGAATGACTCATAAAAGGAATAACGTCGCAATACGCCGGAACTCAACCGTTACCCGTCTTACAGTCGGCTAACGCCACACGAGCCTGTTTTCCGGTTTTACCCGACAGTTTAGCCATTCCTCCGATGTGCGGTAAGGTCTGCGTTAAACCCTTATACCTTGCAACGGAATATCGTCTCTTTATGCGCTTTTCATACGCGGCTTTCAAGCTTGATATTCCATATAATCACCCGAGGTTACGTTGTACCCCTTTTCGCGGGCAACGGAAAAAAAGTTTTATCGCGCCTTTCATCTTTTCCTCCATTTCTTTTTCGTACACTTTCAGAGATTTTTCCAACGAAATTTCGCCCGCCTCTCAGTAAGTTTTACATAAAAATTACTGAGTTTCATCTCCCGGGTTTCAATTTCAAATAACTGAGATATGTTGAGTGTCGTTCAGTAAAATAGTGACACATATGTATCGGCTATTCATTCTCCCTATGTAGACTTTAAGGGCCGGGACGGAGTACAGGGCTTCAATGTCCGAAACTATGCATGATCTTATGTTGCATTTAGCAGGTTGGCCGGAGGAAAAAAGTACGAAATTATCGCGAGGATCCGTCACGTGAATCTCCTGTCGAGTCCGTATTGAAAAGCTCCGAATTTATGCCCTGCATTGAGAAGGTCCGGTTATCGTTTTAATGGTACGCAAGCGTCTTGAGCCACGCTGAATCACCCGTTGAAAGGTGTAGGTATATTATAAATTAAGGGCCCCACGGATCGTCATTAAAACTTGGGCGGAAGTCGTGGGAGGAGACGTCTGTCGCACCAGCCAGGCGAAAGCTTTTCTTCTGGTGGCGGTGAAGGCTGCGGTCGCCCTCTGGAAGTTGACAGAAGTGTGGTAGACCGAAAGTTTTAACGCGAGGGAGAAATCGAGAGAGAGAGAGAGAGAGAGAGAGAGAGAGAGAGAGAAAGAGAGGGACAGTAAGGAAGCAATAGAGTAGAACGCGCTCGACGTAGCGCAGGAATAAACTGGCTGGCGCTAGCGAGAGAACTCTATCGTAGCTATCCGAGCCAGCAACCGACCCCTCAGTCCTCTCGTTGTCGTAAAAGCTAAAGGGTGAGAGAGAGAAAGAGAGAGAGAGAGAGAGAGAGAGAAACTGTGAGAGAAGCTCCTTTTGCTTCTCTATCGATCTTTGGAAATTGAATATCGTCCTCGTCGACGTCGTTTCGGTCGTACTGAAGTTAGCGAAAGATCTTCCGTCCCGGAGGCATCTTGAGCCGAGCTGCGCTTTGCAGTGGCAGGAAAACTCGTTAGCGCGCAGTCTCCTTCTCAATGGGACTGATGCTCGCACTTTAACCCTAAAATAACCAACCCATCGGGATATTTCAACTTCTCCCGAGATTCTCGTAGCAAATCATTCGATACAAGTTTTATTGAGGAGTGTCTCCTAGTGGGAATGTGTTATGGTCAAAAAATTTGACGAACGATTCGTGACTCGATATTCGATCGAACATTAGTCTGACATTGGCAGACCGATGGTTCGTAAAATCATGAACACAAGGTTGGCGAATCAATATTTAGCTGAACATTGGCCCAAAAAACAAAGGTCTCAAATTAACTAAACAATTGTCGTGTCGAACGAGGCAGAACATTGGCAAACTGACGCCGAGCGTGAAGGATTCGGCAATCACCAGGCCAACATTGTCCCGATCATCAGCTGCGCTTGTTTCATCGAGGAAACTAGCATGGGTGTGCTGGCGTTTTTATTTTGATTTCATTCTTTATTTTGAACGTGTAGAATACTGGTTCGATGGGGCTTTTAGCGAATAAAAAATTGACGAAACTGACCGAGAGACTTTTCGAAACCGGCTCCGAGCTGTTGGAGAATAATATATCTTCGTAGTTTACAGACCCGAGGCGAAATTGGATCAACGATATCGCCCGATGTCGGGTGTCGAATAATGTTTTTCCAGGACCGTTTCCGACGACGATGGGATCGAACGAGTTCGGAGTTTCCACCTGTGCTTCCGACGTCTACGGGGCCGTGAATGGGTGAGAGGTATCGGAAGATCGGAGGACGCGCGAGACAACAGCGGAGGTGGCGGAGGAGGAAGGGGAGACGGTTTGAATCTCACGCGAATCCGATCGCGTCCGACGAAGTTAGATTGTTTCCTCTCCCGTGTGCTCGGTACTTATGTTTGCTTATTTTCGCTCTCGTATCCCGTCTGGACATTCTCGCCGCTAAAGTACCAACAACCGGAGAATCCCGCAAGACGCCATCTCCCGCAGACGTCCGTCGGGAGATGTATTATTTGTCACGATTTATGTTATCGACGCGCGGGAATCTTTCTTAACGCAAAGCGTTTTGTATGACCCCGTTCTTGCGTATCGATAGAAGTGCACATGGTATATTTCATCCTCGCCATATTTCTCGAAAACGTTTTGTGTAACGGTCCCATAATTCGTGGATTTTCAGTCGTTTATTCTCACCGCCAGCATCCGGTATTAACTTTACAATCGTAGAAAATCAATTCTCAATCGCGATGGCGTCAGCACATTTACATTTTACCCATTCATATTTACATTTACATTTTAGGATTTTTTAAGATGAGGCTATTTTAACGTATTTCAAGGTATTTTAGAGTATTTTCAGGGTAAGTCTATTTTCGAGTATTTTCTGTGTAGTTCGATTAGCACTCAAATCAATAGTATATTTGGACCGGGTCATATTCACCACTTTGACCCTATTTTATTTCGCTGATTTATTTTCACTGCTCCATGTACTTTGCACATTGGCACGATGCTCTTATACGGATTTGTTCTAGGGCACGGAATAAGTAACTTTTTTTCTATCTGTCTCATACTTTTTCTCTTTCGTGTTCATACAATAGCCAGACAAATTCTTGCAATTACTTTCTGCACAATATTATGTAACACGTGTAGTCCTGAATTATAGCTCGAATTATTCTAGGCGGTATGAATATTATCTCAAGCCGTCTTGTGGGTTCAAAATGTTCAGTAATGATCTTCCGGAAAGTAAAATCTTTGGTCATTTTTGAATTTTTCTACTTTCGTGAATTTAATACATTTGATATTATACTTTTGACAAGATATGTAAGAAATTATTTATCGAAAGTGAACGAATCCAATCGACCAGTAGCGGGTTTCATGTACAAACTTCAGCCTCAACTCGGGCTCTCGAGAGAGACTTTCGAGTCTCTCCGGCCGAGAGTGTGCGGTCAACGCTGTTTGCCGATGCTCAACGTGGCCCCGAACACCAAAGCCGATGTGTTGTTAATGCCGTGTAACGAGCAAGTTAATGGGGGCACTGGGCCGAGTATGAATTTCGTGTGAAATTCGAGCTAACTCGAGACCGGGAGAGAATAGCTTCGTTACATTCGCCGATAATTCTCTGCCTCGTTCCCTCCCGCCTTTCCCCGCCAAACTCGATTCTCGCAATTTCGCTCGACTATACACGTTTCCCATTCGTGAAAATCTTTTTATGCAGAAAACTAACAACAAACTTGAACATTTTACGCGTCTAATTGAATCCGTTCTTAATGAAACAGAACACTTTCAGTTTAAGATGTGACAATAGTTTCAAGACGCCACTTTTTACGACCAATTTTTGAGGATCGTGTTATCCCTTACGTAACATCTACAATCAATTCTGTAATTTAATGGCTTAACCAACTGATTTATTCTATTTTTCAATCAATTTTTTAATTTAATTCCTAAAGCAATTGTTTCAATTCCAATTCCATCAAAAAATTCTTTAATTCAAATGTAAAAAAGTGACGACGGTGACAACAGCTCGATGCACTGACATCGAACAGATCGTGCATCTCCCACGCGGATGCTCACATGGACGATCTCACTGCCTCGCGCGTGCCATACCGAGATTTCGAGCATTTTTCTCTGAGTAAAGGACTGCTAACTTTAAACGAAAAGACTCTGCTTATTTATGATCGTCTTACTATTTGCTTGTCGTGACATAACAATCAAACTTACGGTCAAGAATTGTCTCATTCCACAGTGCGAATACATCTGCACGGACGAAAAAGAATGTGCATTAAACTGCGGTTCACGGTCTTAGTACGAGGGATGAAAATATCGCCTTGACCCGTCCTCCGCTCATACGGAGGTATGGCTAGTCGAATACTCACGAAATGTGAGGAGAAAGAAAAAAGCTGCATATGTGATAAGGAAGTTAAAGAACGCCCGACAATCGAGTCAAGTACGCCATTACGTTGAATGCTCGCATTGTTGGAAGTGAACGAGAGCGCGCGGCGTCCCGAGTTTCACTACAGATATATACAATGTATTGCGTAACTGAGCCAACAATTCGGCAACGAGGGTCGAGTGCCTCCCGGTAACAGTCACGAGCCTGGGGTTTCATGGCTAAACTATGACAACTCCAGTATCGTTACGGTGAGTTGCATTAAAAAAAAAAAAAAAAAAAAATTACCTCGTCCCGGTCGAGTTTGAATGTCAACACCAGTCCGCGAAACTCAGGCAAAAAACGAGTGCGAATAATCAGCGGAATCATAAGAAAACCACTTATTTAATTATTTTTTTAATGCACAGAGACATTTTTTTATGCACACGGTCTCCTGTTGAAAATTATATTGGCTAATGACAGAACAGATGAATGACTTTAATTTGGTCCGCTAATGAGGATCGTCGGATAGAAAGTGTTTTCATTTTAGTATTTTAAACGCCCCGCCGATACGATATTTCGGCGACTATACGATTCACCCCGTTAAGCGTTGAAACAATTTTTTGTCGAAGCTTTGTAAAATATGTCGCTCCGACATTGTCCTAAAATCCGGTGCTCGAGCGGTCGCAGTAGCTAGCGGTGGCAGTAGATTCGGTGATTCTTGGTCGGCCCCGACACTAACGCTCTGTACGTAGGGGCACAATGTTCCGCTCCGGGGCTTGTAAAAGGTGGCCACCCAACACACATTTTATTACCGCGACGGGTAGACCTTTACCATTGTAATGTAAATAGCAAGCGATCGTATCTTCACCCAGGCGATCTCCAGCTGCGAGAGGGTGGAAACAACGAGAGAGGGTAGAACGGGGCGGGAGCGAGAGGGAAAAGATAGCGAACGAGCGAGCCTAAAGCTCAGAGCCACCGACAGAGCCAACCAACGACTAGGAACGTCGTGTAAATCGTAAAGAATACAGCTTCAGCTCTTATCGTCAAGAATAGCCGAGCCCGAGTGGTTAGTTTTTTTTTCTTCACATTTCGCCTTCCTGTTTCATCCACAGATAGTGTACCGGGAAAAGAACAAATTCAGCTTTGTTTCATTCAGATGGATTCACGGATAAAAAAAAATGTCAAGAAAATTTCACTGAAAAATCGCTTAGAAATAATTATCTGTTGGAATTTTAGCTTGACCTGAGTCTTCTTAGTTTCCCGCAGGTGGAGCATGCAGAATTAATGACTCGATGATTCTGCTTGAGGCACATGGATATTATATTTTATTTTCTGATATCCAGGCCATGCGCAGATTCTCGTTTGACAATCAAACATACTATGTCGATTTCCGAAGATTTCTTATTCTTGTAGGTCTATTGAGCAGAGATTCGTCGTACACAGCTTCGCTCACCCTTCGGAGTCCCGCGGATTATGTAGTAGCTCAGTGTGGTCTGCAGGAATACCTGAATTGCTCCTGTGCTACATATGGAGATATTTTTGCAAGATTTTTCTTAGAAAACAAGCTTTGAGGAAGTCACGTAGAGAAAAGTAGGTCAATATTGTTTTATCTCGTAAAAAATCTAATTGCACCCTCGCTTTTCACGGAAAGAAATCTTTCTCAGAGTATTCGGGGAGTTGATAATTCAATGTTTATGTTTATTATTTAATTGCACTTAATCCGTCGTAACGAATATTAATGTACATTTGTGAAAATTATTATAAATCCAAAACTCTCGATGATTTCGGAAAAAAGCTCGGATTAGGAGGACGAAACGTTAAATAAGAATTTTAATTCACCTGTCCTGACCTTTTCATTGCCGAAACAATTATAATCATCTCTATAAACATTGGTCACTGTCTTATACACGTTGTGAAAGGCAGTCCCGTTTTTCCAACAGAATGTACATCGTTAATAATTTATCGTCGTAGCACCGGAAATATCTGGCTGCTACAAAAACATATTTTTGTGCATCTCTGTTAACCAAGTTATTAATGAGTTATGGTAACGAAAGTCTTGATGGCCTAACAATTTTTTTTCTCCCTTAATCGCGCTACCGAAAAGGACCCATGTGAAATTGGTACCGGTTTTGACCTATAGAAAATAATACTCCCACGTAGGTGTGACAGTTCACCTATGTTTACACGGGTTGGCGACAGAAGTGACGAGGAACGGTGCGGCGTAATTATCTCCAACTTCATGTAGTGTAGGGATTCACGGCAAGAGGATATTAATTTCAAAATAAATTGTCTTCTGAGAGGCAGCTTAGATGCAGGTGTAACAACGTACGGAAGCCGGTACCGAAAAGTTGAGGCACAACAGCTCAACGCATCGCAGTTCAACGCTAGGATCCATCGCATAGTTGGAAAACTCCAGGTATGCGATGAATCCTAGCGTCGAGAGGGAGCAAAATGAACGAAGCTTCGCAGGTGAGCCGAAACGCCAGGGCTCAAGCCTGGGGCTCTACAGTTGCCAAGGTACCGAGACCTCACACCAGTATCGGAGTGACGTTAACGTTTAGTCACGCCCAACATCACATGCCATCGGCCGAATCGCCCCGGGCACTTCTGTCTTTCCCCTATTTTTAATTAAAAGTAAAGAGACATAAAGTGACCGTTTAAAACGGCAGTGCCGAGTCCGACGACTGTTGAGCTAACGCGATCGGGCGGACCTAATTCGCTGATACATTTCGACGTGAGGCAACCAGCGTGAAGTCATTGCTGGACCATTTTTCCGACGGGATCCCAGCTGGGCCCCGACTCGTCCGAAAAGTCAAAAGCCCGGTGCCACTTTCTCTTTAATGTAGCAAAAACAGCACAGCCATTCGACGCGAAATGAATGGAGCCGCTTAACGAACAAGTCGGCGAGTTAAAATGAAGAGCTTTGGGTTGGAGAAGCTCAATGTCGCCAGGATGCTTGATACTCCGTGTCAGTACGGAGAAGACCGGCCTCAATTAATGGGGGATAATGAGCCGTGGCCCGTTTCAGGTAAGTGGCATAATTGGTCGGTTTTTAGATATTTCTGGATAGGAAGAAATTTCGTAACCACCAGAATGAAACGAGTATGTCAATGGTTTCCAAAAGCGGAGTTCAATACAGAGATTACGTTAATTAGACGAGGCTAATTCGGAGCTTCAATTATAGAAATGCTGCTCGCTCGTTCCACTCTTTTTTTATAACTGGCAATGAATGGTCCTTCACTAGGTGAATTGAATTAAAAAAAAATGTATTCACAAATGACGTACCACAATTGTTGCAGTAAGTGATAGCAGCTTGATAGGAATTATTCATCACAAGGGGAACGACAACTGAGGCAAGATAACAAATGTACTGCGCCGGTCGAGTGAACAATAAAAAGAAATGTATTGGGAAAAAAAGCACCAAAATCCAGCACCGAACGTGTGCAGCGAGCCGCGAATAACCATTCGAATCTAAAACCGATATAGGTCCAGTCGAATCCTTCGAGCCCAGCGAAATAGAACATTCACTATGGTTTTGAGCACGGAACCAAAAAAGGAATAAAAAATATAAACGCACCGGTCACTGATCCGTTATACAGCAAACGTACCGGAATTCTCTCACGGTATTAACAATCGATACGCAATTTCGGCAACAGCCAGCGAATGCGAGAAGTTTTGCAGGGTATCATTTTTTGTTTTCTTTTTTTTGGAAATCGGTACAGAGAGACGGAGTGAATCGAGCTCTCATAGGGATCCGCGGAGAAAAAGCAGGATAGAGTCGGAGGGGCAGCGTCGGAATAGAAAGGCACAGATATTCGATTGCAAAATTGCGAATGCATATTTTGCATATATATCCAATTTTAGCGCGAATACCGGTGGTTCCCGACTTACGGCCGAATGAACTCCATCGCACGGACACTGCCATCGAATTAAACGAGATTTTTCATAATAAAAGCACGGAGCAAAAAAAAATTGAAAATTTAATAATAAAAAACAGAACAACGAAAAATGATTTTTTCCTTTGGTTAACCCTTTCTAAATCGAGCCTCCATTCCCAAACAATCGAGGGATCGATTGTTCGAAACATGAACCATCGAATACTCAACGAACCCGGCTGAACTTTCACGACCGGCTCGTCGACGGTAGCTTTTTCTTATCGGGAATTATTATTTTATATCGATTATGCAAAATCAACGAGGCCCTCGTGGGAACCGCGGGTCAGCGGATTCGCCGATTCCAATTCGATGTGTTTCGATATTGCTTTCGTATATCCAAGTGTCGCTCGCTCCCACTCGTCCGATACGACTTTGCATTCTGGCCGGAGCGCGTCACGTCAATCAGAAACGAATTAATAGGATCCGATCGATCTTTCGACGGTGGTGGGCTCGACGAGAATGCTGCCAATACCGGGCACACCAGCGGCGCAGCATCGGGTTCACGCCATGTTCACGCGTGACGTTACCATGCAAATACTCCCGGGCCAAACCAACCCCTAACGCTTTCCATCCGACGTGTCTCTCTCCCTCTCTCGCACTCTCCGCAACTCGCTCTGCACCCCAACTCCCCCCGCTCCCTTGATCCCTGCAAACGACGTTACCGTGCCCGTTGCTCAACTACTCTGGTGTATTTGTTTGTCGGACCTGAATCGGTGGGCACGGATCCGGCAACGAGGAGGCAACGAGAAACGTACGGCCTGTGACGATGGGCCGCCTGGTGGTTGCCACACGGATAAGTGTATAGATGTGTGGATATATGTTCATGTATACGTGCGCGGTGCAACCAGTCACCGGACATGGTCATCACACAGCATTCAACGGAGTTGCCGTATTATTCATACGGCATGCATATACACCGGGCAAAGTAGGCACACCCGATCGTCAGATGGACGGAACAAACTCGAAGATAAACCTTTCGGTACCCGAGTCTCGGTCGAGCCGAACTCGGCGCCAATTCCCACGATGAAAAATACGTGGATAAAAACTGATAATACTTTTTTTAAGCACGCAGTAACAACTTATATAGTATATCGTTCCGTTTATCGTACGCGATTAGGATAAACGATTGTACGCAAAGAGCGGTTTTGGAAACCGCTCAGAGTAGACGACAATAACATCAATAATCGCAATAAGCAAAATAATTTCGCACAGTCAAAATGCATAGATGAGTGAAATGATTTGAGTTTCGATAGGTTTGTATTTTTTTAAATTTCTGAACCATTTGTAAATCCAAAATCAGATGGTAGCATCGGAACAAGGACGTGGCAATTGTGGAATAAAATATATTGTAAAAAGTACGAACTTTTTTTACCGTGTAGGGAGACTTGAGGAAAAACCGCCCGTTACGATTATACGGTGATTATAAATGTCTCTTGAGGTTGTGCCACGAATACTTTCTGTTTTGCCAAGCCACGATACCTGAATTAAGACCCCACAGTCAGGTCTGCCGTGTAACGTACGCCATCCAGATACGGTGATACCTATAAGGATACTTGAATTCTTTCGGGTGTGCGAAACGTGTCCATGTTGTCGGAAGCGTGAGAAACGATCGTCCGGCCGGGAATCCACGAAACGTCGAAAAACCGCGAGAGTACAACGGTCAGGGGCGGCCTGGCGTATTCGAACTTTCGGTCCAAGCGAGAGGGTAATCGGATTCGGAGGAGACCGATACATGGCACTGACCACTCGGATTAGGTTGACTCTTCGGTTTCCCTCTTCTTTTTTGCCCCGCTTTACCTTTTCCCGAACCTATCCCGACGCCAGCTCTTTTCCTCTCGTCCCCGTCTCTGTGCATCGTCTGCATCCGTTTTCGACGTTCCACGTCTACGTACGTACTGATACGCCGGCGCGCGCGTGTGTATCAGCTTTCGTGTAACCTTTCTCTAATGCTCTTTCGCGTTCGCTCCAACACCAGCATCCACACATTTTCCAGTGCGCGCAGTCACGGTCTGGTAATTTTCGTTTCGAATGCCGAACGAGAGTTAACAAACGAACTTAATCCAGAAGCGAGAGGTCCGGGGTGCGGCTTCGCTGGTCCGACAGATCGGTACAGCTTCCGCCGATCCGGACACTGTACATGTGTCCGTGTCCATTCGTTTCATCTGCCTTTATAACGACGGTAGCAGTTTTCCCAAACAGCAGATTTATCCGTCATATTCGGTCTGTTTCGCCCCGAAGCCATAGGCAATGTTGAAACATTGCCGGAGACCTCAATAGGGTTCCCACTCTCTTCTTTTTTCACGGAGTTGTTTCATCGAGTTGTGGCATTAGGCTTACGGTGTTGGGCAGGTTTTACCTTGTTTCTCATTTGTGCACCGGAATTCCGAAAAGCGAGTTAAATCCTACTTTGTACACCGGCACTGATACCAAGATTTTTTATTTTAATTTTTTTTCTCACAGTACAGTGAGAAAAGGATCTAACAAATGAGACTACATCGCTTGAAAGACATTACCACAGCCCATACTGGTAGGAAACTAGGTCATCACTTATGGTAGGAAATACATGACTGATAATTTCACATGGATATTACGATAAAAATTCTTGAAAAATTTCAGACCTTCCGCTGTAGATAATGCCCTAAGACCCTACTACTATGCGTTCGATAGTTTTTTTCGACACCCTTCTCTCAATGTACCTTATTATACTGGCAATTGTCCCAGACGGGGGACTTTCGGTATCTACCTAGAGTCGATTGTAGTCCGTGTTCCTTCTTCACACGGACGACAAAGTCCGTTTTGGTCGAAGCTCTCGCATTCGCCACAACTTTTGTATTCGCTTCATTGCCTCCCGGTCCCAGGGACAATACTTACGATCGAACTTACCGCAATAAAAAAAGCCACGAGGTTAACGGGTTGGCGGTGGGAGAGCTCCGAACTCTCGTTCCACCAACGGCGCCGAACCATCGGTACAGGGTAACGGCCTATACGCAACGGAGAAGTCTAGGGCCGACACATGGGCGAGTGCCGAAAACGTTCGGGAAACCATCGGAAATCAATAAACGGAATCCGCTCGCTTACGGACCATCGCCACTATATGGCATAACGTTTGGCAATGGACTGCACAAGAGCGAGAGAGATTCGGTCCGGGACGGAGACTGAGTCGGAGATAGATGGAGAGTATGACGAAGCAAAAGAGAAGTGGTCGACGGCCACGTTCGGTTTGACTGACATGGCGCGCGTTATGTGAATTTCCTTGTTGACAGATCCCGGAGAATTTCGTGACCTTAGCGCGGTGCCAAGAGCTCTGGCGGCTAGTGGCCCTGATGGGGCCGCAGCCGTTGCCAGCCCGGAGAACACTGAACCCACACAAGGTGGCGAATTTCTCCCTGGCCTCTGCACATCGGTAACGTGTGACTCGGGCACACACACCGATAGATCGATATTATGGAAATCCAAATTCAATGGCCCGCGCAGGGTTGTCGCCGTCGTCGTCCGCACACACCGGACCCTATTGGATGGATAACGGATTGGCAAGACGGAGGTTGCGATAATCGCCCGTATTGTTACACAACGGCATATTCCACATGACGAATTCGTACCGCTGTTGCCGATCGAAACGATATTAAATGGGCGCTACGACCGAAGGATAGACCGGGGCTAATTGTAACACGGGTCAAATCGGAGCGGACCCAAGAAAATGAAGACTTGTGATGCGATCGGTATGGTACGAGGAGGGATTGGAGGCCATACTGCGATCCGTACTTACTGCATAAGACCTATTCCCTTTACTGCGTCAGTTTCAACTTGCACCCGTTTTATATTGACGTGCCGAATTTGTATAACTCCGTTGCGAATGTCGAGTGTACGTGGGCTCCGAAATGGAGGCCGGGCTTTTTTAAGTACAGAAGGAGCGGCGAATATGACCTGCTCTCATTAACACGTTCATTAATTATGTATGTGCTGGGGTACATTTACAACCTTCGTCCTTTGCACTTTTTTGCAGGGAATTTATCAAACTTCATCACTCTCTGAAAAAGACTGTTTTAGTTGTGAAAAATAAAACGTAATTCATTTCATAGCATTCGGAGTAGACGACTCCGCGTGCACTCGAAGGGTCAACGGATGTAGCAATTGGTCAGCTGGACGATACACCGAGGGAAAAAACCGGAACGAAGCGAACCTACATGAGCGCTTGAACCAAAGAAACATGGTTTCAATCATACAGTCACCGTACTCACCGTCACGGTGAGCTTTGCCGTATTTATACGGCGAGACTGATGGTGAACTTTGACACATCGACATCATTGAGGTTGAGCGAACCACCACTTTAATCAATCAACCTCACTGACATTGGTTCCGGCTCCGTGAGATCAATCGATTCAAGTTCACCATGAGTTCCGTCGTATTTAGCCTCAGCGAGACGTTGAGCCAACCTTATGTTATTGACTGGACCTCTCGGTGAGCGTAACCAAAATCATGACCGTGACAACAATACTTGCTTCGACCAACCTATCATGGGTGTTCGCTCCGTCTCCGATTTATCTCTCAACGTAAAATATGGACAACTTTTTGCGACAAACTCGAGTTATTTTCCTGCTAAACTAGCCATATTCTTCCCCCTCCCAAATATCGCATTTTCGATATGGCGCGATATGTAATACAGAGCAGTTACATACTATAATACATGTATATATTTACATATTTATAGTATAGTTATATGTATATATATATATATATATATAAATATACTATACACTACCGAAGCCAGATCGCCGGCGACGTGCAACGGGTGCTCGCACGCTTCGCACATGACGATCGGGGTGAATCCAAGAATAACGTAGCACCGGTAGAGAGTAGAGAGTGTATAGTATCAGGGAGGAGCGAACGCTCCGCATATCAAAAAAGTTGGGGTGGAAGAACGTCGAGAGTGAGCGATCCCGGTGAATACGAGAAAGCGATAACGTATAACGAGAGAGGAATGGTATTCGCTCCACCTCGATGTGTGCTCGTTCCGCTGCTGCTGTGGCAACTCTCGATTCTCGGAGGCGAATTCGTGCACGCGATAGCTGAGGTAGATCCTTATCTCTCTCTTCTCCCAAACCTCCCTCTTCCTATTTCTTCCGCCCCTTTCCATCGACCTCCCGCGTCCTCAGCAAGGATCGCTTTCTCACTCCGGACGTACAAGAGATCCTTCAGCCCGAACGTGACACGTTGATAGCTACTCGGCGTGGAGGCTCACTCGCAGCGTCGGTGTCGGATCCTCGCAGCGTCGGAGGAAAATGAAAAAATAAAGAAGAATGAATCGAGCGTGGAACCCTCAACGATACACGAACACAGTGAGCAACGGGTTGAAGCACAAGGAATTACTGCACCTGCTCGATCGTTTCTATCTAAGGCGCGCGTTTTCGACATTTTTTAAAATTCTTTCGCGATATTTATTTCACTCGCGTATGAAGCTCGCCGTTCGATGTGCCGCTTATTGAAGAAGCGTGTGATCATGGGGATTTCTCGAAATAAAAGTTTCAATTACGAATAGAATTTTCATGACGTTCGTGAATTTATGTCTAATTGGAACGTTTCAGAGGAAATTTATTTCGATTGAACCTGAGATATCGAATCGCGTCCGAATGCACAATTTTTTGTCAGATGATGGGAACAATTGTTGATAATTTGATTATTCACTGACGGTCAATCAGTAGCTCACCAGATAGGGTTCGCTCCGGGTGGCTGTTACATTCCAGTACTGGCGCAAGACCGACCGCACTCCCAAGCAAGGCGCGGTCGGTGCTGGGATGTAACCACGAGCCAGATGTCCCGAGGGCGGGTTCGTACGAACAACCACGGTACAGAAGTTTGTAACGTTGAGGTAATGATTTACTGGAGAGCCGTCAATGGCTACAACCACGTTTAGGGTGTTCTCGAATATTTCTAAAGGCCATGCGTCAACTAGTTTTTTAATACTTTAGACGTTATAAATAATTACAGGAATAGATTCAAATTGATATGAGATATCATTGGTGAGGTTATAGTACCCTTACCGTTTTTCGGCTCGAAGAAATCGGAAATTTTTTTTTCTCAAGATATCGACCTGGAACCTTCGCCATTCGATTCAGTGACTTATTCTCGTTCTAAAACTGTATAATTAGAGCCTTTTCCGATAATTTTTAAAATTCGACCTTTTTGGGGTAGGGAATCCTATGTTAAATTTTGCGAAACGACACATTTTTTTGAAAAATTTCGAGATATCGATCTGAAACCTTCACCATTCGATCCAAGTCATATACTTCCCAACCGATTTCAGCCACGAGAAAATTCTAAAAAAATGTTTTCCTCGGAAAAATCGATTTTTTCGAAATCGGCATTTTCGGCGAAAAACGGAAAAACGTTTTTCGGCATAAAACATGGCAAAAAATTTTTTTAGAATTTTTTAACCCACAAAATCGGTTGGGAAGTATGCGACTTGGATCTAATGGTGAAGGTTTCAGGTCGATATCTCGAAATTTTTCAAAAAAATGTGTCGTTTCGCAAAATTTAACCCAGGATTCCCTACCCCAAAAATGGGCAAAATTAAAAATTCTCCAAAAACCTTTTGTTTATACTGTTTTAGATTGCAAATTCATCACTGAAGCGAATGGCGAAGGTCCCAGGTCGATATCTTGAAAAAAAAAATTTCCGATTTTTTCGAGCCGGAAAACGGTAAGGGTACCCCCTTTGCATCGAAAAAATCCGAAAAATTTTTTTTCAAGATATCGACCTGGAACTTTCGCCATTCGATTCAGTGACTTATTCTCGTTCTAAAACTGTATATTTAGAGCCTTTTCCGATAATTTTTAAAATTCGACCTTTTTGGGGTAGGGAATCCTATGTTAAATTTTGCGAAACGACACATTTTTTTGAAAAATTTCGAGATATCGATCTGAAACCTTCACCATTCGATCCAAGTCATATACTTCCCAACCGATTTCAGCCACGAGAAAATTCTAAAAAAATTTTTTCCTCGGAAAAATCGATTTTTTCGAAATCGGCATTTTCGGCGAAAAACGGAAAAACGTTTTTCGGCATAAAACATGGCAAAAAATTTTTTTAGAATTTTTTAACCCACAAAATCGGTTGGGAAGTATGCGACTTGGATCTAATGGTGAAGGTTTCAGATCGATATCTCGAAATTTTTCAAAAAAATGTGTCGTTTCGCAAAATTTAACCCAGGATTCCCTACCCCAAAAGTGGGCAAAATTAAAAATTCTCCAAAAACCTTTTGTTTGTACTGTTTTAGATTGCAAATTCATCACTGAAGCGAATGGCGAAGGTCCCAGGTCGATATCTTGAAAAAAAAAATTTCCGATTTTTTCGAGCCGGAAAACGGTAAGGGTACCCCCTTTGCATCGAAAAAATCCGAAAATTTTTTTTTCAAGATATCGACCTGGAACTTTCGCCATTCGATTCAGTGACTTATTCTCGTTCTAAAACTGTATATTTAGAGCCTTTTCCGATAATTTTTAAAATTCGACCTTTTTGGGGTAGGGAATCCTATGTTAAATTTTGCGAAACGACACATTTTTTTGAAAAATTTCGAGATATCGATCTGAAACCTTCACCATTCGATCCAAGTCATATACTTCCCAACCGATTTCAGCCACGAGAAAATTCTAAAAAAATTTTTTCCTCGGAAAAATCGATTTTTTCGAAATCGGCATTTTCGGCGAAAAACGGAAAAACGTTTTTCGGCATAAAACATGGCAAAAAATTTTTTTAGAATTTTTTAACCCACAAAATCGGTTGGGAAGTATGCGACTTGGATCTAATGGTGAAGGTTTCAGATCGATATCTCGAAATTTTTCAAAAAAATGTGTCGTTTCGCAAAATTTAACCCAGGATTCCCTACCCCAAAAGTGGGCAAAATTAAAAATTCTCCAAAAACCTTTTGTTTGTACTGTTTTAGATTGCAAATTCATCACTGAAGCGAATGGCGAAGGTCCCAGGTCGATATCTTGAAAAAAAAAATTTCCGATTTTTTCGAGCCGGAAAACGGTAAGGGTACCCCCTTTGCATCGAAAAAATCCGAAAATTTTTTTTTCAAGATATCGACCTGGAACTTTCGCCATTCGATTCAGTGACTTATTCTCGTTCTAAAACTGTATATTTAGAGCCTTTTCCGATAATTTTTAAAATTCGACCTTTTTGGGGTAGGGAATCCTATGTTAAATTTTGCGAAACGACACATTTTTTTGAAAAATTTCGAGATATCGATCTGAAACCTTCACCATTCGATCCAAGTCATATACTTCCCAACCGATTTCAGCCACGAGAAAATTCTAAAAAAATTTTTTCCTCGGAAAAATCGATTTTTTCGAAATCGGCATTTTCGGCGAAAAACGGAAAAACGTTTTTCGGCATAAAACATGGCAAAAAATTTTTTTAGAATTTTTTAACCCACAAAATCGGTTGGGAAGTATGCGACTTGGATCTAATGGTGAAGGTTTCAGATCGATATCTCGAAATTTTTCAAAAAAATGTGTCGTTTCGCAAAATTTAACCCAGGATTCCCTACCCCAAAAGTGGGCAAAATTAAAAATTCTCCAAAAACCTTTTGTTTGTACTGTTTTAGATTGCAAATTCATCACTGAAGCGAATGGCGAAGGTCCCAGGTCGATATCTTGAAAAAAAAAATTTCCGATTTTTTCGAGCCGGAAAACGGTAAGGGTACCCCCTTTGCATCGAAAAAATCCGAAAATTTTTTTTTCAAGATATCGACCTGGAACTTTCGCCATTCGATTCAGTGACTTATTCTCGTTCTAAAACTGTATATTTAGAGCCTTTTCCGATAATTTTTAAAATTCGACCTTTTTGGGGTAGGGAATCCTATGTTAAATTTTGCGAAACGACACATTTTTTTGAAAAATTTCGAGATATCGATCTGAAACCTTCACCATTCGATCCAAGTCATATACTTCCCAACCGATTTCAGCCACGAGAAAATTCTAAAAAAATTTTTTCCTCGGAAAAATCGATTTTTTCGAAATCGGCATTTTCGGCGAAAAACGGAAAAACGTTTTTCGGCATAAAACATGGCAAAAAATTTTTTTAGAATTTTTTAACCCACAAAATCGGTTGGGAAGTATGCGACTTGGATCTAATGGTGAAGGTTTCAGGTCGATATCTCGAAATTTTTCAAAAAAATGTGTCGTTTCGCAAAATTTAACCCAGGATTCCCTACCCCAAAAATGGGCAAAATTAAAAATTCTCCAAAAACCTTTTGTTTATACTGTTTTAGATTGCAAATTCATCACTGAAGCGAATGGCGAAGGTCCCAGGTCGATATCTTGAAAAAAAAAATTTCCGATGTTTTCGAGCCGGAAAACGGTAAGGGTACCCCCTTTGCATCGAAAAAATCCGAAAAATTTTTTTTCAAGATATCGACCTGGAACTTTCGCCATTCGATTCAGTGACTTATTCTCGTTCTAAAACTGTATATTTAGAGCCTTTTCCGATAATTTTTAAAATTCGACCTTTTTGGGGTAGGGAATCCTATGTTAAATTTTGCGAAACGACACATTTTTTTGAAAAATTTCGAGATATCGATCTGAAACCTTCACCATTCGATCCAAGTCATATACTTCCCAACCGATTTCAGCCACGAGAAAATTCTAAAAAAATTTTTTCCTCGGAAAAATCGATTTTTTCGAAATCGGCATTTTCGGCGAAAAACGGAAAAACGTTTTTCGGCATAAAACATGGCAAAAAATTTTTTTAGAATTTTTTAACCCACAAAATCGGTTGGGAAGTATGCGACTTGGATCTAATGGTGAAGGTTTCAGATCGATATCTCGAAATTTTTCAAAAAAATGTGTCGTTTCGCAAAATTTAACCCAGGATTCCCTACCCCAAAAGTGGGCAAAATTAAAAATTCTCCAAAAACCTTTTGTTTGTACTGTTTTAGATTGCAAATTCATCACTGAAGCGAATGGCGAAGGTCCCAGGTCGATATCTTGAAAAAAAAAATTTCCGATTTTTTCGAGCCGGAAAACGGTAAGGGTACCCCCTTTGCATCGAAAAAATCCGAAAAATTTTTTTTCAAGATATCGACCTGGAACTTTCGCCATTCGATTCAGTGACTTATTCTCGTTCTAAAACTGTATATTTAGAGCCTTTTCCGATAATTTTTAAAATTCGACCTTTTTGGGGTAGGGAATCCTATGTTAAATTTTGCGAAACGACACATTTTTTTGAAAAATTTCGAGATATCGATCTGAAACCTTCACCATTCGATCCAAGTCATATACTTCCCAACCGATTTCAGCCACGAGAAAATTCTAAAAAAAATTTTTCCTCGGAAAAATCGATTTTTTCGAAATCGGCATTTTCGGCGAAAAACGGAAAAACGTTTTTCGGCATAAAACATGGCAAAAAATTTTTTTAGAATTTTTTAACCCACAAAATCGGTTGGGAAGTATGCGACTTGGATCTAATGGTGAAGGTTTCAGGTCGATATCTCGAAATTTTTCAAAAAAATGTGTCGTTTCGCAAAATTTAACCCAGGATTCCCTACCCCAAAAATGGGCAAAATTAAAAATTCTCCAAAAACCTTTTGTTTATACTGTTTTAGATTGCAAATTCATCACTGAAGCGAATGGCGAAGGTCCCAGGTCGATATCTTGAAAAAAAAAATTTCCGATGTTTTCGAGCCGGAAAACGGTAAGGGTACCCCCTTTGCATCGAAAAAATCCGAAAAATTTTTTTTCAAGATATCGACCTGGAACTTTCGCCATTCGATTCAGTGACTTATTCTCGTTCTAAAACTGTATATTTAGAGCCTTTTCCGATAATTTTTAAAATTCGACCTTTTTGGGGTAGGGAATCCTATGTTAAATTTTGCGAAACGACACATTTTTTTGAAAAATTTCGAGATATCGATCTGAAACCTTCACCATTCGATCCAAGTCATATACTTCCCAACCGATTTCAGCCACGAGAAAATTCTAAAAAAATTTTTTCCTCGGAAAAATCGATTTTTTCGAAATCGGCATTTTCGGCGAAAAACGGAAAAACGTTTTTCGGCATAAAACATGGCAAAAAATTTTTTTAGAATTTTTTAACCCACAAAATCGGTTGGGAAGTATGCGACTTGGATCTAATGGTGAAGGTTTCAGATCGATATCTCGAAATTTTTCAAAAAAATGTGTCGTTTCGCAAAATTTAACCCAGGATTCCCTACCCCAAAAGTGGGCAAAATTAAAAATTCTCCAAAAACCTTTTGTTTGTACTGTTTTAGATTGCAAATTCATCACTGAAGCGAATGGCGAAGGTCCCAGGTCGATATCTTGAAAAAAAAAATTTCCGATTTTTTCGAGCCGGAAAACGGTAAGGGTACCCCCTTTGCATCGAAAAAATCCGAAAATTTTTTTTTCAAGATATCGACCTGGAACTTTCGCCATTCGATTCAGTGACTTATTCTCGTTCTAAAACTGTATATTTAGAGCCTTTTCCGATAATTTTTAAAATTCGACCTTTTTGGGGTAGGGAATCCTATGTTAAATTTTGCGAAACGACACATTTTTTTGAAAAATTTCGAGATATCGATCTGAAACCTTCACCATTCGATCCAAGTCATATACTTCCCAACCGATTTCAGCCACGAGAAAATTCTAAAAAAATTTTTTCCTCGGAAAAATCGATTTTTTCGAAATCGGCATTTTCGGCGAAAAACGGAAAAACGTTTTTCGGCATAAAACATGGCAAAAAATTTTTTTAGAATTTTTTAACCCACAAAATCGGTTGGGAAGTATGCGACTTGGATCTAATGGTGAAGGTTTCAGATCGATATCTCGAAATTTTTCAAAAAAATGTGTCGTTTCGCAAAATTTAACCCAGGATTCCCTACCCCAAAAGTGGGCAAAATTAAAAATTCTCCAAAAACCTTTTGTTTGTACTGTTTTAGATTGCAAATTCATCACTGAAGCGAATGGCGAAGGTCCCAGGTCGATATCTTGAAAAAAAAAATTTCCGATTTTTTCGAGCCGGAAAACGGTAAGGGTACCCCCTTTGCATCGAAAAAATCCGAAAAATTTTTTTTCAAGATATCGACCTGGAACTTTCGCCATTCGATTCAGTGACTTATTCTCGTTCTAAAACTGTATATTTAGAGCCTTTTCCGATAATTTTTAAAATTCGACCTTTTTGGGGTAGGGAATCCTATGTTAAATTTTGCGAAACGACACATTTTTTTGAAAAATTTCGAGATATCGATCTGAAACCTTCACCATTCGATCCAAGTCATATACTTCCCAACCGATTTCAGCCACGAGAAAATTCTAAAAAAATTTTTTCCTCGGAAAAATCGATTTTTTCGAAATCGGCATTTTCGGCGAAAAACGGAAAAACGTTTTTCGGCATAAAACATGGCAAAAAATTTTTTTAGAATTTTTTAACCCACAAAATCGGTTGGGAAGTATGCGACTTGGATCTAATGGTGAAGGTTTCAGATCGATATCTCGAAATTTTTCAAAAAAATGTGTCGTTTCGCAAAATTTAACCCAGGATTCCCTACCCCAAAAGTGGGCAAAATTAAAAATTCTCCAAAAACCTTTTGTTTGTACTGTTTTAGATTGCAAATTCATCACTGAAGCGAATGGCGAAGGTCCCAGGTCGATATCTTGAAAAAAAAAATTTCCGATTTTTTCGAGCCGGAAAACGGTAAGGGTACCCCCTTTGCATCGAAAAAATCCGAAAATTTTTTTTTCAAGATATCGACCTGGAACTTTCGCCATTCGATTCAGTGACTTATTCTCGTTCTAAAACTGTATATTTAGAGCCTTTTCCGATAATTTTTAAAATTCGACCTTTTTGGGGTAGGGAATCCTATGTTAAATTTTGCGAAACGACACATTTTTTTGAAAAATTTCGAGATATCGATCTGAAACCTTCACCATTCGATCCAAGTCATATACTTCCCAACCGATTTCAGCCACGAGAAAATTCTAAAAAAATTTTTTCCTCGGAAAAATCGATTTTTTCGAAATCGGCATTTTCGGCGAAAAACGGAAAAACGTTTTTCGGCATAAAACATGGCAAAAAATTTTTTTAGAATTTTTTAACCCACAAAATCGGTTGGGAAGTATGCGACTTGGATCTAATGGTGAAGGTTTCAGATCGATATCTCGAAATTTTTCAAAAAAATGTGTCGTTTCGCAAAATTTAACCCAGGATTCCCTACCCCAAAAGTGGGCAAAATTAAAAATTCTCCAAAAACCTTTTGTTTGTACTGTTTTAGATTGCAAATTCATCACTGAAGCGAATGGCGAAGGTCCCAGGTCGATATCTTGAAAAAAAAAATTTCCGATTTTTTCGAGCCGGAAAACGGTAAGGGTACCCCCTTTGCATCGAAAAAATCCGAAAAATTTTTTTTCAAGATATCGACCTGGAACTTTCGCCATTCGATTCAGTGACTTATTCTCGTTCTAAAACTGTATATTTAGAGCCTTTTCCGATAATTTTTAAAATTCGACCTTATTGGGGTAGGGAATCCTATGTTAAATTTTGCGAAACGACACATTTTTTTGAAAAATTTCGAGATATCGATCTGAAACCTTCACCATTCGATCCAAGTCATATACTTCCCAACCGATTTCAGCCACGAGAAAATTCTAAAAAAATTTTTTCCTCGGAAAAATCGATTTTTTCGAAATCGGCATTTTCGGCGAAAAACGGAAAAACGTTTTTCGGCATAAAACATGGCAAAAAATTTTTTTAGAATTTTTTAACCCACAAAATCGGTTGGGAAGTATGCGACTTGGATCTAATGGTGAAGGTTTCAGATCGATATCTCGAAATTTTTCAAAAAAATGTGTCGTTTCGCAAAATTTAACCCAGGATTCCCTACCCCAAAAGTGGGCAAAATTAAAAATTCTCCAAAAACCTTTTGTTTGTACTGTTTTAGATTGCAAATTCATCACTGAAGCGAATGGCGAAGGTCCCAGGTCGATATCTTGAAAAAAAAAATTTCCGATTTTTTCGAGCCGGAAAACGGTAAGGGTACCCCCTTTGCATCGAAAAAATCCGAAAATTTTTTTTTCAAGATATCGACCTGGAACTTTCGCCATTCGATTCAGTGACTTATTCTCGTTCTAAAACTGTATATTTAGAGCCTTTTCCGATAATTTTTAAAATTCGACCTTTTTGGGGTAGGGAATCCTATGTTAAATTTTGCGAAACGACACATTTTTTTGAAAAATTTCGAGATATCGATCTGAAACCTTCACCATTCGATCCAAGTCATATACTTCCCAACCGATTTCAGCCACGAGAAAATTCTAAAAAAAGTTTTTCCTCGGAAAAATCGATTTTTTCGAAATCGGCATTTTCGGCGAAAAACGGAAAAACGTTTTTCGGCATAAAACATGGCAAAAAATTTTTTTAGAATTTTTTAACCCACAAAATCGGTTGGGAAGTATGCGACTTGGATCTAATGGTGAAGGTTTCAGGTCGATATCTCGAAATTTTTCAAAAAAATGTGTCGTTTCGCAAAATTTAACCCAGGATTCCCTACCCCAAAAATGGGCAAAATTAAAAATTCTCCAAAAACCTTTTGTTTATACTGTTTTAGATTGCAAATTCATCACTGAAGCGAATGGCGAAGGTCCCAGGTCGATATCTTGAAAAAAAAAATTTCCGATTTTTTCGAGCCGGAAAACGGTAAGGGTACCCCCTTTGCATCGAAAAAATCCGAAAAATTTTTTTTCAAGATATCGACCTGGAACTTTCGCCATTCGATTCAGTGACTTATTCTCGTTCTAAAACTGTATATTTAGAGCCTTTTCCGATAATTTTTAAAATTCGACCTTTTTGGGGTAGGGAATCCTATGTTAAATTTTGCGAAACGACACATTTTTTTGAAAAATTTCGAGATATCGATCTGAAACCTTCACCATTCGATCCAAGTCATATACTTCCCAACCGATTTCAGCCACGAGAAAATTCTAAAAAAAATTTTTCCTCGGAAAAATCGATTTTTTCGAAATCGGCATTTTCGGCGAAAAACGGAAAAACGTTTTTCGGCATAAAACATGGCAAAAAATTTTTTTAGAATTTTTTAACCCACAAAATCGGTTGGGAAGTATGCGACTTGGATCTAATGGTGAAGGTTTCAGGTCGATATCTCGAAATTTTTCAAAAAAATGTGTCGTTTCGCAAAATTTAACCCAGGATTCCCTACCCCAAAAGTGGGCAAAATTAAAAATTCTCCAAAAACCTTTTGTTTGTACTGTTTTAGATTGCAAATTCATCACTGAAGCGAATGGCGAAGGTCCCAGGTCGATATCTTGAAAAAAAAAATTTCCGATTTTTTCGAGCCGGAAAACGGTAAGGGTACCCCCTTTGCATCGAAAAAATCCGAAAAATTTTTTTTCAAGATATCGACCTGGAACTTTCGCCATTCGATTCAGTGACTTATTCTCGTTCTAAAACTGTATATTTAGAGCCTTTTCCGATAATTTTTAAAATTCGACCTTTTTGGGGTAGGGAATCCTATGTTAAATTTTGCGAAACGACACATTTTTTTGAAAAATTTCGAGATATCGATTTGAAACCTTCACCATTCGATCCAAGTCATATACTTCCCAACCGATTTCAGCCACGAGAAAATTCTAAAAAAAATTTTTCCTCGGAAAAATCGATTTTTTCGAAATCGGCATTTTCGGCGAAAAACGGAAAAACGTTTTTCGGCATAAAACATGGCAAAAAATTTTTTTAGAATTTTTTAACCCACAACATCGGTTGGGAAGTATGCGACTTGGATCTAATGGTGAAGGTTTCAGGTCGATATCTCGAAATTTTTCAAAAAAATGTGTCGTTTCGCAAAATTTAACCCAGGATTCCCTACCCCAAAAATGGGCAAAATTAAAAATTCTCCAAAAACCTTTTGTTTATACTGTTTTAGATTGCAAATTCATCACTGAAGCGAATGGCGAAGGTCCCAGGTCGATATCTTGAAAAAAAAAATTTCCGATGTTTTCGAGCCGGAAAACGGTAAGGGTACCCCCTTTGCATCGAAAAAATCCGAAAATTTTTTTTTCAAGATATCGACCTGGAACTTTCGCCATTCGATTCAGTGACTTATTCTCGTTCTAAAACTGTATATTTAGAGCCTTTTCCGATAATTTTTAAAATTCGACCTTTTTGTGGTAGGGAATCCTATGTTAAATTTTGCGAAACGACACATTTTTTTGAAAAATTTCGAGATATCGATCTGAAACCTTCACCATTCGATCCAAGTCATATACTTCCCAACCGATTTCAGCCACGAGAAAATTCTAAAAAAATTTTTTCCTCGGAAAAATCGATTTTTTCGAAATCGGCATT
Source organism: Listrodromus nycthemerus (assembly GCA_963978505.1). NCBI lineage: Eukaryota > Metazoa > Arthropoda > Insecta > Hymenoptera > Ichneumonidae > Listrodromus > Listrodromus nycthemerus. The sequence goes on along the minus strand of OZ021680.1, from coordinate 21,196,157 downwards.
TTCGGCGAAAAACGGAAAAACGTTTTTCGGCATAAAACATGGCAAAAAATTTTTTTAGAATTTTTTAACCCACAAAATCGGTTGGGAAGTATGCGACTTGGATCTAATGGTGAAGGTTTCAGATCGATATCTCGAAATTTTTCAAAAAAATGTGTCGTTTCGCAAAATTTAACCCAGGATTCCCTACCCCAAAAGTGGGCAAAATTAAAAATTCTCCAAAAACCTTTTGTTTGTACTGTTTTAGATTGCAAATTCATCACTGAAGCGAATGGCGAAGGTCCCAGGTCGATATCTTGAAAAAAAAAATTTCCGATTTTTTCGAGCCGGAAAACGGTAAGGGTACCCCCTTTGCATCGAAAAAATCCGAAAATTTTTTTTTCAAGATATCGACCTGGAACTTTCGCCATTCGATTCAGTGACTTATTCTCGTTCTAAAACTGTATATTTAGAGCCTTTTCCGATAATTTTTAAAATTCGACCTTTTTGGGGTAGGGAATCCTATGTTAAATTTTGCGAAACGACACATTTTTTTGAAAAATTTCGAGATATCGATCTGAAACCTTCACCATTCGATCCAAGTCATATACTTCCCAACCGATTTCAGCCACGAGAAAATTCTAAAAAAAGTTTTTCCTCGGAAAAATCGATTTTTTCGAAATCGGCATTTTCGGCGAAAAACGGAAAAACGTTTTTCGGCATAAAACATGGCAAAAAATTTTTTTAGAATTTTTTAACCCACAAAATCGGTTGGGAAGTATGCGACTTGGATCTAATGGTGAAGGTTTCAGGTCGATATCTCGAAATTTTTCAAAAAAATGTGTCGTTTCGCAAAATTTAACCCAGGATTCCCTACCCCAAAAATGGGCAAAATTAAAAATTCTCCAAAAACCTTTTGTTTATACTGTTTTAGATTGCAAATTCATCACTGAAGCGAATGGCGAAGGTCCCAGGTCGATATCTTGAAAAAAAAAATTTCCGATTTTTTCGAGCCGGAAAACGGTAAGGGTACCCCCTTTGCATCGAAAAAATCCGAAAAATTTTTTTTCAAGATATCGACCTGGAACTTTCGCCATTCGATTCAGTGACTTATTCTCGTTCTAAAACTGTATATTTAGAGCCTTTTCCGATAATTTTTAAAATTCGACCTTTTTGGGGTAGGGAATCCTATGTTAAATTTTGCGAAACGACACATTTTTTTGAAAAATTTCGAGATATCGATCTGAAACCTTCACCATTCGATCCAAGTCATATACTTCCCAACCGATTTCAGCCACGAGAAAATTCTAAAAAAAATTTTTCCTCGGAAAAATCGATTTTTTCGAAATCGGCATTTTCGGCGAAAAACGGAAAAACGTTTTTCGGCATAAAACATGGCAAAAAATTTTTTTAGAATTTTTTAACCCACAAAATCGGTTGGGAAGTATGCGACTTGGATCTAATGGTGAAGGTTTCAGGTCGATATCTCGAAATTTTTCAAAAAAATGTGTCGTTTCGCAAAATTTAACCCAGGATTCCCTACCCCAAAAGTGGGCAAAATTAAAAATTCTCCAAAAACCTTTTGTTTGTACTGTTTTAGATTGCAAATTCATCACTGAAGCGAATGGCGAAGGTCCCAGGTCGATATCTTGAAAAAAAAAATTTCCGATTTTTTCGAGCCGGAAAACGGTAAGGGTACCCCCTTTGCATCGAAAAAATCCGAAAAATTTTTTTTCAAGATATCGACCTGGAACTTTCGCCATTCGATTCAGTGACTTATTCTCGTTCTAAAACTGTATATTTAGAGCCTTTTCCGATAATTTTTAAAATTCGACCTTTTTGGGGTAGGGAATCCTATGTTAAATTTTGCGAAACGACACATTTTTTTGAAAAATTTCGAGATATCGATTTGAAACCTTCACCATTCGATCCAAGTCATATACTTCCCAACCGATTTCAGCCACGAGAAAATTCTAAAAAAAATTTTTCCTCGGAAAAATCGATTTTTTCGAAATCGGCATTTTCGGCGAAAAACGGAAAAACGTTTTTCGGCATAAAACATGGCAAAAAATTTTTTTAGAATTTTTTAACCCACAACATCGGTTGGGAAGTATGCGACTTGGATCTAATGGTGAAGGTTTCAGGTCGATATCTCGAAATTTTTCAAAAAAATGTGTCGTTTCGCAAAATTTAACCCAGGATTCCCTACCCCAAAAATGGGCAAAATTAAAAATTCTCCAAAAACCTTTTGTTTATACTGTTTTAGATTGCAAATTCATCACTGAAGCGAATGGCGAAGGTCCCAGGTCGATATCTTGAAAAAAAAAATTTCCGATGTTTTCGAGCCGGAAAACGGTAAGGGTACCCCCTTTGCATCGAAAAAATCCGAAAATTTTTTTTTCAAGATATCGACCTGGAACTTTCGCCATTCGATTCAGTGACTTATTCTCGTTCTAAAACTGTATATTTAGAGCCTTTTCCGATAATTTTTAAAATTCGACCTTTTTGGGGTAGGGAATCCTATGTTAAATTTTGCGAAACGACACATTTTTTTGAAAAATTTCGAGATATCGATCTGAAACCTTCACCATTCGATCCAAGTCATATACTTCCCAACCGATTTCAGCCACGAGAAAATTCTAAAAAAATTTTTTCCTCGGAAAAATCGATTTTTTCGAAATCGGCATTTTCGGCGAAAAACGGAAAAACGTTTTTCGGCATAAAACATGGCAAAAAATTTTTTTAGAATTTTTTAACCCACAAAATCGGTTGGGAAGTATGCGACTTGGATCTAATGGTGAAGGTTTCAGGTCGATATCTCGAAATTTTTCAAAAAAATGTGTCGTTTCGCAAAATTTAACCCAGGATTCCCTACCCCAAAAATGGGCAAAATTAAAAATTCTCCAAAAACCTTTTGTTTATACTGTTTTAGATTGCAAATTCATCACTGAAGCGAATGGCGAAGGTCCCAGGTCGATATCTTGAAAAAAAAAATTTCCGATGTTTTCGAGCCGGAAAACGGTAAGGGTACCCCCTTTGCATCGAAAAAATCCGAAAATTTTTTTTTCAAGATATCGACCTGGAACTTTCGCCATTCGATTCAGTGACTTATTCTCGTTCTAAAACTGTATATTTAGAGCCTTTTCCGATAATTTTTAAAATTCGACCTTTTTGGGGTAGGGAATCCTATGTTAAATTTTGCGAAACGACACATTTTTTTGAAAAATTTCGAGATATCGATCTGAAACCTTCACCATTCGATCCAAGTCATATACTTCCCAATCGATTTCAGCCACGAGAAAATTCTAAAAAAATTTTTTCCTCGGAAAAATCGATTTTTTCGAAATCGGCATTTTCGGCGAAAAACGGAAAAACGTTTTTCGGCATAAAACATGGCAAAAAATTTTTTTAGAATTTTTTAACCCACAAAATCGGTTGGGAAGTATGCGACTTGGATCTAATGGTGAAGGTTTCAGGTCGATATCTCGAAATTTTTCAAAAAAATGTGTCGTTTTGCAAAATTTAACCCAGGATTCCCTACCCCAAAAATGGGCAAAATTAAAAATTCTCCAAAAACCTTTTGTTTATACTGTTTTAGATTGCAAATTCATCACTGAAGCGAATGGCGAAGGTCCCAGGTCGATATCTTGAAAAAAAAAATTTCCGATGTTTTCGAGCCGGAAAACGGTAAGGGTACCCCCTTTGCATCGAAAAAATCCGAAAATTTTTTTTTCAAGATATCGACCTGGAACTTTCGCCATTCGATTCAGTGACTTATTCTCGTTCTAAAACTGTATATTTAGAGCCTTTTCCGATAATTTTTAAAATTCGACCTTTTTGGGGTAGGGAATCCTATGTTAAATTTTGCGAAACGACACATTTTTTTGAAAAATTTAGAGATATCGATCTGAAACCTTCACCATTCGATCCAAGTCATATACTTCCCAACCGATTTCAGCCACGAGAAAATTCTAAAAAAAGTTTTTCCTCGGAAAAATCGATTTTTTCGAAATCGGCATTTTCGGCGAAAAACGGAAAAACGTTTTTCGGCATAAAACATGGCAAAAAATTTTTTTAGAATTTTTTAACCCACAAAATGGGTTGGGAAGTATGCGACTTGGATCTAATGGTGAAGGTTTCAGGTCGATATCTCGAAATTTTTCAAAAAAATGTGTCGTTTCGCAAAATTTAACCCAGGATTCCCTACCCCAAAAATGGGCAAATTTAAAAATTCTCCAAAAACCTTTTGTTTATACTGTTTTAGATTGCAAATTCATCACTGAAGCGAATGGCGAAGGTCCCAGGTCGATATCTTGAAAAAAAAAATTTCCGATTTTTTCGAGCCGGAAAACGGTAAGGGTACCCCCTTTGCATCGAAAAAATCCGAAAATTTTTTTTTCAAGATATCGACCTGGAACTTTCGCCATTCGATTCAGTGACTTATTCTCGTTCTAAAACTGTATATTTAGAGCCTTTTCCGATAATTTTTAAAATTCGACCTTTTTGGGGTAGGGAATCCTATGTTAAATTTTGCGAAACGACACATTTTTTTGAAAAATTTCGAGATATCGATTTGAAACCTTCACCATTCGATCCAAGTCATATACTTCCCAACCGATTTCAGCCACGAGAAAATTCTAAAAAAATTTTTTCCTCGGAAAAATCGATTTTTTCGAAATCGGCATTTTCGGCGAAAAACGGAAAAACGTTTTTCGGCATAAAACATGGCAAAAAATTTTTTTAGAATTTTTTAACCCACAAAATCGGTTGGGAAGTATGCGACTTGGATCTAATGGTGAAGGTTTCAGGTCGATATCTCGAAATTTTTCAAAAAAATGTGTCGTTTCGCAAAATTTAACCCAGGATTCCCTACCCCAAAAATGGGCAAATTTAAAAATTCTCCAAAAACCTTTTGTTTATACTGTTTTAGATTGCAAATTCATCACTGAAGCGAATGGCGAAGGTCCCAGGTCGATATCTTGAAAAAAAAAATTTCCGATTTTTTCGAGCCGGAAAACGGTAAGGGTACCCCCTTTGCATCGAAAAAATCCGAAAATTTTTTTTTCAAGATATCGACCTGGAACTTTCGCCATTCGATTCAGTGACTTATTCTCGTTCTAAAACTGTATATTTAGAGCCTTTTCCGATAATTTTTAAAATTCGACCTTTTTGGGGTAGGGAATCCTATGTTAAATTTTGCGAAACGACACATTTTTTTGAAAAATTTCGAGATATCGATTTGAAACCTTCACCATTCGATCCAAGTCATATACTTCCCAACCGATTTCAGCCACGAGAAAATTCTAAAAAAATTTTTTCCTCGGAAAAATCGATTTTTTCGAAATCGGCATTTTCGGCGAAAAACGGAAAAACGTTTTTCGGCATAAAACATGGCAAAAAATTTTTTTAGAATTTTTTAACCCACAAAATCGGTTGGGAAGTATGCGACTTGGATCTAATGGTGAAGGTTTCAGGTCGATATCTCGAAATTTTTCAAAAAAATGTGTCGTTTCGCAAAATTTAACCCAGGATTCCCTACCCCAAAAATGGGCAAAATTAAAAATTCTCCAAAAACCTTTTGTTTATACTGTTTTAGATTGCAAATTCATCACTGAAGCGAATGGCGAAGGTCCCAGGTCGATATCTTGAAAAAAAAAATTTCCGATTTTTTCGAGCCGGAAAACGGTAAGGGTACCCCCTTTGCATCGAAAAAATCCGAAAATTTTTTTTTCAAGATATCGACCTGGAACTTTCGCCATTCGATTCAGTGACTTATTCTCGTTCTAAAACTGTATATTTAGAGCCTTTTCCGATAATTTTTAAAATTCGACCTTTTTGGGGTAGGGAATCCTATGTTAAATTTTGCGAAACGACACATTTTTTTGAAAAATTTCGAGATATCGATCTGAAACCTTCACCATTCGATCCAAGTCATATACTTCCCAACCGATTTCAGCCACGAGAAAATTCTAAAAAAAATTTTTCCTCGGAAAAATCGATTTTTTCGAAATCGGCATTTTCGGCGAAAAACGGAAAAACGTTTTTCGGCATAAAACATGGCAAAAAATTTTTTTAGAATTTTTTAACCCACAAAATCGGTTGGGAAGTATGCGACTTGGATCTAATGGTGAAGGTTTCAGGTCGATATCTCGAAATTTTTCAAAAAAATGTGTCGTTTCGCAAAATTTAACCCAGGATTCCCTACCCCAAAAGTGGGCAAAATTAAAAATTCTCCAAAAACCTTTTGTTTGTACTGTTTTAGATTGCAAATTCATCACTGAAGCGAATGGCGAAGGTCCCAGGTCGATATCTTGAAAAAAAAAATTTCCGATTTTTTCGAGCCGGAAAACGGTAAGGGTACCCCCTTTGCATCGAAAAAATCCGAAAAATTTTTTTTCAAGATATCGACCTGGAACTTTCGCCATTCGATTCAGTGACTTATTCTCGTTCTAAAACTGTATATTTAGAGCCTTTTCCGATAATTTTTAAAATTCGACCTTTTTGGGGTAGGGAATCCTATGTTAAATTTTGCGAAACGACACATTTTTTTGAAAAATTTCGAGATATCGATTTGAAACCTTCACCATTCGATCCAAGTCATATACTTCCCAACCGATTTCAGCCACGAGAAAATTCTAAAAAAATTTTTTCCTCGGAAAAATCGATTTTTTCGAAATCGGCATTTTCGGCGAAAAACGGAAAAACGTTTTTCGGCATAAAACATGGCAAAAAATTTTTTTAGAATTTTTTAACCCACAAAATCGGTTGGGAAGTATGCGACTTGGATCTAATGGTGAAGGTTTCAGGTCGATATCTCGAAATTTTTCAAAAAAATGTGTCGTTTCGCAAAATTTAACCCAGGATTCCCTACCCCAAAAATGGGCAAAATTAATAATTCTCCAAAAACCTTTTGTTTATACTGTTTTAGATTGCAAATTCATCACTGAAGCGAATGGCGAAGGTCCCAGGTCGATATCTTGAAAAAAAAAATTTCCGATTTTTTCGAGCCGGAAAACGGTAAGGGTACCCCCTTTGCATCGAAAAAATCCGAAAATTTTTTTTTCAAGATATCGACCTGGAACTTTCGCCATTCGATTCAGTGACTTATTCTCGTTCTAAAACTGTATATTTAGAGCCTTTTCCGATAATTTTTAAAATTCGACCTTTTTGGGGTAGGGAATCCTATGTTAAATTTTGCGAAACGACACATTTTTTTGAAAAATTTCGAGATATCGATCTGAAACCTTCACCATTCGATCCAAGTCATATACTTCCCAACCGATTTCAGCCACGAGAAAATTCTAAAAAAAATTTTTCCTCGGAAAAATCGATTTTTTCGAAATCGGCATTTTCGGCGAAAAACGGAAAAACGTTTTTCGGCATAAAACATGGCAAAAAATTTTTTTAGAATTTTTTAACCCACGAAATCGGTTGGGAAGTATGCGACTTGGATCTAATGGTGAAGGTTTCAGGTCGATATCTCGAAATTTTTCAAAAAAATGTGTCGTTTCGCAAAATTTAACCCAGGATTCCCTACCCCAAAAATGGGCAAAATTAAAAATTCTCCAAAAACCTTTTGTTTATACTGTTTTAGATTGCAAATTCATCACTGAAGCGAATGGCGAAGGTCCCAGGTCGATATCTTGAAAAAAAAAATTTCCGATGTTTTCGAGCCGGAAAACGGTAAGGGTACCCCCTTTGCATCGAAAAAATCCGAAAATTTTTTTTTCAAGATATCGACCTGGAACTTTCGCCATTCGATTCAGTGACTTATTCTCGTTCTAAAACTGTATATTTAGAGCCTTTTCCGATAATTTTTAAAATTCGACCTTTTTGGGGTAGGGAATCCTATGTTAAATTTTGCGAAACGACACATTTTTTTGAAAAATTTCGAGATATCGATCTGAAACCTTCACCATTCGATCCAAGTCATATACTTCCCAACCGATTTCAGCCACGAGAAAATTCAAAAAAAATTTTTTCCTCGGAAAAATCGATTTTTTCGAAATCGGCATTTTCGGCGAAAAACGGAAAAACGTTTTTCGGCATAAAACATGGCAAAAAATTTTTTTAGAATTTTTTAACCCACAAAATGGGTTGGGAAGTATGCGACTTGGATCTAATGGTGAAGGTTTCAGGTCGATATCTCGAAATTTTTCAAAAAAATGTGTCGTTTCGCAAAATTTAACCCAGGATTCCCTACCCCAAAAATGGGCAAAATTAAAAATTCTCCAAAAACCTTTTGTTTATACTGTTTTAGATTGCAAATTCATCACTGAAGCGAATGGCGAAGGTCCCAGGTCGATATCTTGAAAAAAAAAATTTCCGATGTTTTCGAGCCGGAAAACGGTAAGGGTACCCCCTTTGCATCGAAAAAATCCGAAAAATTTTTTTTCAAGATATCGACCTGGAACTTTCGCCATTCGATTCAGTGACTTATTCTCGTTCTAAAACTGTATATTTAGAGCCTTTTCCGATAATTTTTAAAATTCGACCTTTTTGGGGTAGGGAATCCTATGTTAAATTTTGCGAAACGACACATTTTTTTGAAAAATTTCGAGATATCGATCTGAAACCTTCACCATTCGATCCAAGTCATATACTTCCCAACCGATTTCAGCCACGAGAAAATTCTAAAAAAAATTTTTCCTCGGAAAAATCGATTTTTTCGAAATCGGCATTTTCGGCGAAAAACGGAAAAACGTTTTTCGGCATAAAACATGGCAAAAAATTTTTTTAGAATTTTTTAACCCACAAAATCGGTTGGGAAGTATGCGACTTGGATCTAATGGTGAAGGTTTCAGGTCGATATCTCGAAATTTTTCAAAAAAATGTGTCGTTTCGCAAAATTTAACCCAGGATTCCCTACCCCAAAAGTGGGCAAAATTAAAAATTCTCCAAAAACCTTTTGTTTGTACTGTTTTAGATTGCAAATTCATCACTGAAGCGAATGGCGAAGGTCCCAGGTCGATATCTTGAAAAAAAAAATTTCCGATTTTTTCGAGCCGGAAAACGGTAAGGGTACCCCCTTTGCATCGAAAAAATCCGAAAAATTTTTTTTCAAGATATCGACCTGGAACTTTCGCCATTCGATTCAGTGACTTATTCTCGTTCTAAAACTGTATATTTAGAGCCTTTTCCGATAATTTTTAAAATTCGACCTTTTTGGGGTAGGGAATCCTATGTTAAATTTTGCGAAACGACACATTTTTTTGAAAAATTTCGAGATATCGATTTGAAACCTTCACCATTCGATCCAAGTCATATACTTCCCAACCGATTTCAGCCACGAGAAAATTCTAAAAAAAATTTTTCCTCGGAAAAATCGATTTTTTCGAAATCGGCATTTTCGGCGAAAAACGGAAAAACGTTTTTCGGCATAAAACATGGCAAAAAATTTTTTTAGAATTTTTTAACCCACAAAATCGGTTGGGAAGTATGCGACTTGGATCTAATGGTGAAGGTTTCAGGTCGATATCTCGAAATTTTTCAAAAAAATGTGTCGTTTCGCAAAATTTAACCCAGGATTCCCTACCCCAAAAATGGGCAAAATTAAAAATTCTCCAAAAACCTTTTGTTTATACTGTTTTAGATTGCAAATTCATCACTGAAGCGAATGGCGAAGGTCCCAGGTCGATATCTTGAAAAAAAAAATTTCCGATTTTTTCGAGCCGGAAAACGGTAAGGGTACCGTTTAAAAATACCGGGTAAAAATTATCGGAAAAGGCTCTAAATATACAGTTTTAGAACGAAAATAAGTCACTGAATCGAATGGCGAAAGTTCCAGGTCGATATCTTGAAAAAAAATTTTTCGGATTTTTTCGATGCAAAGGGGGTACCCTTACCGTTTTCCGGCTCGAAAAAATCGGAAATTTTTTTTTTCAAGATATCGACCTGGGACCTTCGCCATTCGCTTCAGTGATGAATTTGCAATCTAAAACAGTATAAACAAAAGGTTTTTGGAGAATTTTTAATTTTGCCCATTTTTGGGGTAGGGAATCCTGGGTTAAATTTTGCGAAACGACACATTTTTTTGAAAAATTTCGAGATATCGATCTGAAACCTTCACCATTAGATCCAAGTCGCATACTTCCCAACCGATTTTGTGGGTTAAAAAATTCTAAAAAAATTTTTTGCCATGTTTTATGCCGAAAAACGTTTTTCCGTTTTTCGCCGAAAATGCCGATTTCGAAAAAATCGATTTTTCCGAGGAAAAATTTTTTTTAGAATTTTCTCGTGGCTGAAATGTTGGGAAGTATATGACTTGGATCGAATGGTGAAGGTTTCAGATCGATATCTCGAAATTTTTCAAAAAAATGTGTCGTTTCGCAAAATTTAACATAGGATTCCCTACCC